>JAGPOW010000261.1:84176346-84191496 GCA_030014935.1 Caiman crocodilus | reverse complement strand
TAGGAGGCACTACTTCACAGTTAGGGTGGCTAGGACGTGGAACCGGCTTCCTGGGGAAGTTGTTCTTGCTCCTACCTTGGGCATCTTTAAGAGTAGATTAGATAGGTACTTGGCTGGGATCCTGTGACCCTGGCACTCGTTTCCTGCCATTGGCTGGGGGTCAGACTAGATGGCCTGCTTTAGGCCCCTTCTGACCCTATATGGCAGGAAGAAGTCCTCTTCTATTGCTAAGGCATGCACTCCTTAGTATTGTTGTTCCATAGTATGTGGCAAGGGTCATGCAATTCCTGGCTGTTTCTTTATTAAGTAGATTCAGGCAAGGGAAAGTAGTTCATGCTTTTGTCAGGAAGGTAAATTCTTAGACTGACAAACTTGTAAAAAACTTTTCTATATAACTGTGCTTATCTTAGCAAGTACCATTCTCTTCTAGAATATGAGATTTAAAATAGCAGAGTTAAAAAAGACCAGTCAGCATGCTGTTTATGCAACAGCTTTTTACCCTTTTATATTGACAGGGATAAATGCTAAGAATACTGTCTATGGCTCTGATCCTGGAGGAATGTACCCACAAACTTAACAATGTAAACCAAATGGAAATACTGCTGATGATAAAAGTTAAGGTTGTTTGTAAGTTTCTGCGGAACTGGGGCTTGGAGTCCTGAAAAGGACACGCATTAGGTATAGATAAACCTTTGCTTGGAGCAGTTTCAAAAGGGGAAGAGGAAGCTGCTGCTTGGGATGGCACATCATCTGCTGTGGTGTATATGTGTGAACCTATATTGACATAAGAACAGCCAAACCACTTCAGCTTTAACTGTGCTTTATCCAGAATTGGAGATGGGGCAGTTTTAGCTTGTTTGAATCCCTACAGGATCATGCACACATACCAGTAACAACATAAGAAATAGGTGCTTGCACGCTTTCAAAGCAGCAGCTTCTCCTCCCCTTTTGTAGCTACTTCAGATGTTTGTCCATACCAAGAGAGTGGTTTGGTTACTTAATTTGTTTGTTTTTGGGTTGAGACATATTAGATGCGAGTATTAGCAGCCATGACTTTCCTGGATTTTCCCTGGTGAACATAATCATTAAACAGCTAATTTGAGAATTTACACTAGATATGGTACTTATTCCTGCTATTGCAGATGGTATAACAACATACATTTTTTAAGCAATTTATGTTTTAAGTGATAATAAGTTTAGGGTTTAGGCTATAACATATATTAATTTAGATTTCATTTGAAACACTCGAAAACATAATTCAGATGACATAAAAATGGAATTTTAAACTTTGTTACTGAGCTTTATAATTATTTTTTTCATCAAGCCTGATATTGCCATGTATGAAGGTCTCATTGTCTATCTCATGTCTCAAATAATTTAGGATACACAAATTAGATGTCAGTTTCAATTGTCCCAGTAGGTGCTTAAGTAGGACTTAAGCAATGGTTGGAGACCTAAATACTAAAGAATATTTCAAATTGGTCTGGTGCCTGCACTCTAAAACTTTTTGCCTCCCTTTTGGACAGCAAAGGTTCCTAGGCAGCCGTATTTTAGTTGTATACTTCTGCGCAGAAATGAACTGGGTCTTATTCTTAAGTGGCTAACTCCATCCTGAAACTCCGGAGTAATTCAGGGCCTTGGTAGACATTATATTTATTGTGTGATTAATACCATAATCATTTGATAAACAGCAACATGCCACACATGCAGGATATTCAAGATATGATGAAAAGTTAAACCAGCCAGAAATATGTTCCACATTATATGGCAGCAGATGCCAGCACCCTAAACATAGAATGTTTTTGTGCCTAGTTTTATATAGCACTTAATTTTGAGCATGTGGCATATAGACATCTAGGAGAGTCATGTGTAGCCCACATGAGCACCTCATGAGCACTGTTTGAAAATGGTAGCAGTGGTGTTTCTGGGCTGCACCAAGTCTTTTAAGTCTCAGGCCTGGGGATCCTTTTCCCAGTGTTAGCTCGTGCCATCCTAAGAGCTTTAAAAAGCAGGCATGCAGCTAAGCATGGAAGAGCTAATTTCCCCCATGCCCAGTGGCACAGCTCACTTTTCAAGTTGTTGACAGAGCTTAGAATCAGGGTTAGGGTCCCAATGCTGGACTTCCTGCACCAGCAGTTGTGAATTTGGGATCAGAGAAACCTTGTGCCCAATCCCATAAATTGTGTATCCTGCCATGGCAGGATACAGTATATTTGGGATCAGGCATAAAAGTTCTCTGATCCCGATCACATGTTTATATTAAGGTCTGGCAGGAAAGTGGTGATGCTGCGCTTTTACATCCCTGGAAGCTGCACTTACATCCTGCCATTAAGTGGTCAGTCCCCATAACTCACATGGATTAGCACTTGACTCCAAATATCATGGTGACATCTTTTCCCTGATAGGCTAGTTATTAAAACATTCACTTGAAATATGGGAGACTTAGGTCTCTGTCATGTTGAGGATATCTGAACCTATATCTCCATAATTACCAGATCGTGGAATAAACTACAAGCAAGCATCTTTCCTTCCATCTGTTGAAAATAAGTCACTAAGCAGGCAAGAATTCAAGATCCATGGGACCAGAAGGCAAATAAGCAAGCATTGGCTTCCATAGTCATGTAGTTAGGACATGCACTTGGTCTTGGTGTGTCCTGGATTCTGGTCTCTGTTAACAGTCTTATTTTGTTTCTTTTTATGCAAGTGGTTGTCAAATATAAAATTCATGAACAGCACTGTTAGCAAGTTAACTGCGAAGCTGAGGTTATGAAGAAACTTAGCCAAGAACAGATCCCCTGTGCATTCAAATGATGTGTATTGGTATTCCATGTTTTGCAGGCATCTTCAGCAAATAATTGAACCAAACAGACCTATTCTGGAAGCTAGGATGGAGTGCCATTTACCTAACCATTTTAAATTGGATTACTCTAATATGTAGCTCCATGAGTCCATCAAAAATGTTTCTGTAAATAATGCATTTCTATTCTAACTGCTTAGTTCAGTAAAGTCTTTGCTCCCACACCATATGTAGAAATTGGTTTGAATTCAGCAAAACTGTTCAACAGCTGGTAAATTTGAGGAGTTGAATGGGGGGGAGTTCTTTATTTGACACCACATGTACCACATTGGGTGGTCTTGCAGTGTATATTTGAGTTTTAAGGATATTACTGAAATGTATTTTCACAGCTGGAAGTATCTTCCAGTTTGATCAGCTGGCAAACTGTCATCATGTTAGAGCTGAAGGAATGTTTTGAGAGTGCCATTGTTAAAAATGTAACTTGGAGCACAAATTATGTCCCAGCTGTTTGTACTGAATAAACGGGATTCCTATAGTTTGTAGCAAGGGATTGAGCTATAAAGGAGCAAAGGACCCTTGGAAAAGTTAAAATATAAAATTTTGATTGTTTCCAACTGTTTACATTGTTTTCTGAAGTAGTGCTCAAAATTGGAAATGCTGTCCTTTGACTTGGCAGAGAATATTTTAAATTACTATCTCTTAATATAACTGCCCGAGGGGTTAAAATCTATCTTTGAACAATATTAGTTAGCTATCTAACATATACTAATAAAATTGCCCAAGAGGTAAAATCTAACTTTGAACAATTCATTTTAAAGAAAAAGAAACATTTTTACTGCCAACTGTGCTATAAAGCATAATGTTCCAGCCTTGGTCCCATTGTCCCTCTTAGTTCCTTAGAAGATTTAAACTAGAGTGGAGGGAGGAGAAATTGGGCATTTGGAAAATCAGTAGCAATAAAGTAGAGCTACTTTAGTCCCCATGCTTTCTAGATAACCTCTTTGGGTAGACCCTTGAAATAAATGTCCCATATATTTCAGTGGGGCCCAACCTGGGTGTAGGGAATTGTGAATTGCAGGATTGAACCCCTAGAGCAGCATTTCCCAACCGTGTGCCACTGCACACTGGTGTGCTGTCAGACATATCCAGGTGTGCCGTGGAATCTTGGGGGGTGTGGCTACAGCTAGTGCTGCCACCGCTGCCTCGCGCTGCCACTGTGCCCTGCCTGGCCCTGTGCTGATAGGTCCCCCCACCTCTCCCCTCTACGTTCAGCTGCTCGCCACCCTCTCCTCGTGCTTCACGTTCAGCCAATTTGCTGTGGTACGTAGGCCTGGGAGCGGGATGTGGGACAGTCAGCAAAGACTGGTATGTCACTAACAAAATCTGTATTAACATCACTTCCTTGTTTTCCCTCTGACCCCTTTGCTTCATTTATAGCCTTTGTCTTGCCTTTGGAGGAGTTGAAACCCTATTCTCAGCAAAAATAGCGCGAGATTCACACAACCTAATGGAACTGGGGTTCTCAGCTCTGTACCTCTTAACTGTTGATTACCAGAATGAATAAGTAACCCAGCTGGTTGCCCTACACACTTGAGCAAAAATGCATGAGTGTTGGTCATGCTACTCAACTAACAATTGAATGTTATTTGTGTGCAGGCCTTTTACTGAGATCAGTGGAGTTTCACTGGTGGTCATTTTGGTGCAATTACCTTATTTCAGCTATCACAAAATGTCATGTTCTATTCTTGAAAATTGTATTTGAAATTGGGAGTATTTAAATAATCCCAATGAATTTCTAACAACTGTATGCTGGTGCAACAAGTTCAATGTGCATGTGAGAGTAGTTGTATAGAACCACCTCATGGATCTGCTCTGCCAGCTGTCTCCCCATAACATTTGTAGGCTTAATGATTGATTGATTTTAAAAATGTTTTTGTTTTGGAAAGATTTACAAAATTGGCACCTCCTGAGATTGGTTTCAAAATGGGCACTAAATGTTACTACCCACCTGGTCTTCTTTACAGCAGTACATTATGTACAAAGCTATTTTCAGTAATAACTCATTAGTTCCTGGTGTATAACTGCATCTAATAAAGGAAAAGACAAGTACTGATGATATCAAGCATTAGCTAGCTGACTTTGAAACCTTCCCCTTCTCTGCTTTGGATTTCTTTTCTTCTTCCTTATTTGCTCATCAAAAGGTAAAAGATAGGGAAATAAAATCAGTTTAAAAAAAAAAAGGAATCCTTTATACACTGTAAAAGCACAAATTTTCAAAATTGCATTTATTTCCCCCTAATGTAATGGACTGGACAGAACACAGTACTGAATGGCGATCTGTGGATAACTTTGCATACTTCACTATATAATGTGAAGCAGAAGCAGCTAGATTCTTTACTGAATTTTAGTTTCTAAGTGTATGGACAGTACAGTTCAGCAGTATAAAGCTGCACATGCTCCCCCCTCACCCCAAGTGTTTCAAAATGCCTACAAGACCATGCAGCAGTGGTGCCCTCTAGCAGTGGGGCTGGAAAGCAGGAATGCCTCTCAGCCTCTGGTGTCCAGGGCTAAGTACAGACAGTCAAAAGCCCAAAGCTAAATTGATTCAATCTTTACAGGTTAATTTAAATTGTGTAGATTGAACCAAGAGTCAATGCAGTAGTTCAGGCTAGAACCTGGCAGGTACAACAGCAAGCCTTCCCCTTCCTTCCACAGTGGTTGGAAAGCTGGGAGAGAAGCCCTCCAGGCTTTTCTCCACTCCCTGTGTGAGCTAGGGGTGAGGGCAGGGGTGAGACTGGACACATGGCCAGACTCTGGCAGGCCTGCTGAGTATGATTGGGGAGGGGTGTTTAAACCCCCCAATCTGGCCTGAATGGACCCCAGCCAGGGTGTTCCTGTGGGGGAGGGCAAAA
Organism: Caiman crocodilus; assembly: GCA_030014935.1. Lineage (NCBI taxonomy): Eukaryota > Metazoa > Chordata > Crocodylia > Alligatoridae > Caiman > Caiman crocodilus. The sequence continues at coordinate 84,185,787 of JAGPOW010000261.1, read as the reverse complement.
GCAGCCCCAGGCCAGCACGCTGAGGTGCCAGTGTTTAAACACCCTCTCCCTCCTTGGAGCCAGTATGTGGCCATGCCCTCTCCCTCTCTGCTCGAGTAGGGAACAGGGAAAAGCATAGCAGGAGCTGTTGTGCCCCTTCCAGGCAGACACCAGCTGAGAGAGGGTGAGGGGCTCATAATTTTTATATATAATGAGTCCTTCAGAAAGTGATCAAGAGATGGTTAAGTATGGGACTTTAACCACTAGTAAACACTGATGACTAGGGATCCAGGTTTTCCATTTGCTGTGGAAGAGCACAGCTTTTCTTCTTCAAAGGAGAAAAACACAGGGGAAACTGGGTTTTTTAACCTGCAAGGAGCTGCTTGGGGCTGGAGGGAATGAGATACAGAGGGCGCTACGTACATGTCTGCATGTGCATACATACACGTGGCCAGCAATACAGTCAGGCAGCGGAGGAGAGTAGCTCCACCAGCTGCCTGCCGATAAATCTATAGGGGTGGGGCATAGGTGAAGTTGGAGGGGCAGTTTGAAGCAATGGCCCCTTTGGGGAGGGAGGGAGTGGGTGGTAGTTGGTGCCTGAGCCTGGGACTGCTGCCCAGCCGGGGTAGAAATGCATAGCTGCAAGGCCAAGTCAGGGGAACGGGATGGAGGACAGGTGGCTCATCCAGGGAGCTGGCGGGGCTGAATTTCTGCCGCTGTAAATATTCCTGGGGAGGGGTCACATGCCACAGGCTATGCCTCAGTGGGGCATGGCGGGGCCACATGCCCATTCAGATTTGTGCTTGGGGTGAGGGAGGATGTGGGCTGCTCTCTGAGGGGCTTGGAGCTACCCACCTAGCTGCCAAAGTGAGGATGGTCCTGTAGCCTTGGGAGCTGGAAGCCCTCTTGGCAGGGGCAGGGGCAGGAAGCTGTAGGTCAGGAGTGAGGGGCACTGGCAGAGCTGGGGATTCAGGGCCTGTGGATTGGGAGTGGGAGGCATTGGCAGGGGTAGGGGACTGTGGGTTGGCAGTGAGGGGCACTGACAGGGCTTTGTGAGGTGGGGAACTGTGGTTTGGGAGTGAGGAACATTGCCATATCCTTATATACTTTGCACCGCAAAGTAGGGTGGGGGCAGTCACAGCTGGACCTGCATTCTGGTGAGCAAAGGGGGCAGGGGAAGTTCTGATTGATTATTTCTTTATTCCCCCTTGATAAAATCTAAAATTAAATGCAAAAATATATAGGTATTTAGAATGTATTTTATAATAATGATTGAGGCACTGGTAGGATTCCAGACTGCTTTAAAGTTACAAATATATCAGTAAAACATTGTGTTCAACTTGAGAGAGAGAGAGAGAGAGAGAGAGAGAGAAAGAGAGAGAGAAGCATTTCATTTCAATTGCAGAAAAACAAGGATTTGGGGGTTTTAATATAATTTGGGGGGGGGGAAGGTTGTTAAAATCAGACCATGTGAGATCTTAAACAGAAAAAACTAAGATTCCCTGCAATGACCAACCATTTCTGGTTTCAATTACAACATGTATGTAACAAAAATGAATGTAAAACCCTGCAGCAAAACTACTATTCTTACTATGAATACAAATTAATATATATATAAAAATAAACTTTATCCTGCTCTTCCTCAGCATTTTTTTTCAATTTCTTTTTTTTTTTCATGCAATCTATTATTATACCAACCTATAGTACCTTATTAAGATTGCAGTTCAGTATGTGGATTAAAGCTTTTCAGTGATAGGTGGCTTTGTTAGTCACTATTATAGACAGCAGTTTCTCAGGTTTCCCAACATGTTTTACTGTTTATACTGAATGAAATAATAGTAAAAGCTTTGTAACATTCTTTGCAGTTTTCTGTAGTTGATTTCAGAATTTTCTGGAATGTACTCATTTGTCAAGCTGTAGATGTAATGTTTTGGTTTAGTTATTGCTGTGAATGACAACTGCAGCATTTTGGGGAGAGTGGGAAGGTTCTAATATTTTTTTGAGAATTTCTGCTGCAAGTGAGATCTGTTCAATATAGCTTAAGGATGTGCTGTCAGAATCTGGTTATATGTCTTTTTCTTGGCCCTCTGATTCTTGTCTTGCCTTACTTCCAGGTTTGTAGCATGTTGGGGGTGAAAATAACCCGTGCCAGCCAGTAGCAATATCCTCAAGGTATCTATCACCTGGGTATAACTAGTGCAGGCTGTACTTGGATCACTGCTGTCTTTGTTCCCTTTACAAATCTACACAAAAAGACTCCAGGAGGCTCTTTTTACTCTTTTTGCTTCTTTCTCAGAGAATCTTCAGCAAAACAAATGCGGGTAGTTTCTCAGTCACAAAAACAGTAGGTATGGAGGTGACTTAAAGAAGTCATTTTGCTCCTACGCTTGTGCAGAGACAGAGTCAAATATACATCGACCATCCTTGGTGAGTGTTTAGTTTAATTTGTTCTTAAAAACCTCTAATGCTACAGCCTTCATCTTGGTGGCTCATTCCAGTACCTAACTAGTCTTGCAGCTAAAATGGTTTTTGGTTGGATTGCCCCTTATATTTTTCTTGCTTCAAATTTTAAGCTTCTTTTCTCTAGTCCTATCCTCAGTGGATGTGGAGAATCCTATTCTCTTTATAACGGTATGTTTTACAGTGAAAGACTTTCTCCATTTTTCTCTCTTTTTTTTTTTTTTATTATTACACATTATATATAATGTTTAAATAGGTATGCATATATGTATGCACAGTCATACATGACAAGGAGGAGCTAAGGTGCAAAATGAATTACGCCTTGGATATAGATAGATATACATATATATTAGGACTATGTAAAATGACTGTACTTTGATTTGGTTTTGGATTCGGCCATTTTGGAGGACAGTGATTTGTTTTGGTGTTTTAGACCACTGTTTTGTTTCATTTTGGCTGAATCTGCTCTGAATCTGTTTTGAATGGGCTGCAAGGGAAGTGTTGTGTAGCCCTACCCAGCTGGGTGGGGTCTGGGGCCCTAGCAGGGAGTAGGCTGGGGCCATGGGTGGCTCATCCAGGAGAGGGCTGCTGCTCTCCTTGCAGGTGAGGAGCCCCTTGCGCCAATCTCTGATCCCTCTAATACCGGGACACGGAAGCAGCACGGACTAATGAGCAAACCTGCTGGTCCCTGCCGCATGACCTGGCTCTGCAGGCAGCAGAGTTCTGTGCCGGGTCTCTTCCTCACTACTGCTCGCCCTGCGTTGCCCTGGACCTCTACTCCCTGCGGAGCCAAGTTGCGTGGCTAGGAACAGGGCTGCCCTGTTGTGCGACCTGGCTCTTCAGGGAGCAGAGATCTGCACCGGGGCTCTCCTCACCACTGCTATCCGCCCCATGCAGCCCCAGGTCGTAGTCAACCTTTTGACCCCACAAGCCTGATTGGGCCCCTATGCCAAGATCAGGCTCTCTGCTTCATCCCAGTTGGTCTTGATTAGTCCCTATATACGTGGATTGGGCCCGAGGGCTCCGGTTCGCCTCCTCCCTTTTCCCATGTGCCATGATTGTCCTTGCCTTGTCCTGCAGGGGCATGCTATCTGGCTCTCAGAGCTCTGTACAGATCTGGAAATATGAAAGCCTGGGGCTGTTCATTTTTTGGACCAATCGGGAGCTCTACAGTCTGGATGACATATCACAAAGTGCTGAATCTGGCCCATGGATTGGGGGATGAGCACCCCTTGCATAGTGTGTCACTGCATATTATTTTAATATTGTCTCTTTGGAGACTGCTGCATCTCCTGAACTTTTTGCCATAAGTGTTTTCCGTTGCATTTTACGTACTATTCTTTCTTTTCTTTGAATGTATTCATTCAGCTGTCATCTCACACTATATAATGCACAACTAATACACTAAATTTAAAATAAAATAATCAGTATACAGGGGAACAAAAGGTGGTAAATGTGAAAAGTTAGCATTGAGTCGTTGGGATCTACCTAACAAATGTAACCTAAAGAGATGGCTAGATCTAGGAGGGAGGCATAGGTGCATGGCCTTTGAGGCTGTGGCACATATACAGTGGGTGCCACTACCACTTGCCCTCCACACTGATTGGTGTTGTATTTGTCAGCAAGGGATAAGAGGCTTGGGGGAGCATCAGGGTGTAATCCCTAGGGTTTGGAAGCTGTGCCAAAGTGGCTGTTCCAGCGGGAGCCGTGCTGACGAGCTGGTGAGCTTAGAGTTAACTGTACACATACTATACAGCCATAGGGAAATGCAGATACAACCCCTCAACCTTCTTGTACCTAAAGATGTGGCAGCAGTGTTTCTGATCCACTTGTTTGAGGAGAGAAAAGATTTATATCAAAACATCTTCTCCAGTCCAGTCCTTCAGGGAGGTGTTGAGTAAGAGAAGATTATCTAGCATGAACCACCTAATCCCCATGCCAGTCCTTTTTTTCTTCTTCTGTTCTTGAAGGGCTTATGCTGTCAAACACCATATGCAAAGACTTTTTTGGTGTTTTGCATGTAGGACTTGTAGTCAGCATTAAGACTTTCAAAAACATAAGGGAAAAATCATGTTAACCTTTAAGGTGTGAAATAAAAAGAACTATTCTTTTTTGGAATGTGAACTAATGGGGATAAAACTCATGGTATTTTGTGGTAACAGTTAAAGGGAAGAAAGTATCATGATCTGATGCCCCACTGTCCTTTTATACTGTATATTTACATTATTGTATTGTTTTTAGTAGCAAGATTATCCATAATCTGGAGGAATGCCATCCTCCGCAGAGGTCATTGCTATATAATGTCCCTTATTTGAAACAAAAATTTAAAAATAGAAATCATTATTATATCATTTGCAAAGCTGGCTCTCAACAGTGATTTATAATAATTTTTAGATGTGATTATAATTTAAAAGCGAACTTTCCACAAAGAAAATTAATTAGATCATAGACTTTTTTAAATATGAAACTTTAATCCTTACGTTACAGGAAATAGTGGCTATATGTAGTTCATTCAATTACAGCTGGCACAGTAGTTGGTTTGTCACTTTTATTGCTATTTATTTTGGAATTGATTTGCAATTTCTCCTTTAATTTGTTTTATTTATAATAAGTAGACTCTTTATCAGTGAAAAGAAATAAAGTATTGTAATTAGATACAGGTTTATGCAGGTTCTGTTCAGGTACACTTTATGCAGGTTCTGTATGCACAAATTTGCTCTTATATGTGATGACCCTTTTTATACCAAAAATTCATTATAAGCAAGGTCAATTCATTCTGTGATCAGTATGCTGTGGAAGCCCACAGTCAGCTGTTTTGTGCACTGCGTTGTGGGAATGACATGCAGCAAAATGTAGTCTCCTGTGTGGATCTGTGCTCCTCACTTGTCTGTGTCATGTGTTTCTGTAGTTGTCATCCCCATTATGGTAACATTTACCACCACCCTGTGCTTGTGTGTACTGCCTGCTGCTGGTGAATACCAAAATTGTCTTATAAAAGTGGTAGAAATGGGCCTGGGGGTGAGTACAGTTGAGATCTTGGCCCCTATTCCTATTTGGTACATTGTAAAGTGGGTTCCCTTTATGCAAATTCAGGTTGTGCACCATTTTCCACAAATGCGTGTACAGCATAAAGCACAGGAAACCTATACTAATGGCAGGTTGTTGCAGGCCGTGCTGGCTACTAGGTTCTGAGCAGAACATTCTATATATGTTTAGTGACTTTGTCCCAAAGTTTACAACAAGCTTTGTAGCATTGTTTCAGGTAAAAGTTTTACAAATTAAAAATGCTTCATTTCCACTAAAAGCCGTAATAAATATCTTCATTAAAGAGCAGCTGGGGAGAAAAAAGCTCCCAAGCTAAAATCAAAGTACAAATAAATATCTTATTTTACTATCTGATTGTCTGGAGTCTGCTACTCTTCTGCTACTGGTAAGTATATGTTACAAAATGATACTGGTATCACTAATAAGAGAAATGGGCCTCTGCTACTAAAACCTTTGTGCATTATATTATTTTGTGTAAAAACCATACTCCTTGGTAATCCTACACTATTGGGAGTTATTTTGTTGCTGTTTTGGTAGTTGCAATTAAGTTTTCTATTACTTACTAAACCCTAAACTCAGTTGTTTGTTATTGAATCTGCTGCTGAATGAATGTTTGTCTAATTAGAAAAATGATCTCTTTTCATAGTGGTGCAAAACAAGGTTTAGGACTGGGGGAGAAACGTTATCAATGGGATGGGGGGAGGGGCCTGGACAGAAAATGTGCAAAACTCATTTTAAAATGTCTTATTATGGCTGCTGTAGCATTATCAGATGCTGCATGTGGATGTGACAGATGGACACTGCAAAACTACAAGAGTTTAATCTTATTTTGCTATTTTATTTTTCAAGCGTACAACAAAGAATGGCTTAATAGAATTGAACTCTCAACAATAATCATCGCATTTTAAATGACTCCAGATAATCCTCTTTCCATCTCTTAATTCTCCTGTCTCTATCTATGGTAAAAAGAATTGTCAAAATAAATAAACCCAAATAGCCATCCCAAGGTGTGTACAGAAATGTATTATATCCTTCTAAAGCTAGGTGATACATTAATACATTGAGAGATTGACATTTGAGGCTAGACTTTGTGTGTGGTTATTAGTGATTTGCTTGCACAAGCTTTGCCCATAGTCCATTTTTTTTGTCATTTATGAATTTTGCTTACACACGTCTCAAAAATTGAACACTGAGTGTTATTAATTTTCTTGCTATTCATATGCACAAGTGAAAATAAACAAAAATATACATGCAAAACTGCATACACAAATATGAGCGCCTTGGAAAATTTGGTCTTCAGTGTATAGAAAGTGTCAACCAATAGATAAAATGCTTGTTAAATGGTACATTCAAATACTCCACCAAAACATTTTCAATTAAATAATGAATCCGTAGTAAGGGAAAGACTATTCCATAGACTGCAAAAAAGAGAGCGAATACAGCTAATGAATCTTGCTGTAGTAGCAAGCACGTTAGTTGGTTAAGAATTGAGTGGACTCATTCCAAACTATAAACAGATTCATATTTTGGGGAATTGCTTGTAATCACATAGTAACTATGGTTACCAGGTTAAAGGAATTAGGTTTTGATGAACAGAATTAGATTGCTACAGTCTGATTTTAGTTTTGTTTAAAATAGCTTAAATCAAGATGCATGTGTATGAGGCAATGATGGCTAATAAGTTGTAAATACTGAAAATAATATGCAAAAGGATTTACTGTGCTAAATAGAATCTGTTCTTTCAAATCCTTGTTTAATGTGGAGTAACATAGTGTCTTCATGTTGGATTGTCTTTCTGCAGTATCAGATGGAGTGCTGACAATACCTTTTTTTTTTTTTCCTTTGGTCCCCTTTTACAAAACATTTTCCTGTTGGAGGGGTCCTTTAACAAGCAGTTTTGACCACAGTATTCAACTGTATAGTCTTGCTAACAATCTCATGTTGATTTAGAACCAAATGAAGCATAGCACAAACAAACATCTGTTTTCATATTCAAACCATTACTTACTTCAATTTCTTAAATTTCCAACCATCTAAATGTTAACTTCAATTTAAAGGCCTTTTAATTTTATTAAGGGGAATTATGGAAGTATAGCTGAATCTAACAGGTACAAAATAAAACACAGAGTCAAATTCAATGTGCTGCATGCATGCAGGCAACCTCATAGAAATAAACAGGACTTTATATATATTGGTTTAGAGTGCTTTTGGATTTCAGAGACATTCCCTTTTCTGAAATTATAGAATGCTGCTACAGCCAGAATGAAATTTTGATGTGCAATCACTGAGCAGAATTTTGGCTCATAGCATCATCTTTCTTAAAAACTGACCATGTCTCATAAGAGCTGATTGTATGAAAATGTTTCTGTTCAATTCACACATCTCTCTCCCCCGCTACTGTCTCTGTTGGCTGAGTATTAACATTATCATTAAAGATATTATGTAAAACTTTCCAAAGTTTCTACCATGCATTTTCAAAAAGGGTTTGGGTCTTTAAATGACACTAGGGAGCCTACAGTTAAAGATGTCCAAAAACACTTAAGTCCAATGGAAGTCATTGGAATTTTAGGAGCCTGAAGGTAGGTCTCTACCAGTTCTCTGGAGTTTCAGAGTACTACACTGAGAAATACTAGCTTGCCCATTTGCTTGCACCAAACCTGGAAATGAGTGAGTGTCCCCACTTACAAGCATCCAGGAGACAGAGTTTAAGAGCTGTGATAGGGAGAATGTCCTTGGAGTCGCTTCTAGGCTTCATATATGGTTGGGGGAGGAGGTGAGTAGTGCCATGCTTCTAAATGACTCACAAAAACACTGAGGAAGTAATAGAGACATACTCCAGCTCATTTAGGTTCTTGTGAAAATATTACTAATGTGCTATAACACTCCTGAATTTTATTTTTGTATTTCTCATTACCATACTTTTGCTACAATATGCTTAATAAATGGCAGTGCAGAATTACAGTTTATGGAGCATAAAATTCCTTGGGATTTATTAATGTATTTAGCCCTGCTCTTTTGCCTCAAGTTATTTTCTAAGAATCCAGAATGGGTCACTGATGAATAATGAATATATACTTTGATTGGTTTCCAAGCCAGGATTAATGAGACTAAAACTTAGTGATGGTCTTTTTCCATTCTGAAATGTAATTAAAAAAAAAATTAGCAGGTGCAAGAATTGTCTGGAGTAAGTTTGACCATCTTGTTTTACAGAATAATCAACCATGACTATTGAATCTGGATCAGATTCCGAGTCAAAGGACAAAGAACAAGATCAGCGAGGAGGCCCCGCTCAGCAAGGGACAGCAGGGGCACAACCTCCAGACCAGCAGCAGCTAAGTGAAGAACATCAGAACGGATTAGAACAGTTTTCTGGTGTGGCAGCTCACAGTACACCTGTGAAAAAAGAGCAGGCAAGTGAACTGTTTATACAATTGCTGGACATGGTGAATTACACACTTTTATAAGCTCTTTGCAAGTAAAAGTGTCTGAGTAAAAGTCTTGTCTACCTTAAAACTATGTTTGATTTGAAGGGCTTTTTTAATGACATCACAAAAATATACTGATTTGTCTCAGGTCCTTGGGACTGGACAATAATGTGTTTGTATACCTTTACATACAATCTTCTGGAATTAATGTTAGATGTGCTTAATTTTGGAGGCCAGTATTATAAGCAGAAAAGCATTCTTTAATCTTTTCTTTACATCAGAGTGATTAATTTCGAAAAGCTGCCAGTGTTTAGGAGGTTTGCTTCCACTCTGACACTTGCTGAAAACTCATTTCATGTGTCCTAGTCTGACATGTATCATAACATCTCAGAGGTTTTAAAAGCTCCCTTAGATTGTTGGTACTGTAATTACTTTTTAAACCTTACTTCTTTGCTTTTAGGATTTACTAAGTGGTGGCTTTTCATTTTTCTTGTATTTATTTTTTTATGGGTGTGTGTGTGTGTGTGTGTGT
>JAGPOW010000261.1:84141952-84176246 GCA_030014935.1 Caiman crocodilus | reverse complement strand
CTTCGTCCGGCTCTCCCGTCCCCGGTGAGTTTCCTATATCTTCCTTCGCCCCCCGGGGTCCCTCTCTAGTCCCTAGGGACGGCCCGGCGCCGTCACACTAATCAATAGGTCATGAAAGGTCAACATTTAGTATTACTAGATAAGTAGCACTCCATTAGCACAGGGGGCCTGGCAGTCCAAAGCTTTTGGTGTCAAAGGGTTAGTGACCCATGTCTAATCTTTCTTATTCACCTTTGAACTGTAAAATAAGTCAGTTTAAGTCCTCTTGCACTGTACCCTCTGACAAGCTTAGGAACTTTTAAGTGAGGTCTGATTGTTTTTAACTGGGGAAAACGACTTATGCTTACAAGGCAGAGAGAAACAGAAAATACGTGTCAAACATTCTGTCTGACCCACAACTACATTTGCAAGCTTTGTTTTTGGTTCTTAAATATGATGTGCAGTATTGCAGCCTGAAGCTACTGTAGAAGAAAAAATTGCAGCTAGAAGTAATTTTGGGAGCAAATTACACCATTTCGATGTCTGCTTGGTGTTGGGTATGTTAATAAAGTGGCATAGCCACACTGTCATCTTCTAACAGCAAACAGCTGTGCATGCGGTACTAGAAAAGCTGGTCACATCTTTGATCCCTTTGTCCTAGATACAGTCCCCAACTTTTCTTCTTCAGAACATTTCTACCATATAGATTTCCTTTCCCTAGGGTATTGGAATCCTGTTATGTTCTCACACAATGTTTAATTCCATTGCCAGTCCTCAAGAACAGCGGTGAACAGATACAGTCTCAACTTTTTTGTAGGCAAACTTGATTTTTCCAGTAGAGTGATAATTAATTATGGGACCTTTCACAATTAAGTCACTAATCTGAATTTAAAAATGATTATTTTGAAGTGGCTGTACAACCTATGTGAAATGTTACATTTAATATGTTTTAAAGCAGGTAAGTGTTCACTTCACAAAAACATCATTAAATCTTGTCACTAATCAGCTGCACTGTCAGGATTTTCAATAAAAAGGGCAAAAATCAAAGAGGCAGTGAACTTTTTTTTTACTCCTACCTGAAGTTCCTCAGTGTTAAAAATAGAATACCCAATCAGAGTTAAGAAGTGCATGCTGAGAAAATCCTTCCTTTTTTTTCCCAATTGTCATTTTATCCAGAAGAATAAAATAATTTGACAAGCACACCTTGAAGGTGGGACTTGTGCAAGAATGAATTCAAATCTATATATCTCCTCCTTAATGCAAGCAGAAAGCCCTAACATCTCCTATCTTAAATGCAAGGAATTTAAAAATTCTGATCTAGTATTTTCATTTCATGTCTTCAAAGTTTCAGCATCTATTATTACTGGATTGTGCATCTCTAAAGACTCCTTTTTATCAAATGAGATCCCAGCTTAAGAAGGGTAGAAAGCATATTATATTAGAGAAGCTTCTGTTCTTAGAAGGGAAAAGATGTAAACTTAGAGTCACAAATATGTTATATTGCCTTCATAGAACAATACAAGTTATATATTTTGCAACATTAACTTATGTTCCTATCTGGATATAACTCCCTACAGGAAGTTTTCCTTAAAATATGATGTTTTCAGATGCAATATAATATGTGCACCTGCTGGGTTGTAGTGGAAACTTTTTATTACAGTGTAATTATAAACAAGCAGGGATCAAACAGTAGTTTAATCTGATTTTACTTGTTCTTTTTTCAAGGGATTTTTCTTTAAGTTATCAAGGAATATTCAGTTTGTGCTCATAATTAATTGAGGAAAGTTAAACGTTGAGAACTAAAGTTGGCATGCTTCTAAAACTGCCAAAAGAGGCACAAGGGGAAGAAATATATAACCTGATTTAATTCACATAAGAGGACATGTGAGGCTTTTTCACTGTTAATGAATTGTGAAGTGGAAAGCAAAGGCAGCCCTCTTTTGTATGTGCTCATTGTCTAATTCTGATATATGCTAATGTACGTATTTTACAGCCTCATTACCCATTTCCAGTTTTTTTTCTTTCTATTCTTATATGTTGTGATGCCATCATTTTTATATTGTGGAAATAATTCAAAGTTCAAAAACTAGAAGTAGATCACTTCAAAATAATTCATTGTTTTTTTTCCAAAAGTAAGACTTAAATAGCCTGCCTTTAGCTTTTATCTGCAGCTAAAGCAGTTGTTTCCAGTTTTTCTATGAAGAGTAACTGATAGCAAATATTAGCATTGTGAAGTTGTACTTTCATGCAAAAAAAATCTGTTTTTATTAAGCCCATTTATAGGAGTAGAGGCTTCCTGCTTTGAAGTGCATTCTTTTCTGCAGTCTAATTTGCAGGAGACAGACCTCATACTATATATAAATTACCAAGTCAGCTATTACAATGTTATAACCTGGTCATGACTTCAGAATTTTAAGCTGATATGCTCAGACTATTTGAAATTTCTATTTAAACTCCAAACCCAATGATCTAGTATTTTAATTACAGTTGAAGTTTCTAAAGTGCTTCAAAAGCTATAGACATCTGTATTTTAACATAGGGGGATCTAAATAGTTTAGACTGTATTGCAAGTCAGATACGAAGAGCTCTGAATGTTTCAAGGACATTTTTGCGCAAATATATCTGAGGTCTTCCCTAAATGGTTGTGTGAAGGAGTCCCCAGTATCTTTCACTTCATTGAGATTTTTCTCCCTTCCTGTCCCACAATGTTCCTGCCAACAAGTGAAGCTTATTCCTCACTGATGAATTCTGGGCCAATCACTTCAATCTTCCAGCTGGGGGGGAGGAGGGGGGACTTCTTCCCATTCCCAAATACATTTCTTAGTATAAGCTTAACCTGGCATGGGTAGCAGAGATTTAAATCGAAAAAGGGGACATAGACTCTGTAAAGCAGCTGTAAGAAGGCATTGCTGGATCTTAGTCAGAATGGTAAGGTACTTTTGCCCCCCATATTTACAAAAAATCCTTTCATAAACTTCTAGCTTAGTCTCTACCTTGTCTTCCTTAAATAAAAAACAATTTAGACTATACAGTACTTTGTTTGCCTTAATACATGCTTAATACTTTTTTCCCAGACACCCCCTGAGTATGACAGTTGCCCATTCAAATAACCATGGCAAAGTGTTTATTCAGATGTTTTTATTTTAATTGCCTGGGTAAGCAGGCCCCTTCTCAACAGCCAAATGCTACCGTCAGTTTTCTAAGCATAAAGTTCATGATATCTCTCTCCACGTCCTGGCTTTTACAAAAACATACTCTCCGAATCCTTCACTACTGCCGGCTTATCCGTGAAAGAGCATTTCTTCTCTTCCCACATCCTTGGTGATGGAATTGTGCCTGTCTCACCACCTCTCCCATCTCTGTCTTTTATGAAGTGCTTTCCAGCTGTCTTCCCACTAGATCCTCCTCATAGTTTGATTCCAGCATTGCATCTTTCAAGGGAATGTGCAATGCAGGAAAATGTAGTGAGAGGCGACATCCAGCCACTGGTCTTATAAGATAACTTTACTCTTCATCCCAAGCTGTCTGGTCAGAGTGCTATAAAGAGCTGCTTCTTTGCTGCCCCCATCCCCTTGCCAGAAGGGTTTAAGCTGGAGGTGTCGGCAGAGGGGAGGAAGATGCCTACCACCGTGGGGAGGAGGGGGTGGCAGAATGATAGAAGCTCCGTGCCCGGGTTCCCCTCCTCCTCCATGAATTGGGGTTGTGTTTGCAGCACCAGCTGCTGACCTGAGACCACAACCAGTTCCAGAACAGCAACCAGGGTTGCGTTCAGCCACCCATTCACTGTAGGCTGTGTTTAACAACCCTGGTTTCTGCTCTGGAAATGGTTAGTGTCCCAGCACAGTATCTGGGACTGAGCATATAGCCCCAGTTTGCCCACAGGCAGGAAGGCAGGAGGCATGCTCTTCTCCCACTTGCCCTGTGGGCAAACTGGGACTCCAGAGTGCTCTGGGACACTCATTGATCCATCACAGTCCCCCTGGTTTTGTTCTGCGAAAAACTCCTTGAACACTAAATGCTACGTTTTGTGCTGGGATAAAGGAGTTTCTCCTGATATAAACGCGTAAATGTTCACAGGTTCGGACTTCACCCTTTAGGTGAGGTGACTTTATCACCTATGTTGATGACCATTTCATAGTTAATGGCCCTATATTCTTCCTGACTTTATAGACTGCACTACTGCTGCATTACTTGTGTGTTTCATGATTTCAGAACTTTCTCCCCTTCAGAATGAATTGCATTTGGCAAATCAGCCAAGGCCCTGAAAAAGTGATTAGACTTCTGAAACTAGCTATAATTTTCAGAGAGAAATATCCAAAGGATATCTGGGATTTGACAGTCTTTCCTCAGTTTCTGAAGCCAATAAGCTGAAATGAAATGAAGAAACAAAACAAAATCAAGCTATACGGTGGATATGTGCTTCATCCTGTAAGACAACAGAAAGAAAACATTATAGTACAGAACCTCTTGCTTATCTATGGCTAATCAGAAGATTGAGAATTATTAAATGGCTCAGGCCACTCATATTGCATGATCATAAGACAGTCCTGCAGTTACTAAGTTTTTAAATCTATATTTGTACATCTGTAGGAATCATGTTCCAAGAACAAGCCTGAAACAATTGTTTTTTTCAATTTGAGATTGATGTGTAGGATGTGGAATTGAATTACTGCAAAAAAAATAGATAAGAAACAGGCATGAGAAAAAATAAGTTTCTGGAGAAAATGCATGTATTCTGTAGGCTTGGTCTGAATTTTATAGCAGTTGGCTTCTCAGTGGTCACTTTTCTCTTAGATAACTGCACCAACAGAATGTCAGGTTTCTTTAAGAAGATGAGACTTAATTCATTTTGAAACCTTCTCAGTGCATGAACATGTCATGATGGTTTTGGAGCCCTCACTAATCTTTCTTGGCATGTTTCTGGGCTCTGAACTACAGAAAAACCTGTGTGATTGTAGCCTAGAAAAATTCCATTAAGCTTACTTTGGCCTACTTCCTTAGTCTAATAGAATAATTGCAGCACACTTTTTATGAACCCTTACGTAGTACTGCAATCGTAACTGCGTGGTAACGAAGGTTTCAGTGAAACAGAATATCTCAGAAAGTGTCCTAGGAGTTGTTGGAGACTGAAGGGGCACCTATACACATGACAGAGCTTTGCTCCAACATGCGCTAATGAGCACGTGTCAAAGCATACTTGATCAATCAAGTCGGCTTGAGTGCGCTAATTAGCACAATCCAGCAGCCTCCATGTCACACACGTTCAACATCCCCACATTTCAAAATGGGGGTCTGGGACACTTTTTAACTAAAGCTTGTTGAACAAGCTTTAGTTAAAGCAGCCCCACTGCCATTTTGAAGCACAGGACACTGAATACAAGTGATGCTGCAAGCACTTAAATTAGAGCAGCTCTGAGAGTGCTCTGCTCCCCCCTTTCCAGAGTACTTGCATAGATGCCCAAGATGCCTCCTATCCTTAAATAGAAATCTCCGCTGGGTATCTCAACTCCTCACTTAGTTGAGGGATATTCCCAGGTTCTCAAATGCTTTTTCTTTTTTTTTTTTAAACCAGTGATATTTATTTTTAATCCTCCATAGCCTGACTGTTGCTGTGGTTTTGCCTCCTTGTATCTAAAGCACCTGTCCTGTTTCCAAGTCTAGGAAAGGTTGCTGCCATCCCCAGTTCTTTTTCAGGGCAGAGTTATATTTGTAATAAGTCTGAAAAACATCAGTCAAAACACTACCCTCTTCCCACCCAGCTTCCACTCCCAGAGGCTTCTTCACTTCAACCCCCCCTTCGTCCAGGTCTGCTAGAAAATGTCATCTACCTTCTTCAGTCTTGGAAGAGGCTACATACCTCATTACTTGCCAGATGGGGCTGATAAGTATATAGGGCTGGCTGGCTGCAAGCCCCAAACCCTTAAAGCAGGGGTTTTGCAATTATTTCAGGTTAATGGGTTTTGGCAAGCTGTCAAGGGCTGCAAGGATAGCCCTGCCCCTTGACAAGTGCCCCACCCCCTAGACGCCATCTTGGGACCAGAAGTCCTGACCCTAACCCCTGATCTTTGACACCTGAATTCCTTCCCCTTCCTCTAGAAGTACTCCTTTTGGGAGGGGGCCACTGCCATCTTGAAACCAGAGGAAATAAACAAACCATATACTCTAAATAAATCAAATATTTACTAAAACTTATTTTTAACTTTATTTAAAAATTTATTTTTGTCCTGATTATTGCATGTTTGCATAATGTATCTAGAGATGTTTGCGTAATAGCTCAAAATACAAGACTAAGACTATACTGTGTGTGGGGTGGGGGGGTGAGAGTGTGTGGGTATGGGGTGAGGGGGTGAGAGTGTGTGGTTGTGTGATAAGTGTATAGTGGCAGGTGGGGCATGTGTGTGCAGGGGGAGGGTGGTCCTTAGAGTCCCCAGAGTGTGCAAGTCCCTGAAGCTTCAGGTGGTGGCAGTGAGCAGGGCTAGCCCTCCCTGGCCCCATAGCACACAACTCCTGCACTCTTGCCAAGTCCCCAGCTGCAGGTGGTAGCAGCGTGTGGAGCCAGCCCCACCGGGCCCCATAACACTCAGCTCCCGCCCAAGTCCCTGGCTGCACATGGTGGTAGCCTGCAGGGTCAGCCCCATGCAGCCCAGTAGTGGTCCTGCTCAAGTCTCCAGCCACACAAGGTGGCAGCATGCAGGGCCAGCCTAACCCCATAACGTGCAGCTCCTTCACTCCAACCCCAGTCCCTGTTTGCACATGGTGGCAGCGTATGGCACCAGTCCTGCTCAGCTCCTGTGCTGCTGTAGCGTGCAGGGCCAGCCTGGCCTGGCCCCATAGTGCACAGCTCTGCACACGCCTGCTCCCTCTCCCCCAGCAGGAGTCCCTGGCTTGCCCAGTGGGTGCTCATACCTGCATTTCCAGGCTCACAGGCAAGAAGACTGGAAACAGCCATGGGGTGGCCAGCAAAAGCCTCTGCCAGGCAGAGGCACCTTCTAGCTTGTGGCTGAGGTGGGTTAGGCCCACCTGGGATGTCGGGGGTGGTTGCTTAGCCAGGGCTTACAGGGGTCTCACAGAGGGGCCCCGTGGGCCAGGTTGAATTGCCTGGCGAACTGGATCTGCCCTGTGGGCCATATTTTCCCATCCCTGCCTTGAAAGAATAAGGCCTGACTCAGAGCTGCTGTGACAGGCACCTAATCTGTGACATGAAGGATCTTCATCTCCCATTACCATTTCTGTGATAGTTCAGGTTCTTGATATCTTAACACCAAGCCCTAAATGCTTCAAAGAGAAAATGCTCAACTAGTATTGCTGGGCTGAGAGAAGGTCACAGCTGAGGTAGCAGGAAGTGAATTTCCCCTTTTCTCTCCAGTGGGTTATAGCTGGTGAAGCGGCTATGTTGGCTTTAAAAAACAGCTTCTGTTCCTTTTGTCTTTTAGGCTCACTTCCTTCTTGTCTTCTGCTCCAAGATCAGACTATGAACCTTTCAGTGCTTCTACATAGGCAGTAGGAGTTGTAAGGCACTTGCTCTATGAGTTCTGGTTTGGTGTGGAGACCTGACTTCTCTTGTTTCTTATGTTGTGACCAGTAGGAGGAGATGTACAAGATCCAAATTGGGGAAGTAATAGAAGCCAGTTGTATTTCTCATCTACAGTGTTACCTCTCTGGAGTAGCAAGGAGGGAACATAACGGCATACGTTTTCAAGTATAAGCTATTTTACCTCTCTTTGGCCCAGGAAAACTAGCACTGGAGAACTCTTACATGATTTCTCTCAGGAAAGATCCCTGCATTTGTGCTGTACTGCTGTTTGCTAGTGGTATGATGCAGGGCTGTTTTGTCTGAAAGCAGATTAAAGCTTTTGGATAACTTTGATCCACTCTCATATGAAGGCTCATTGAAATGGATGAAAACAGACTTGAAGGATTAATTTGTGATGAATATCAGTGCTGCTTGCTGCTATTTGTATGGAAATATTTAAGAGCCAAATCAGTTATTTGTTTTTTGTTTTGTTTTGTTTTTTTGCATTGCAGTGAGACGATTAAAAGATTAATCTTTTTTTAAAGCTTTATTTCAGTATTACTGCATTTTCATCACTGAAATGTTGCTTGGGGACTAGCAGGGACATAACTGGAAATAGAGGTAACCGTTACAGGAATGCAGATGCTCTGAAGAGTGCGTAGTCTTTTTAGATGGATCTGCTTTAACTGTCCTCTCTTCTGGGAAGAACCACAATCAATATTAGCATCGTAACAGCTCTTTTAGATATCTCAAGCTCTGACTATTGGATAAGCTCAAAATAGAACTGCTACAATGTTTTTGATCACATTGGCCTGGTGACAGACGGGGAGGTGGGGAACATGCAGCATGAACAGCTGGGGTTGGGGCCCCTTCTCTTCCAAGGGCTTGCCATCGGCCATTGCCTAGCAGATGGCAATTGGCCCTTTGCTCTCTGTCTCCATGAATTAAACCTTTTGCTTGAAATTTTTATAATCTATCTTTCTGTATGCCACACTCTCCCTGCCTGTCATTGTAGGAGAGGTGGTGTAACTTTTTTCGTAAGAACATAAAAAGTGCCATTTTCTGGGTCAGAACATGGGTAACTTGCCCAGTATCCTGTATCTCACAGTGGCAGAGAGTGGATGCTGGAAGAGAATAAACTGAAAAGGACAAGGGTTTTTTTCCACTGTTCCTCTATCACTTGCAACATCCAACATTTAAGTTTAGGGAAGTTATAATTCAGAGACTGACTCCTATGCCCAATAGCTACTAATGCCCCTTTCCTCCAAAAATGTGTTCAACCCCTTTTTGAATCTGGCTAAAATGTCAGCTTCCACATCTGGTGACAGTGAATTCCACACACTAATTGCATGCTGTGTGAAAGAACTTTTTTTGCTAGTTTTAAACTTACTACCTATTAGTTTCATTTTGTGACTCCTAGTCCTTATATTGTGAGACCAGTAAATATTAAATCCCTGTTTATTTTATCTTTACCCTTCATCGCTTAGTATTTTGTAAACTCTTACCATGTCCGTTATTCAAGCATCTCCCTTTTTTAAAACTGAATAGGCCCAGCCCCTCCATCCCATCCTTGTCATCCTTCTCTGGACCTTCTTTAATTCTCCTATATCCTTTTTGAGGTGGGACCAGAACTGGACACTGTATTCAAGGTGTGGACACCCTGTGCTTTTTTAAGCACCGTGGATGTATCACCCCAATCTACCCACTTACTGACCCCCTTAAAGACCTCTAATAGGTTGGTGAGGCATGATTTCCCTTTGACAAAGCCATGTTTGTTCCTCCCCAGTAAGTCATATTCATCCATGTGCTAAACAATTTTCTAGGAACAAAAGTTGGGCTCACCAGCCTATAGTTCCCTGTGTCCCCCCTGGAGCTTTTTTAAAATATGGGAGTCTCATTGACAACTCTCCAGTACTCTGGTACCAAGGTTCTTTTTAATGATAGGTTGCATACTACGGTTGGGAATTTGGCATTTTCTGATCTGTAAGGTCTTGAAGACGCTCAGTGAATACCAGCAAATCTCAGTTTGGGTCAGCTCCACCATCTTGTCCCTAGGGAAGAGTGCATCTGGAGATGAAATTTCCCTAACAACTTCCACAGGGAAGACCAATGCAAATAATGCATTTAATTTCTTGTCAATAGCTCTGTCATCTCTTCGCACCCGTTTTTGCATCCAAAGGTCCAACTGACTCCCTGGCAGGTCTCTGGCTTCTAATGTACTTAAATAAATTGTTATTGCTATCATTTGCATGTCTAGCAAGTATCTCCTTAAACTCTGGCTTGTGTTACTGCGGTTTTATATCAGGTTTGCCAGAGTTTATGCTCTTTTTTGTTTTCCTCATTTGGATTTAACTTCCACTTTTTGAAAGAAACCTTTTTTCTGCTTACTGCCTTTAATTCTCCTATAGAGCCATGCCAGCCTTCTTTTGGTCCACTTTACCTTTCTGTACTTGCAGTTTGTGTGCATTTGCTTTGTGCTTTCAGTATGGTGTTCTTTAGCAGTTCCTATGTTGCTTGCAAGTTCTTTACCTCCTTAGAGGTCCATTTTATGATCTGGGCTGATCAGTCTCCTGTTCAAGAGCTGGAGAATTTTTTCCTTTTGGAACCCATGTTTTGCAGGCCTAATGGGTTTCTCACCTTCTTCACATTATCATGGAAGCACCATGTGGTAGAAGACGTTTAGGGTTTTGAAAAGTAATATTAGCAAATTTATAAGATTATTTAATTTGTGATAACTTGGGTAAAAGGCCTAAGAACTAGCACTAGTTTAGTGTCACTGGTGGAGCTTGCATCTACCTGGAGAGGAAGAAGATTCCCTCCGTCTCCCTGGTAAAAGAGAGAACAGAAGGGAAGACTAGAGGAATTAGACTGACTAAATGGCAAGGCTTAAGAGAGTCTAACCCGGTTTGAGGGGGAGAGCCTTGTAACCCCCATGATGAATACACTGAAAAGTCTGGTTTCTGGTCGATGGGATTGTGAAGCATCTCCTCTCAGTGTAAGTTTTTAATAAAGTTTTGACTTCCTGCTTGTTTCTGTCTATGCATCTGTCTGCCGTTTGATTAGGACATGCCAGTGAATACAGACAGTTATGAAAAGAGGAACAATTGAGTAGGCAAATTCTTGTTTTATTGTTCCCAAACACCAAAAAGGACATTAGTTATATATGTATAGAGGTATATAGATATCAATATCATTAAATGATGACATCTATATCTCTAAATCTGTATCTAATGTCCATCATTTATATAGCAGTTAAAACCTTTGCTGGTAAGTGTTCTCTTTCCACATGGGAGTTCAATTGTGTTTCATGACTCTAAATGGTTGTCTTGTACAGCACTCTTTTCTTTATCTGAAATTGAAACCTATTCCTTTAATTTCTCTTCACAGGCAACTGACAAAGAACAGGAACTTGCTGCTGCAAAACAACTGGAGTACCAGCAGTTTGAGGAGGATAAGCTATCCCAAAAATCATCATCTAGCAAACTCTCTAGATCTCCTTTAAAGATTGTCAAAAGACCCAAAAATATGCAGTGTAAGGTGACTCTCCTGGATGGCTCTGATTATGCATGTGATGTGGAGGTAAGTTTTTACTTCTATTTTTGCATTGTTTTGTCACTCTGCATCTTTTATTTTGCTCTATGCTCCTGTATATCCTAATTCATTATAATCTGGAGGAAAAATCTGTTTTTAAACTTCAAAGGATTCATAAGCTAAAACTTTCAAAAAGGCAAGCCTGAATCTAAACTTTATAAACCCATAAGCATCAATTAAGGAGTCTGTTCTTTTTCAAAAGTGCCAAACGTGAACCACCTTCCACCGTCCTGTGTAGGAGATTGAACACAGATTTGCCCCAGACAAGAACATGTGCATTATTCATGGGCCATGGGGGTGTAACAGTACCACCAGGAATGCTGACAATGAAGGACATCCAAGAAAAAGAGTTTCTTATGTCCAAAGGCTTCCCAGTTCCCAGACTTGGTGGTTACTCACAGAGCAGTTCAGTCGTTTCTCAAGATAATGTTGGCCTGTGTGTAATTGTGGGGGGGAATCGATCATATGCTTTGCCTCTAGAGGAGTTTGCCCTAGTTGTATCTAAATCTTAGTAGCTAGGAGAAGTTGGCAGCTTCCTTTAGGCAGTCAGTCTTCCTTTCAGGCACTATCTAGGCGTGATGCTTTTTGACATGACAGGCTTTAATGACATAGCAGCATCCAGGCCTCACAGAGAAACCAATGGATTCTCTACCAGAGGATCCTTTCAGTAATTAAAGAGTATATGGCAAAAAAGAGGAGCCACCAGAAGAGGAGGGGAAGAAACTGAAAGAGCAAAATTAGGGTAGAAGGTGAAAGGTGTGGTGGAAGAGTTAAGGATAGATGAGGACAAAAAAATGAACTAGGAAAAGTACATAAAGGAAACATGAGTTTTGGAGAAAATAATTTAAAAAATGACAAGACCAGAGAGGGAAAGGAGGAGATTCTAAGTGGAAAAAGAGTCCTTGCACCATTCTAAACGTGTCAGCTGTAACCCTAAATAGTGGGAAGTCTGCCTTTAAAAGGTAAAAAAATTACTGCATTTGAGGCCAAATCCTAAACATCTAATCAGTTTCTGTGGAGCTCAATCAACAATCCCAACAACTTCATCAGGGAGGGCAGGGCAAGGACTTCCACGTTTTGTCCAATGACTTTGCTCTGTACTTTTTAGAGCAAATGTGTTTTTACAGTGCCAAGAGCTTAGGTTTACATGGCAGATG
The DNA here is from genome assembly GCA_030014935.1 of Caiman crocodilus. NCBI lineage: Eukaryota > Metazoa > Chordata > Crocodylia > Alligatoridae > Caiman > Caiman crocodilus. Next base: position 84,164,006 of record JAGPOW010000261.1, on the reverse strand, counting down.
CAATTTTATTATGTATTTAGTCATTTGGCAACTATGCAGCTAAGTACATTTTTACTTTTGGTGGTAGAGAATGTTTCAACACAACTCCAGTGTCAGATAAAAGAAAATTGGTGCTGGAAGCCAAAATAGTAAAAAACTGACATTCATGATAATAATGACATACTACACTAGCTACCTAGAGATAGTCTTGAAGGCACTGTTAACTAAAAAAGTAGTCACTGGAAAAATTACTATACTGGCTTTGGGAAAACTCAAACCTATTTCAGTCTGAGTCACTTAGTTGGAAAATATAAGTCACTGTTTGGAGTGCAGTCAAGCAAGTTTTGCTAAATAGAGGTTTTGTGGAAATATTAGCTGACAAGCCAAGTTTTTATGAAGGCATTACATCGAGCACAAAGAGAGATTTATTAAGTTAGATTTTTATTTATGCAAGTGAAATAATTTAAATTATGCTTCCTTCTAGATTGCACACTTTTTTTTCCTTCAGCCTTCTACTGTGCTTGAGCTGCAGTGTTAAGTGCTAGCATATATAGATGTTACTACTGATGACATTTATTGATGATTTATTGTGTGTCATATTTCTATCAAGTTCTGTCTGACTTGTGTGAACAGCAATTCAGAATGTCCAGAATGAATTGCACTGTTTTTATCTATTCAGATTACTAAAATATCCTTTAGTTCATAGTGGTAACTATAGTGTAAAAGTGGGTTTGTCTGGGGTTTTTTGGCCATCTTCAGAATCAATCTATGATTCGCAACCAGGGTGCCACAGCATCTTGGGGTTCCTTGAGATCCTTTCATGGCATCGTGGTGTGCCACTCAGTGTTAGCATTGTTAGGTTTGTGAACATGGGTCACATGATAAATCTGGAGATTTCAAATAGGATTTCATAGTGTTAAAAAAAAAAAAAAAAAATCTGACCTGTTAAGACCTGGCATTTTCTGAAGGATGCGTAATGACAGGTAAAAACCGCTGGGGTAGATCTTCATTTGATGGCCAGGAAGCACTTGCATGCACCAAAACAAAGGTCCATAGTGGAAAGGCAAAATTTAAGCATATTAGAGGAGACCCAGATGCTATTCAGGTGGAATGTGTAGCTGTGTATGCTATGATATACTGATACTTGTGTTGCAATTCTGTGCCAGGCTTTCTTGCCTATGTGCCTTTTGTATAGAAGTGCAGGCTACTGTATGGGACATGAGAACATGTAATATACCTCAATAGAACATCAAATAGGTCTGCAGAAGGCTCAGTTGCAAATGAAGGGAACCATGTTTTGTCAAGAGGAATGATTCCTCTTACACTCTGTATACTGACCTCTAGGGAAAAGAAGTCCGGAGGAAGTTCAGCAGGCCATGGAGACTAAGTATCTGGAAAGAAGATGAAGGGATTTCAGGAGATCATATAGAAGCTTGAGGGAATAGCTTCTTATACAGCAGCTCTGCTTAGTAGCAGTGTTTATATGAATGATCAAAAGAGATTATGACAGAATCCTATAACATGTAAAATGTTATCTGTCACATCTCCAAAAAGGTGCTGTCAGTATTTTAAGGACAGCCTCAGAAGATAATTTATTATATCCTTGGATGCAGTTGTGCTATGTTCATCTCGGTGAGGTGAGCAATAAGATGCCTAGGGAGAGACCTAACAGCTTATGCATAAATGTGATGTGAAGTCCTGAAGAACAGATGTCCATTTTTTAAAGGCACATGCAAATCAAATATTATAACTCCTTATGCTTCTGACACTTAATTTACTCTTATAATAGTGATGATTTTTCATATTAAGTACGTGAGTCAAGATGTAATGGGTCAAACTGTCAGCTGGGTGATGATAATGTTGCTAGCTACCCATTAATATCCCATTAGTGCCATTAGGTTATGCTTTATAACTCCTCCCAAAATGGACTGAGAGAGAGCATGATCTAATAGTGTGACCAAGAATGAGGAAGCTATAATCCAAAGGTACACACACAACTTGATTACTATTTCATAAGGTAAATAGTAAATACTCCATAGTATATAACATCAAGGAGATGCTATTATAGCTCCCAGCCACTAGGTGGCAGGAGAACCAGTTTACTTTGGGCAAAAGATTATCCTGGGATGAAATTGATTGGTAATGCCCTGTACAATTGGTGCATCAATGTAATTTACACCAGCCTGTAGTTACTCCTCACTTTTTGAGGGCTACTTTTCTCCAGAGTGTGGAGTAACTTCTACCAGTGTAAGGCTGTCTTGTATCTGCTTCAGTTTCACTGGGGAGTAAAGTCAGTCTACTCTGTAACAACACACTGTGTCTCCACACACATAGTCCTGAATTAGAAGTCCAGCTTTGCCCTTTGTGGACCTGAACAGAACATTTTACCATTGCATTTCTACTATCCTCATTTCACAGACTGAGGAATATTTTAGTATTTGCCACACACAATCAAGTAATGAGTCTGTAAGTTGCTTTGCAGATAGCAAACACTTTTAACATATTAACATTTATAAAAGAATCATGTTCTCAAGTAGAGAACAACCTACAGCTTATCAGTTATGTTAAGTCATCCATTTACTGACAGATAAAATTGCAGGTGTTCTTAAATTCAGATCCACCAGGGGTAAGTTTTCTACTCCCATTATCTCCCATCTTCTGTTTCTTAAGTCACGCGCTCTTCTTCCATTTTCATCTCCTCCTGTCGTCTTTTCTCTGATTTCCAATATGTTGTACCAGGACATTAATTGCACCCCCCTTCTTTTTAATTAGTGATCTAGGCATATTTGCAGAAGATCTAAATCGGCAGAACCCAGATATGTCACAGGTTAGGTGCTTCTCTCTACAGAGAGCAGCAGTTACAAAGGATCTAGAGGTATACACAGCTACATAAAACAGCTTTGCAGAACTGCTGAGGTGCTCCCTCTATTTGCTATGGCTTTTACTTCAAAGAGTACCACTTGTCTGATTTAGCTTTTTGAAATTGCTGATGAGCTCCAGCTGAATGTCCAGTGACCTTTGATGGGTAAAAACGATAGTAGGCAGATGAGTGGCCTCATTTCTGGCAACCTGCTGTGTATTAAGAGGTTTGCATGCCATCCAGATGTGCACAATCCTGGTTCTACTGTATATTAAACCTTTACAACCCACTTTGACAATAACAGTGGGCACACCTGCAATATTTCCATTCAGAGAGTGAATTCCAAGATGGGCATTGCAAAACTGAGTTGAAAACTTCCTCCTTCTGTTATCCGGTATCTGTGTTATACATAATCTGACTTAGAAATGTATTTAAGAGAACAAAGGCATTCCAAACCAGAAAGAAATTAAAATAGATGATAAAATCTACTTATTCTTCCTTCTGAAAAAACATAAAATATTCAGTAACTCCATGGCATTTCAGTGATCTGAATCTACTAATAGGAGCAAATGAATTAATTAGAAATTCCTTTCTTTTAGATGAGGGTGATCAAGTATATTTATATTCATTGACTGGGGCATCTGTTGGTCAAGTAGAAGCCTCAGGAGAGGATCTCCTGGGACACAAGCCTGAGGGGGAAAAGAAGTCCAGAAGCGATGATTGCACCTTTAAGGAGGCCCTTTTAAGGGCATGGGAGCAAGCTATCCCAATGTGATAGAAGAATGGAAAGTGCAACAGGAGGCCAGCAGCGATCTCAACGAGTTGAAACTCAAAACTGAATCCTATAAAAGATGGAAAATACTAGGGAAGAGTATAAGGATATCTCACAGACTTTCAATCAAGGTGGCCAAGGCACAATTTCAGATGCAACTGGCATGGGGATATAAAAAGCATAAAAACAAATTGTATGAGTGTGTCAGGAGTAAGAGGAAAACTAAAAAAAAGTGCAAGTCCCTTATAGAATGCAGAAGGCAATCTATTTACAGATGTTGAAGGCAAAGCTGAATGATTTAATGGCTTTTTTACTTCAGTCTTCACAAGTTGGGACAGCTACCAAGTGATAGCTGCACTTGGCAGCAAAGATAAGGGAGGAGACAAACACCCTAGAGTGGTTAAAAACAAAAAAAACAGGTAGGGATTACTTAGAGAAGTTAATTGCTTTTAAGCTGTTGGGCCAGGTGGCATGCATCCTACGCTACTGAAGCAGTTGGTTCATGTAATTTCAGAGCCCTTAGCTATACTTCTTGAGACGTCAGCGGAGGTCAGGTGAGGTCCCAGGTGATTGGAAAAGGGCAAATACAGTGCCTATGTTTACAAAAGGGGAGGAAAAAGATCCAGGGAACTGCAGGACCAGTCGACCAGGCTTTGATGCCTGGAAAGATCATGGAGTAGGTCCTCTAGAAATCCATTATGAAGTACCTAGAAGAGACCAAGATGAGCAGGAAGAGTAGCATGAATTCACGAAGAGCAAGTTGTGCCTGACAAACCTTATTTTCTTCTACCATCAAGTGATAGATGTGGATAGATATCACCATCTAGATATATTGTAAATTATATAGCATAAATAGAAAATTTAGAAAATGAATAACCCCAAGATCTCTGTTAATGCCTCCCCTCCACCGCATATACTTTCTTCTGGGATTTAGACATTTCTGGAATCTTTCATTCAGTTCTTCCTGTTATTTCAGTGATTCTGAGATGCATAATAATTGCTAATTGTACTCAACAGAAGAGCTGGCCAACCCCACACACTCATTAAGAACATTTTATGAGAAGACAATTAAGATACTGTACTCTTAGTACAGTGCTGCTCTTATAAGTGTATCCCCTTGCTTTCCCTAGGTGAACTCTTATGCTTAATTTCAATTAAATTAGAAGTTTATGCCCAGACACGACTGGCAGATTGCAGTATTTATGAAATATCAGGCAGTTCTAAAAAGGAATCTAAAAAGACAACAGTATACTGGAATAAACCAATAATGTGTTGCTTTGCAATAGTGTATACCTAAATTCCCTTTTGGAGATGCACTTAAGCCATATGCATGGAACTTCTCACATCACATATTACTTCCTATAAAACTTTCTTTGCTTTTGTAATGAATGAGTAGTGACCAAACGCCAGTGTGCCTAGATGAAGTGACCAAACGCCAGCAAGCTATGCTTGTGGCGTGGGGGTGCAGCCTAATAGCTGTGCAAAAAAAATGCATGCAGCAAAGTCCCTGGCTCATGCAGCTCGTTAAGCTCAGGGAAAAATATCCAATCCCATTGGCTATTAGGGCAGTATAAAAGCAAAGCCCACGGAAAAGAAGGTGGGACCCACACAGCAATGGAGAGGCTTGATCACCCTCACCAAGTCCTGTGTCCACGGCTCCCTTTCCCCCCAGATGCCCCCATTGGATAATTGCAGCAGTTAGATGCCTGAAGAACTCTTGAGTTCCCTACGGTTTTGGTTTTCAGAGATTGTTATAAAGGGAACTGCTGGCGCAGATGTGTTTCGTCCCTGGCCTTCTCGAAGTTAGGGGTCAATCACCCCCCCCCCCCCCCTCGGTTTCCACCACAGCTTTTAGAAAATGTTCTGTAAATGGAAGAATGCAGACCATTCCCTGGAAGACCTGGATAAAGCATTGTACTGTACTCCCCTCTTTTCACATGATTATCACAAGCTGTTTTGGTGCTAGTGTCGGTCGCTATAAGCAAGAAGGTTGCTTTTCTGTAGGTTGGACCCTGGATGTGGGGATTCAAGAGAGAGGTTCAGTTTCTGGCTCAAGTACAGGCTTCTGTGATCCTAAACCATTCAAATTGCCTTGTTACCCAAGTTGTGCATCTTTAAGTAACTATTTCCTGTAGTGTCACAGTGGTGTTTTGAGTGCTCCAAATCTATTGCGGAGCACGCTGCTACTCTGGTGCCATAAAAGGAAACATGATTGGTCATCTTGAAAGAAACGGAATGTGCTGCATGCATAAGTAGGTCCAGAAGACACGCTTGTCTCCTTGTAGCTTTGTATCACTCCCAGAATAGAGCTCTGTCTTAGCGACATGCTGTAATCCTTCATTATAGCTCTGACTTTTAGACCCTTAACTGAAAACTATAATCCTACTTTTGATTGGGCAGTGAAATTATGTTGAACTTCTCACATGTGCTGAGGAAAATATTAAAGCTGGGACTTTAATAGGAAGGCAGAATGCATCTAAAGGCTACAGTTTCAGTTAATCAATTGCAGTTTTAATCATTTAATGAATTCCAAACTTAGTCTCCCTCACACCATTTCCTATGTGACCCTTAAACACAAGAGAAGTTTTTTTTCCTACTACTACTTTTGACCTGATCACTGCTTACAAAACACATAGCATAACAAGCTTTCATTTTACAATAGTATCCTTGAAAAATGTGCTTCACTGTGAAATATTGTCATCTTTGAACTCCTGAGTCAAGGAAGGCTTACATGAGCTAGGGAATTCAGTTAAGGCTGTATTTTGACACCTGTCAGTAGGCATCTTACATGCTTGAGAATATTCTAAGGGAATGTAGTTACCTATGATGCTTTTATGGCTTTCTATTTAAATTTAGTTAGTTTCCAAGTTGAAATACTCAGCAGGTTGGGAAGCAGACTATTCTAGAAATCAGTAGCTGGGCTTTCTCATGCTTCAGCTAATCCAAAAGAACCATAGGACTGTGCAAATAATAAATGTTTCAATTTGACTGAAAAATGTTGGGTTAGATTAATGTAATAGACCCTAAGTGGACCAAATTAGAAGTAAGATGTAGGGAAGGAGACAAATATCCCTGCTAAGAAATGTTCATTTTTCTTTAAGATGCTTAATGAAACCCAGCTCTGATGGTTCAGCTTGTAATTAAGCTGTTTATAAAACTGGAAAAACACACTGAGTTTCTCCTCCCCTTGTGCCAGGGCAACCCTCATTGCCATGAACATAAGAATTGTTCCTTGCTCTTTTGCCTTTGGGAGCTCCCCATGGTCACCATGAGTAGAACTGGACAGACCAGTGCCAGTCCTCCCTTGGTTGGTCTACATCAGTGAGGAGAGCTTCACGGGTAGGGAAGCGCATGTTGTTTTGCAGTCTGAGAGGTTTCTTCAGGCAGCATAATCCTTCTGTGCACCATAGAACACTGCAGGAATGACTGTGACCAAAAACTACAGTAGATCCCTGGTGATTCTTAAAATTATTTAGAAATAAATCACACGTGAGCCTTTGCCTTAGAACATCACAGATAATCCCATTTCCTCTTTGTGGTATAGGCAAGTACTTTCTGCCCATCTGATAGACTTCCTGTAACCCAGATCCCCTTTCAGGGAGGGCATTCAAATAGACCCTATTCTGGCTTTTTTGCTCGTTGCCAGTTTGATCTGAGGCTGTGTTTTTTTTTTCTCTCCCTGCTTGCTTTTCCACTCATACTTTCACAGAATCATAGAAAAATTAGGGTTGGAAGGGACCTCAGGAGGTTATCTAGTTCAACCCCCTACTCAAAGCAGGACCATCCTCAAATAGATCATCCCAGCCAAGGCTTTGTCTAGCTGTGTTTTGAAAACCTCCAAGGATGGTGCTTCCACCACCTCTCTAGGTGCCTTTATAGAGATAAGAGGTGGTCTCATATACTCCAAAGAGTTGTGTTATACTAAAATGGTGTATGATACAATGGAGACCCAGTCTTGGTCAATGCTACTGGAATATATAAATAACATAGTAATATGTTCGGAAGTTCTGCTTCACCTTTTTTTCTTCCTACTACCCAAAGCTGAACTCGAACTAAATCTGCAATACTGAAGGGTCCTCTACTTCTGAGCAATCGATTCATTCTTCTATCTTTCCCAGCCATAGTGGCTTTATCTCATCTTTGAGGTATGTGACCGGTGTTCTTGATGCCCAGTCAAATAACATCAGTGCTGAGTCTCCCTGCTGTCTCTTGACACATGTCCTAACCTATTTTCTTTCCAGTTATTAAGCTGTCCTATTCTCCATCCCACCTTACCCTTAAGCAACCTAAATTACCCTTCACCTCATTGACAGCTCTTCCCATTTTCCAGATATTGTCCATGTGAAAACAGCTACTCTGAGCTTAATGAGACACAAAAAAATATCCCAGTTTCTAAAATAGGAAGCTTCCATGCATGAAATCCTAGTACCTCTCTTGAGTGACTCTCCAGGTAAGCACAGTTCTCTGGATTTGTCTCATATTTCAGTGTCCCCATCTGCTCATAAAATGACTACAAAATTTCAGATCCAAGGTACTGGGTAAGGTACAGGTACTGCCTGTAAAGTAAAGCTCTGACAGAAGAAGTACACTACACCAGGCTTTAGTGATTTTTTTCAGCTGATGGTGAAGTGACTGGGATATGATGAGGTTGGAGCTTGAGTAAAGACAAACTAGATGTCAAAGCCAACATATAGGCCAGGCAATTTTTTTTTCCTCACAACCCCAAGATTAGATGATGATTACCTATATCTACATTAAATCTGAAAATCTCAGTGCCACCCACTCCATTGCAGAAAATGCCTTTCTGTGCTGTGCTTGCTGTGACTTGCCTCCTACATGACAATGAATGTAGGTCAGGGATAGCTGACAGTTCACGTGGCAAGATTACATAATATATTGATCTGTAGTGACAATGACAGTTTCTTAAAAATAAGCAAAACATTTATAGCCAATACAGCAGACATATGCAGTTAGCTATCTGTGAGGTATAAGTGCTCGATTGACTCTACATGCTGTAAAATGACTTAATTTTATATCAGTATATTGCTTGCTACAGAGCAGCTATGCCAGGAGGTGGGAAGGTGATAGCAGTTGCATAGGAAAGAAGAGAGCTTGATGTCATTTGAGAACGTGTGGTATGAGAGAAATGTCCACATTTATTACGCCTATATTAAAAGGCTTCAGTAGATGTGTATGGACCTTGTGGATATATTTAATTGCTGCAGACTTTTTACAGGAATTTTCAGCATACAGAAACAAATGAATTTTTTGACATAGAGGATATTAATTATAAATACAGATCCCAAGACCTTTGGATACAGGAACTACTGTCCAAGTCAAAAGCTTCAAAAACCTCAAATACTTTCTCTTCTGTTGTGATCTTTTTATATACATGAGCATAATATCTAGATTGGAAGCAGAATCCATGGCTCAGAAGTATTCCGTGGATAACTTCCATTTGTTTCTTCCTTATCAGAGAATAGTACTTGTAAACTGTTATCAGATCTGTATTTTTACGGTCAAAATTATGTTGATATATTTGGAATGCCCAAGTGCTTGATGATTATTGCATTTGACAAGTAGGAGTTCTGTGCTACTGTGCATTTATGTTGCCAGTGTAACTGTGGCATGTTGTCATGCTCTTTTGTGAAAAGATGCACGCTCTTTTAAGTACATGGTTTTTATTATTTCTACATTTCCTGTCTGGAAATAATAATTCCTTTGAATTCTGAAACACAAGCTTTTAGGAGGGTGGATATTTCATACCTAAATATGAGTATTCTGTTCCCAAACCAACATAGTAATGTAATGTTCCTATTCTGCTAGTTCTGGTATGATCTCAGCTGCTGATGCAGCAGGCAAGGATCCTAATTTGGTCTGATTCCAGAAGCAGGACTAGGTCACCAATCTTCTTAGCAGGATTTAGCAGTCCCTTTGGTTTTTTTAGATTAGTGCTGGCTTTTTAGGATTGTGAGCTCAAACAGTATTAAAGAAGGTTGTCCCCAATAGAAAGTATGTCGTGTTATGCAATGTCATTGACACTTGGTGCATCTATGCTGCTGTAGTATAAAAAAAAAAAGTACTGTGTATTTATCTCTCTATACGAATTAAATGCTTTAAAAGCTTTCAAGGCAGGTATCTTCAGGAATGAAAGATGAATATGAAGGAGCTTATATTTTATAGTACCATAATGCACAAAAAAAAATGAAAAAAACCTGAAGGTTCTTAATTGTACATCAGGTTACTTCCCAATCTAAGAGTTATTTTTTTTTCTTATTTACCATACGTGTAACACTGCAGTAATTTAAAATAGAATTAAATTTTCATTTAACAAATATCTGTACTGCATTTTTTCTTTTAGCATTCAAGACATTTATTGAACTTTGCAAATAGGCACAGATCCAAGTTAAAAGAAACTGAATTGCTACTTGGGTATTAATATAAAATCATTCTGAACCTGTTATTCATTTTTTATTCCTTTAAATATATATGTTTAGTTTCTTCAATGATTTCTCATTCCCAATCATATATTAACAGGAAATGGATTATATTCTGGCATTTTGCAAATTGGCTACTGTAATTTAATTCAAACATTTAACATTTATATAAGGCTGTGCTTATACCATACCCTCAAAAATTAATCAATTTTTTTTTTTTTTTAAAGAACCATAAAACTGATTTATTCTAAACATTTTAATGTTATGGCTCAAATTTTTTGCAGCTTTAAGGATTGACAGTAAATTCTTGATATGTTGTGTGCATATACAATGTAATTGTTAAACTGATCCTTAAGCGTTATGCTAGTCTAACCAATGTCCTCCTAAACATCTGTTTATAGTATCCTGTATCTATTTTGACTAAAACCAAATTTTTTTTCTGTAAAACCAAAAAGAATAAGCAGTTGGAGTAAAGAGCTGGGTAGGTCATTGGTAACTGACTTTAATAGCAACACTTCCTTGGGCAAAGTTGTAGCTTACTGCCTAAATCTTTGCAGGTTGGGAGTCTAATTCTTATTTACTAAATCTTAGCCGTTTTGTTGTAAAACTTTTTAAAATACTTGTAACTTTTTTTAACTATTTAAATTTTTGGTAACTGAATGAGAATTTAAAATGTTTTGTAAAATCCAGCGGATATTTCTGTCAAGCTGTTGCATCTTCAAGCTGGTCAAATCTTAGGCAAAATTTACATATGTAAAAAATTGTCAGTCAAGTGTGCACGTAATTGCCAAGCCATGCAATAGCATTCTTAGTGTCCATGTGCAGTTCCTGTAGTCTGCCACTGAACTTAATAGGCCGTCATCAACAGTATGCGACATGATGTTTGTTTTGTCACAGCTATAGTCTGGATTGTTGCAAAGACCCCAGCAATGGATGTTGGCTGCACATGGACCTTGCCCTGTCTGGAACCTTTTCAGCAAGACCCACTGACAGCATGGCAGGTTGAAGCCAGGTGGGAAAACTGTAGATCTGTGATAAGGAACTTGTTTGGTGGTAATGTCAGCCGCCATTCCTCCCAACAGAGAAGTCCTGGTGCGGCAGTTTGGACTACAGTAGGTATTGTGATGAGGTACACTGGGTGCATTTAAGAGATCATCCATCATGCACCAGCAGGCTTAGATTGGCATAGATATTCTCCAGTAGCTTGCTAGTTGCAACTTCCTGTTTGGATGTGAGGGGGGAACAATGTTACTCAGGACTTGGGAGCCATGGTAAAGGGGTCAGTTAAAGAGTTTCTAAGATGCCACGCATCATTGAATATAGCTGCACATAAACAAATTTGGTGTATGATGACTGGTTCCAGACTGGCATGCAGTACTTTCCTGATATCCTTAGGATTGAGGCTCTTGTACCCCACGGTGACCCAGCCAGCTTGTTAAGGAGGTTGTTGTGTGTCTTCACTTTCATTGTTGTCTTTCAGATGTTCATGGTAGTTAAATGTCCAGTCTAGCATAATGCCCAGCTAGATGGGCTGTGCTTCATGCCTCAGCCTGTGACCATTCAGGTAGATCTTCAATTCCCAGGCAGCATTGGTACTGTGTAGGTAGAAAAAGCTGGAAATTGTCTTACTGATGTTTGACAGGAGGTGCCAAGTCTTGCAATAGTCAGCCAACTTTGCTGGCTTTTTCACATGTTTTGTTCCCTTTGTGCTGTTCAAGTGTCAGGACTGTAGTCACATGAATTTCTTGCTGGGGATTCTATCTAAAAAACAGTAGGATGAGGAGAAACTTGCATTCATGGACTACTTTTATTTTTCATTTTTTTAATGATGAAAGTAAAAGACTGGGGAGGAAATCACCTGAAGATAACATTATAGTGTCAGGGTGGGCAATTATTTGGGCTGGAGGGCTACTTAGAGAGCTTTGGTGAGCTGTTGCAAGCCAGGGGTGAGGGATTTTGACCTGGTGCAGAGAGCGGGAATGGGTAGTGCAAGCAATTGATAGTATCCAGGCTTGGACCCATCTGACCTGCCATTACTGGGGGGCATTGGATAGAGTAGATGAGTGGATGGGGTCTCCTGGGATCCCCTTGGGCAGGTCATGCTTGGCCAGGTGGATGGGATGGGGCCACCAATGAACAGGAAGTGGTGTCTGGGAGCGGGACAGGATTGGGGGCCGGGGCTGGGGCTGGGCTTGCAAGGTGGTAACATTGCAAGGCCTAGGGAAGAGATGTGATCTGCGCCCCACACATCCCTGCAATGCACATAGGTTCCATGGGCAGGGAGATGCAGGGAGTAGATCACAGCTGTGCCCTGGCCTCACGCTGTCACCACCCTGTGATCCTGGCCCCTATCCAAAGGTCCCTTTCCCAGATGCTGCTCTCCTCACACCCATGGCCCTGTCCCTTCACGTTTACTGAGTGCACCTTGCGCATGGGGGTCCTCGGTCTGTCTACATGGAGACCCTGCCTGGTCTGTCCAGCACCCCCAGAGGTGGGTATGGGGTAGGATAGCAGCAGCAGCTGAGCAGAGTGAGCTGCCACCACAGGAGCTGCCGGGAAGCTGAGTCTGGCTGCCTCCACCTCACTGCACACCACCTCGCTGCACACCCAGGGGCAATGGGACTGGCTGCACTTGCCACAGTCGGGCCTGCTCAAGGGACCCACCATGGGCCAGATAGAATCCCTTGGCAAGCTGAGTCTGGCCCTCAGACCATATTTTTCCCACCATTAAGTCAATTCAAAATTCTTGATTTTTTTTTTTTTTCTCTTTCAAATTTTCCAATCAATTGTGGGGGGGAATAGGGAGAATTAATTTTAACTAAACCACCTCTTTCAACTGGAAACTTCCTGGTCAAAACTTTAATCTCGGTTTCTGCAGTAGTTTCTTGATTCCACACATCATAGACTGTCAATTATAAATATTGTTTTTATCATGGTTGTCTTAGAGCAGAAGTGCTTAACGTCTGGCCTGCAGGCCAAATGCAGCCCACAAAACCATCACATCTGGCCCAGAGCTCCCTATGGGTCAAGACACTTGGTGTCAGGGGAGCAATTTCAAATAATATGACCACGTTCCCCCCGCCAGATTCCCAAACCCTGAGCCCCATGTGGTGGGTTGGAGCCAGGCTGCACCTCCTCCCCTACCCCTACTTTCCTCCCTGCAGCTGGATCAGGGCCAGGCCATGCCCCCTCCTCTTCCCCTCTCCCTTACAGTTGAATTGGGGATGGCTCATGCTCCTCTTCCCAGTGGGGCTTAATTGAGGCTGGGCTGCCACCCACCCCTCTCTGCACAGTCAGATAGGCCCTGCTGCATCTGTCCTGAGTGCCAGATCAGGACCACCAGCCAGATCCAGCCTGTAGATAGACCAGATACTGCCCATCTAACCTAGTGGGCAAACACGTTGAGCCCCACTGTCCTAGAAGGTCAGATTTTAGGGCTCCTTATTGGACAAGTTCAAGAGGAGGTTAGATAAGCATCTAGCTGGGATCATCTGAACCCAGCACTCTTTACTGCCTATGCAGGGGGTCGGACTTGATGATCTATTGAGGTCCTTTCCGACCCTAGCATCTATGAATCTATAAGTCTGATTAGACTCAGGAAGTCAATTTCAAAGATGTGAGATGAGCCTGTGGGCTTCATTTGCATTTGGAACTACATCCAAAATGTGTTGCTTCATACATGTAAACAGTGACAATAAGCAAGCAAAAAACAAACTAACCTAAACTAATCAGGCTGGTTTTCTTACTGCGTGGGAAATAGTCTTGCTCTAATAAATAAGTATTTGGGAGGCACTAAGATGCATACTACCATAATGGAGAGTTTAGACGGAATAAAGTTAATGACCCTATCCTAGAAACTTGTGTACATCTGATTCATTCCATTGACTTCAATATAGCTAATTTATTTGAGTAAAAACTACTTGCATGAGGCTGGAGTCAATTTTGTCTTAGACTTCTGTTGCACAAGGAAAGGAGTAGTGACTGCATTGTCATCACAGTGCCATTGAATCAATATTTCAGATATTGATTGGAAAGAGAATGCTTATTGAGTTAACTGCACCTTATTCCTGACAAACGGCTAAGGACTTGTGTTTGTTCCTGATGGAAAGATAATTTCAGAATATGGAGGATGGGAAACATCCTTATGCACGCTGTTTATTTGTACATACATGTTTACTCCGACTTGCACACTCTCAAGTGTACAAAAGATGACTGTATTGTGATTTTTGCAGTGTAAAAAACAACTGCATACAGAAATACCCCACAACATTTGTATAGCCATATCCTGCCATTTGGACTTAGACAAAATTCCACTAGATAGAATTATTAGATCAGATGCTGTTAGAGTAAAATATTAACTTTGTTACAATGCATATTGTAAAAGGAGAAGTAGCTAGTAACGCTGCACCAAAAAGAAGAAAGGTCATGGGAGACATCTGTGCTATCTAATATGTCAAAACGCATTATGCTATCCAAAACTAGAGCAAGCATTTATATGGTATATTGTTAAGACCCAGTGTAAAGTGTAAATGCTAATTAGGAATGTGAACCAGTTAACCTCAAATTCATTTAAGGTTCAATTATTTCTATCAGTGTTACAAGTTATTAATCTCTTTGTCTGAATAGACCCACTGGAGCTGGTATAAAAATTGCACTGAATTAAACAGCCTGATAAGTGCTGGTGCTAATGTTATGTGTCTAGGGGCTTCACTGGGAGCTTGGCAACAGTTTTGAGGAGAGCAAAATTTGATGCATGTAAATAGGTACACAAGCCAAATTTACAAAACTTTTAAAGTTAATATAATTATTATTATTATTATTATATGTTCCTTCTCTCATTTAGAGAGCAAAAAATGTTTCCATTCACTCTTCTATCCTGACCTTGTACTTAACATTGAGAGAAGAGACAGGCACCAGTGACATATTCATTTGGAATTAGCTGCTTGTATTTTCCTCTTTTCTTTTTTCCCTGTTTACAGTTCCTGTGCTGAATATGATCTCTTATCATTGCTTTTTGGAAAGCAGAGACAACCCTTGCCTACTGCAGCCAGCTTTGGCTTTTTTTTTAATTCCTTGTTCAGCATTTTATATACTCATGAGACTGCAGTATTGCATACAAAAATAGCTTCTCTGAAAAGTGTGGTATTTCAGTTGCTCTAATCACTTAAATTTCTTGGAAGATGAGTGTTTTGTGATCTTCACCTGCTCTATTTTTGTCTGGTACTCAGCAAGGTGAAAGTAATCAACTTGTGATTAAAAATAGAGTAGGAGTTTACTATTCTCCCATTTACTCAGGTATGTAGAGGGAAGCATAATGGACACTTTAGTAATTGTAGATACATGCATTTAGGTGTGAATCATGCATGACAGATAAATTTACAGCTCTGGATTCAGTTTTAAAAGGGCTGGCATGAAATTCCCTCAACCCAGGAGTATTCTCCTTTGGGACAAAGCTTGCTGAGATGGTATCTGTGCCACACATGTCCTACTCCCAGAATAGGTTGTCATAGGAGAAGAATACAAAAAGGACTTGAATAGGGGAACCACCACGTACTTGTGTAAATCCTGCAGAGGTAAATCTGTCAATAATCAGTAGGGATCCAGGTTTTCTGTTTCCTGTAGGAAAATGGGGAGAAAACTGAAGATTTTCCCTTTCAACCAAGAAAACCTCAAATTTTTCATTTTAACGGAGAAACACATAGATTTTTGAGTTTTTTGCAAAGAGCTCTCTGCAGGCTGGCATAATTCTAGTCTGAAAGGAGCTGGGGGGAGCAGGGGGAGGTCAGGCAGGCAGGGGACACCATGTGCATCTGCACATGTATGCATGCACCTGGGTGTCAGGCAGCCAAGAAACAGCTCCTGCAGGGAAGGTGGGCGGAATTGAAGGCTGCTTAGGGAGGGAGTTGGGCTGGGGTTGGGGATGCTGCCCATCTGGGGCGTTGCATGAGGCTTGGGACACGGGGCTGGAATGAACAGCTATAGAGCCCTGGCATGGAGTAGGATAGAGCCATGGGTAGGTCATCCAGGGTGTGGGTGCAGGCTGGCTCCTTGCCACTTCACTACTGGGGAAGGGGGGAGCAAATGCCCCCAGATCTGTGTATGGGGCAGATACATGCTAGCTGCTGCAGGCTCAGAGCTCCCTACCCTGCTGCCCTCCCCCTAGGGCCTCCATGGCCCAGTGGGAGAGACCCAGTATGGCAGTGCAGAGTGGGGCCAGGAAGAGAAGCTCTTTGCTGCTGCAAGCCGCATGCTGCCCTGGTGAGGCACCCTCTGCCCACCCAGCACCAGCAGCACAGAATTATGCCCCTTGCTGTTGTGGAGTGAGTGGGCAGGGGGTACCTCTCAATGGCAGCATGGAGCTCCAAGTGGTGGCAGTGAGCTTTCCCCACCCAGCCCCCTCTTTGTCATGCCACACCAAGTCCTACTTGCTGGGCCGTGGAGGCCCCTGGGGGAGGGCAGCAGGGTGAATAGTTCAAGTATACAGTGGACAGCCCACACCTACCTCCTCACCAACATCCTATGGGCTGTGCTCACACTGTGCTGCCCATGGGTGAAGGGAGATGCAGCTCTGCTGCAACAGCCACTGCCTCCCACAAGCAGCAGCCAGGGCTTGGGCATTGCTGTTTTTTGGGGGTGGAGGCCTTCAGACCCAGAGCCCTGGCTCCATAGCTCCAGCACCTTTGGCAGGGCCAGGGTGGCTGGGGGCTGTGGGTAGGGAATGAGGGGCCTGGACCTGTGTCCTGGTGAGTAAAGGGTGATGGTGGAACTCAGATTTTCCATTTGAAAAAAAAAACAAAATCAAATAACATTTATAGGTAGTTAGAATTTATTTTCTTATAATGATTGAGGCACTGTTAGGCTTCCAAATTGCTTTAAAATTGTAAATATATTAATGAAATGCATGCATGCATGCATAGTGGTGTTTCATTTTAATTGCAGATTCTGGGGTTTTATTCAGATAAATAGGATACTTTCTTAATATATGTTTGCAGACAAAAAGGCACAATATTTATTTTGGTGTCTGAAGTGCAAATTTGTATGTTACAAAAGCCTAAATGTCTCTATTATATCCATTCAGCTCAACAAGCACAATGCATAACACAAATGTGTAAGTGAAGGGAAATGCTTTCATTATTTCCTGTCTTTGCAAAACATCGGATATTATATTCTGATGTTAAGTACAAATAATTGACTTTCTAGTAATCCCATTATCCTTGGAATGTTAGGTGGAAGCATGTTAATTTTCAGACTGCTCTTTCACATCTGATGTATAATGTGTTCTTTCACTCGCATTTTCTTTCCGAAATATGTGAGTTAGGAGGGCATATGCCAAGTCAGTGGGTTACCTTTGTATTGAATGAAAGCTGTGGTATGAGAGACTGAAGACTTCAGATCTGTATGACCCTGTCCCAAAATACACTGATACAGAAGTAAGATTACCATATTTTCTTGCATACAGGATACAGATTTTTGTCCAATCAGCATGGGGGGAAATGCCCCTCATCTTACATTTGCATACAAGGAAACCTCCTTAAATACATTGGCTATCATTAAACTGCTGTGAAAATCATCATGTGTTCAATAATGGATACTAACTCTGAAGCTGATTAAATGCAGCCAACGCTGAACATAACTATAAAACATATGGCCCACATTGGGCAAACATGCTGATGGAAACCCTTTTGTAATGTATGTACAGCTGAGCAGAGCTCAGTCGTTCGACTCTGTGTAACAATCACTGGTATGTATCCTCCCTCCATTCTCTTTTGCCTGGGACATCAGGTACTCCCAAATCCATGGCAGACATCCTACGTGCAAGCCCGGAGACCTTGGTGTTCAGACACCCCCTAATTTCACTTGCCTCTAGCCAAAAGGTCATAGGGGCAAGCTAGAATGAGGGTCTAAGAGCAATAAATTGTGTAGTGGAGATCCTCCCATTGGCAGGCTGTAATAGAGTCTCAGAGGGGTGCCTTGGTGCAATGGACATGTCTCTATCTACCACAAGGATAGATTAATGCATCCCATCTGAATAAGATACATGGTAATGCCCATTAAGTGCAGTTGCCCTCAGTACCAACTCTTTTTCAGGTCATGGTGAACCACTACATTGCATACATTTAGACTTCTTCATTCCCACAGTTAAACTGTGCCTTTTTTCTCATTCCCAGTGATTCTTGTTTCTTCACTAGCCTTAAACGTGTCTGGCAGACATCACCAAATGGGATTCCAAACAATTCACTCAAAATCCCTCTGTTGTCCCCTCTCTCAGCCTGTCGTATATGATCAGTGTGGTCCTCATCCTCCATGAGGAGGAGCTGAGCCAAGTTACTCTGCACCTCATCTGGATATACATTTTTGGAGAATCTCAGGAATCATGACAAGAACATCTGGATCTAGTCATGAGTGGAGAGCTAATTAGCAAGGATTCTTTGCCAGAGGGTGTCTGGAGTACACAAACATACTGAGCAGTGCTGATCTATGAAGTCACCATGGCTTAAAATCCTGTTGACAATGGTAAAGCCTGAGCCTTTTGTCCTTGAAATAATGTTGTGTATAGTTTGTACTGTACTATATATGAGTAGCTGCTAAAGTGCTACTTAAAAGTGTATTTATGGAGTACCTGTGCTAAAAGTTGCAGCAGTTTCAGTAAAAGGTAAAGTATCAGCTCTGAATGAACTAAGTTTACGGATGCTATATGCAAATCACAGGTGTGTTTATTTCAAGGTCATTGTTTTCAGATTTGTTCCTCACTTTCATGTGCTTAGGGAAAGCAGGATATGATAGTAAGGAGAGTGGAAAGAAGCTGAGGGGGAGCAGAAGGCAAGGAAATTATATAATCTCCCCAGATTTATTTTTCCCTGTTTTTTGCAGCGAAAGGGGAATAAATTCAAGCCATGTCTCCAGTAATTAGATAATATACCTGGAAAATTTGAACATTTATACATTTTCCATATAGGCAATCTAATTATTATGGGGTCATCCTATTATCAGGGTTGTCTTATATTTGAGCAAATACAGTAAATTTATTTTACCAGCCAGGTAATTATACCAGTTACAGAAATGCATTGTTTTATAGGACCTTTTATTTTTAATAGTATTAACTGCTTCACACCTGCCATTCTTCTCAGTACTGTGGGGAGTGTGAAGAAATCATTGGTGGGACAAAAAGGCAGTGTGTTACTAGTATTAGGGTAGGGGAAAGAGTGTGTTAGGTTGCAGAAACCTAGGATGTTCTTGAACATCCAGAGAAATAGGAATAGCAATTGATGGATGTGTAGTGGCGGGGGGGATAGAGTAAAGAGGGTACTCGGTGTAGGTAGAGGAGATGAGACAAAGGAGAAAGGAGAGATACTAAGGGGAGAAGTGGGAGAGGCTGGCTATGGAGGAATACAATTGGGTGAGGGGAAAGGAGCTAAGACAACCTCTTACAGCACCTTGCCTTATGGAAGGGAAAGTGGCAGATCCAAGAAAACTCACAACTTCTATTCCTTGGCATGTAGCATTAGCTGACATGCAGACTTGCCAAGGCTACTTCCTTTGGCCCCTGCTACAGGAAAGCTTGGCCTGTGTAATGCTGTTCTAGTTCCAAGTGCAGCGAAAGGTTTCACATGAATTCAGAGAGTTAGAAATAGTCCTGGTGCAGAAATGCTAAGGAATTACCTGCTTAACTCCCTTACATTTTCCCTCCAATTCATATTATCCAAATAGAATACAGTACATTTGCATTTTTCTCACAAGCTAGACTGGTTTTTATTGTTCACTTACTTCATTGCATCAGAGAATTATGGAGCAGTCTGTTCTTGGTGTCGGCTGGGGTTAGAAAGCAAACACCGTTCTAACTTGAGGAAATTACATCTTTTTTGATCCAGTGCTAATCACATTGTTAAGAAGGGCTTGGCATTAAGTAAGAAAGTTCCAGGTTTTCAGTCTTAACTAACAGCAGTTGTTTCCCCCCAGTTCCTTGCTTGACACCATAATAAAGATCATACAAATCATCTTAGGTACAGTTTCATATAAAATGATCATGTGCATAATCTAATTTTCCTTATCCTGTGTCTGTTTTCCTTTCCACTCCCATTCTGTTCTTCTTGCAGAAAGTAGACAACATATTACCAGTGCCTAGTGCACTTCTGGGCACTACAAAATAGTAATTAATATGGACCTGGAAATTTTATTGTTTCTTAGAATTATGTTTATCTATCCCATCTATCTGTGACTCCAACCTAAAGTGCTGGGGTCTTGTAACCTCATGCAGTTTTCTCCCCATGTTCTGTGCAGTATTTTTTGTTAATAAAATTAAAAATTAATGATACATGTATATCTATATATTATACAGGTCTACAATTTTATGTCCAGTTTTAGGATGTGGAAAGTGCACATGCATAATCTGTCCTTTTTCTTTGTAGTAAGAAGTGTTTGACAGCACCCTGTGGTACCTCTTTCAGCAGTTGCTCAAATATAATATGAGGAGGGCTGAATAGTAAAAAGTAAAAATTTTCTGTTTAAAAATCCCAACTTTAATAAAAAAAAAATACAAAATTCTCTTATTAAAAACCCCCAAATTCATGTTGTTTTTTCAACTATTAAAATAAAAAGCCACTTATATTAGTGGGATACATGTAGATCCCATATAGTGGGATATATATAGAACTGTGTGTGTGTGTGTATATATGTATGTGTATATATGTAACAGCTGAACACAATGTTTTATTGATATATTTGCAATTTTAAAGCAGTTTGGAAGCCTACCAGTGCCTCAATAATTATAATAAAATAAATTCTAAATGCCTTTATATCTTGGCATTTGATTTTTGGTGTTTTTATAATGGAAAATCAGAGCTCCCCCTGCCCCCCTTAGCTCACCAGTATGCAGGCCACCTGTGGGTGTCCTCCCTGTTGCTTTGTGGCACTGAGCAGCCCTGATATGCTGATGGCCATCCTCAAGCCTTTTTGGTGCTCTTTGCTCCCAATCTGAAGCCCATCTCCCCCCCCCGCCGCCGTTCCCACCAGGACCCTTACTCCTGACTTGCCGCCCCCTGCCCCTTTCCAGCCCTGCCAAAGTGTTCCTCCAGATGCAAGGGCTATGGGACCTGACAGGTGCATCCTACCTGGTCCATGGACAGTAGACGCAGCAGGCCAGCAGCACTAAAATTCCAGCTGCCACGTGGGTGGTGGTGGTGGTGTCTGCTTCTGCTGGACTACATCTGGAGTAGTGTGTTGAGCCTGGTTCCCCACCTCCATGGGCAGCATAGTTGGAGTGGAGCTGAGCAGAGCCCATGGGAGGTGGGGAAGGATGCGGGATGCCTGTTGCAGGGCTCTGGGCTTCCTGAATGTCTGCCTTCCTCCCTGGGGGCCTCTGCAGCCCAGTGGGTGGGACCCAGCATAGGGAGTGGAGCAGGGAGGCTCAGTGTTACCACCACCACCACAGGGACCCCCATGCCACCACACTGGCAAAGTCAGGCATCCCCTTCCCACCCAGCAGTGGTACGGAGTTGTGCCTCCCCACTGGTGCCTGGGTAGACAGGGTGCGCCTCACTTCGGCACCATGGCTGGCACAAGGGTCCTGGTAGTGGTGGCAGTGGCAGCACCGAGCCTCCCTACCCTGCTCCACCCTCCTTGCATCAGGTCTCGCCTGCTGAGCTGTGGAGACTCCCTGGGGAAGAGCAGCATGGCAGGAGGCCTGAAGCACTGCAGTGGACAACTCGCATCTTCCCTTGGCCCACACACAAAGCTGGAAGGTCACATGCCCCCCTGATCCATTGCCTTTCATGCCTGATCCCTCCCCAGAAGTGTGTGCAGCAGCAGGGAACCAGCTCCCCTGCCACATTTCAGACAAGCTGCCCATGGTTCCATATCCGCTCCCCCACTTGGGCCCCACAGCCGTGCATTCCTGACTCATTTGGGTAGTACCCCCAGCTGCCAACCCTGTCCCACTCCCTCTATCACTGTGGCCACCTCAATCTCCACCCCCCCCTTGCCATGCATCACCTATGCACCCTCCCCACC
>JAGPOW010000261.1:84121791-84141852 GCA_030014935.1 Caiman crocodilus | reverse complement strand
ACCACACCATGCCAGGCAGCCTGGCCACGCCCCCCCCCCCCATAGACTTAACTACAGGCAGCTGCTCTCCACTGATGCCTGGCTGTATTGCTGGTCACGTTCATGTGTGCACATGCGCGCATGCATGTGGTACCCCTGTGTCCTGCTCCAAGCAGCCCCTTGCAGGCTATAACTTTGCTAGCTTGCCAGGGGGGGAACCTGTGGTTTCCCACATTTTTCTCCTTTGAAGGCAAAAATCCAGATTTTTCTGCAGCAAATTGAAAGCCCAGATCCCTGGTCATTAGTAACTCATTAAGTTTTTATTACGGCACTATAAGGCAACTGAAGAGTTGAAACACAAAGTTCTATACTGATACCAACAGGAATTAATTAAATGAGCAAGTAGGAAAATATCATCCTAGCAAAGACCCTCTGTTAACATCTGCTTCACAGAGGGCTTGCATCCAATGCAGAGGGATAAGAAAAGTTTCCAGTTTCAGCTTCTTGCAAGTAGGTGGATAATTGCCCTCTCCCCACCCCCACCTCCACCCTCACCCCCAAATCTTATTAGTAACAGCCATAGGAACAAGTAGCAGATTGTGCCATATTCTTTTCTGAGCCTGATGCAGCTAGAATCTTCAACCATTAAAAAAAGAGAGAGAGCTTGGAAAGAGGGATTTTATGATGGATAGAACTTGAACCATCTAGTTATGCACATAGTTGGCTTATTTTTTTTTCTTTTTTTATGCAGTGGAGCCACACATTGAAGGCCACTACGTCTGTAGTAAAATATCTTAACTTGCAGCTGCTTACTATTATTTTTCAAAGCAGACATTTGTATAACTTCATCAGGCACCCAAAACAGCTTTGGTTTTGGTCTTGCACGACATACGAATGCATGTGAACATAACATTTCAGTTCAGTTTTCTTAAGCTAAATACTTGGATTTCATCAATTCTCCACTTGTTGATTTTGTCATGTAGACTATTAAGAAGAAAATCAAATATTTAGGAAAAGAAAATCTCTATTTACTGGTTCTAGCCATTATATGACAGGTGTTTGGTTTGAAAGTCTTAAGCTTCCTTTCTTCTCAGTGTTTCAGTAGTGGCTTCTGTTTGGTTGAATGTAATTAAATATTTGCATGAAGTTTTAAGAATAAAACTAGCTGTTTCTATTATCTATTAAATCTCAAATTTTGGGAACAGATCTTAGTTGAAAGAACTGATTAATATTGGTTTGAAAGCGTTCAGGAACAGAGGCTTTTGCCAGGTAAAAGCTTCATGTAATGTAAGGTTTAAAGCTCGGGACGAGTACAAAACCCTGGAGCTTGTTCCTCAGTTAGCCTGAAATGTCAGAGCTCCACTAAAGAAAATGGAGTTGTATCAGTTTGTGCCACAATTTATTCCTGCAGTTTGTTTTGAGCTCAGCTCCAGAACTCCTGTATGATTATTCACACATGACTATATTAGCTACGTGCTTTGTTTTTACCATCTGTAAAAATGGGGATGCTGATATTTCCCTGTTTTTCTGAAGTGTCCCAAGAACATCAGAAGAAATTAAACCTATTAAGTTCAGCATACCATTATATTGTTATTGTACAGCCTATTCTTTCCAAGTTCTCAAAATCTTCTCTTCAAGATAATGCCATATACAACAGCCTGCTTGCTTGCTTTTCCACGAATCTGAAACTGTTAGAAACTATAAGTGAAACAACAGGCTGTTGTGGAATCATACACTGTAAATGATTTTACCCAGTGTAACTCAAACACAACTTGTTGCCATACAAAGTAGACTGAGATGATGATGTCTGTAGTGCTCTTTTTCCCCACCATGTACATTTCTTCTATGAAGAGAGATTCTAAACAAGCTCTCTTTTTGTTTCATGCTTCACTATCATGGCTTCGAGGGAGATTTTCAGAGTATTTCTTTTATGCTTGCATAGATGTTGAAGGTTGTTACTAATGAAACTGTTTCACTTGCATCTAGCTGAAACTGAAACATGATATATATATTTTATAAAAGTGATTTTTTTTTTTCATATATGAGCACTTGGCAGAAGGGTCAGGCTCTGAGGAATGTAGTGCCTGATGGAAAAAATGAAAAAAAAACCCACCTTAAAACACCCTGCCTGGTAAGAGGTTCTTGCCTAAGTGTTCTAAAAATATGAAGGCAAGGTTCTTTAGGTAGATGTGATAAGTTTTATTAGACCAACTAAATAGTTGGGAAAATGGTTCTTTGTAAGCGTTTGGGCACAAACACTCTTCTTCAGGTACAGAGAAAGTCTACCATCAACCCTCAAAAAAAGAACTGTCTTCTCATGGAGGTTGTTAGAACTGATAAATATTACAGAAGAATTCTGTATTTCTGCTTTCTTGACTTGATCCAACTCCCACTGGAATAATGGATGTCTTTTCATTGACCACTGGGTTCTGGGTTAGATGTCCTAAAGGTAGACCTTAAAGGTAAGAACGGTAAGGAAGGGGGTCTCTCCACACCCAACCTTTTGCCTCTGGGGGATTGCTTCAAGATTGACATGTTTAATAAGTCACAGAGGGAAGCTTATTGATCTGGTGTTTGTTTGTGTTGCATTTAGAAAAAGGTTTTGAATAAACCATTTTACAAGCTCATGTAAATAAAATGACAGATTTTATGGGACAGAAAATAACTGCTAATCAAAGCTGTGCATATTGCATGTATTGGTTGATTTATTTTAAAATCCACATTTAGACATCAATTTTTATGAAAAGCAGATCTGCGTATTTCAGCAGAATTTTATACAGCCTCAAATCAATTATTTTAAAAGCTGAATAGGTTAAAATAAATCAATATTGTTTTAGTCTTAAGAATTACATTAAAATGGAAGGGGAAAGTGTGAACATACATGTGCGCGCACTTTTAAATTGCAACTGGTGGTTTGTTTGTTTTTTTTGTTTCCTGTAGAAACGCTCCAGAGGTCAAGTACTGTTTGACAAAGTCTGTGAACATCTGAATCTTTTGGAAAAAGACTACTTCGGCCTAACTTACAGAGACGCAGAAAACCAAAAGGTGAAAGACAAATTAATTGTTTTTTCATTGACTAAAATGAAATAGAAATAACCTCTACAAAACTGACAGCTTAATAGCCAGTTTGTGTACAATATGTGGCTTTCAGAATTATTTTATTCCTGTCATCATTTCTAGCAATCCAGAAATTATTCATATTTTTCTTCTCAAAGAATATGTCCATAGTTCAAGCAACCTCTCTTTAAAATATGTCTCTCGTGAAATGAATCAGAAGCTCTTCTCTTTTGCTTTTTTGATTCCAAAAAAGCGAATCATATAGCTGTTTCATTTCTAGCTTTATTTTCTTCCATTCCTTCCATAGGTCAAAGTCTGATTGTATATGCATAAATAAATTAACACTAAAAATGCTTTATATAATGTTAAGGTTGTGACGCAGATAGGCAGAATTACTTTATCTCATTTTTAAATGATAATCTAATGCAATTGCACACACATTAGGAGATAATTTCAAAGGATCATCTAGGTATTTCACAAATTGTTTTGATTTCTTTTACTATATGTTGATAGTTAAGAACTGTGTTAGAAAAGAATTCTGTAACTAGGCTGTGTGTTGTTTTTTATTCCGCTTATTTGCTTGTTTTAATCAGCAGGTGGTGGCTCTCACTTTCTTAGGGCACCCTGTGCAAAATTAAAGATTTGGGGGCCAGATGCATACAAGCACTTGAGCAGTTGCTTAAATGTATCTCACTTCAGGAAAATGCATAGGCACATTTAACTTCACGGTTAAAATTTAAGCACATACCTAAATGCATTCCTAAACAAGTATGCTTTCCTGAATTGAGATCAAAATAATGTTACTTAAAGATCCTGTGTCAGATTCATAATCCTTAATATTTTCATATTTCAAGTTACTTTATAGCAATGTTAAGTTTTGGGGCATTATTTGTCATTATTCAGGTAGATTATTTTAAAGGTGTAATATGTAAAAACACAAATATCCCTTCCTCTTAAATATACATATATATGTGTCTTCCAGGCTGAAGTTCTTTATATGTGTTCACACAAAATGTTATAAATATCTGCAGATATGGATTTAAAATAGAAACCATAATGAAGTCTTAATTGTATTTTCAGTATCGATTCTGGGTAGCTGCTGTTTTTCTTTTTCTTTCCCCTATTTTGTTCCATTTGTTTACCTCTCTTGGAGAAAGTGGAATTTTTCCTGGGGGAAATAACAAGCTGTTTTTTATGTGAACTCCATGATTCATTTAAAATATTAATTTGATTGTATTAAAAGACAATATTGAAGTGCTAGGACATAGCCTCCCAATATTTGAGAAAAAGAAACAGCTATAAAGCAAACTAGTTTTCCTATTTATGCTGCTGAAGTGTTAGAGACTGTTGGAGATGCCAGGTAGCAGTAAGAGCCCCAAGAGGAATCTGGTTGAATCAGCTAGCAACCCTCCTTGTCCAGATATCACATACAGCAATGGCAGTTCCTTGTTTTTTTGTGGGAGTTTTGTTTTTTTTTTAAAACTAGTGTATTGTACTGTTCTCCCTCACAGCTGACAAGCTCAGCTCATGTCTGTATACATGAAAGGACTGCAAAGGCAACACCTGTATTTTGGGGGGGGAACTGGCACTGACAGTTGTACCAGTTGGGGACAGTGCCTGTGCTCTGGAGGTTAGTGACCAATTCCTGCACTGAGGTGCTATTATGGAAGGTTCCTTTTATTTCCTTTTTGTGCTACTAAGCAGGCTTCAGCTTTCAGTCTGTCTTAGGAACATAATACATAGGTTACTGTGACTTTTAACATCTAAAATACTTTAATATGGCAAAAACCTTGTGAACACGGATGCATGTACACTTGCACAAATTGCTCTTTTGGCAGCTACATTTGATATTAAAAAAAAAACCATGAAGCCACATTTTAACAGAGCTATAAAAATGGTATTTCCAAGCTTTTAAAAAGTAATTTCAGTTGCTGTCGATATTAAATGTTTAAAAATAATATTTGTTGTATTTTTTGAGTCAGATTCAAAAAAGAAACTTTTTTTTTTTTTTTACAGAATTGGCTGGACCCTGCGAAGGAAATCAAAAAGCAGATCCGAAGTAAGTTGTAATCAGTCACTGTTTGTTGCATCAAAAACTTTTGCAGTAGGAGAGCAGCCTGGACAATAAAAAAATAGTTTTAAGTAAAATAGTTTTCCAAGTCTCTATAAACTGTGAAATCCAGTGTTCCCTGTTATTCCATACAACTGACATATTGAAAATAGTGTGAGAAAAGGCTGTAGAATCCTACAGCTCATAGAAAGCTACACATACATAGAGAGAGAGAAAACCTACAATACAATCCATATATAAGAAACAGCAATAAGAATTGAAGGCTTCACTAAAGAAAAGATGTGCTATATATGCTGATAGCGCAGCCTATACATGCTGTGTAAGGAGTCCTGTTAACGTCATTGATTAATCAAGTTAGCTTGATACTTAACATATTGCTCAACCAGTCAGTCCTTACAGTTCAGCCTGAAATCTGATGAGCTCTAGGAAAGCATGTAGTATCTTCAGTTTGCGTGTCTGCCAGGATCCCACTCTTGTGAAAGACACTGAAGAGCCTGTCCATTGATAACTTTAGGGATGTGTCTTATCTATGCATTTATCATACCTGATGTTCTGGATGGATAGAGAGAGGGAAAAAATAATGTATTTATCATATTTAAGTGAATATAAGATGATGCTGGTTAGAAAATAATCCCCAATAATTAGATTCTAAATTCGAAAATTTATAAACAATATAATTGTCCAGGTATAAAATCTAATTATTGGAGGTGTGTCTTGAATTTGTCCCCCTCCCACTGCTACAGCAGGGAGAATCTGGGTGGGGTCAGGTAGTGTCTTTGCCCCCCTGCTTCTCCTGCAGCCCCTTCCTGCTTTCCTTACTGCCAGACCCTGCTCTCCCTGAGCACACAGAAGTAAGGAGCAAATTTTAAAACACTGACCCTGAAATAAATATAGCTGTATTAATTTGTATATAATGCTTATAGATTTCATTCATCCATAATTAATACATTATACCTTTTTTGAAACTGCTGCAGCTTTTAGCACAGGTACTCCATATATACATTTCTATGTAGCACTTTGGCACCTACTTCTACATAGTACAAAATGATATTATGCATGATATTAATGCAAAGCCAAAAGTTCATGATTTATTATATAGCTCATTGGGCTGGGCCACAGCAGAGTCAACAGCATTTCAAGCCATGATGACCCAGAGCTCAGCACTGCTCATTTTGTGTGTGTGTTTGTGTATTCCAGCTATACCTTGCAAAAGATCCATGTGTTAATTACTCCCCCCCCCCCCCCGACTAGAACCAGGTGTTCTTGTCATGAGCCCTGGGATCTTCCAAAAATTTATATGTAGAGTACAAGGCAGCCTGGTCTGGCTTCACCTCATGGAGAGTAGAGTTGCACTAATCATATGTGACAGGCTTAGAGAGGGGGTGGCAGAGGGGTTCTGCATGAAATGTTTGGGAGTCTGTTTGGTGATGTTTGCCAGAGACTTAGGTTGATGAAGAAACAGGAATCATTGGAAATGGGAGAGAAAGGTGCAGCTCAGCTGTAGAAATGATGAGGAAGTCAAAATATATGTCGTGTAGTGGCTCTCCATGACTTTAGTAAGAGTCAGTGCTGAGGAGACTGCTCAGTAGGCACTACCATATATTTCATTTAGAAGGCTGCACTAACTTATCCTTGTGGTAGGCTCCCTGCAGCATCTTGGCTAAGATCAAAGCATTTTTGGCACCAAGGGTAGCGTGTCAGGGCTTTCCACACACGCACACTCTTCCCATCAACATGTTTGCCAAAACTTGGGTTATGTACTTCGAGCTGTGTTCAGTGTTGGATGCATTTAATCAGCTTCATAGTTGGTTTCCATTACTGAGCACATGCTGCTTTTAGCAGCAGTTCAAAGATAGATAATGTATCTATCTGTGGTGGGGAAGCCACCCTGAAGGGGCAGGGGTCCTAATTATCATTCTTGAGATACCTGTTTAATATGCTGAACATGGTGACAGGGAGGGACCACCCCAAGAATTCTTCACTACCTCACTTCTGGCTTTGGCATTTGAAGAGCAGGAGAAGGTGGGATGGGCCTGCTTGAGTGGGCCACTTAGTGAGACCTGTCTTGACACTAGCTGCCTTATTTTATAAGCCAGGAATCTGCCAGTAGTTTTAGGGTTACAGGCATCATGGTATCTGCCGTAATCAGAACCCACATCATTTAGGCCTTACAAATAGTTCACCCAGCCT
This sequence comes from Caiman crocodilus, assembly GCA_030014935.1. NCBI lineage: Eukaryota > Metazoa > Chordata > Crocodylia > Alligatoridae > Caiman > Caiman crocodilus. Next base: position 84,134,555 of record JAGPOW010000261.1, on the reverse strand, counting down.
TTCTAGTTAAGTATTCTGATACTGGAACTTGGATTCTTGGCGCAAGTCATGTAGCATCCCACTGCAGAATCTGTACCATCAAAGGTGCAGTAGTATTACATGAGGACTAGCAGATAGCGTATGCTCTTATCCCATGGTCCCTGCATCAATTGTTTTACTATGTTCGTTGTCCTAGGTACCTGGCTTGGCCTCAGGATACAGAAACCTACCAAAAGGGCCAGATTGAGAAAGGCAGAAATCTTATGCAGGCTGAGCCAATCTGAATAGATAAGTTAATTACCCCCTGAAAATAAATATGACAGTCAGGGCCCCTCTGCACACGCAGGTAAAAGCATAATGGGATCTAATGTGTGATAAACACAGTTGCACCTCCTGCCATGCCACATGCATGACAGATCATGCTATTGTGGGATCAAACATTAGATCTCTTGGTGCCTTATAGATGGTGCGGGGGAAGCCCAATCCCAGGCTCCCTTTGCAGCAGTAAGAAGCAAGCTCCCACACCTGGGAGCCCCTGAGTTGAAGGATTCCCAGCCCTAGGGGGGGTCCCTGTGCATCCCTGTGACTAGAAGATGTAGCTGCTGCTATCTGCCAGCCCCAGGGGTGTGCAAAGCTCCTAGGGCTGGGAGATCTCAACTACTTTTATCAGGCTCGGGGTGTGTGAAGACCTTGGGACAGGCAGATTGTGACAGGTGTGATCTCTCAGGCCCAGGGTTTTCATAAACCCCTGAGGCTGGGAGATCGCAGCAGCTGCGTCCCCTGTAGCATGGGAGATAATTGAGTCTCAGCACCAAGAGAGATGTTTTGGGGACCCAGCATCCACAGCTGCAGAACCAAGAGTCAACAGCTACACAGGGCTCCCAGCCACAGAAGAGACCCTGCTACATGTGCAACTAGCTATAAATTTAGTGCAAGGCCTGTCTGTAGCTGGTTTGAGCTTTTTATGGCTTTTTAGGCTAGTTGAGGTTTTTATATCTGGTTGGGGCTTTTTAGGTACTTTGCATGTAGCTCATCTCAAGGTAATTACACAATTAACCAGTTAATTGTATGATACCTGTAATGTGTAGAGGGGACCTCACTCTGACCTACTTTGTAAGTCAGGGAGACCCAGACAGCTAGAGCTAAGGACAAATGAACCCTAAGCCATAAATAACACACTGGCTAAGTGAGCGATTTCTTTTTAGGCGAGCGTGCATACTTCAAGTGAAACACTGTAGCTGGATGTCCACAGAGTAAGAATACTCCTTCATCAAGCATCTAGTTATTTACATACTATCATGCTTTAAGCCTCAGTTACTAGTCACAGATTCCCAGTGAGGTACAAACCTGCCAAGTTTCAAAAGCATTTTCACCAGCTACAAGGTACTATACATAAAAAGTTGAAAATGGAAGAGCAAGAAAATGGAGAAGGAAGTGCAGTATTCAGTGGGACTTCCTACAAGGATACCATCAGTTCATAGACTGTCTGACTCTGCAAAACAAGAATTATTAGACCACTTTCCTTCATGTTATGTTTTGTGCCCTGTAAGATGATCAATCAGTTGGTCAGAATCATAAAATATAAATGTCTCATTACTAAAAACAACTTGACATTTTACAGAGATGCAAAAATATAAACTTGGCATTAATCAGTATAACCCTGGGGGCCTGTGCCATAGATATAAACTAGTTTCTTTGAATGAGTGTCATCGGGGTCATGTCTGGGAACATTGCTTTTATCCCACACCAGAACATGTGACTGTGCCCTTAATGATTTCCCTTTCCTCAAAACATCGTGATCTCTCTCCTACATTTCAAACACTGAGTTTTCCTGTAACTTGAACTCTGTTATTAAGATGGCATACTATTTCACAGCATATCAATCAATTTTCTGCTTCATGTGAACATTTTAAAAAGCTTGGTTGTTAAATTTAGCTGCATACTATGTTATGAATTCAGAAATGTCTTGAAGGGGTTCTGTGTCAGGGCTGCTGAGCTCAAAATGTCACCACATTTTTTTTCTTCCAACAGCTCTTTGCAAACCTGATAAAATGTATACAGTTTGCAGATGCATACATTTTGTTCTTTTGACAGGAAGACTTCAGGAGTTGTCTCTGCCACACACCTTAAAAATAATTCCTTCCAGCTGTCAAGCCTTTTCAGCCAATTTAAATATGTAGTATTAAGTGTTTGCAATATCAGGTCCTAATACAGTAGTTTCCCTTTCCAGCATTCTGAGGGTTAATTTAAACTTGAGTGAAAATCTTCCTGTTCTTATTCTGGAAAAAAAAATACTGTAATTGTACCCTTGGTAAACAGTGCAAACAATACCACAAAGAATCTACAAATGATACGCAGTAAAGACTAAGTAAAATCTTTCTCCTAATGCCTATTTTTCTTAAAAAGGATATTGGAACATTATTTCAGGAGAATGAAGTGCTATGCACCTCAGTTACAGTGATTGTCAGTGCAATTACAGTAGTTCAGATACACACTGCTGATTGAAATATATTTAATACATATCCTAGTGAAGAGCTAGACAATGAAAGATTGTGACAGCAAGAAATTAACCAGGGAAGTCTAGTCATACATATGATGCTGGGCACAGTTGCACTTGTAAAAGGGAAAAAAGACTTTGGCTTCAGAGAATTCGTTCAGTTGGAATAAATAGAATTTTAGAACAGTTGAACTATTTTAGAAATCTCTCTTATGCATGGTAAAAAAACAAAAATCATACTGCATACTGGTCAGAATATGGAAAAAATTATGCTCTCTGGGGTGCACAGGTCCATTGCAAGCAACAGGAGTGTCACTCCAGTATTTGAGAAGAATTCAGCAAATACTGTACTGTTAAAGTCTGTTGGGCAGATTAAGTATGGGACTTCCAGGAATTCTTATCCCTTTGAATCTGCCTTGAAATATTCTTGGTAATATTTTTCTACAACATTTAAACTATGATCCTATGAAAACACCATATAAGATATGTAAAGTTATTACCTGTGATCTAAGATGGTAGATCATGTGGGTCATTTAAATTATTTAAATTACTAAGTAGAGCTTCCCAGGTGTTTAAATATGCTTCCCTTATTTAAAAGTGTGGAATTTTGCAATAATGTCCTCAAAATTTGTCCTTGAAGTTTCATTTGCTCAATTTATGCCTGCTGAGGGCAAAATATATGCTGAAATAGCACTTTGAAACAGTGCTGATGGGGGTCTGCAGTCAGATAAATTGGTGGAGTTCTGTACTTTGCACTTAGCTGTGGTCATATATTTGAAGCCTGTTTTAATTTTTAGCTGCCGGTGTTCATTTTTTTCAAAGTCAGGTAGACTAGTTTTTCTGATGGCTAACCTCATTAAGTATACTATTTGCTCAATGAATTTTCTGAGCGTTAGAAATGAATTGTTGTTCACACAGAGCCAAGTCTGGCAGCACTTCCTTAGGAGAAAGTCTTACTATAGAAGAAATGATGAAACGCCTGCACGAAATCTGTAATTTTTAAGAAGAAAGAAATATTGAAGACAGAAAGAAACAAACAATATCTCAAATACTGTATATAAGTGATGTACTATAAATCCTGTCATTGCCATTTCATTTGACTGGAATATTTCCTAATTCACCCTTTGGATGATTTGCTGTATAAAGCTATACGTAGCTTCATTTGTACTTGTAAAGACTCTGTACGCTTTTGTTTTGTTCCAGGTGGTGCTTGGCAGTTTGCATTTAACGTGAAATTCTACCCTCCAGATCCTGCCCAGCTCTCTGAAGACATTACCAGGTGCTTGAGACATTACATACTTCGGAAAGGTGTTCTGGAATGAATTTTGACAGCACACACACTCCAAATGAGTGAAAGCATGAAACACTTCATGCATTGCTCTTAGCTGCCTTCTTGTGATGAGCTGATGGAAATACTTGATGCTCTAGTAGCAGAGAAAATATTAATGGTTTTAATATAGTTATGACCTCATCCTTTCCCAACTACAAGGCTTTCCTGCTTAATAATGTAACATCAAAATCAGGTAGAGATGTAGTAGGACCACTTTGTACCCTGAGCAATGGCTGCACTGTCTGCTGCTGTATCAGTAGTTGTTATTGCACCCTCCCTGCCCTGAAGGCAGCACCTGGGGATGCTGGCCGGGTTGTCCCCCTCCCCTAAGTCTCCACTACACTGCTGAAATCAGGCTTCCCAATACATATTTTGAATAAGTCTTAATTCTAACTTTGGAGTTCACAAACATCTTGGTGCCTCAGGACTGTGTGTGTCAGGGCTGTGTATGTCTAACTTAAAACTGGGAACCATGTGCCCTATCGGCCGTACTAGTTGGAACTGTGCTAGTGTGGGAGCATCACTCCCTGTCCTCACCACTCTGCTTACTGGCCACAGGTTCCCCCAGCACCACGTGCTATGCCATGCTGTCCCCTGGGATGGGAACAGGAAAAAACACTGGGAGAAGGAAGGGAAGCCTGGAGACTCTGGCTGCCACTACAGCTGGAGTAATATGGGGAGGAGCAGCCAGGGTCACATGTCCATGAGCTGCCAGTTGGACAACACTGATGTATGTAAATCTGGCAGGGAAGGGGAGCTTGATTAGGATGGTGGATGTTTTATTAGCTGGACTTGACAGTGTCTTAAAGCAGAGTGTGATCTAATAGATATGACACGACAGCTTGGAAAAATGCTATCTCTGACTGATTTGGGGTAGTCAACTCACTGCTATGTGCCTATATTTCCTTCCCCACCCATGTCTAACTGTCCGTTTAGACACTCACACCCTATAAGAAAGTCTCATCTTCACCCCAGTGCTAAAACCTTAAAAGACTCTATGGATTGGGAAAACAGTTTCCCTTTATGGTCACCTTCCACTGCTACTGCTTTATAGTCCTTAATCTGCTATTCACTCTTGTTGTGTATGTGTTGAGTTTTTTTGCAGTTTGAAAGTACTGACTAAAAGGTCATGCTCAGATTGAGGCCCTACTCTGCTGAACTGTGTGTTTATATGCAGAATGAGACCAACACAGCCTCAAAAAGCTCACTGTCAAACAGAGAGCACAAACAGTAGTTCTTTGCTTGTTCCACTCTCCCTATAATATCAACAAGGATCAAAATAGAGAAATTAAACAACTTGCCCAAGGTCAAATCATGAACCCGTGGTAGAGCCAACATTTCAATCCAGATCTTTTGGCTCCCCATTGCGTGCCCTTTCTAGTTATTCTGAAACTTCACTTCTTCCCATCTGGCACCCAATTACATCATTAATGACATAATTATAGCAGCAGAGCTAGGAAATGTCACTTGCCATTAAAGTTATCTTTAAGAAAATTCCACAATTTAATCATAAGACTTTTGTTTTACCTTTTGAACTTACCAGTTGCTATATAAAACTGGCACAGTCCTTTTCCCCTTTAGGAAACCGAATTCGTTTTCTTTTCTTGGTTGGAAAGAAGCTACTCAATTATTTGTTATTACTCAAGTAGTTATTACAGACCATTCTTATTTTTATAAATGAGATAAAAGAAGTTACAAAATATCTTTATGAAGGAAAATATCTTCGTATACTTAATATTCTGTAGGGAGGATTTTGTTATTGAGCACTAATAGTAGCATACTCGCACTATTTTATCAAAGGTTTTCATGGTACTTTGCAAATATTATTTTAAGAGTTAATACTCACTTTTTGGATAGGCAAGTCTTAAATCCCAGTTTACACTTGAAGAAATACGGTCATTGGGGGGTTGCTTTCATTTCCCCATGGCTTACAGCATATCAGCACGCAGCAAAGTCAAGGAAAAGGTGGAAATTCTTACTACTTATTGGACTGCAGCACTTCTCTATGGGCTAAAAGAACTCCTGCTTTTTCTTATCTGTCCTAGGTACTACCTCTGTTTACAGCTGAGAGATGACATTGTATCTGGACGGCTGCCCTGTTCATTTGTTACTCTTGCTCTTTTGGGCTCCTACACTGTTCAGTCTGAACTTGGAGATTATGATCCTGATGAATATGGAAGTGATTATGTCAGTGAATTCCGCTTTGCACCAAATCACACTAAAGAACTGGAAGACAAAGTAATTGAGCTGCACAAGAGCCACAGGTGAGCAGAGGAAATGAATGTAGAATTCAGTCTGTATTCAGCTTTGGAGTTTGGAATAAGGAAATATCAGAATTTGAAGACTGTTTTTCTAGGGGACCTGATAATTGTGGACAGAAATGGTCTGTTGGAAAGCAAGATTTGTTATTCAGTACAAAAGAAAAAGGGGAATGGTAGGGATTATTATGAAAGATGTCATGTAGGATATACTTTCTTGTGCTGAAGTTTACTTTATACAATATTGTCTTGACGTTGATACTAGAAAAGTTTGCTTTTCTTCAGGGGAATGACACCTGCAGAGGCTGAGATGCATTTCTTAGAGAATGCCAAAAAGTTATCTATGTATGGAGTAGATCTACATCATGCTAAGGTATGAATTATAATTAAAATCTTTGTTTTATGTTACAAGCCCACTTCTATTCCCTTCCTCAAATCAGGCAGTATTTTATTCTACAAGTAGACCTGCTGATTTCTGGTTTCTTTTTCCTTTCAATGGCACAATTGTGGAGTAGGTTATTAGTCAAAGGGAATAAGATGTAAACACAGTTGCATCCTGTAGCTGTTGTACAAATCAGCCAGTTAATTCCAGCTCTATGAAGAGCTAGTAAATTTATGTTTAAGTATCTAAATCTTTTTGGGAAGCCTGTGATATATAGACAATTAACATAATGAGCCACAAAAATGCTGAGTAGAATTATCTGAAAAGTAGGTATGGATATTTTTATCAGAAGACACGAGAAGCAGTCAGCTGTCATCTCACTCTGCTGGATTCTCTTGTTTCTGTAAATCAATTACAGTATCCCAACGACACAAATGAACACTACTAACATTGCAGAAGCACTTCAAAGAACTTCTTTGTATTGGCACCCAGTCATGTCGACGATGAGGATAAACGGTCTGAAGGCTTTCACTCTTTGAAGAAAGAGTAGGTGTTGCAGTTAGCCCAAAGAACAGTAACTCTCCAGAAATCAATCCTGGAAGATGAAACTGTCCCAAAAATCATGAGCTAGTTAAAGTATCAGATCAAAAGATGTTCACAGTCTCCTGGCTGAGAGGTTTCCAGTCAATTAGTAGTTCTGTCAGTCTTTTTTTTTATTTCAATGTTCAAAATAAGATAAATAGATTCTAGCAACTGTGAAGTTGGTAAATGTCCTTGACAAATGGATGCTGGACAAAAGAGCTCAAGCTATGAAAGAGCACCACTTCTTTCTGGAGGTCAAATTACTGTGGACACTTTCTCATTCTGCATCAGATCCTTTCAAGAACTAAAATAAACGTGCTCCTTGAATCTTGAAAGGGCCTTCAGCCATGTCCCTGGGGCATTTTGTATTGCAGAATTCAAGGCTGTCTTTTGTATTCTATTAATTGCCTCTACTGAAAATATAAAAGCTGTGTATGGCTCAATAGGCAGCATTCTACCAGAAGGCATGCTGTTGCTTTTTCTGTCTCTTGCATATATGCACAAGATCTTGAGGCAAAACTGAAATAGGAAAAGTCAGTCCTCTCTGTAGTGTTTTTTTGTTGTTTAATATCCTTCCTCCCACACACAGAGGTCAACAAATTAAAATGGTGAGTTTCTGAGTTGGTGAGTGGTGAACTTTACAGGTTTCATTATGAAATGCAAGAGTCATCTTTCAATAGGGCCAGATTATTTTCCCAATTTCATGTCATATTTCAGGGCAGCTGGCTGTCCTAAGAGTCCAAAAATGTTCTGTATGTGAAAAATAGAAAGGGTGAAAGCAAAACAAAAAGTATTTTTAAGATATGTGTTTATAAGATTATATGTCAGCATATACAGGTAAAACTGTTTTAAACATTTAAACTCGTCTCTTCAAATGTCTTCTATGCCTTCCTGTTCTTAATGTAATAGTCTTCTCTTGTGGAAATACAGTGAGACAAATTCTGCCATCCTTGTGTCAAACTTCTTCCCTTCTTTAATCAGTGGTAGGACAGTAGCCAAACTGAGTAAAGATGGCAGAAGCTACCTGTGAATGCAGTTTATATTGCCGCAGAGCCTGTGGATAAGAAAACACAGCTTTCTTAAAGATACAGTAGTGTTAGAGTATAGTTGTAGCTCTGATGGTCCAGGAATTATGCAAGGCAAGATTTTTGGGGGGATCTTTTGTTGAATCAGCTGTATAGTTGAGATGAAGTTCAGTGCTTTGCATTCAAAACTTTATCCCAACTACAGTTGGTCCAATAAAAGATATCACTCAAAATAAGTCTTTGCCTCTTGCATTTCTTTACATTAAGTATTCTGAAACATTCCTTTGCATATAGAACTATGATTATTGCATGTGCATTTGTTGCATGTAGACTTCAGACCTTTATTTGTAAAAAATTTTGCTCAGCATGTGTAGCCATTACCTTTTGCTGAGCAAGATGTAAAATCAGAATATATAACAAATCCCAGATTTCATTTTCCTGAAGTAGGTCACTATGCTAAAATGCAGGAGATTTATTTGAAGTCATCTTCCTTTGAGGAACAATCTTCATGCTCTTGCAGTGCGCCATATTCAAGTCTTTTTCATGCAGTGCTAGCCTTTATGAACTATTTTGTTCTTTGGTGTATATCTCACCTTAAAGTTTAGAATAAGCAGTTTTTATACTGCAGGAGAATTTTCAAAGTTTACTTGGCGTCTTCATCCAAATGAACTATGCCCAGGAACTTTCTGTTCATCTTAAAATGCAGCCAGAATTTGAATATAAACTTATAAGATGATTTTCTGGTAAAAGTAAAGGAAATCAGGAAACTCATTTTATGATTAGCTAGCATAAAACTTTTGTGGTTTCTGTTGTAATGCTGCTATAGCTAATTTATTCCATTTCCAAAATAGCTCTGTGCTTAAGGTGATAATGCCTTTGTTTCTTATTGCATTTACCAACCTCTTATGAAATAATTGCAATGATAATAGACCTGCTGGTAAATATTTAATTTGACATAACTGTAATCATAGCTAGCAATGATGTTTCTAGAATATTCTGTGAGCTTTTCATAGGAGAAAGTAATGTATTCGCCTTACTTCAAAAGAAATAGGGTGTGCACACATAATAATTGCATGGTTATTAAATGATACCAGTACAGACTGTTGCTACAGAACAGACATGACAGCTGTGTCATAACACAAAGTATAAAAACTGTTCCAACTTTAATCCTGCTTCACTCATTGTCCCAGTTAGGGTGATTTAACTAACTTGTATTGCTACAGGCTCATGCTGACCTGTCGTTTAGAGTATAAAGGCTGCACACTCCTGAACAAAAGTTCCTCCCATCTTTTAAAATAGATAAAACATTTGCTCTCAATTGCAGCTGTATTTTGAAAATTTTGTAGCTGAACATTGAGATCTGTTTAAGGAAGGTGGTAAAGTTTGAACTACAGCTTTGTTCCTGTTTATGTCAAATGGTTGACAGCTATTGCACAAGTACCATAAGTACACTTTGACATCCATTCCATTTTGAACTATACTTTTTGGTGCTTGTGTTTTCACTTACAGTATTAGAGAAATGTAGTAGTAATGGTACTGGGCCTAGACACAGCTAATTTAAATTAGAAACAAAATCAAAACTTTTTCACTTCGACACCCAGGGTTTGTTGGGGTTTTTTATGTAGATAAGCCTTGCATCTTTTTGCATAAATTTAAATAATAAGTAAATAAACTGTACATGCTGAATCACCCACAGATAATACAGTTGAAATGCGGAGATCAAATAAGATTATACAGAATATTTGGAATGGGAGAGAAGAGATTAACTCCTTCTGTTGCTTATTTTATCAGGATTCGGAAGGAGTGGAAATCATGTTAGGGGTTTGTGCAAGTGGCCTATTAATATATCGTGACAGACTTAGAATAAATAGATTTGCCTGGCCAAAGGTTCTGAAAATTTCATACAAGAGGAACAACTTCTACATCAAAATCCGACCAGGAGAGGTAAGATCCAACATACTAATAAAGGGAACCTTCTCAAAATGTCTTGCAACTCATCATTTTATTTTTTGTTTGGTAGTTTGTTGCATTATTCTTCACTTGCACCTTTTAACCTAGACGCGTTAAGTTAAATACCTTACTGGAAAATGGCCAGACTACATACTTGTTGGTATTCTGGTAGCATCAGTAGGGCAACATGAAGGATAAATTTGACTTTTATTTATATGTATTGTGTGACTGTAAGGAATATAGTCATAAAGTGTGAGTATACTTTATTGGGTATCTACCATTATAGTTGGTCAGAGACCAAATCTAGATCTATTTGCTTTTCCTAATAAGAGATAAGGGCTAAACACTTGGCTTTGTAGATACCCTATATAACTCGATTGGTGGAATGGAAACCCCATCCATTAGTGGTATTGTTAATTAAGCATGTTAATCCTGTCATCTGTAGTTCCTAAAGGTAATAGGAACCGTTGTACAAAGAGTGCTCTCTGGTTCCTTAATAGTTTGCATGGCTTGTATATAATCATGCACACACACCCTTTTCCCCAAAATCGGATGTCTCTATGAAGTGGGGAAGCTGTTTTCATGGGAAAAGAAACATGTCTGGAGCTGCCATGCAACTGCGAAGATGAGGCAGCAGGAACTTCTTGGTGTGGTAAGAAGTGCCTGCTGCCTCACCCAGACTGTGTCCTAGCATGCCATAGTTCTTGGATACACTTTCCAGTAGGACTAACTACAATGATTCTCAACTGGGTTGATGGGGCATCATCAGGGCCTGCCATATCCTTTGAAGGGTACCACAAGGTGTGAGGAGATAAGCAGATAAGCTAAGTAGATAAACCTGGACATCCCCACCTTTACTACCCAGCCCATGTGTAAGGTGGTAAGCACTATAATGTATAAATTAATATTTGAAATTGAGTGTTCCATAAGGTATGGAATAGTGCCTTGAGGACTGGAAAAGGGCCAGTGTGTTTCCCATTTTGAAAAAAGGGAAGGAGGAGGACCCAGGAAACTATAGGCCAGTTAGTCTTACCTTGATCCTGGGTCAGCTTTTTGAGAGAATTATCCTAGCGCATGTCTATGAGGGGCCAGCAGGGGAGGTTATGCTTAGGGGCAACCAACACAGGTTCATTAGAGGCAGGTCCTATTAGGCCAACCTGGTGACCTTCTATGACCAGGTCACAAAATCCTTAGACAGGGGTAGCAGTGGACGTAGTCTTTCTGGACTTCAGGCAGGCCTTCAACATGATCTCTCACCCGGTTCTCATTGAAAAACTAGGTTGGGGACTGTGGCGTCAACACCTACAGTCAAATGGGTCGCAAACTGGCTGGAGGGCCACACCCAGAGAGTGGTGGTGGATGGGTCATTTTTGACCTGGAGGGGTTCACAGGGCTCAGTCCTCAGGCCTACACTGTTCAACATCTTCATCAGCGACTTGGACGAGGGGGTGAAAAGCACCCTTTCAAATTCGCAGATGGCACTATGTTGTAGGGGGGAAGTGGGCACACTAGAAGGAAGGATTAGGCTACACTCAGACCTGGACAGGTTACAGGGGTGGACAGATGAGAACAGGATGGGTTTCAACACTGACAAGTGGAAGGTACTGTACCTGGATAAGAGGAACCAGTACTGCACCTGGGGAGGAAGAACCAGCAGCATACCTACAGGCTGGGGAACTCCCTTCTCATCAGTGCAGAGACAGAAAATGGTCTTGGAGTCATTACTGATGCCAAAATGAGCGTGGGCCGACAGTGTGGGGACGCGGTCAGGAAGGCCAACCACACTTCGTTATGCATCCACAGATGGTCAGGCCACAGTTGGAGTACTGCATCCAGTTCTGGGTGCCGCACTTTGGGAGGGATGTGGACAACATGTAAAGGGTCTAGAGGAGGGCCACTCACATGATCGGGGTCAGCAGGGCAGGCCCTACGAGGAGAGGCTAAGGGACCTGAACTCGTTCAGCCTCCACAAGAGAAGGCTGAGGGGGGATCTAGTGGCTGTTTACAAACTAGGCAGAGGGGACCAGCAGGCATTGGGGGAGTCCCTGTTCTCCTGAGCACTGCGAGGAGTGACTAGAAATAACGGTCACAAGCTGGCAGAGGGTAGATTCAGGCTAGACATCAGGAGGTGCTACTTCATTGTCAGGGCAGCTAGGACCTGGAACCAACTTCCAAGAGAAGTGATGCTGGCTCCTATCCTGGGGGTCTTTAAGAGGAGGCTAGGTGAACACCTTGCTGGGGTTGTTTGCCCCCAGTACTCTTTCCTGCCATGGCAGGGGGTCAGACTTGATTATCTGCTCAGATCCCTTCCGACTCTACCAACTATGAAACTGAGTCCAGTGAGGAGTGCCCCAAATCCAAAAAGGTTGAGAACCCACTGACTTCCTCTGTCACACAGTTGGACATGGCTTTGAAAAAATCTTTTTCCCCCTACATCCTGCTTTCCAAAAACAAGGTGTGTGTTATATTTGGGGATCATGTTATATGCAGGATAATATGGTACATAATCTCATTAAGTACTCTAGCACATGCTCCGTGTATGAGAAACACCGGGTCCGTTGTGCAGTAAGTTGAATTTTCATTGTAGTAGAAGTGGAGCAAACACATGACAGGTTTCATAGTTTCATAGTAACTAGGGTCAGAAGGGGCCTAGAGCAGGCCTTCTAGTCTGACCCCCTGCCAATGGCAGGAAACAAGTGCTGGAGTCACAGGACCCCAGCCAAGTACCTATCTAGTCTACTCTTGAAGACACCCAAGGTAG
>JAGPOW010000261.1:83991981-84114958 GCA_030014935.1 Caiman crocodilus | reverse complement strand
CTCTCTCTCTCTCTCGATTCCTGAAACATGGCATTCTTATGTTTTCAGCAAGTTTTATTAACCCAGCTTCTAGTTTTATTCAGGCCTGCAGAACAAGCTTATTTTAGACTTTTATCTCTTCAAATTATATTTGCTTTTAGCATCAGTGAATGAAAACCATGAAATGTACATGAAGGATTCTATGTCTGCTGCAGAGGTTGGTACTGGCCAGTACGCCACAACAAAGGGCATCTCTCAAACCAACTTGATAACCACTGTGACTCCAGAGAAAAAGGCAGAAGAAGAGAAAGATGAGGAAGAGGGCAAAAAGAAAAGAGAAGAAGTCGTTACTCCTGTCTCAGCAGCACGCCATGACACAAAGGTATTGTTGACAGGATTTCTATTAAACCTACTCAACTGTAAAGCATTTGAAGAAGCACAGTAATTATTATAGAGGCAGAAAGAGCCAAATTCAATAAGAATAAGAACAAACACACACTACATGTGAAATGTTTTGGTAGCCAATATTTTTATAGTGCTCTGTAACCTCCTTGCATATAAGTGTGTATGTGTGTGTGCAATGCTTTTAAAATTTATTCCTACATTTGCTGCTTGGCTCTGGAAGCTGTTCAAGTTTAACAATGAATGTGACTATATTTTATACCACTTCTTAGAGCTATGTAGGGGAGCATCAAAAAGAAGTAACTCATTTTACACTTCTGCTCTCTTCTTTTCCTTTTGTTTGACTTGTTTTGGTTGAGCAACATTTTTTTTGCATAGGTCAGGCTTTTAAAGGATCACTTGGCTTTACCCTATTTCCTTTGTGGTCATATATCCATTACCTAGTACCAAGTGGGCATTTATTCTACTAACTTCTGGTTGCTACTGTGCTATAAAATGCTTTTTTTCTGACTAAGTAAGGTTTTTCATTCCCTCTTATGAAATTTTGCATTTGACGGTCTGTTTTTCCTGCCAATTCTCTGTTCCTCAGACATACGGTATAAATTTGTCTCATACCACATCCTGTCTTCCTGCCATAATAAATAACTCTGGAATTAAATTTGCTCCATTTCTGAAAAAGAGTAAATTAGACAGAAAAAAAGCAGGTATTGAGCTTGAACAATTAGTACTGAAGAAAGCGCAGGAGGAATCAAAGATGCAGCTCAATAAATCCTCCTTCTCTTCTACATCACTAATTACTGTTTGAAATATTTGCATCAAGAACAAAATGCAAAGGGATGTTCTTGAACTTAAGCATTGCACACACTAGTGTGTGCATTCACAAGGGATGGAGCCAGCTTCGCATTTTTACACCCACCAAAAAAGGATTATGAATGCAAAGCTGAAAGCTTGAGCTTTTGGCTTCATGAGCTATAGGCTTGCCCTGAGCCAAGGAATGAGTCCATAAGCAAATACCTACAGTTAATTTACAGGTGCAGAAATTCAGGAACAAAATGTATAGGCACAAATTTAGCTCTAAAAGAGACCATCCATGTGAATATATGGCATTAGCTCTAGATTTTTTTTTTCAAAGAGAAAACTACTTCAAGCCTTTTTTGGGGTTTTTAAATGAAAATTAGATGAACAGGAAAAAGAATGAAAATACCCAAGATTAGCAAATGCTATCCTTAAGGGGCTTGTTAGCTTAGGTCAAGGTCAGTACAGAGGCTCAGCTGCACTTCAAAAGAGGCATATGGTTAGAAAATGCAGAAGACAGTTTAAGAAGGACATTCTGATAGTACTTAAACTCTCCCAGAATATATCTTTTTTTTTTTTTGAAAAATACAAATATTATGTTCAAATTGTCATTTAACACGTCTGAAGTTCTAAAAAGGGTATTAATGACATGCAGACTTGTTTGCGTTGTTGCCAACAGTAGCTTTGTTTCTAGTTTTAATGAGGACAGGATCAGGATGAAGAAGCTACTGGACAATTCCTGTTTTAAAGAAATCTCTTTTTTTTTGATTTATACTCCTTCATTTCTTCTAGGAAGAGATTCTGCCATGAGAATGATCATTGCAATTTTAACTATTGGTATTAAGAAGGGTCTAAATGTTAAAGTCTCAGGCTTGTAAATAAATAAATACAAATGTTATAAAATAGTAGAGAAGGGAAGAATTTACAGAAATTCAAAATATAAAAGGAGTGTTTTGTGCATCTCTCAATTAAGTATAATGCCATCTTTAAATCTCTTTGGCACCACAAGGTATGGCCTTGCATAGTATTTTAATATGAGAGTACAGGCAGATGGTTACACTAGGAATTGATTTTATATAGGAGCATCTTTCTATTTAAAAATATATAATTTTATTTTTTTTACTAAGTCTAGGAGTCTAAATTTTATAACATGGGTCTGCTTATTTTCAAAAGAAATATAGAATGTTGTAAATTAAATACATTACTGAAATCAACAAGGCTTTCTGATTAGAAAATAGGAAAAAGGAGCATAATAGGAAACTCAGGAACTATAAATAGGTTTAAGACCTTGGTCCTATTACTAATGGGGTTAGTAATAACTGTGCTCAGAAAATCTGTCTCTAAGGCCCTCATCCTTTCATAGTTTTTTAAGACAGATGCTTGTTTCTGCCTGGAGCCAGTTTCAGTATCAGGGCCTGCAATCATGAAAACATTTGAAATGTAAAAAAGCGGGCTAAGGAGGCAAGTGAGTAAAAGAGTAGCCATCTACTACAATGTAGTGACCGATGTAGTCACCAGCCATCTACTCATCTACTACAATGTAGTCACATTCAGACTATGGAACCAGTTTTGTCAGTTCATAACTGACCGTGTTGAATTTGGCCAAAAGTATTTACTGTAGATCACCACTGTGATCAATCTGCTACCATTGTTTAGAATACTAATAAACTACAAGGGACCGTGTTGGGGCCCCTCTATTTATATCACGATTGTGTTGATTGTGCTATAAGCAACATGGGTGCACCCAATTTAATGTACCATAAAATGGTAACTAGGCCATAAAAATGTTCCTCGTATAATGTAGAATGGTTTTATGGCTGGTTTGACTGTGGCTTTAAATTGAATGTGGTATATCCACACATCAGAGCTATCTGGGGCAGACAACTGAGTCAGCTGATTGCCAGCCAGAGCCCTGGGTCACACGGCTGCAGGCACCTAGCTTTCAACTTGCCCATGCCAAAGGAGGCCTGGGTCATAATCCTGGGATCCCTCTGTACTGGCAAAAGGAAATGTGATTAAGATCTGACCTTCATGCCTTCTGGCATGCATGTGTGCCATGAAAGGAGGCATGATTTTTGGAATTGGAGATCAGATCCCATGCTTTCTTGAAATGAACATGTCAGGGCCCCTAGTTCCACAAAGAGCTAGTATGAGTATTCTTGTGCTAGCCTGCACCTGTTTCCTAATTTGTTTAATGGCTTCCTAATAATATTGCAGCTTAATATGAAATAATAGTAGAAGTTGATAGCTGGCATTCATAGTACATTACAGTGGCCTTTCTATCAAAAATATCAAGTATATATTTTGCCCCTTTAAAAAAGGATAAAATTCACCCTTCCAGAACAAAAGTAGAGAAATCTGGCATTGTATGGAGTTCAGCTGGAACCATCCAAGCTGCAATGGTTATCTCCCTGGTTAGAACCCCAAAGCACGGATAGAATGCTAGCTAATAGGGGTGTGCAAAGCGGGCCCTATTTGATTTGGATTTGGCCCAAATCAGGGACAGTGATTCAGTTTGTTGATTCAGATCACTGTCCCTGATTTGATTCAGCCAAATCCAAATCTAAAGATTCAGTGCTGATTCAGAGAATCAGCAATTTGGACGTAAGCACAGCTTTGAAAGTTTTTTCTACATGCCTCGAGGTACCAGGCACAGCTCATGATCACTGCAATACTGAGGTGCATGGAGCATCCCACAGGAGTGCTGAGGGCCCTTCGATGTGTGCAGTGGCCAACCCAGAAGTGCCTCTGGTCCACTTCTAGGTCTGCTGGAAAAAGTGCTGGGGGATCCCCAGCATCTTCCCAGCTCACCAGTCAGCCACAGGGGGACCCCAGGTGCCCCCCCCCCCCGACCCAGGAGGCAACAGTTATTTGGGGGGTGGGCGGTCCCACACATGTGGATTCAGAAGTGGACTGGAAGTGCTTCTGATCCACTTCCAGGTCTTCTGCTGAGCATGCTGGGGAGCTCCCCGCGCTTCTTTGGGACCCTCTGTGCATCCCAACATCACAGCATTCATGAGCCCCTGCTACCTAGAGGTATGTAAAAAATAAATAAATAAATAAATATACATATTTAAAGCGGTCACTATGTCCAAATCTCTCCGAATCGATTCAGAGAGTTCCAGTTTTGATTCGGAGAGATTAAAGGGTACTCTGATTTGATTCAGATTCAGAGATTCGGCTTCAGAATCGGACTGAATCTCCGCCAAATCAAATCAGGGACCAAAGTTTTGCACAGCCCTACTGGCGAATGTTACCTTTGCATTGTCAGTGAGGATACTGCGGCTGCATAGCCCCCAGCTTCTTTCTTTCAGCCTATTGCAAAACTTCTTGTATATCAGATCCTATTTGGAGAAAGTGCACATTACCTCTTTCCCCAGGAGCTCAGGAGATATGAAAATCTCGTTATTCTTCCTATACCCCATTGCCCTTCAAAATAGCCCAGTCATTTGGGGGTTATAGGATGACCAGAGACACCTTAGGAGTTATAAATAGTTACTAGATTATTAGGCAAGGCTTCTTTCTGTACAAAGTGATGATTGATCTGCTAGCCTTAATCATAAAACAGAAGGGAGAATAGAAATTTAAACATGTTGCTCAGTTCCTCAGATGACATCAATAAGTAGAGCTAGCTGAAGATCTGGCTTCCCGTGTTAAACATCTTCAACTATGATTTTTTTCTTCCTCGACTTCCCATCAGTTAAAGCCAGGTAACAATTGAGGAAAATCCTTCTCAAAACCAAAGTGTTTACTTAGATCATCTTTAGTTCTGGGACATCTTACTTTGTTAGACAACCTGTGCAGAAATCTAGGGAAAAACTACTGAAAACCTTTGACTAAGTCATTTTGGAGGAGATTTTTGAAGGCATGTATGAAAGCTGCCTGCCTGCTATTTTTGCTGAAAAATTCCCACTTTTAGTGCCCATTTCTTTCCCAGGCAATTCTCTGATTAACTTACCTAAAGCTTGCAGGACATGCTTTCATAAACTGGATAGTTAATGGTATGTTTTTCTTGTTTCCAAATATTTTTGTTAGTGTTCTTGTAATGTTTTGAAGTGATTATGAAAAAGATCGATCCACCGCATCTTAAATTGCATATGAACACAGTTCCTTCAAAGGATGTTTATTTAAATTATGTATTGACTTAAAGAGATGTTGAATGAAAAAGATGCTTTTTGTAAGCTGTAACCCTTAGTCACTAATAGCTGCGGCATGAAGTGTGGAAACTTGCATCATTAAATTCAGCTAAAAAGCTTTGTTTATAAGTTCTGTTTGTAATTTTATATTTATAAACACAGAAGAAAATAAACTAATTACAGTTTTCTTTTTGTCCTTTTGCTTTTGCACCTTGTTTGCTGCTCTTTCTCTTTCATCAGCCATCTTTGCTTGGCACTGATTCATTCCATTCCTCACCATCCTCACCATCTGCCCCCCTTTTATCTTCAACAAAGCTCCGTAAGAGATGTAAGGAGAATCCTCGAAAATCAGTAGGTTGCGAGTCACCTAAAGACAATGTTCAAACCCCTGGTGAGTCTGACTTGGACTCTGACAAAAAAGGAAGAGTTTGTTCTGTGGAACAAGATATGAAATTTAACTATAAACAAAAAGCTGGTCAAGGTGGAACTTTGTTTTCCTTCTCCTTGCAACTTCCAGAGTCATTTCCTTCTCTCCTGGATGATGATGGCTACCTTTCCCTCCCTAACTTCTCTGAAACCAACTTCCTGCCTGAAAGTTTGCAGCATTACCTTCCTATCCAATCACCATCCCTTGTGCCTTGTTTCCTTTTCATCTTTTTCTTTTTCCTATCCGCCTCTTTCTCAGTACCATATGCCCTCACTCTCTCCTTTCCTCTGGCTATGTGCCTCTGCTACCTGGAGCCCAAGGCGGCCTCCTTGAGTGCCTCACTTGACAATGACCTGAGTGACAGTTCAGAGGAAGAGGTGTGTACCTCGGCATAGAACACACTTTTTTTTTTTGTGTTCAGTGCTTCAGTCCTAAACAGTGTTAGAATGCTGCAGTAGTCCTACTTTCAGAGCCTCATTTCTGTCTGTGCTGATATGTTACAGTTTTTTCGTGTTGGGAGTGCAGCTTGGACCCCAGGGTTAGGCACAACACTGTGTGTAAGTAAGTAAGGTAGTGTCTTGCTATTTCAGACTGTCAGGTGAGGCATAGTGAGCTGCAGATTGTGACAAATCAACTTTCAAGTGCCATACCTAGCTTCCCATTCTTCCAATCGTGTTTTTTTTCCCCAGTTTACACTAACAGCTGTAGAATTGTTCCCTAAATATCAAGTAGCTTAGATGCAACTTTCCAGTTAGTTTCATATCAATCAGTGAATTATGGACATAGTAAAAAATGCTGTGGGTGTCCAGATTCCAAACAAGAATGAGGAGTTTTCAAATGCCCTCTGGTTTCATAACAAGTCAAGCAAAAACCTTATGTTCTAATACCCCTTAAATCTGGATCTGGAGTTTTTGCCTCAGTCTTCTCTCCCCTTGTCAATACTGTTTGTAATTCCCACTCAGTACATTGCTACCACTGAAAAACTGAGTTGGTACCAGTTTTCCAGCTGCTACTGCATCATTGATACTGTTCCAAGCTACCAATTGCATTATTAAATTAGCACTACCAGAATTAATTCTTCCTGTCACTGGGATGAATAACTTATTGCAACATGTTGATAAAACAGCTGGACTAGCAAACAGGAGCCCGTAATGCTGTTGAGAAAGTCAGTATGTGATGTAATAATTCATCAGAAGCAGAAAAGGAATCTACTTAGTTATATGGTTTATTCCTCTTTGCATCAACACCTAATAATAGCAACAGTCCTTTGCTAACAACATTTTCCATAGGGGCATTTTCCCTACCATGTATTCAAACAGCACTCCTTATGAATACCATGTATTGCTTCTGGTACCTCCCTTACTCCTGACTAACAGAGTAAAGGCATGGAACAAGATTTAAAAAATATCATATGCACAATAATGTGCCTTTGTTGCTTGCATGACTAGTGTATTTGCAGGCAATCAAGCAATGTCATTCACAGATTACTAGAATTAGTCACTGTTACGTGCAGAAATTGCATCTGACTTGTATAGTGCGCATATTCCAGGCATTTAAACATTTTTCTAAGTCTGATAAGGGGGTTTTTTAGCAACATTCAGAATCGAGATAGTCTTCCCTCTTGATGGAATGCCAAAATTATATCTGTTCATACTGTACCAGCATTTTCTTCAGACCTTCTTGTTTCTAATAGTTTAAAAATAATAAATTAAGAAAGGCATCCAGGATTCTGTTTTATTATCTCAAAACAAGATAGCATATTTATATATTGCATCCCTAGAAGCACAGTGTATTGCCAACAATAAGACAGTGTTTATGTAACCCACTTGCTTGTTTTTCTCTCGGTAATGAGTACCTCTTAGTATTAGGGTTAGCTTATGTCATCACAATAAATTGTAAAATATTTATTGTGCAGCTTACTCCTTTTATGATGCTGATTACCCTGGCATTACCTTAGTGATAAACTACACAGACTTGTGCCTAATCCAGGGTATCTTTTTTGTTCAAAATATTGCATGAAAGTTAATACGTCTCAAACTTGGGCATGTCTGCATTACATTGGCAAAAACAAATCACAGCAGTTATTATCTCAAGTCAGAGGATGTGTAACTGAAACTTATGAGAATATAGAAGTCTTTATTTCCTGGCAAATCCCATAGCCAACCAGTTAGCGCTAGCAGCTGCATATTGTTCAAAGCATCACTGTTCCTTCATGGTTTTAACCAGCCATCCTTATAACTCCCAGGAACCCTACCTTTCTGAGCCTCTTCAGGCCACATTTCCTTGCACTGCAATAGCTTCAAATCCTTATTTGACAAAGCATCCAGTAACGTTGAATTTTAGTGCCTGGAGATTTGGCTTATTAGCAGACTTGTACATTTTGGGTATAAACTGTGTCCTGTATTTCATGCATCTTATATTCATTATTTCAGTACCTTAAGGAAGAAATAAATAACTACATAAAAGCATACTTTTGGTTAAAGACGGTGAACCCAGTGATCTGCAAGGCATATTTAAAAACTACAGTAAATGCCACACATCTAAGGAATTTATTCTTCAGAAACTTCTTGGACACCTTCTACCCTCAGAAGTGCATTGGCATCTCCTTCTAAAAGCTGTTTGTGCATCCAGATGCAGAATATGTGCCTTTTTGTTTCACTTAGCTGCACTATTCATGCCTTAACAGCTAAGCTTTCTGACAGCCTTTTCACTGAATGCCTTGATTCTTAATTGCTAAAAATATATTGCTAAATTGCTTAATTTAATTGCTGAAAATACCATGATGCCTAAATTCAGCATCACAGTATTTTGACCCCAGATGCATGTATTTATTTATTATTAAAAAACAATCAATCCATGACCTCATTGTTCCAATTGTTTTTAAGTTACAGATATAAAACAGGCAGATTATAGTTATACTGATACAGCACAATAGCAATTTGTGTTTTATATAATATCAGTGATGTATCAAGAAAATGAATGGGTAAGTTAGTAATAAAGCTTGGGTAGAATCTTTTTGAAAAAAGTTTTTAATGCTTATAGGAAAAATATTTTTATGAAATCTGTGGATTATGATGTCATAAATCATTTACCAACAAAAAAGGACCTGCTGTCCAGTCAGCAGGTCATACTACAAAATTGTAAATATTCAGATATATGCATTCATGAAGTAGATAAAAATGTCTGCCTGTTGTTCCAGCTACCAAAGGAAAAATGCACATTCTGTACACTTTATTTTAAAGGAGGGATAGAGAAAAAGGCAATGAAAGAAATAGCTAAAATCAATCTAACAACATTAAAGTTATTATAAGCAGGAAGAAAACAGGAAATCCATGTTAGATTTTTATACCTTATATCTTGAACTCTATTGCCTTTTCTCTATCACTTCATTAATGGGACTGAGGGATGTATCTATAAATTTACTATAATATAAAGTTATTCTTTTATTATATTATGATCAAATATGGTTATTGGTCAGTGACACTCTCACAGATGCTAGATTAAATTGTTTACATATCCAGGCCATTCTGTGGCACGTGCTCCCTATGAAGCTTTACTGTTCTTAGTCATGATTTTGACCATCTGCACTTTTATTTAGTCATTTGAACCTACCTCTTCCCCCAACATGTAACTCAATCTTGATATTCATATTGTCTTTTCAAAGCTTGTCTTGATTATGTAGGTGTTCTACTAATGAAGCCTACAAATTGGGACAGATCATGACTATAATGCTGTGCTTTGTTTCATATTCACCGTTTGTAACTAGTGGATGCTGCAGGGGCATTGTTTTTTAATCTTTTCCTAGTTTTTCAATATTTAATTGGAATGAAAATGTTAAAGAAAATAATAACGTCAAATTAATGATAAATTTGTACTATTAGTGACTACTAGCAACTCTACATTAGCAATAACAAGTGGAATTTGATGCTAAGAAAGTAACGCAGGCAGACTGTAGATGGCTGTGTATATGTTTGGGTTCCTTGGTAATGCAGACACCCTCATAATGTTTAAATGCAAGAAAAATAATAAAATATGTGCAAATGAGGGGCTGAAAGTCAGGTGACTTAAAGTAGCTTTTATTTTTTTTTAAAATGTATCATTTTTCCCTTCCAAATACAAATTGAAACACCACAGTGACCGTATCAACTAGAATAAATTAATAAAGTAGATTTTAGTTTTTTGTTTTTTTGCTTTTCTTTTCCACTGTGGGGGAAAGGTTTGTTTTTGTATGTGTATGTATGTTTACAAGGTTTTGCTTTTTTAAAAAGCCACCTGGCTTTCTTAAAAGGAAACCCTACAATTCAAATACCATTTTTCAGGTAGTGTTTTGTTCGGCTGATAAAGTTGTTACAGTAAAGCCATATACTGTGTGCAGTATGCCTTGAGTCTTCCTCTGAGTCTGTTCTGTTTATTAACTATAGTGTTTTTATTTTGCTGCTTTAAGATGTCTCTGGTTTAAAAAGCCATGCAGATGCATTTCACAAGGGTGTAGGCTTAGCAATTCAAGATGTGACATGTATTTACTGACAAGTTGGGTTTATTCTTTATTCCTGCTTACGTATTGGAACCTGGTTACTTGTGTAACAAAATAGACTGACAGTGAACAGACGGATACTGCAGCTGATGGTGAAACCACTGCCACAGAGGTTTGTACAGTCATTAGCCTGTAGCTATCGAAGGATGTAGTGTGTAGCTTCATCTTGGTCTGATTCTTGTTCATTGGTAATTGCTCTGCACCTCTTTTACTACAGTTTAGATTCCCTTCTACGTATGTGTGTTCAAAACCTTTTTGATTACTTACGTTTCAAATATCCATTCTAGATTCATTTTATTTTTCTGTCCAGTTTGGAAATGCAGCTAAGCTTGTTGGTGTGCTGTATAGCTAGCAGGTGGAAGCAAGGTAAATGTTTTTTCCTGGGATTGCAGTGTTGATTGAGGTTGTTATCCAAGTTTTGAGATGTAGCTTGCTCAGGGGAATCAAATATGTAGAATATAAAATAGCTAGGTATTCAAAAGTTTGTACACAGAAAATTTTTCTCATCTGAGAGCACATTGTATATCTCAGATTGGCTTAATCATACTTGAGGCTTTGCCGTACTTGTTTAATGTGTAATTTTTTGAAAGACACATTCCCTCTGAAATAAAAACATGTCTTTTTAGAGTATGATAATAAATAACCAGGACCTGTTCTTCAAACAAACAAGAAAAAATAATTACTTACACAGTGAAGCGTGTACGCAGTATGTGCAGATTCAGCTCCAGTATAATTCCAGTGAAGTGGGTATATCTCCCTTGTAGTTATTGAAATTGGTGGTGCATATATCAGGGCCAAAGTTGGTCTAGTAGCTGACAAAGCTGCCCTGTGTAGCCTTAGGGGTCTGCCAGTGTAGCCATACACACTATTGTAAGTTGCAGAGCAGTCCAGTCACTTGTAAATTAAAGTAATGTCACCAACACACTAATCTTTTTATACAGCATGTCAGTATATTTGGATCTTGCCCTAACTACAGTAAATTTGAACTGAGACACAAAGTAACCTGCAGATATGGAATCTGTAGTAGTTTGAATAATTGAAAGACTAAATTAAAAAAATCAACAATTTAAATAGGTCCACAAACAACAGAAGAACACATTATGAAACAGTGAAATTATCAAGATTGTGACAAGTCAGAAAAATAGAAGGCTGTACTAAGATACTTCTTATCTGTATCTTTATTAGACTTTTAATAAAAATCATAATACTGAAAGTATGCAATGCATAAAATTTTGGTAGTAATTAAGAGATTTGGAGTTCCCAATATTTAATGTTTAGCAAATATTAGGGGTGCACTGATAAAGATTTTTTGGGGCCAATACTAATGAGCCATATTGGCCGTTACCGATCCAATTGCCAATGTGCAGCCCAGCAGCTGAGAGAGTAGCATCCAGCTGGTAAGTCTGTTGGGGAGGTGTGCAGATTGAGGCCCCTGCAGTGAGGGAGGAAGTGGGGCTGGGGCTGGAGCAGGTGCTGCCCAGCTGAGGTGGGGCAGAGTGTGGGATGGAGGCTCATCTGAGGGGTGTGGGGTTGGGGGAACAAACCCCACCACTACACATACCCCAGGGGAGCCATGGGGCACATGTGCCCCTTGGATCTGTGGGTAGGGTCAGGGCAGGCTGCTGCTGTGGGCCAGGGAAAGGGGCGGCACTGAACTCTTCCTTTGGGGCCAGGGCTGCGCTCAGGCTGGTGGCAGCGTTGAAGAGGGGGGCTACAAGATGGGTTACAACCACCCCAAAATTTGTTGTAGCTCCCTGCTCCAAGTGCAGCCCTGGCCCAACCCACAGTGGCATCCCACCCTTCTCTGCACACAGTTCCAAGAGACACAGGCCTCCCCATGACTCCCCCCAGGGTGCACCTAGTGACAAAATCTATCCTTGCTTCCCCCCAGATGAGCCACACAGCTCTGTACCACATCCCACCCCAGTTGGACAGCACCTGCCTCAGCCCCATTCCCTCCCTCACTGCAGGGGCCTCAATCTTCCTCCCCATCATGCCTTTCCCTCCCTCTACCTGCTCTCCTCCCTCGCCCTCCAGCAACAGGCTTAGCAGCCTGCAGAGCAACATCCAGCTGGTGCAGCATTTATCAGTGACATTATCGGCCACATCAGCCAAAAAAAAACCTGATTGCTGATAATGTCAATTTTCCTTTTATCAGTGCTGATATGCTGATACAATATGGACCTATGTATTGGTGCACCTCTAGCAAACATGATATCCAAAACCACCAGTCACTTTGAAAATTAAATTCCTAATGAATTTGTGCCATTCAAGATTCCTACAGAGTAAGTATAAAAATTATAATGCCATCATACATGCAAGGGAGTAAAGCTAGTGAAATATTTTTTAAGCAGTTGGAGAATAGCTCTGTTTTATAGATAGCCCTACACAGTATTGCCCTCCTTCAAAGTTGATAGGAGATTGTACTGGTATTTCAGTGTTTGTATTCTTTAAACTCCTGGTGTTGTTTAGAGACAAAGCTCTTGTTATTATCAATACAACAGAATGCACTAGTAGCCATGCTAGGCAAATCTGTGATATTTCCTAAATTGAGAGACGATCATACAAGGGTACTCATATGAAGTGAAGATTGAATAACAAATTCAAACATAGTACATTTTAAAAGGAATGCTCTTTTTTCAGATCTAAAAACTGTAAAAAGTTGACAGATATGTCTTCCTAATTCCTAATGTCCTAGATATAGAGATAATGTGATCTTAACATAGCAAGCTATACAGATCAGCTTTTTTAACCTTGCAATAATTTAAGTGGGTAAGGTTTTGTTTTCAAATCTTTCTCATGCCGGCAGTCGGATCAAGAGGAGGATGGAGATCTAAAAGCACAGGTACAGAATGAAAGGTCACATATTTTATTAAACTGTGGGTGTGTGCAGTGTTCATAACTCTTAGCATGCAGTTTGTCAATTCTCTGTGAAGAAATGCGTAGAACAGCATTTTGTATCCTTTGAATATTGTGTCCCTTACCTTTCCCTTTCTTTTTCACTTTTTTCAGAATAGTCTGATTAAGCGAATAAAGGGTGAAAATGTGTATGTCAAACATAGTAATCTAATGTTAGAGGTTGGTATTGGTATATACCAGTGCATGTATTGTACTTGTGTGTTCAGTTTTAGTGGTAAACTTGTGGATC
Organism: Caiman crocodilus; assembly: GCA_030014935.1. Taxonomy (NCBI): domain Eukaryota; kingdom Metazoa; phylum Chordata; order Crocodylia; family Alligatoridae; genus Caiman; species Caiman crocodilus. Next base: position 84,101,537 of record JAGPOW010000261.1, on the reverse strand, counting down.
TGCACTATGATGCATGAATTGTGTGGTCCCATGTACTAATAAATTAAATAGATGTTTTTTTCTCAGATTATGATGACTTTCTCTACCGTATTCTATAATTGTGTGCGTATGTGTATGTGTGAAGTCCCTTTATCAGGTATAACTTAGAGATGTTGGTAAACGCTATTTTGATGCTCACGTAAATGAGATTTTCTATGCAGTTATCTTTCAAAATATCACATTTTCACAAGAGTGTTGTGTCAGTGCTGTGTTCCCTGATATCCTAAAATATGACCTTGTTATTTACTTCACTGACAAAATTATATATTTTGATTTTTTAAATGTTGGTGGTTCAGGTAAATGTTATAAAGTGCTGTATGCATTTTTTTTTATTTATTTTTTTAATTTTCAAGGACCTAGACAAAACTCAAGACGACCTGATGAAACACCAGACAAATATAAGTGAGCTGAAACGAACCTTCTTGGAAACCTCTGCAGATACCACAGTATCTAACGAATGGGAAAAGAGGCTTTCCACATCTCCAGTCCGGCTTGCTGCAAGACATGAGGAAGCTCCCATGATTGAACCACTTGTGCCTGAAGAGGTCAGTACCTACCTTTTAATCAGAAACAGTTAACTATGTATTTTAGTTAACTCTCCTATATTGCTAGGCACATTCAACATAATTAAAGAGAAACTCAGATTCTCAACAGCGTAGGACACAGGTCTTCTTTATCATTGCCAAGAGTGATCTAGACTAAGTCTCTGAATTGTCTATAATTTCAGACTTGAGAGAGGATCAATAGTAATTGGAAGGGGATAATCCCAAGGTTTTTTAACACATTGAAGATGGAGCACTTCGAAATTTTGGTGACTTGTACACTGAAAATGGCTAAGAACAATCTTTAAAAGAAGCATTTATATGGTGGTAGTCTAGTTCCAACATAGTCAAACAGTATCTTTTAGAAGTAGAGGCTTCTAAACATTTTTTAGGCTTCTAAAGATTTTTTTTACCTAGAGAGCTTAGTTTTTAAGTACTACATGTGACTAGTTTGTATACGTTCTTAGGGCATATGACATTTTGGGTAACTTTTGGAAATCACCACGTTGTTGTACCGTGAATAAAGTACAAGAGCTAGCCTTCCACAATAAAACACCCAGTACTGAAAGCCAAGCCACTGCACTAAGACTATGGCAGGATTAACTGTGTGATAGCACTCATTTTTCTCTGTTCTGCCTGCCTTATTAGCACCTATGTGAAGGCAAAATGCTGTAAGTTAAGTATGTCAAGGGGAACTGGCTGCAGTGTATTTATCCAAAATGATCTTTAGCATTCCCACCATAGCACAAATTGTCCCTGAAAACACAGTCTTCCTGGTGCAATCACCCCACTCAAGGAGATGCTTTAGTGGCATGTAGAAAACACAGCAGTACCTGTGCCACTTGAAGGGATGCTACCAAGGAAAAGCTACCCTGGTCTCTTGCAATTCTGCTTCCCTGTTCTCTTGCAATAGCTCCCTATCCAGCGTGCCCTTTGGTGCTATTAGCAAATGACATAAATTAAAAGGCTTTGTGGCTACTCTGAAACAAGCAGGGAGGCAGACGTAATACAGAGATAACCTAGGATTTGGCAAAGGGCAAAGGAAGATACCTTTGCATTGCTCCTTGTGAACTGTGCTGCTCTGTCTTTAATTGTGGCTGAGGATTGGGCTTGTCTGTCTCAGAACTAAAATTCTAACAACAAAGCAGGTTATACTGAACATGTTAAAGATGAGGCGAACTGCCCAGAGAGCATCTAGCTGAGTGAATGAGGCTGAAGCAAAGAAAAGCTGCTTGCAGCAATCTGGTAACCACCTGAATTCACTTTCTCTGTATTTCAAACATAATAGGATGCTTTTCATGAGCAGCAAAGCACTTTATGCAAAATCTCCTAGAGAAGTACAGCTACATGAGCCATTTGAAAAGATGAGTTACAGGGATAAGAGGCTGTATTTTTCTTTTCTTTGTTTTTTGATATAAGAGAACACTCAATTACGTCAACCCATTACCCAAACCTTATAAACATAAGCTGTACTCCTTAATCTTATCCTCATATATGAATTTTAGCAAAATGCTTAAAGATTGGCATTGTTTTGGACTGAAGATAGGTGAATTCCAAACTTTGATGGGCTCACAAAACACAACAGCATACCTAAACACAGCAGAGTACCTTGTCTCTCTTCACCAACCAGCTTAAGTATGACACTGAGACAAGTGTCTGTCAGGGAGGTTTCAGACTTTTTTCTAGGTCAGTAGCACTACCTTACATTCTGAAAGGAGACTCAATGGAAGGAAAGCAACAGAATTTGTAACCAGAAGGCCAAACTACATGGTCAGTGTTTAAAAAAAAAAAAAAAAAAATCCCACATTCTTTTTAAAATGTTTGATAGGTTTGCCTATAACACCTAAGATAGCTGTCATGAAACAAGAGTGAAGGAAATAATATTTGAATTTCTTGTCAGTTTGGGTATTTTGAGCATTTTTATGTACAGTTGTTTTCATTCTTATCCCCTTGAAAGGTCATTAGTCAGTGTCACAATGCAGTGAGGCGGGGGAAAAACAGGAAACATTGTTTTTAATACCTCAACCCCTGGCTCATGGGCTAATGTTCAAGCTAATGAGAAGTAGCCAAGTAATAACTGACTGTTGACCTGAATTAAGACAGAGCTAGGAACCTACAGAAGAAAAGCTACAGATGTCATAGTCACCTTTGCCAGTTTTCTGTGAAGTTCTGTATATTACCTCCCTGTAAGCAGAATGACAGCATTCACATTTTTTCATTGTACAATGTAGAACATACATCATGGTAAATATTGAGAGAGTAACATATTATCACTTTTGTAGTACTACTTGTAAAAAACAAAAAAATGACTCATAGTGAGTGGATAGGTTTGTCAAAAATCCCAGTCCCCCAATCTGAGAAGATATTTGGTCTCACTGCTAAAAGAGTGGACAGCCCCAGGAATGAGGAGGGCAGCAGAGTATATCTTTACCCAGTGTGAACAAGTAAAGGCAGAGGAAGTTGGTCAAACCAAAAGAGGGCTTGTGTCACTCAGGAGTGAGGGGGTAGGAGGATACTGGAGCTGGCCCCACTTCTTCAGGTTCTTGTATTCATTGGTTGGCCTTGAGGACTTCAAGCTGATTGGCCTCTTCACTTTCTCCCAATAATTTAATCTTTCCTCTTGGCTGCAGGAGCACTTTGCCCTTTTACCTCATCTCACTGCCTCACTGTAGCTATTGTGAACAAATTGTGTTGCCATGATGCTAGATATCTAATCAGCATTAATACAAAATGTTTTCCTTTTGGGCCAGATTTACATTGATGTGCCAGTCCTCCTTGCATTGCCTCTTTCCTTTGTGGAGGCACCGATAGGGCTAAAAAGAATAGGACTTCTTATTTTTCCTTTTTATAAGAAACTTTTGCTAGTCCAGTGTTTAAGAGCCAGCTTCCAGAGATAGATGAGATGTGGCATTTTAGTGATGGACCTTGTGCCTGTAAGGTGAGTAGGTGGGAGGGACCTGAAGTTTTCGGTCTTAGGTTTCCTGAGTACCATCTATCATACTCGTCCTCCTCACCCCCTCTCATTCTGCCCCTCCAAATGAAGTGTGTGTGTGCAGAGTGAGCAGGATGAAGGATCTGCTCTCAGATACTGTTTATATGGTGGAGCCTCATAACCTCTTACTGAATCAAGTTAACTTTTGATATATGAGATGGGGTGGATATATGCCATTCATACCCATTAAGTTGTTAAACTTGGAGCCTGCCACACAAAATCCGTCTGCACGTCCTATTTTACCAGCAGGGTCTGATTCAAGAGATGCTCAATGATTCTGCTGGAAAAACAATTTTGCTTGTACAAATTCCTGTTTTGTTAGTTTTTCAAATGAAATAGTCTGTCTATTAACAGTTTGCTTATACTTGTATGTATAAAATATTGTTGACTAATGTGGTATAAGATCAAAACTATCTCCTCAGCTCTTTCTCTTTCATTAGACCAAAGAAGACAGGGAAAAATCTGGAAAACTTATATTTTTGCAGAAGGGAGGTACCACATTCCTTGAATCCCAGGTAAAATCAAAGCACAATTTCTAAAAATACAATCAAATAGACTGGTACAAATTTATCTTTTTTACCATTTTCCTTTTCAAAACCTAAATTTTTAGATAAATGTTCCAAAGGTAAGTATGAATGTTATGAATAGAAGGCTGGCGATAATGAGATACCATCTAAAATTTTTGACTAATAAAAAAATATTTCCTTATACTGACAGATTTACTCACATAGAGTTGGGTTTTGTTTGTTTGTTGGTTATTTGGTTTTGTGCTTTTTCCTTTCCCATTTTGCATGCAATTGCAGAGTCTCACTAAAAACATTGCACTAAGCAAGGCACTGTTGTCATTAGAATGAATCTCCTTTATACTGTCAAGTGAATTCAGCTTATGATGATGAATTTTGAATTCTTATTGATTTTTCCATTAGCCAAGGGAGATAGAGAAGAAGCTGCAGGAAGGAGAATCTGCTGGCACTGTGGTCACTTCTCATCAAATCATTATCCAGAAAAGTGTTCCATCATCCCTAGAGGTTATTTTTAATTCATTTGATTTAAACCAACACATTTGTTTAGTTAAATATAAAACTATTCTAGAGTCATGTAATTGGGCCACGAGTATGCTTTTGAAACAAGTCACATAGCATATTTGTATTTGGAGAAAATATAGTTTTGCATTATTCTCAAATAATAGTTGTAATGCTCCAGGCATTTAGTATATTGTAGAACTCCATTTATATCATGTTAAGGAACTTCATTTTTTAATAAGAACCAGAAAATTCATCTGACATTACAGGTGTATACAAACATGTACTGTTCTGAGACCCCAAAACATTTAATTTAAAAAGTGTTTGTATTAATTGGGGAATAAATTACTTGCTTAGCTTACATTATTTTGTAAATATTTTATAGAAATATGGGTATGTTGTTGATATATGACTTTAAACCCAGGATTATTAAAAAATTCATAAATGGCCAATCAGATTATTTTTAAAATACAAAACATTTTAAATGCTGTTCAACTGAAAATGAATGCAGTAAAAGGGAGTGTGAAGTATATTTGTTCCCATATTGTAAATGCCCTTTCCAAAGGATTAAAAAGAAGTTTTTAAATAAAAGTGCAAATTGTTATAAGTTTACTTTGTCTCTACCAAATATATGGTAGAAGTTATTACATGTTTCAAAATACCCACCATGCATTTCCTAAAAGATTTAATATTTTGGTGTTCCTGAAACAAAGATAATCCATTAGATATTCTAATTTAGCTTTTATATTTCAAATATAGGGCACTGAGGATTGGGTTATTATAGACAAAATACCCTCTGAGGTAGTTGATGGTGAATCGAAAAAAAAAGTGCCATACAAAGTAATGACTGTGAGCCGTAAAAGTGACGTTCCAGCTGAGATATTAAAATCCAGTACCATTCTAATGCAGAGCTTTGAGGACTTGGAAAGTGAAATGCAATCCAAAGAGGAGAATAAACAGAAAATGTACACCTTAGGAAAATCATATGATACAGTATCCGGGAAAATTGTAATCATGACAAGTAAAGCTAAAGAGGGAGAGAAAACAGTACAGTCTTCACTAGATGCCTTTCAAAAATTGGAGAGGGAAGTGCAAGAATCTGTGAAGATCATTCCAGTAGTGGCTGAATATGAAATTCTAGAGCCTGGCACTGATGAGAAAGCTAGGCGGGTATCCGATGTGCAAAGCACGAAGAGGAGGCTGTCTGAATCTTTGACACCCATAAAGGAAGCAGAATCTCAGTTGCATAGTCCTGAAGAAGAAACTTTGAAGAAGGCACAAAAGATGGACCAGGATTTGCAGTTGCATGGTACACTGGGAAGTTTGCAAACTGGCAGAGCAGAAAAACACCTTGACAGTGAAGCCCTAAAAGCAGGGGCATTTGATCGGAAAGATAAGAGCCTGTCTGAGTGGAGATATTCCAGAGAACAGCCATTTACCATTGCTACTGCTCACTATGTTACTGAGTCGGCTGCATCAAGAGTAGTGGTAACAAGTGGCTTTGAGTTTGTGCCACAGTTTAAAATTAAAGCATGACTTCTTTAGGCAATACCCTCACACTACCCTGCCTTTCAGTTCTCTTGCTGCTTGGTTTTATGTTGACAACAGGCAACCCAACCTTATTTTTTTTCCTCATGATTTAAATCAGAACCACGGTCAAAGCAGGCATTATCAGGCTTTAAACCTTTCAAGTTTATTTAAAGAGTCACTTTACTGAAATGTAATATTGCTGCTGTGGCTGATAATAAAGAAAAAAGGTTTGCTTGAACCAGCAAAATCCCAGTGCTAACAATTATGCTTTTAGACAACTGCTTCTAGTCATAACGAATGTGTGCTAATTTATTTTCCCATTCTTTTCCTGTTTTCTACCTTTCTGTCCCTGTGACCTTCGCCTCTTTTCCTCTGTCTCAGCCTCCAGTTTTGTCTGTTAGCATATCTGTGTTTGTATGTCTGCCTTTCTTTTGTGTATGACTCTACATTTCTTTGTCTACTTAGACTAAACAGTCCTCCGGTGAAAAAACCTTGGATGGTTCAGATATCTTCAGTTTAATAGAGTCTGCCAGAAAACCAACTGAGTTCATAGGAGGGGTTACTTCTGCTCCCCATAGCTGGGCTCAGGTGGCCGTTTGATTTCATCCATGAATTGAATAATTGCACGCCGCTGATTTTTTGGTTTCTTTTCTTCCCCATATTTGCACATAATTATTTGACCTCTCAGAGAATTTAGAATCTGCACAGTTAATATTAATGCAGATGCTTAGTGTGCCTTTTAAAGCTAGATCACCAACAGAATCCTTACCAAAAAATCAAGTTCTAGTCAGCTTTAAGTTTGCATTTAACTCATTTTATAAGGTGTCTTTTTTACTGTTGGAAAATTAATACATTGATGCAAATGAGAATATTGTAAAGCTTCTCCTTTTAAAATGCTAATTTGCTTTATTTTGCATATGTGCCATTATAATTAACCTACAGTGGGAAAACTAAACTCTTCAGGAAACGCCAGTTGGCAAAGTTGAATAATTTTTTATTACCTGTATTTACAATGTGTTGGCAGTAAGAGCTCTGATAGGTTTTATTCTCCACACCTGACATTCAGATTTTGTTTTCTTCCTACAGAAAGTGGAAACAAAGATATGTCAACAAGCAGACGAAGTGAAAGAAAAGGTGGAACTGCATCTGGACGCAATGGAGAAGGTTGTGCAGGAGACCGTAATAGTTGAGGAGAGACATGTGACAAGTGTGCATGCAAGTGGGGATACTGCTACAGTGACTGGAGATGAGCTGGATGCTAAAGAACAGGCAGTACCTGCTGCTTCTGCTGCTGCTGCTGCTGCTAGTTTTCTAGGGAAAGAGGGCTCTGCAGTGACTGAGGGGGCTAAGGAGGAAAAAAGGGAGGAGGCTGATAAAGCTGTAACCAAACAGGAAGAAATTGCTTCTGCTTCTCATGTGCATGAGGAGGAGCAGAGTGCGACTGGCCACCTTTCAGATTCATTGGAAAGAAAACCTCACTTTGAGGTAATTTGTTTAATAATCCCTTGTTTCTTCATTACAGTAAAATGGTTGCAGGATTGGACTAAATTAACTTCACTGATGAAGAGTTAAATAAAACAAATGTAGATTACTCTGCAAAGTCTTTACAGTGAGCAGTTTGTTTCTCCTCTTATTCCCTCCTTGCATGGCAGTTGATGAAGCTTGTTGCTGGTTTCCATTATTGGCAACATTTTGTCAAACAGTGTTCCCCATGCTAAGGACCAACTCCTTATATTTGGCCTTTAATGGGTTACATAACAATAAGGAGATGGATCAGTTTGCATTGTCTTTTGGCAGGTTCATTAATATTTATAGGAGTTCGCTTTTCCAGAAGGAACAGAAAATAACCTGTTTTCTCTTATTTGGTTCCCCTGAAAATAACTTACCTTGGCTTAACTACCCAGATTTTGTATTTCACACTTTAATGCCATTAAGATGATTTCTAAATGTATTTATACTAAGGGTTTAACACAACCTTCACTTTCTGAGAGATTTGCAAGAAAACAAGCCTAAATAGAAATTTGTTGTCCTGTCATTTTGTACCTTTTTTAATATTGGTATCTTTTCTAAATGTGGATTTCATTAGGCCAGTTCATTAGCTTTATACGCTGCCTTGGAGTACTGCTGACATATGTATGCGTATGTATCCTTATAATGAGGTTTTTCCCCTTTCCATAGTGCAGAGCACTTTTTTTGTTATTATTTTTCACTTCCTAATCAAAACATTTGAAAAAAATCTATGTGATAAATTTGAAAGCTTTAATGAATGCTCCAATTGCTTTTCTGTTCAAGCAGTCACCAGTTGTGAAGACAGAAACTATCAGTTTTAGCAGTGTTTCCTCAGGTGGGGATAATCTTGAAGTTTCTACCAAGGAAGTGCCAGTAGTTCATACAGAAACAAAAACCATTACATATGAATCTTCACAGGTAAGAAACTGCAAAAACTGAATAGTACCTTGGTGTAAGTCACTACACCGTTAAATAACAGTGTTGCCAATAGTAAACCTGAAGTAGGTATAAACATAGTCTTACCCTTATTTGTCTTTTTGTAAATGGTGTTTAGGCGACAGATTTTTGGAGCTTGTTAGGCACATAGCCTTAAGAAAAACAGTAAGATGCATTGTAATACAAGTGGAAGTACTGTCAAACGTACAATACCATGTAATGAAAAAACTGGGATGAAAACATGAAATAATATCTAAGTTTTATGAAAGGTGCACTGACAACTTGTGGTCAAGATCCCTGACTTCTAGGATTAAGGATGTTAATCCTCAGGTTTACATGGAACTGCAACATGATTACGGCAGCTGGAGAATACAACAATATTCTGCCTGTCTATCCAAATTATCTGTGAAATTCCAAATGCATCTTTGTGCTATAAATTGTCTTTTGCAACGTGTATATATTTTGTAACACTGCTGTACTCCTCTTTAGGGGAGTCTATATTTCAGTGGTGGGATATTTCAAGAGATAGACATCTCTGCCTATCCCTTGAATGTTTCACAGCACTACAGTAAGGCTTGAATGGATAGTATTTTTAAAGTGCTTTGAGCAAATTGCAGATATTTAACAGAATAGTCCATCAGTTTTATTAAAATAGTCTGAGAGCAACTAGTTTTGTATTGCTAGGCACTCTCCCTCTCCAGAATAATACAGATAGGAAACTTTAACTAATATATATAATACTTTCTGCTGCTTGAACATTTTTTTCATGAGGTACTTTTTTTTTAGATGGATTCTGGTGCCGACTTAGACCCAGGTGTACTGATGAGCGCACAAACTATCACATCTGAAACTACCAGCACTACAACTACTACACATATCACCAAAGTAAGTTTTCAAAAAATGGTGGGGAGGGGGGTTATTCCTAGAATATGTATTTTTGCAATTTTGACAATACAAAAACAGTATTTATTTCAGAGTATAGCTATTCTCTGAGTGGAATCCTGTCCATCTTAGGTGCCAATTTAGTTCCCGCTGCTGTAGCTTAAGCTTCTCACAACATCTTTGTGAGGAAAGGAATTGTTTAGCAACATGCCAGCAGAGGGGAAGTCTGTGGCAGAGTACATGATGGAACCCACAACTCCTGGGCCCTGGATTGGCAACCTGATGCTTAAGACCATACTTCCTCCCATTTAAGCTAATGATAGAACTTCCATTAAATCTGATGGGGAAAAGAATTAATCACTGTAGGACAGTGGTCTCCAACCTTTTTAAGTAGGAGATCACATTTGGCATTTAAAAGTAACCCAAGATCTACCGTGCACTGCTGCCCCTGCCCCCAAACCAGCAGGTCCGTCTGGGAGAAAGGTGGGGGGAACAGATTGAGGCAGAGGGACAAAAAATGATTTGGGGGCAAACCTCCACAGGAGGTAAGTTCCACCTGGCCGAGGTCCCACTCAACTTACCCCTGCTCCTGCCTCTGTGGTACTGTACCTCACCGCAGGGACCTCAATCTAGCCCCCACCTCTTCCCTCTCCCATGGACTGACCTCCTGGGCTGAGGCATGCACATACATGCATGAGAGCACTCAGCCCCCCAGCCCAGTCTGGGTTGACTTCAAGAGCCTCCAAGATCTACTGCAAGAAGCTCTGAGATCTACTAGTGGATTGAGATCCACTGATTGGTGACAAGTGCTGTAGGAGAACCACACAAAGGTCCATTTACAGCTTGAGTAAAGGAGGAGCAAAGGCCTTGTGCTTCATTTGCTGTGTGTGCGTAAATGCAATATACATACTTGCTATTCTTTGCCAAAGATGTCTGATGGTCCACAGGTAACCCACAAGGGGTTAAATTGTAGCCCTTGGGCTCCCACCTGGCTGTCACTCTTTTCATTGCTCTAACTACAAAAGCGGCCAGAGTCTTTGACTTCTTCTGGCTCCCCTTCTTTCAGTCTGGCAGTTGGTGCAGGACCATGCAGCATTGCACAACTGACAGCATTGCCTATGGCACCAGAGAGGAATAATTCAGTGTGGGAACCGAGGCTGGGGAGACTAGGATTCGCGTGGGGACTAAGGCTGGGTTATGTAGGATTCACGTGGTGTAGATGGGGGTTGACACCCAAGAACATAGTATAGCAGGTGAGGGGGAAGCAGGGGGAGAGGCACCCAGGCACACTTTGCAGCAGGGCAACACAAGCTACAGTGGATGGGGGCATGCAGCCTGCAGTCCATGGCACATGTGGCCCTCAGCCACTTATGGACAGCCCTGCTTTTTGTGGTAGACTTGCAGTCGATGCTGAATGTTTTGACATATCTGATGTATAATAAATAATATGTATAAGGATATGAAACACTTCTGAGAGTCCTGCAAGGTGAATTGTCCCTGTTCCACTATTGCTGGATTCTTGAACTGTTTCTTCTTTGAACAAGCAGCAGCACTACTAAGTGTGGACATTGATTTGTATTTATTTTTTCTGTTTAGACTGTGAAAGGAGGCATTTCAGAGACAAGAATTGAAAAACGAATAGTCATCACTGGAGATGCAGACATTGACCATGATCAGGTGGGGGTATTTAAGGTACTAAATAGTGTCCCGAAGTCTATCAGAAAGTATATTTAACCATATGCTTTAACAGACACAATTCATACTGACACATCTTAAAGTAAGCTGATTTTAGTGTTTAAATCAATGACAGTATATTTCATATTTTAATCATCTTTCCTCATTTGTAAATTGTGTAATTGCTCATGAATCTCTTCACCTTGCTACTGATCATGCATGTTCCACCTCCTTTTTGTTTTTGCCCTTCTGTGGTTTCCTTGGGCTTAGGCGCTGGCTCAGGCAATTAAAGAGGCCAAAGAGCAGCACCCTGACATGTCAGTGACCAAAGTAGTGGTACATAAAGAGACAGAAATCACACCAGAAGATGGGGAGGATTGACCCACAGGTAAGAAGACTAGATGATTTTCCAAGGTACTTAACGAGATAGCATGCAACAAAGATCATTCTCCTTCCATAATTGACCTCTTGCTTTTTCCTTTCTCTCACTGGCATTTGCGTATATTATAGAAATATATTATTTGAGTGGTGGTATATAAATGAGAATTACTTCTGAAATCTACTTTAAATCTAAATAATATGCATGTGGTTCTAAATGTTTTTCTTTGTTTAATAATGCCAGTTAGAGAATTGAAACTTAGTCATTTGCTTTGGTTGGCTCTCTGAATATTACTCTTTATCCATGCTATATATTCCTGTACTTTCTAACCCTCAAGTCTGAATCCTGCTGTCCGTCTGTACATGACTTAAGAACAAAAGTGTTTTGTTCTTAAAGGTGTGCATTTTAGTACACTTTAAAATGCCAAGGGAGATGACCAGAATTAAAATTGGATAACATTTTCCAATGTTTAAGGACAATTATGTCAGAATTGAGGCTTCTAATCCCAATTTGTATAAATATAGTTCAGTTTGGTTTTGTAATGTGTCAGTATGTGGATGCTTTGCTTCTGTGTATTTTTAAAGGACCTTTTATGCTTTAAAGTGGCATTGTTTCTCAGGATGAGATAATAATGCAGCTTTTCTTGTGTCTAGCTTTCTTCAGTCAGGGCATGTTCTTTAGCTGTTTGGCTAAACAGGTATCTTGATAGTATTGTATTTACTGTATATGCAAAAACATATCATGCATACTAACTAACTTGCTATGCAAGAACTGTTAATGCCAGCATCATCCCATAGGTTGCTTTGAATGCTGTTATGCAAAAAAGAAAAATAACTAAAAATGACTGCGTGTTGAATTTATTTGAATTCATAGCAGCATCTTATTCCTTATGTAGAAAGCACGTATATATAGCACTACGTATTCTTTAGCATTTAGTATAAGTAACAGGGTATGGGGCATAGCATCTTTTGAAAAGTTATTGCTTTCTCCTGCTTCAGATAAGAAAATATATAAGCTTTACGTAAATGTGGCTCACTACTATTTACTTTGGAAGATGGAACTAATCTTTAAGGAGTGAGTACCAATAACCACTGTGGTATTCAGCTAGTTCTTTCAGTTAGAACATGACCTGGTTCAAATTTCATGGAAGTCAATAGGAATATTTCCATTGACATCAATGGGCTTGGGATCAGGTTGCTTGGTTAGCAGTTACTTATACTAGAATGTAGCTTTTTTTGTCTTTTGTTCCCTTAAGTATTGAACATAAGTCATTTTGCAGCTTTGATTTGGACACAAATGCAGCTGGTTTATACGATTAACACAGTTCTCTTTCCTACAGGAATAATTTAGCTTGCATATGAATCCACACCATTAGGAATACCAGAGCCTATATGGAATCTCAGTTCTAATCAGACTGACTTAAGTCTGTCCATGGAAAAGAAGAATTGATCTTGACCGCTAATAAGACACTGGCAGAGATACCCTCCCATAGAAAGCAATCTGAATCCGCATCAGTAAAACTATTGCATGAAGCAACAATAAAATTACAAAAAAGCAGCATTTTTAATTTTCATAAAATGTCTAAGTTTTCAGCTATACCTGCACGTTCATAAACAGTATAAACAGTGATCTTATGTAACACACAAACAGTTCATGCCTTTCACAGTTTACAAAAGTCTAAACAACTTTAAATTTGTTAGGTGGCAAACCTTTTGTTTACGAAGACTGTAAATGAAGATTACCCTAAAAATGCTAGAAGCTGTATAGGTACGGTGTATGATGTTTTACCACACATTAGATGTGCCAATAACACAGTTTATTCAGTAAACAACTTGAATCTTCTGTCTGTTTCATCTGGTTTTATTATTGCCCAACAATGATAAATCTTTAATCTTATCAAAATATTTAAATGCTTACAAAATGTGCTTTGTATACCTGACTAAATACCTTATGAGGTAGTGATGATTTTAGCTTATTAACTCAATTTTAATTTTTTTGTCAGCATTGTTCAGAGTTACAGTCAGCTACCAGACACCCCCTTACAACTCCTAACCCTGTAAATTCGTTGTAGTTATTTTGAAGAAAAAATGTATTTTCCTTAGCTTGTAGGATTACAAAATTATTAATCTGAAATAAGCCTGATTTTTTTTTTTAATTAATTTTTCCCTTTTAATTCTCAAAGGAAAAAAAGTCATTTCAGAACCTGGTCAATATTTACTATCTAGTTCAGAGCCAAGCCTTAAATTGTACAGAACATCCCCTCATTAGTATTCAGTCATAATATCCATTAAAAGGATATAGTCTCCATTACACTGTCAGCCGCATCACAACACATGGTGAATGTATGTTTCCGCATAGTGAAATAAAAGTGGTAAATGCATCTAAAATTGTATTGTTCTGTGTTTAAAAGAATCTAGTGCTTTTATATATATAAAAATATAGTCCATACCTAAGTAACATTTGTATGATATCAAAGGCTTTATTCATCTGAATAGTAGACACATCCTGTCTTCAGTGGAAAATGCTACATTTTTTAGTTAGCAGGGGACCCAAAGGGATAATTAGATGAAAATGTATGCCTTTGGGTAAAATGATTGCAAGTCAAAAGGAATGGCCAGTTTCTTCTGTTTTCTGTAGCTGTAGACTCTGTTTCACTTAAAGTAAATGAAGGGTTTTACAATTGGCTAAAAACTTGCAATGAAACTATAGCATTGATCCATATCTGTTTCATTTATGTTTGCACTAAATCACGATTAAATTATTTATTTAAGATGGTCCTCATTATTCGTTTTCCTCTTGCTTACCCCCTGACCATATCTTGGTGGTGATTCAACAGAGATCCATGGAGGCTAACTCACCCACCCACAACGTAATACACCCAGGTAGGACTGCAGGGAATAAATACAGGCAAAATTTCCAGGATATTCAGGGCAAAATGTTGTTCTTGATTACATACATAGATTAAGTGGAAATAGCTTCAGTGGAGGGCTGGATTTGACCCTATGATTTATTACAAATATTTATTTTCTTAATTTAGAAAGGAAATATGAGTGTGTGTGTGTGTGTGTGTGTGTGTGTGTGTGTGTGTGTGTGTGTGTGTGTGTATAAAGAAAATATGTAGATAATTAAAAATAATCTTCTAAGGCTTTTAGAGATCTGCCCTTAGTCTCTTAAAATGCCCTCTTCATCTATTTTTCATGTCTTTTGTTCAAGATCTTGCTCTGTGTAACTTTCCCCTTCCAATGAAGCAGTCATCTCTCACATATTACATAATAGATAATGCAAAGATTGTGCTGTTACATTCATAGTCTCCAAGTTATCCATTCATGTCCTTCTTTCTAATCTTGCAGATGTACAAGAAAATATCTCTGTATATTCTGTTCCTTCCCAGTGAAGTTAGAATCACATTTTTCCCACCTACACCTTTCCCATCCCTGCCCAGGTTATGGCTGTACATGGAAGGCTTCCATCCTATTTTTCAGCAGACTACATTCCAGGATCATGTTTCTGCATCAAGGAGTTTAAAAATAGACACTGAAGTCATATTGGTCTCCCCTCAGGCGTCCCTTACCTGGTCAGCTAAAAAAACAGCATTATATTATCTCAGAGAAATGTGACAGGCTACTATACTGCCTTCTGTCCAGACTTACCCTTAGCATTATATTTTAGCATGGCTTGAGGAGATTGTACTTTGGTGATTCTGTACAGCATGTATGCCATCTAAAGGTACTGTAACTTTATGAGGTTAGTCTCTTTAGAAAGGATATTCATGGCTACATTATGGCCTGAGCATGTGCTGATTAGGGGGAGATTAGAGTGGATGGGCAATGAATGACCTCTTAGCATCACTGTTAGCAGCAAACCTTTGCCTAGAGTAATTCCTGGGCATGGTTCCTAGGAAATAATAGCTTTTGGTTTTTGTTAGAAACTGTTTCTTGAGTTGTCTGTCTAATGCTGTGCCACACAAAATAAAGAACACCTGTCTGTTTCTACCAGCCATCTTTTGTCTCAGTCTCTTCTCATTTTGGTCCTTTTCCAGTTTCCATGCCTGCAGCAATCCATACAAACAAACAGCCACAAGACCAGCATTGTTTGAAAACACCATCACTAATACACAGACCGATGCAAGGAGAAACAGGGATCATAATTTCAGACAGTACAGTATTGTGGGAGCTGCCTGTTCTGCATCATTAAGATAAGGGACCTTGATGCACAGCTGTAAGTTAGTGGAATTTGCATATCAGGCAGTAAGGCTACATAGCAAGTATGTTCATTGTACACACACAGTGTTTACACAAAGCTTCTCATATATAAATTTACATATATATTCATCCTTTGGAATTGTTTTTTATTCCTCTGAAGCTTTTTGAGGTCATTGTAATGATGAGTAATGATATTGACCAAGTTCAGGCATCATCAGAATTTTTCAGATAGGCTTCCAAATTCAGATATAAGGTCAGCATAATTTTAATATCTTTAGGTCTTGTGCTTCAAGTCACAGCTCTGTCAGACGGCTGTGAGAGTAGTCCTCATTCAGTCCTTATTAAAATATTTTTCCTTGTTAGTATATTTGGCAAAACAGACAATGAGGCCAACCTGTAGGTCAAGAAAATTGCTCCAAAAAAGTTAGTATTGTTTAGATTGTGACAATCACAATTTCAGCAATTCATTTAATTTAATGTATTGGCTTTTCCCTGAGGCGAATAACCATCTTATCCTTTCCTATCGGAAGGGGCAGTGGAGAAATATTATTTTCCTTTTATGGATAGATACTTAAGGCACAGAGGGCATGTTCAGACAAGCACGCACATTCATTTCCCTGTGGACAAATCGCCACAGCATATAGTTGTGCTGCTGCTACTTGTCCTTGGGGAATGCTCATACACCTACATTCTGGCACCTGGCAAGTTGCCCTGGGGTAAAGGAGGCTGGAGTGAGCACCTGGAATCAAGGTCACACAGACTGGGGAAGAGAAAGAATCTAGTTGGTGCCAGCTGAGATGGGTACAAGAACTCACCCCACTGTGCCCTGATTTTTTCCTCATCTTCCCCATTGTAGCCCCAGCTCTGTGTCAGAGGGGACATGTACTGTTCCTCCAGGGGCTCCAATGCTGGCAGCCAGAGCTACATGCACCCACAGCACTTCCTGCTAGCCCCAGGAGCACATGGAAGGGAGAAATGAGAGGTGATCCAAATTGAAAATTGTACCCCGCATGACTGCTCATCTGTCTGTCCACAAACACACATGCAAAGCATACTGCTGGGAGCACAGAGGCTGGCACAGGAGCAGTGAGGGTGGGGGGAAAGGAACAGGTGTGGGCCCTGCTTGTCTCTGGGCCACAGGTGACCAGCAGTGATAGAGAGGAAGAGTGATGGCTTGCATCTTGGCATGGGCAAGGCACCATTGCATGCTAGAAAGGATTTTGTGTCACCCTGATTTGGGAATCACTGCTCAGTGGGTTTCCACTCTTCTTTCCCACCTTTCTATACTGAATCCACTTTCTCTTGCAACCACTATCATGCTTGGTTATATGAAGCAAAAGTAAAATATCCGTTGAGTATTGATTGGATGAAATGAAAACCTATAATTTTCTTAGGCCTATCATTTTATCTGCTTGGTTGTAGATTGTCATGTTCTTTGCAGCTGTGCCTTCTCTAACCCTTCCAGAGTTTTTGCAGCTTAGCTTTGCTTCCCCCATTGAATTCCTCCAATTTTGATGTTGTCTGCAGCATTGATCACAGTTGAATTTACAGCAAGGAATCTCCTTGGCAAACATGGACAAAAAAAATGCTGGTTGAGGAAGGTGCTTGTGTTTTTCAGTTTGGTTTGTTTAAACCAGTGCTTCTCAACTGGGGTGTCGTGGCACCCTGGAGTGTTGCAAAACCCCTTCAAGGGCTCTGCACCACCAGTTTCTGGGCTCCACATAGGACACTTTTACCTGACTACAGCAGCAGAGCCCCAGCTGAACATTACCAGATAAGCTGAGGCAGTACAACAGTGGGTCCAGACTAAGGCATTTCTAAATTCAGCAAACCTACGAAGGGGTTCTAAAAAGGGTGACACCAGCTTGTCTAAACTTCCCCGCAACATACTCTCTCTCTCTCTCTCTCTCTCTCTCTCTCTTCCCCCCCCACCTTTTGGAGACTGTATGCATTGTGTGACAAGCAGCTGTGTATACTTCACCTGAAAGTGCTGTGTGGCTCAGGTTCAGTAGTACTTTCTTTATAAGCTGTGATTGCTACATTTCTCTCGCTTCATCTGCTACAATTCTGTTCCAAATGCCAGTTGGGTTGAGAGTACAAAGTCTGCCTTCTGGGACTGATTATGGCACATCTGAAAAGAGAACTGTGATATATAGGACAGCTATTCAGCCACCAAGCCCATTATTAGCTATGCAACTTGCAGTCCCTTCTCAAGCTAGAGATTTAAGTAAAATTGTAAACCAAGTTACAATTCTACCTATTCTTACATAAAAATATTTTATACAAAATACCGTTCATTATCTGAAAACTAAATGGTGCGTTGCATTAGAAATAATAGTAATCATTTAGTAATTTTTTAAATTATAGTCTGCTTTTTCACATCTAGTCTTATTTCCTTTTTTTTTCTCCTTTTCAAATTCAGTTCTCAACCCAAACTAACATGCATTATGAGACTTTTAGAAGCGGGATTTTAAAAATGCTAGTTGAAGGAAGCCTGTCAACTTACATTATACAAAATATATAGTGCCCTCTCAGCTTTCATCTCACAGCCCAGAGTGTAGCTATAACCATTATATTATGATAGGTTTATCCTCATCGCTAACATAACTAGTACCTTACATAATTAGAATTAAGGGGATATACTGGAGAGAGTGGTGAACTTAGAGATAAAGTAATGAAGACAAAATTTTCATTTTTTCAGTACTAATTTGCTGTTCTCCACCAGATATTCTGTCACATCTGTTTTCTCCATTACACCCTCGTAGAAAGCACTCTATTTCTCTTCAGTGAATATTCCTCTGGGCCTTCTTTTAAGAAAGTGTGATATATTCAAGGAACTCTTGTATGATAGTTGAGCTCCTCCATCTGCTTGTTCAGAGATGGCAACCTCAGTATTTTTTCTGTTTTGCAAAATTCTTTATGGATTCCAAAGCCTTTTAATAGTGTCAGCACTGCTTCTGCTTTGCAAACTTTACAATATTATTTCTACTTTGTAATTATAGTTCTCGGTTTCAAATGTCACGTTCATTGCTGTTACACATTTACATTGTCCTCCTTGATGGATAAGAAACAGCCCTGTTTAAAAGGCAATTTATAATATAAAAGTTAGAAAAAATACAATAAAAGACCCATGGAGAACCAGGGTTCTTCCGGGTGGAGGGTGTGATAGTGAGAAGGAACAAAACATTAACAAGTCTTCCAAACCTATTCCAGTCCGGAGAGCACAGCCAACAATATGCTGTCTCCTTGTACAAAGAGTGACACTGGTACAGGTAATATGCTTCTCTTCTAACTGTCCTTCTCCCAGGGACTTAAAGAGCCCAGTTCACTAGTTTTCTGTCCAGTTTCACACAGCAGGTCTGGTGCAGAAAGTTCATGGCTGTATGTAATTCAAGCAAGTGTAAATGGTTTTTATAGCGATCTGTCTACCCAACAAAAGTTTAGCATGTTGTGGGTCCCCAATGCTCTTAACTATTAGTCAAAGGTGTAGCAGGATCCTGACTCCATTGCTGACATTTATACAGCACTGACAGAACACTCCTCCTCCACTTTAGCTCCCTCCTCATTAGTATAGTGGTGAGTATCCCTGCCTGTCACGCGGGAGACCGGGGTTCGATTCCCTGACAGGGAGCAGGCTCTGCTTTTTGGCCTGCTCTAGGCCCCTTCTGACCCTAAATACTATGATACTATGAACACAGGATTGTGACTTGGCCTCTGGCAGTGCCTGGCTTCTAGGAATGGCCATTAGACAATCACTTCTCAATACCTAACATCTGGTGCATAAGGGAAAAATATAATTTGTGCTAACTGACATAGCAGGTCTCCGGGGTAAGGATAGTAGTGGGTGGGGAGAGCGGGAAGTGTAAAGTGCCTATACAGTAGGAAAATATGAATACAGATGAATGGAAACATTATGTGCATCGTTTTGTGGGGGAAGCGGCAGCATATAAGGGTAGCAGGGGCAGTTACTGCAAGCATTGGGAAGAGGCTTCTGTCCAATGTTGCATCCTGTATCTCCCCAAGTTTTTTTTTCAACCCTTTTTAGGTACTTTTGTTCATTTGTCTTCCCTCTCATTCACCTCCTAGATCAGAATGTATCTGGACAATTGGTTCTCTAATTCTCAGTGACTTCAACTTCATTGACAGTGCATCTAAAGCTGCTCGTTTCCTCCTAGCTTCCTCTTCATTCATCTTCCAGTCCTCAAGACAAGCCTTTCAAAAGTAGGCTTTGTAATTGCATAGAATGACATATGTGTAAGTGGCAAGGATTTTTCTAGGGGAAATCTACCCCTGTCTTGCCTCTTGAATAATTCCTAGACCATCACAGCTACAACATCATCTCTAACACTACCAAAGAATGACATGGTCATATTTAACCAGCAGCACTTAGTCAAAGAAGTCAAATACAATTTTTTTCTGGTATGGGGTCGAATTCTTCCATCACTGACCTCTATTTATTGTACATGGCCTAGTCCTGACTTGACTGCCAAAGTATCTCAGCCATTGCATGCATGAGGCAGGCAAGGTTCTTTGGGTAGATATGATATCATGGATGCACAATACACTTACTACCTGATTGTTTATGAACCAACAATAGGTTATCATTAAACACAGACTAGGAGGAAACCAAGTGAGTTTGGCCTTAGATGCACATGTGAGTCGCTGCCTCCTGGTATTTCTTTTGAGATGATATAGTTACCACACTGCTTTTTGCTCTGAGCTGTGCCTAAATTCACAATCCAGGCTTACAGCATCATTGTTCATGAAAATACAAGTTAGATTGCGAGCTCTTAGAAGCAAGAACTGTCTCTTACTCTATTTGCAGAGTGACTGGAACAAGGGAAGCCTTTTGAATGGAGCCTATCTTGAACTATTCTAGCCACAAAAGAGTTAATAGGGAGATGAACTGCTCTTCAGATGAAAAGTGATTGCTGGCTCTTCAACAACTGAAGAAATAAGGCACTGCTCAAAGGAAATGCAGGGCATGAGGAGGAGGCAGGAGTGAGAAGAGCTCCTTTAGTAACAGACTCCCACTAGATAGTCAAGAAAGGAAACAGCTGAAGACTGGGAAGAACTGGTTTTACTTGCCTTGTGCAGAGTCCCTAGGCTAGCACCCAGAGGAATGGCAAGTTAGGTTTCCTCCACCAGCCAGAATTAAGGGTTGCCACAAAGGTAAAGAACTTGAATATCACTAGGCTTGAAACTTGCTTCTTGGATACCTGCAGACCTCTCCATTCACTAGACTACTTGCTGCACTGAGAGAGAGGCTATTAGCAGCCTGTCTGGAGCAGTCATAAACCGAAAAGATGTGTAAAGTAGAGTGAAAGGACCATTGAAACAAACACTGTAGATTCCCTCCCCCTGCACCCTCTACCCCCATAACTGCAGACAGTGCTAACTGCTGAAAGCAGGACTGGACAGGGGCTGTCAGTCTTACTGAAACACTAGGAGCGTTACATGGCTAGTTTCCTTCACCAACCACTGATGTTAGGTTCCTGAAAGTTCCCGTGGTTGGCAAAACTGTGGTTGGCTTATGGGAAAACATGGCAGGTGGCTGGCTGATGCATGGCCATGGAAAACCATAGTTACTCAAAACTGTACACCAGGGTAGCCAAAACGGTGTATAGAATATTAAGCATGGATACTCAAAACCGTGGTTGGTGAGGGAAACCCGTACATGCTTTGGGTGACTGTGAATGTGGTTATTGGCCACCACTGTCCCCCTGCTTTACCTGTGGCAGGGTAGGGTGTTATGCTTTGTGGCTGTGTAAAAGAGTTGCCTGTGTAGTTTTAATAAGGGGTGAGGATGGTTTCGGGTGGTTTGGACAGGGATGATCCTGCTTTAGGCAGGGGGCTGCACTAGATGACCTATGTTCACCTTTAAAGGCTAAACACTGTTAATAAACAGTCACTACTAGGTTTAAGAAAAAAACATCATGTTGGATGAGCCAGGGGAAGCCCTTAAAACCAAAAGAGTACTGTAGCATCTTTTCTTCAGAGCAATATAGAGCATGTGTCATACAGGCAGGTATGTTTCCACTGAATCAATTTCAGGATTTATGGGGAAATAATCTTTGTAATCTCTTCAAGGTAGCTTAGCCAATATCTGCTAAATGACACTTGTGTACAATTTATATGATCAGGATAAATGGTCAAAACAAGGATAGAATAATAAAACGTTTAACTGCAGTCTATTCTAGTAACATCTATAATGAAATAGCTTTTATTATGCCATATCTGTGTTTTTAATAACTTTCAAATAGGTTACTGTAGCAAAAGCAGAGTAAAATTCTAGATTAAATAAAACGCATCCAACCATCTCAAATTAAATTATTTCAGTGCAACTGAACATTACTTCAAAGTCATGACTACTAGGAATCAAATGAGTATACATAAGGACATCCCTGAAGTCCTGATGTCTATACAGTTTTGTTGTGCTTACTGCTGAAATGTATGTTTATTCTTACCTTTTGATGTTGACAAGCTAATCATCTTATTATCCAACAATGCTCCTGAAACATAATAGGCAGATGTGGGGGAAATAACTGAAATATCCAATGCACTCACAGCTACTGCTGAAAGCATTTTTGCTACTGCTAATGATTATTTGTGCTAGCTACTGCTAATGATGCTTTCGATAAAGAACACAAACAAACGCCAACATCTACCTACAATGATATTTCAATGTGTTATGCAGCAATATGTGAGTTCACAATTGTCTCTGTATACAAAGGACTGAAGCTCTGGAAAGGCATTTAATGAGGACATTGTTCTCTGAGCATCAAAAACCCCAGGAGGCAGAATAAGCAAGGGGAGCAGAGAAGAAGCATCAGAGGCAAAAGATTTCTGGGCTGTGAGGAGGAATAGGCCTGGGCCAGCTCCATAGCATTCATTTGACCTGTAGATCAGTCCCATGCTACTCATCTAGGCCTCAGAACCAGATGAGCTTGACACCCCAGGTCTAAATCATCTCAATCAATAGTCTGTCTAATCTGCTCTTAAAAACTACCAAGGATGGAACCTCTCTAGGTATCTTGTTCCAATACTTTCTTATAGAAAGTTATTTTTTTCTAATATCCAACCTCAATTTTCCTTGCTGAAATTTAAGATCATTGTTCCTTGTCCTGTCCCCTTTTGCCACAAAGAATAGTTTATCTTCATGCTCTTTATAATCATCCTTCAGATACTGAAAAACTATTGCCAAATTCCTCCTCCGTCTTCTCTTCTACAAACTAAATAATCCCACTGTCTTTCATCTAATAAGTCATGTTTCCTAGACCTCTAATCATTTTTTGTTGCTTTCCCCTGGCTGTTTTCCACCTTCTCCACATCTTTTTTGAAGTGCAAGTCTCAAAACTGGGCACAGTGCACATGTGGAGTCAAAGCAGTGCTGAATAGAATGGAAGTTTTTTCCCTTTGGTCCCCCTCTGCTGATGCTCAGTTCTCCCCTACTTTCAAGCAATGCTCCTACTATGCAGTTGGGTTTTTTTGTTAACTTTTACTAGGTTTTATTCCACTGTAACTCTCAAGTCCTTGCCTGCAGTATTGCAGTTTAGCCAGTTATTTTCCAGTCTATATGTACATGTGGGATTTTTCCATCCTAAATGTAGGATTTTGCCCTCATTGAATTTCATATGGTTCATCCCTGCCTTGCTCCAGAGTCTTCTCCTATAACAGAGATTTGTGAAGGCTAGATAGAGTTGGTGGAGCAAACTTTAGAAGCGTATGATTCTTTCTTTGTCTAACAGCCATCCTATCCCTGCATGCCACACAAGAGCTGCTTTCATAACTCCAATCAGAAATAAGTGGATCATGACAAGAACCTGATTCATTAATATTAATTTCTATAATAATGTCACTAATACTATACACGCACACAAAATGTTAATGCTCTGCGACTACTAATGATGTATTTCTTTGTCACTTTGTGTGGTTTCCACTGGGGATTGAGCACTATCTATAGCATGCTGGTAAAAATTAGCTTTACCACTTGTATGACTGAAGTTGTACTTTGGAAAAAATGATGGCTATATTTTTTTTTTATAATTACTGCATTTATTACAGCTTTCATATAACATGAAACTGATGTTGGACACACCATCTGGCCACATTTTATGTGCCTAAATAATCCCAAGGCTCTAGATTTTAAGGCTACCACCACCTCCCAAACATTTTATATAGCCATAACACTGCTTGACTGTACTTATAAATCAGCTCAGACAAAGACAAACAAAAAGTCCAATAATAAAATGTGTCTGAATAAAATTTGCTGAGAGTCCTTTGATTAGACATTTTAGAAGCCCTATTTCTGTGCCTAGAAGACTTTCCAGGCTGGGCTCCATTCCTGTATCTTTCTCCGATTTCTATAGCCATAAATGCAAAACTACGCATACTTGTGGCCTCAATTGCTGGTAACCCTATATAGTCTCTTTTCTAATTGCTCCCCAGGAGTTAAACAGCTCCTTATAAAGCAAGAGGCAAGGCTTATCATGGGTGAAATCTTACTGGACCAGCTGCATGGTTGGAATACACTTAGACAAGCTTTTGAATGCAATGTATTTCAAGCACTATTGAAAACCTTATAGTGGCAGCTAGGTGGCAGCTTTGTTGGCTAACTGATATCCTGACTGTCTGTGAAAGTAACACTGCAAAACAGGTAAGTTAACGTTAACCACAATTAATATGACAATGAATGCACCTGTGCTCAGCAATATTCACTCATGCACTTCTACCCTAAATATAATAGCAGTGTATTTCTTATGGCTAAAACAAACTGAACCTTGTCAACTCTAGAAGTAGTTCTGAAAAAGTACAGACTTTTAGACCTGAAACTAAAAGTCATAGTTGGTGGAAAAAAATTTGACAGTTAAAAGAGTGCACATAGCACAATAGGAGCCCATGAGCATAGACATAGCTGATCTACAAGCCATGGGACCCAATTCTTCATTCATTTGCACTATATGTCATCATTAATACCTGTGTCTAGTAAGTGCTGATTAAGTAAAAACAAACCACCTTATAGATTTGGTATGACTCTGTATTCCTGTACCCAGGAATAAACAACTATCTAAAAGGTAAGACAGCAGAAAACTGGGTACCATAAGTATAATAGAATGTATGAAAAACTTAATGCAAACTTTAGTTCCTGGCATACCCATATAGTGAAATGTGAGCATGATAGGATTGATAAGAAAAGATAGGATTTGAAGAAAATATCTCACTTACCCCAGCTATAGGGAAAACATTTGACATGCACACAAGTTACCCTCTAGTTTTGCCCTGACCTATAGGGCTCAAACCAACATAGAAAAGGCTACTAAATGTTCTAGACTCAAAATTATATATAAAAAAATCAATGAACCAAATAAACAAAAAAAACCCCCATAAAACACAGAAGAGATCATGTTTCTCTATGGATCAAACAGTGCAGGAAAGGGCGGTTGGCACTGAACTTTATTGTTTGCTTAGACTGGAAGAAGTTAGAATTTAACTTCAAACAAAAGTTTAGGGAGACAGTGGGCGTACCTACATGTTGCCTTACAGCAACATAGCAACGCGCTACATCACTGTATAGTGTGCTACAGCGATGTAGAGATCATACAGGTCTACACTTGATTGCCAACTACATCACTGTAGCAGCATGCTCCCGAGTTATAGCACACTGCTACAATGGGGGATGTAGTGGGGAATTCAAAGCATGCTCTGCCCATGTAGTACAGTAATTGTCTGTACTGTGCTGTACTTTAGTACTTCCAAAAGGAAGTACTAACGCATGGCATCCTAGCAATGTTGCCATATGGAGATGTGTACCCAGTACTTAATGAACAAAGTAGTTGGGACATCAGAGAAAGGAGAAAATAGAAATTACTCTGGAATCATTTTAACTGAAGAAAGTTGGGGTTAGCCTCTTAAATAACACTATGGCAAGCAAGCCTTTTTAATTATTACTTGTATTATTTGTTCTTGGCTATTAATTTCTGATAACACTTTTATATTTATATTTTGTGTAAGGTTCCTGATTATAACGATTATGTTTTGGAAAAGCCTGTATTGTTCTTGCAGACTCTAGGTCTCCAAATTTCTCATAATATCGCTCTCACAGTCACACAGTTAACATCCTTGATTGATGAAACAAAATAATTAACACCAAAGTAACCTTTTTCTATTTATTTATTTGAGCTGGAGCAGTTCCCTTAAACTTCGCAGCCAATGCCGCAACCAAAAAGACTTTAACCGTGGGAACTCAAGAGCTCTTTAACTGTATCTGCTTGCAGACTATCCGATGGGAGCGCCCAGGGGGAAGAGGGAAACCGTGGGCACAGGACTTCAGTGAGGGTGATCAGCCCTCCCGATGCTATGTGTAGTCCCACCTGTCCTTTCCTGGGCTTTGCCCTTTATACTGCCCCAACAGCCAATCAGATCTGGTCTTTCATTCGCGCACTTTCTGAGCTGCATGAGCTGGGGATTTTGCAGCATGTGTGCTTCACGCAGCTGATTGGGCTGCATGCGCTGCTTTCTCTTGCAGTGAGCACAGTTCTGCTGGCGTTTGGACACTGTTTATTACCCATAGTCTGGAAATATGCTGAGGAAGTATGGAAATAATGGAAAATAAAGTAAAAAGTTTGATGCAGTTGCAGAACTCAAGTATTCTTAAAACACAGTGGGCGCATCTACAAGTGACGCCATGGACAAAAACCCCTATGTCACCCTAGCAATGTACTCCCTTAGCATAGCATGTTGCTATGGCGACGTAGCAGCTAAAAATCACTGCCCACCAACAGCATGGCATAGTACAGGCTGTTATTACACCATCATTTAGTATTTTCCGAAGCAAAGTAACAACAGCTTCCTAGGGGCACATGTAGATGGGGCCAGTGACCATGGCATCTTGAACTTATAAATGAAGCATGGAGTACATGACCAAACCTTGAGAGTATTTCCTAAGGAACAGAAAAGGTATAAAATGCAGGTTCCTTATTATTACTGTTACTCAAATCCAAGATGAGTTTTCCCCTATTCAACATGGAGGGGAAAACCCCTCGTCTTGGTTTTGAGTACAAGGTGAGGTGGGGGGACATGGATGCTGTGGCCCTGACTTGGGATCAGGGTCAAAGGTGGAAGTGGAGCAGCTCCTGGCCCTCTCCCTGCATCTATCCCTCCCTCTACCTCTGGCCCCCCTGCCTCCCAACAGCCTCTGCTCCCTCCTCCCTCCTGACTGCTTATCATATCTGCAGCCCCATTCCAGCCTCGGGTATGCAGCACAGGGTAGCTCTGGCCAGGCCATGCAGCAGCAATGACAGTGGCAGCAGTTCTGGCTTTCAAGGATGCCAGAGCTGCCACCACTGCAGTCTTCGCTGTGTGGATGAGCCAGGGTTGGAGCAATCACATGCTCCATGCCCCAGGCTAGAACTGGACTGAAACTATGAAAGACATAAAAAGGCAAGAAGCAGGCTGTGGAAGACAAGTTGAGGGGCAGATTCAGGGGGGTAGGTGGCAGGGGATACAAACATGGCAAGTGGGCAGGTGCTGGAGTATGCAGGCATTGAGGGCTGGCAACAGGGAGGACAAGTCGGCAAAGAGGGAGCAAGGTGCTGGGGCCAGGCCACTTAACCACCTGGTCTCTTGTCTCCCTACCATCTGACTCCCTGACACTCTTTTTTCCTCTGTAGTGGTGGTGGTGGAGGTCAATTTATGATTCTTCAAGAATTAGATTCAGTACATGAAAAAAAATACAAATTTGTTATAATTTAACAAATTTATAAATATTATATGTATAGAATCTAATTATGGGGAGGGTCATCTTAAATTCAAAGTCATCTTGGATTCAAGCAAATGCAGTAAGTAATAATTCCAATTACCATAATACCTTGGAGTGTCAGCCCTAGACCAGAGCCCCATTATGTAGAATGCTCTACAAACATGGAATAAAATGCTGGTCCCTTCCCCAACAGACTCACAATCATGGCATAAAACAGGTTGTAGACACTGACAGACAGCGTTACAAGGAGGCAGCATTGGCCAGTGTGATCGGCAGGCACCTTATCTTATCTTTGGCCAATGCATGGTCAGCATTTTTGTCAACCTCACAGAAAATGCTATTTTAAATGAGGATACTGAGGTAACTTTGCAGTTGGTTACACTGAGACCTTTCACAACATGAAGGGCAAACTGAAGGAAATCAGGAAAGGGCTCATTTAAGTTTTAAGAAGTGGGTAACAGAAGCTGGCAGTGGAGTTGAAGGTTCGTATGAGAAATGAAAGGTAGAAGAGAGGGCAAGCAATGGAGAGCATTGTGGGTGAAGACAAGTAACTTGTTTTTAATACAATAGAAAAGGTGGGGCAATGAACTGGTGCAAAAAAAAGGTTATGAAATCTAGAAAAAATATCTTGGCTGCAGATTCTGAATGGATATGAGCAAGGCAAGAGCGGGTTAGGGTTAGAGAAAAAGGATGCTTCAGTAATTAAGCCTGAAGGTGATGAGAGTCCAGGCAAGAGTTCTAGTAGGATGGATGGATGGGCAGGCAAAACCACATCTTAAATATCTTGCGTAGAAAGAAGCTGCAAAATTTAGAGATGGCCTAGGTACAAAAACATACAGAGAGGTTTGTGTTAAAGATTATGCCAAATTTGATATCCCTCTTTCCCATTGCACTGATGTAACCCAGTGCAACCCAGGCCCCTTTCCATCAACTTCTTAAGGCCTTTACCATATTTCCTGTCATATCCATGCCCCTGACCAATCCTTTCTTTCAGGTGGAAGCTCAAGCATGAATCTTTGGGGCCACAGACCAGTCAGCAGTGACAAGCTGGATGAAGCTGTTATTCACAATGACTGAGAAGAGTAGTAATAGAAAAGACAGTGGTCATGAGTTTTAGGTATCAGCTAACCAGTCAATGCAGCCAGATATTCAGCAGCTGTTCTTTGACATCTCTTCAGTAGGTAACAGCTGAGTTTGTTTTTCTAGATGAGATTTTCATCTGCAATTCATTTTTTAGGAAAAGAGAAGAGAACCAAGGAAGCAAAGAAGAAAGAAAGTTATTTAAAAGCAGACTCTTCTGGAAACCCTGAGAAAACTGGAGGGGGAGTAAAAGAGATTCTCCAAAGAAAAAATGAAGGTGTAATCAGAGGGATGTAAAAAGAACTGGAAGCTAAGGAAGGACAAGTTTTTAAGCAAAAAGAGCATTGTTGAGGGTTTCTGATAGATGGATGATGAAAGTGGAGTACTGGCTGTGAGTTTTGGCTAGGAAGATTTGTTTCACTAAAGTGTAAAGGACAGAAGTTATATTGGAGAAGGTCTAAGATAGACTCTGAGGGGAAGAACTCCAGACCAGGACTTAACTCATTCAATGAGGCAAGAGAAGAAAGGGAGAAGGGGCCACATTTGATCTCACCCATCTTAAGACGTGGTAGATCCCACTTTCCTCACTAATGAATGTTTGCATTGTGAAAGAGCTACTAGAGAGATTTTAAGGGGAAGAGTATGGGATGGAAGCAGTTGAGAGGGATTAAAGGGAATGAAATAAAAGGAGGGGTTAGGATAGAGGACAAAACATTTTTAAGTCTATGGTGGAGAGGATGAGGAGAGGAGAGGGGATGGGAAGGAAAAGGAAGCAAATTACAAAGAAATGTTACTTCATATTTTGGCAGTCTCTTTTTCTGGAAGAACCTGTTGACATTCTGTGCAGAAAAAGAAGTAGAAGCAGGAAAAAGGGAATGTCAGGAGTTCATTAAACCAAATCTGCATAATGTTACGGTACATGGTGTTATGATTCTAGTGTAACCAGTCTCTTGTACAGCTGTTTATGCTATCTAGCACTGGAGGGTTTCCTAATTTGATATAAACCGTGTAAGTGCTCATATACTCCAAATAAGATTTTTTTAAAAAACGTATTAAAGGGCTCTTAGGGATAAAATATACCATTGATGTTGTACATTTGTGGGCATATCTGCACAAGATGCTACATCACCGTGGCAACGTGCTATGGCGATGTAGCGTCAACAGGCACAACCCTTAATGCCACAGCTATGTTGCTGTAGTGATATACTCCCTCACTATAGTGCCTGACTACGGCAACATAGCAGCTAAAGATAACCACCAGGCCATCAGCACACCACAGTAACATAGTAACAATCATACTGTAGGGAATGTGTAGACACTTCCAGTATATGCTACTGAAATGATAGTGAAATAATTCACTAATCATGGGGTTTCTATGTGCTGTAATGTTTGCAGCTGATGAGATCTATGGTGCAGCTACTTCACTTTTACCTCTGCCAAATTTGTGTCCATTAGAGTTTAATTGGAAATAAACTACGTGTTGTTTAGACACCTAATCAGGTTGACCTAGACTGTTATTTTCAGAATACATTAGAACTATTCCCTTAAGCACTATGGCAGAAATTTAAACAGGAAGGTCTAGCAGAAATGTCAGAAACAGGTTGTCAAATAAATACATTTAAAGCAAGAACAATCTTAGCACTTTGAGCTGCTTTGATATGCTTGTAAGCTTGCATACATTATACCTTATCAGTCATGGCAATGTATAGTTTCATGCATGGATATGCATACATTTGATTTGCAACAGTTGGATAGCTTTTCTCACAAAACAGATTCCTTCTTGAAATATAACACATTTCAAACACCTTGTTATTTGTCTGATGCCTATGGTCTCCAACTATGTGGCTATAGGTATATCCCATCCTGATTACCACCTCACTGAATGATACCAGAAATAGTAAGACCAGGCGTGATTTAGGGAAGTATGAAATTCTTTTAGAATCTGCAGGATTTTTTCTATTGACTTCTGTCATGCCATGTCTATAATCCACAATCAAATATACTAAAGATGGAAGAGTTCTTTCCCACGTTTGGGATTATTTGGCTGACTGTACCCTGAGCCACTAATACAAATAATACAAAAAATATGGATCTTTGGCCACGCATGGTTTTTTAACTATGTTTATATTGTACACAGGGAGAAAGTATTATGAATAATGGTTGCTGAATGGTACATGTATATTTGTAATTGAGGTCCAAGGATTTGCTAATTTTGAGAAACACTTCATTTTTATTCAGTTTACAGGTGAACTGCTTGTTCACAGATTCACAGATGTTAGGGTCAAAAGAGACCTCAGTAGGTCATCGAATCCAACCCCCTGCCCTAGGCAGGAAAAAGCACTGAGGTCAGATGACCCTAGCTAGGTGCTTGTCCTCTTGAACTCTAGGTGCTTGTCCTCAAGTTTGGGGAGAGCATCACCTCCCTTGGAAACCTGTTCCAGATTCTGGCAACCCTTACTGTGAAGTTCTTTCTAATTTCCACCTAAATCTGCTCTCTGTCAATTTGTGGCCATTGTTCCTGTCATACATGAGTCCTCGAAATAGTTAAATGCCCATGTCACAATAGATTGAGCGAAAAATGAACCCCACCCCGAGCAACTGCTGCCACCTCTAAATTTGGTCACGTACTGCCTCATTAGCTATTCCCACCTGGCAGTCCGTTATTGGCTACTCTAAACCTATATAGGCCCATGCAGCTTCCGCCCAAGTCGGAGAGTTCTGAGGAGAAATCTGAGGAGATCTCTGAGAAACACCTCAGAGGCAATTGGCGGCCTGATCAACCTCCAATGTCTCCCCCTCGTCAACCTGCCAGACGTACCCCATTCCCTTTGCATGCTCACCGCGTTCACGAATTGTCAACTCGTCGTGTTACGTTACCCGTTACATTACCTGTTATCTGTTACCTGTAACCAAGCAATCGTTCACCGCCTATGCCACTGTCATCAGAGGTGTAAGTAAAATATTCTTGTAACCAATACGCTATCTCAGCCTCTCCATCCACTCGCCTGCCTGATGATCCCGTTTCACATACCAACCCACTCTTCTGGACCGGCTTGACTGGACCCCCAGAACAGTTCCTAGCTGTGAAATGTTCCTTAGATTCATAGACTTTACACCTGGAAGGGACCTCAGAGGATCATTGAGTCCAGTCCCCTGCCCCAGGGGCAGGAAGTCAGCAAGGATCATAGGATTCCAGCAAGATAAACATCCAAATGTCTCTTGAAAGTGTTCAAAGTAGGTGTTTGAACCACCTTTGACAGCAGTCAATTCCAAACCTTGGGGGCTCGGATAGTAAAGAAATTCTTCCTTATGTCCAGCCTGAAACAGTCATGGAGGACTTTGTGACTATGTGACTTTATCATCCCTTGGGGCAGTCTAGTAAACAGATGTTCCCTCAGATCCTGGTGAGCACCCCTAAACGTAGAGGTGGCCACTGTTTTCCTGACCCCTGATCATGCATGTGGCTCTCCTCTGCACTCTCTCAAGCTTCTCCACATCCTTTTTGAATTGTGGAGCTCAAAACTGGACGCAGTACTCCAGCTGCGGCCTCACCAAGGTCGAGTACATTGGGAGAATGACATCCTGGGATTTGCTTGAGAGGCATCTATGGATATAAGCTAGCATTTTGCTTGCTTTACTAGCTGCAGCATCACATTGATGGCTCATGTTCATCTTGTGGTCAATTATGACCCCCAAGTCCCTTTAGGCTATAGACTTTCCAGAAGGAAGGAAAATGCATGCATGTCTTCCCAGTGTTCTTCAGAGTCTGTCTCCACATTCATGTCAAAATAATATTTGCAGATGAACTGTGAAGGCAAGAAGACAGGAAGTTGTACTTAAGTAGCCTGAAAAACAGATGGGTACTGGACAATAAATATGGTTTGGTTGATAAAGCATTGGTGCTTATAATAATGTATGGCATTTGCATACATTATTATCATGTAGTGATTGTAAAAAAGCAATTCAACCTTACTTGCTTTTGGAATGATTAGTTACAGCAAGCAAAAAAACTTGGAAGATCTAGTTATGAGTAATGGTTTGGCTAGAAAGTCATTAGTTTTTAGGGCCAAAGTGTTCATTAGGCAAAGCTGACTGTGAGTAGTGTGGGAGTTTGATAAATTTCTTTTTATACTTAAAATTGGCTATGCTATGTTAACATGTTCCCCATGGCCTGGAAATCTTGATTATTGGAAATGTCTTATTTTGGCTTTGGCTACATTCTGTAGATTCTGAAGATTCTGTTGTTTGTAGAGTATGGTTATAAAATATAACTTGCTGAAAATATACACAATGTGTAGTTCTTTTAACAGTGTTCTCTTTATAAAATTTATATGCAATTATGGTAGTCAAATGTATCTGGGCCTACATTCTTCCTTTGGGTTTCTACCCACAAATGCTGAACTGATACATCCTGAGGCATTCTATTGCAAATACATGTATCTGGAAAAGTGAATATTGGAGAGTTTAAGGAGCCAGTCCTTCTATTTGCTAACCTTTTAAAAATACAGCTTAGTAATTAAATGCACATTTTGGCAATATTTTACTAATGTCCCAAAAGCCTGTGGTTAAGCAGCCAAAACTATTGCTAAGTACACAAAAGCCATTTAAGTTTCATTTTATTAAGAGATGTGTACCGTCAGCCACCATTGCCAAGAGTACCTATAGCACTATTACCATATGAATGGTTTCCAACTTTACTTTTATATTGCAAACACCGTGAATTTTGAAAGCTCACTTGTCGCAGCATGAGGTATTCAGCAATAATATACACTTCTTGTTCTCTTAGACCAATTAAAAATTGAGCTCCTTGTAATGTATTTCCATTGAATTGTTCAACCACAGTTGTTCAACCACAATTTGAACAACTTGTTCAAATTGCTCCTGTGAGGCCTTCACCCAGAAAGGCCTTTTGAATGGGTTGGCAGTGCCTTGACCCCCTGGTCTGCACTGGCTACCTGGCAGGACCTGTGAGGCCTGGGGGTAGTGTTGGGGACAGGGGTTCCCTTGCCTGTCTCACATGTTCCTGGATTGAGACCCTGGAGGGGCAGGTGAGAGAACTCCAGGCAGAGGTGAGCTGGCTGTGGGGGATCAGGTCAACCGAAGAAGAGACTGATGGGTACTTTCATTCTCTGCAGGACAAGACTCCTGGCAGAGAAGCTGTAAGGAAATGCCCTGAAGCATATGCTGGTGAGTGAAGGATGGTCATCTCAGGGGTCAGACCTCTCGCTGCAGAGACAGCTCCCGCAGTGCAGTTGGGGAACAAATATGAGGCCCTAGCTGCACTGAAGGAGTGTGCGGTGTTGGGGAAAGTGCACTGGAGGGGCCTGTCACCATCACCAAGTGAGCTGAGGGCTGGCCAGGTAAGCAGAAGAAGAGACTCTGCATCATCATTGTGGGCAACTCCTTGATGAGATGAACAGAGGGACCCATCTGTTGTCCGGATCCCAAGGTGCATGTGGTCTGCCGCCTGCCCAAAGCCAGGATCAGGGATGTCATGGCGAGAATTCCTAACCTCATCCGACCCTCCAACAGCTACCCCACAGTCCTCATCCATGTGGGAACAAATGTTGCGGCTAGGAGAAGTCCAGACCATGATCATGAATGACTACAGATCATGAATGACTACAGGACTCTGGGGACGAGGCTTAGGAAGACATGGGCACAGGTGGTCTTTTTGTCGATCCTCCAGGTCAGGGTCACAGTAAGCATCATGTCACCTGTGTCAGGGAGGTCAACCTGTGGGTCTGGAGTTGGTGCCATCATGCAAGTTTGGCTTCCTGGACCATGATCTGCACTTCTGTGCAAGGGACCTCCTGGGACATGATGGGTTTCATCTCTCCACAAAATGTAAGAGTCTCTTTTCTTACAGGTTGGCTGACCTCCTATGTCAGGCTTTAAACTAAGTACAATGGGGGAGGGGGAGGGGGAGGGGGAGGCAGGAGATGGAGAGAGTCTACAAACTGTGAGACATGCAGCAATACACCCCAGGTAAGTACCAAGAGGCCCTTTGGGCATCAGAATGGGGGGGCATACTAATGGTAGGAGCATGGGGAACAAGCAGGAAGAACTTACACGTCTGCTTGCAGACAATAACTTTGATTTAGGGGGCTAACAGAAACCTGGTGGGACACTACCCATGACTGGGCAGTACACATTGAGGGCTACAGGTTATACAGAAGGGACAGAGTAGGGAAGAAAGGGGGTGGGGTTACACTCTATGTAATAGAGCATTATGTATCTACCCTAATCAAAATGGGATCAGAGGAGGAGAAAGTTGCGGCATTGTGGGTTAGGATACATCGAGGTCATGGGGAAAGGGACTTGGGGGTGGCGGTCTGCTACAGACCACCACAGCAGAAGGAAAAGCTAGACTTGGAATTCTTATGGCAGCTCGCAGAGGCTGTACAGTCTAGAGATGTGGTTGTCATGGGGGACCTAAATTACCCTGACATCTGGGAGGATCAGTCAGCCAAATCCAACTGTTCACGTAGGTTCTTAACCTTCATGCAGGACCTTCATGTAACACAGGAGGTATACGGTTCCACTACGGGGAATGCCTTACTGGTCTTGGTGTTGGCTATGAGGGAGGACCTGGTAGGGAAGCTGCAGATTCATGGTCAACTTAGGGACAGTGACCACCAATCAGTTGAATTCACCATACAGCATAGGGTGGGTAAGATAACTAGTAGAGTGGAAATGCTTGACTTTAGGAAGGCTAACATCAGTGTGCTTAGGACTCTAATCAATGAATTACTGTAGGATAGGAGTATTGGTGAGATGGGAGTCCCGGAAGGTTGGTTGTTTCTAAAAGAAGCGATCCTTCAGGTGCAGAGGGAGACTATCCCAATATGAGAGAAAAGGGGGAAAGGAGCCAAAATACTTCCTTGGCTAAACAGGGAAATCCAGGGGAGACTAACTGTAAAAAAGAAGGCATATAGGCAGTGGAAGCAGGGGGAAGCTAACAAGGAGGAATATACCTATTTGGCCTGCACTTGCAGGGAGGCAGTTAGAAAGGCCAAAGTCACTACAGAGCTGAGGCTGGCAACACAAATTAAAGACAACAAGAAGTCTGTTTTTAGGTATGTAGAAAGGCGCTGAGCAGGGAGGAGCTATTAGTGACAGACAAGAGGGAGCTATTCAATAAGTTTCTTGCCTCAGTGTTCCTGAACAGGGCTCAAGATGAGTCTCCTAATCAGTTTATAGATGGTCATCAGAGAGACACCAGCGCACCAAATGTCAACGTTAACTTGGTGCAGAGTCACTTTGATAGACTGGATGTGTTCAAATCAGCAGGCCCAGATGTGCTGCATCCAAGGGTACTGAAGGAATTGGTCAGTGTCATAGCAGAACCACTGGCACGGCTGTTTGGGTGCTCATGGCACTCAGGTCAGGTCCTGGAGGACTAGAAAATAGCCAATATGGTCCCTATTTTCAAGAAGGGGAGGGAGGAAGAGCCGAGTAATTATAAGCCAGTCAGTCTCACCTCCATCCTTGGAAAGGTCTTTGAAAAGATTATGAAGGTCATTGTAACAGCGCCGCAGCTGCATCACGGTTATTAAAAGAGGGGAAACAGCTGTTGGAGAGGAAGATAATGAGGAAAGTGACAAATAACCCGGGCAACCAATATGAAGAGGACAATAAAAGAGAGGAGGAGACTTATGGAAAATGGCTTTGAGCATGCATTTACGGAGAAAGATCGGGAGACATACTCCAGACAGAAATAAGAGAACGTGAGAAGAATTGAGATGGCCTTTCCCCGGTGGCGATAGAACACTGCCTCAACTGTGAGTTGTCTAACGAGCGGCAGAGCGGGAACCAACCGCGGCTCCAAAGGGGACTTAGCATGGGAATTCCCCGAGTGAAGGCAGGGGAAAAGAGAAAAGAGGAGACAGAAGAAGGGTGGAGAAGCCTTGACGGGGTCCTGTAAGCCCAGTAACTACAGGCTCTCCTCAGAGAAAAAAGGGAAAACAGAGACTGTGGAAAGGGAAAGAAAGAAAAACGAAATTGATGAAGCCGGGCTTTAGAAGCCAGCATAAGCCGCAGCCGGAGGGGGAACCCTGGTATCAGTGTCAAACAGCTGGTAATTGGCTCGTTAACTGCCAATCAGTGCAGGCGAGGAAATTGACGAGGCCAAGCTGAGAAGCTGGCACGAACTACAGTCCAGAGGGGAATCCCTGTGCCGCAGCCAATGGGCGTTAATGAGCCTCGTTGAGGACAGGTTATTATGTATCAAGCCAACCAATAGCCCTACGTCACTCCGAGAAGGTGAGAGTGGTGGCGAGACAGAGCTATCTCAGTGCAAGGGAGGGAGAAAAGAGCCTGATTTACTTTAATAAAGCACCTGCATTGAAGATCTGAGCCATGTGGTTGTTAATGGGGTACCAGGATCTAACGACCCATACTTCCCCCCCACAAATCTCATTTAGACCAAGTCGTGGCAGGAGGGAATTAGGGGGAAGTTATCTGTGTACCAGATACCCAGGGTGGGCACTCGCTCACAGTCATATTTGTTGGAGTCCGGCAGGAAAAATAATGCAGCAGGGCAACCAGCATGGATTTGTAGCAGGTGGTGCCTGACCAATCTGGTTTTGTTTTATGACAGGGTCATAAAATGCTTAGATGCAGGAGAAGAGGTGGATGTCGTTTTCTTGGGCTTTAGGAAGGCCTTCAGTACAGTATCTTATCCTATTCTCATAAATAAATTAAGAGGCTGTGACGTAAATGTTTATCTGGGCCAGTTGAGTGGCAAATAGGCTTAGTGGTTGCACCCAAAGAGTGACAGTAGATGGTTTGGTATTGACTTGGAAGGATGTGGGTAGTGGGGTACCGCAAGGTTTGGTCCTTGGACCTGTACTCTTCAATATCTTCATCAGTGACTTGGATGTGGGTGTGAATTGTACTCTGTCCAAGTTTGCAGAAGATACTAAATTGTGGGGTGAAATGCTCACTCTAGAGGGTAGGGAATGATTACAGGCAGACCTGTACAGGTTGGAAAAGTGGGCAGTACACAATAGGATGCAGTACAACAAGGACAAGTGCAGAGTGCTGCACCTAGGCTGCAAAAATATTCAGCACACCTACTGGCTAGGAAGTGACCCCCTCAGCAGCACAGAAGCAGAAAGGAATATTTTAATCATAGTGGACTTCAAGATGAACATGAGTCGTCAGTGTGACGAAATTATCAGCAAAGCTAACCTCACTTTATCATGCATCAGCAGATGCATGACAAATAGATTCAAGGAGGTGATAGTTCCCCTCTATGTGGCATTGATCAGACTGCAGCTGGAGTACTGCAACCAGTTTTTGGTGCCATACTTCAAGAAGGATGTTGATAGACTTGAGGGTCCAGAGGAGGGCCACTCATATGGTTAGGGGCTTACAAGAGAAGCCCTTTGAAGGAGAGACTGAGGGACCTGGACCTCTTCAGCCTCCGCAAGAGAAGGCTGAGAGGTGATCTTGTGGCCACCTACAAATTCATTAGGGGGACACAGCAAGGGATCGGAGATGCTTTGCTCACCAGGGTGCCTCTTGGGTAGCAAGGAACAACAGTCACAAATTGACAGAGAGCAGATTTAGGCTGGACATCAGGAAAAACTTTTTCACGGTAAGGTTGGCCAAATCTTGGAATGGACTTCCAAGGGGAGGTAGTGCTCTCCCCTTCCTTGGGGGTCTTTAAGAGAAGGCTGGATAGGCATTTGCCTGGGGTCATCTGATCCCAGCACTCTTTCCTGCCTAGGCAGAGGGTTGTACTTGATAATCTGTTGAGGTTGCTTCCAACCCAATCTATGAATCTATAAAACCACACATTTTAACTAACAGTTTTTTGACCTAATCGTTCTAAGATACATACCTGGAACTGTTTTAAATTATCAGCCATGTCATTCACCAGTATCAAGGATCAACCCTTCTTTTGCCTTACTGCTGTCCTTTGGGTGTTTAAGAGCATTGCCCAGTGCTGAAAAATAAGAAAATGATAATTTCAGAAACAAGCGTGTGTGCATCCACACAAATAATGTTTACTGACTGCTGTCTGTCAGCTTGGCCCTAGCTGCAGTTACCAGCCCCAAAAAGCTAAAGGTTCTCTGTGTTGCTCTGTAATGCCTTTGTATTTTATTGTTTAAAATAATGCAAAGGGACTGAAAACATTTCCTCAGTACCCTTTATCCCTTAAATAAATACACCATGAGTAAGCTTTTCAGCATTGTAAATTGTTCTGACATCACTTTTCAGTCTTCAAAAAACCTTTACCTTCCTACTTTCCTAATGAGTGTAAAATTGGGATGTAAAGTAACCATAATTAAGTAGGTAAGGATGGAAGAACCACAAAACTACCAAGCAATTAACTTGCTATTTCTCCTGGGCAAAGTCAATTAAGCAAGGATGAGTAATACCTATGAGGTATTTGGGAGACCTTCAGTCTCATAACCTGTTCATAGACATCTCATGGCTTAGGCTACACAGATATAACAGCCATCTTCAGCACAGTTACTGCAAGATTTCTGTAGCACTTATGCTGACTAATTCTAAAGGATTCAGGTAGTCTTAATGAAATAGGACTATTGTGATTCAGTACCACTGTTAGAGAGTCTGATCCTTAATGAGCAGGAACAAAGCAAGTAGTAATGCTTTTGTATTTTGATTACAGCAAGGCATTTAATACTTCACAATTTTTCCTGGGCAATCAACTTATCCTGAGATGTAAGGAGGACAATTACAAAAAATAGGCCTCAAGTAATTAATTAGCAGTAATGAGCTTTGATTTGTTAAAACAAAATCATTCATATCTGATGGGTAAGTAGGGTATCTGGTTCATGCATTCAGGTATACATCCAGACCCCCCCCTCTGCCAGCCCCTGACTCACTGAGTCTTTCCTGTTGACACCAGTGGACACTAGAGCAAGCCCCCCAAAGCAGGAAGTCACTCTACAGCAGGGCATCAAACTTGTCTAGGGCCCCAAGCCTGATCCAGACTGAAGCGCTTCTGGTGGGCCAGATCCAAGCTAGATCCAGCCTGGGGCATGAAGGTGGGTGAAGTAGCCACACTGGCAATAGTTTGGTGGGGGTCTGTCAGCAGTGAGGGATTCGGAGGTGGGGGATGGTTCAGAGGCAATGAAAGCCCAGCAGTGATAGTAATCATTTGGAGGTGGTTATGGGTATAGTGTAGGAGTCCAGGGGAGATAGCCACCAATGGCCATGCCCAACGAGGCCAAAAGGCTTCTAAATAATATGTGGCAGGCTACACCTCCTCACTTTCAGTGGGTCACAGGTAAACTGGATAGAGTGGCTCTATGGGCCAGATCTGGCCTGTGGGTTGTATGTTTGATCCCCCAGTTCTGTAGTGTTGTAAGTCTGCATGACAGGGAGCTGTGAAATGACAAGTCCACCATCATATAATGTAATATAATGTAATTCAAGTCTTTGTTTCTCAATACTGGCATAGTGCTATGACAGAAAAGTCATGAAGGTTTTCAGTTCAAATGGAAGAAAAAAAGAGATCTATAAAACCATTTTACTTCAAATGCAAGAATTTGAGATCTGGCTAAACATATATATGCATCTTTTTTAAATTTCCTGTCTGAGTCTATAGCTCAAGAGGAGTAATTTAAAAAAATATTTTTAAGAAGTTTGACTATAACTATGCATTTAACTAATTATACTCTTTGTACTTCTGCCTAAGAACTTTTAAGGTTTGAGTATCCAGTTTTCCATATAAAGCATGTTATAAATGTAAGGTTTAAGACTCCTTTATTGCTTTGAATTAAAGAACCTAAATGCAAACTGCTTTGCAATGGAGAAAAACTTAGCAATTGCCATGAGTCTCACATAATACTCATTAGATAACCCTGTCATGCTCCCCTGAATCCAAGGTAAAATGCTATGTACAGGTATAAGAAACAGAATTCTGCTCCTCTACACTGCAGTCCCAAGAAACTATGCACTCAGTTGTGACCAAGGCTTTAAATCCATACTTGTAAATAAATCTGGTTGCTTATACAACAGACATATACTGTCTTATTATCCACATGGCATTTCAGAATAATATACCCATCTCTGACACTTAGGTAGAACATACACTCCTTCCAGACCTAAAATAAGTAAGGGAGGATTGCTGATATTTGACTCCGCTGTTGTCTTCCACTTTGTCAGTATATTATACAATTAGTTGCATTCCTAAGGATGGGAACACAGAGAAGATAAAGCCTGTCTGAGCCACCTGTTCTTTCCTTAGCTCAACTGGCAGAGAATCATGCTGTGATTATAAAGTCCCTGGATTCAAACCTGCTAATGATCTGCAGTAGGGGAAAGATTAAATTAGATATTTTCAGGTTGCTCAAGGATCAGTCTGGGGATAAATCTTGTTTTCACTAATGATTTTCCCACAAAATATAAAAGTTTTCTAGTGAAATTTCCTGATAACATGAAACTGGGAGGCATTTCAATAAAGGGGAGAACTAGACAATCAGATAAGCAACTGACCTTGAGGGCCAGAGTAATAGAAATTGGATAAATATCAGTAACATAAAGTAAAGAATAAGACACATAGAAACTAATCCCCAAAAAATCTACTGAGAGCCTGTCATTTGGAAATGACAGAGGAGGCAAAAGATTTGAGTTTTTTCTAGTAATAAGAGGATAATGTTTAGAATTGCCTTCCAAGACGAATAGTACGGCAAAAAACTTGGGTAGGCAAAAGTGTAGGACTGAAAATTCATGGACCAAAATTTGTGTGTTAGAAATTAGGCCTAATTGGTAAAAACATAAGGATGGGCTGTTGTCTATCACACCTTTTGGGGCTCCTTAATTGGACATTGACACTCAGGGATAGATCTGTGGGGGTACACTGATGCTCTTGCACCTTACTTTTGATTCCTGCTCCACCCAAAGTTTAAAGGCAACTGCCTCATAGTGGCAGCAGCATTTCTAGTCATGCGCTGCTGAGGAAGTTAAAGTCAATTGACTTTGTGGTTCACTGTAATCTACCTGATCCCTTCTAAACTTTTCATTCCATGGGAGTTAATGAGCCTCTCTTCTATTTAAAGATCCTGATGTTCCACCAATAAAGCTATCATTTGTTCTGTAATGCTACTGTCTGTTAGCTGCTTCTGGTAATGGCGCTTCTATTTCCCATCTCTGCAGGTTGTTTCTAACATTCCAGTGAAGTAATATTTGTTTTTGGTTCAGTCTTAAACTGTATATATAATACAGCCATAGGCCCTTACCATATTAGTAAAGCTTCCTCTTAATTTTTAACTGAAAAAATATATAATGAAACACCACACCATCTGCACCCTGTTTCAAAATTCTAGATCTGCCCATCTAGAGGCCCACAATAAAAGGACGGGTACACAGTGGGTGTGTCTAAATGGGCATTAGATCTGGGAGCAGTTTACTCATGAGTAAACAGCTCGCAAGTAATCACTCCTAGGCAGACATCCACACGTGCAGACAAGCGAGAGTGGATTTCCAGCTAATGGCAGCAAACTGCTCCTACTTCCTGGGACCTTGAAATGAGCCACTTCTGAAATGAGCCACCAGGGGGAGCTCTGGGCTCCCCTCGATGCTAGCCCGGGGTCTGCCAGGGAGCACCGAGCCAGGTGACATGCGTCTCCTGGCCAGGAGACCAGCACTGAGCCACCCCACCTGTCTCCTGGCTGGGGCCAGGACATTGCTCCCTGCCCCTGGGGAGCTGCCAGCTACTGGGATGGGGACAATGTACTCCTGCCCCAGCAACAGGGAACTCCTGGTCCTGGCTCCCCAATCAGGGTAGGGGACTTGGAAAGAGCTGCAGGGGAAGGGCAGGCCCCACCATCTTGCCCTGATCCACTACTGGGCCAGCTAGCTGCAAGCCCCAAAATGGGAATCTCTGCTCAGTGGGGGGGCTCACTGCTAGCTGTCCCAATGGCAGATCGGGGCAGGGAGATGGGACCTGCCCCACCCTGGAGCTCTTTCCAAGCCCTGCACATTGATCACCCAATCTGGGCATGGGGCTGGGACCTACCCCTAACTAGGACAGTTCCCAGCCCCTGCTCTATGATGATGGGATGGGGGCTGGAGAGAGTTTCCAGAGCTGGGTGGGGAACAGGCTAGAAGCCTGTTCCCCACCCAGCTCTGTGATCACAGAACTGGGCAGGGATTAGGCTCCCTAGCCCCCACCAGCAGGGAGCTCCCAGCCCCAGCTCCATGGCCATCTCCCAGCTAGAGCTCCACCATTGTGGGGCTCAGGCTGGGAAATAAGGATCTCCCAGTGCCGGCCCTGTGGCAGAGCTGACGCTGGGAGATAAAGATCTCCCATCCCCCACTCTCTAATCACAATCTTGGAGCGGGGGCTTGGAGCTCCTTGCTGCCAGGGCAGGGGGACATAGTCCCCATCCGGGCTTTGGTGGTGGAGCCCACCCCAATAGCAGACAGCTCCCAGAGGCAGGGAGCAATCTCCTGCCCCCTGCTGGTCAGCTGACTGGGATCAGATTTCTGATCCCAGTCAGGCATCTACATAAGCCCTACTGCCCAGTAACTAATCACAAGTAAATTTGCTACTTGCATTTTACTCATGATTAGCAAAGTTTACTGTGCAGTAAGTGTGTGCACATACTTAATTACTGCATAGTAAACTGCACTAGTGAGCAGTAAAGCATCTTGCGTAGATGCACCCAGTAAGAAGCATACCCTTACTATCATATTCCACTACCTCCACT
The DNA here is from genome assembly GCA_030014935.1 of Caiman crocodilus. Taxonomy (NCBI): domain Eukaryota; kingdom Metazoa; phylum Chordata; order Crocodylia; family Alligatoridae; genus Caiman; species Caiman crocodilus. Next base: position 84,058,299 of record JAGPOW010000261.1, on the reverse strand, counting down.
AAGTTTAATTTGAATGGGATAAAATCTACTCTGCCACCACTGGGTCTTTGTCATCCTGATCCAGAGATGCCCTTATCAAATTGAATCAATGAGAGAGACCCAGATGACACTGTCAGGTTCATGAGTTTTGACCAATTCCAGAGAAACATTTGAAATGAAAGACTTGTCACCCTGTTCTCTCATGTCATCTTTTCCTGCCCCATCTGTAGCCCTTCTTTTTCTCATCTCTTTGTCTTTGCTTTCTGTGTGAGAAAGTCTGACTTCGCCAAATAAAACATCTTTTGCAACAGGCCTGTGAGCCCGTGACCAGAATGGTAGCTAAAAACAAGGTTTTAAAGAACTCAACACTGGAGCACATTTGCTAGTTATGATGGCTAAATCAGTGGATTGTGCCTGTTTTTTCTACAGCAGTAAGGTTGCAATAAGTGTTAGCACCAGAAACAGAGGCTGCATTTTCTGTATTTGCTGTTTCCTGGTGTCTTCAAAGCAACAGAATGCCTTCAAAACAAGAACAATAGAAGATTAAACAGCCTTTTCAAATATTTTTTTCTTTCCACAAAAAGGAAAGTTTACCATCTTTAATAATCTATTACAAGACTGTTAAATATATATTTTTCTTTATTAAAGCTCTCTATAGAAGAAAAAAAAATTATTAAACTGAAACCTTTACCAAACACTTTACATTTCAAATGGTTTACCTTCTTTTTCAATGCCTTTAAAAAAAAGTTTTAAAACAATTTTAATTATTTCTGCTTGTCACAGTACTGAGCAGGTTGAAATCTCTTTACTAGCAGCCCTTTGTCTTTTTCAACTCTTAAATGTTATACAGTGAAAAAGTCAAGTTAGCAACTTTGACTCTTTGGGCCCGGGCCCACTTATTCCACTAAAATTAACACAAGATTTTCCCCAAATACATATGGACTCTTTCACCTTCTTTGCAGTTTATAATAAGTGATTTTTAACAGTGATGATGGGCTACAGAGCTTCTGACCTATATTTTGAATCCAGGCCAATCTAGAAACATCTGAAATTTATTTCGGTCTAAAAGATATTTGGTGGCCCCCACATGAGATGGGGACAATGGGCAACATCTATTTTGCCCAATGAAGCACACTAGGACATCCTGACACAGCTGATCCACTTCATTTGGCTACATATGTATATACCCTATAATACTTCTTTTATCCCTGAAAAGAAGTTCCCTATCAGGTCAGAATAGAAGCATGATGGGTGGCAGTGTTTATGGGAAACTTGTCTTTCACCACTACTAAATCTCACACTTTTTTAAAGCTCAAGTTCATGATTACTTGCAAGTATGCAAAGTAGCTTATTCAATTTGCATAAACTGTCAAACATGTAACTGAACAAAACTTGGCAGCTGTGTGAAGCACTCCATCTCTCTTTGGTGTATGCCTCCCCAAATACTCTTCCCAACTACTCAGAGGAGCATCTGTAAATGTATTGACATTAGTTATAAAATCCCCAGAATTTTCACATCTGCAAATTCAAACTTCTTCATGAAAAGCTGTTGATTGTACAATGACAGGAAAACAAAAAAAGAGAGAGGAATGAGTCCCTTCATTGCACTGTTTTTTATTTTGAAGTGAATGTTTGTAATGCAACATGCTTATATATGTGTGTGTGTTTGTGTATGCAAGTGTGATGAATGTGCTGGTGGCTGGTCTTTTTGTTTAAAAGCCAAAGAAGTGATACCCTGGTTGTTAAGCCATGCAATTTCACAAAGAGGGGTTCAGTGCTCTGAATCAATTGTGCAAGAAACAATTGTATCACACAAATATCCAGGTACATTACAACACATATTTAACAAAAATATATGAAGCTTTATTCTCCTTCATAACCTTCTGTAACCCATATTAACCCAGTGTTCTTATCCCTTTATACTGGCTAGATTTGGAAATAAACTCATAAGTCTGAGGGACCTAGTCTTTTAGTTCAAACTAAAAAAAAGTCAGATATCTAAATCCTGTGGTCTTGCATTCAATTTCTGCAGTGGGTTTCTTGCATTTCCTGGAGCCGTTTACACCTGTGGATGTAAAACAATTGAAACAGTGGTTGTATTTGGTGTAAATGACAATAGAAGGAGATGGAGAATTTAGCAGGCTGTTCTTGCTTTCAAGAGTTTGCAGTCTAATATAAGCCCTAAGATAATGTGAGGTTAACAAAGAATTGATGAAAATGGACAAGAATGGATAAGCCCTACTGCAATATGGTAATCTGATTTCTCATATGGATGTTTTGATGGTGATATGTCGTGGATTAATATCACAAAACAGAAACTGCTTTTGCTTCCTTTCTAGACCAAATAATTAAGTGGCACTTGTTTATCAATTTGGCAGATTTGGTTATTTTCAGGCAATGAGGAAAAAAGGTATGGTTGCAAAACTATGTATTTTATTTTGCAACTGAAATGAGATTACTTGGTATTACTGGAGAAGCTTGCATTGCTTCCTAGCCACATATCAGCCTTGAAGCAAAGCTAAACAGGCTCACTCCCCTCAAACTCGCTCCCAAACATATGGCATCCAAAAACTTGCCCTAATCCTAAAATCAACTACTAGACTGAGTAGGCATTAAGTAAATGTTTGATCAATGAGTAAATAATTCCTTCTATTAACTGTGTGCCGAAAAAAATCTTCCTTGAAATTGAATCAGGAATAGAACTAAAATCTAAATATTAGTTTTGTAGGACCAGATGGCACAGTGCAGTATAAATCAGAAACATATCTAATGCTGTGCATAAGGAATCTGTTCTTGCTGATAGTCCAGCCATAAAAAGACGCTATTACACCCTTGTGAGCCAGCTGCTTTATGCAGTGCATGCACAACATGATTTACTCAACGTGCAAATCAGAGGCTGAGTACAGAGATAACAATTCATATTCAACAGTTTCAAAATGTAAGATGCCTTAGAATATTAACTGTTTTATCAAACATAAGTATAATCCTCCATTAATTTGTTCATGAAAGCCAAACCATGCTAAAATTTAGACTGAATGTATAATCCTAATTCTGGCCCTGTTCATGTTGCAATGCTCTCCTTGGTTGGTTGGGTCAAAGATTTTCAGCATATAGCACTTGGCTCTCTTAATTTCTCACTTCTTGTGGGAGTATAGTCTTGCTTAGTGTCCTCCTCAGTCTTCAACACCATGAATGTTATTCCCTGAAGCCTCTATCTCAACAGAAAAAGAAAAGAGAAATAACAGGGTGTGAGATGAAGTGTTAAAGAACAGTTGGGCAAGAGTTCTTGGCATGTTAGGAAACAGAAATGGCATATTTTCAGGAACATGTCAGACAGACACTTGACTGGGATGGTTTAGTCAGGGGTGATCCTGCTTTGAGCATCCTAAATGACCTCATGCAGTCCCTTCCAAACCCAGGGAAATTGGAGCAAACAATTACGAGCCAGACCCTAGGGACAAGCAAAGAATTAAAAATAATAAAAGATGGGATCGGAGCTTTTGAGCTGGGAAAAGTGAAAGGCTTGGAACTTGAAGACCAAACTAAAGAACCCTTCTGGGTTATTTAGGAGAAGAGGAGGTATCAAAGAAGAGATACAGCCTTCACTATTTTCTCAGATGGAAAGAGATGGGGAGAAGTAAAAGAGAAGAAAAAATGGAGAGGAAAACCCTAAGACAGGTTTTGCAAAAAGCAAGGAAAGAGAGAAACATAGTATGAGAATAGGCAGGCAACAGCTGAACAGTTGTTAAAGATAAAATGTTTGCTAGGGAATGCTGAAATGGAATGGAAGGATGAGATCCCAACTGAAAAAAGAATTGTAACTATTAAATTCACATGAGCATTATAATACACAATCTCCAACAGTGGATACATGTGTATCATTTTAGATTACTGTATAGCATTGTATTATGTTGTACAAAGAGTACATAAACATCTTTGATAAGTCCATATTAAAAAGTAGCACTTTTTATGCAGATGCTAAAATACCATTCTAGTGGTCAGTATCTCTGGGAGGATAGAATTTTGGCCACTTAGTAGATATTAAGTGGCCATTGGAAGGATGTACAACCCTTTAGTGATGCTGAGTTCAAGGATCCTCTAGCCCTGTTGAACTATACATCTCTAACCACTCTGCTCTTCTCCTTGCTTCACTGATTCTTGTAAAAGCCACTTTGCCAAGGGCAGTGCTGCCATTCCACATCATCTACACTCCACATCTCTCAATTTGTCTCCGAAGCATGCACATTTATCTCTGAGGATGCTAGAAACTATGAAAGGGAAATAACACTGCAAAAAGTGTTAGGGGAGTGTGGCAGTGGAACATGCTGCATCAGGTATCTGTTCCCTGACTGATTTCCTCTCTCCTAATATATTCACTACATTCCACACAGGCTCAAATTCACAGTATTTTCTGTGGCAAGGTAAGAGAAGATACTGAAAAGTCTGCTCCCCCCTTCCATGAATCATGGGGCTTTTGTGTTTGTTTCCTATTCAGTTGCTACTCTGCATAGTAGAAGCATTTGACTCAAGGAGCACAAACTTCAACAATATGGTTTTGCAGTTCAAAGGAAGCAAATTTAAACATACAAGGGGAAACTAGTTTATGAAAAAAACTACACTGTACAAAATGTATGAAAAAGCAAACTTGACTTACTCCCATTGATGTATAGATCTTAATGGAATCAATTTCTAAAAGGGTGGGCATTGAGAAATATTTTAGTCAAGTGATATTTGCAGCATTTTGGTGACCCATGCATTCATTATACTTTCTTAGTATTTCACAACTGATTGTAAAGAATGGCACTGCCATTCTTCACTTGTGCCCCATACTGTATTAATCAAGATTAAAGTATCACCAAAGAACAAACCACAAGTTTTTACAAGATCTGATCCTTCAGATTGAAAAGCAGCAAATCCTGAAGGGCAATTTGTAATTCCAATTTATGATACCATAAGGTCTTTTCAGTCAGATCTCTGGCTCATGAATTCTGTCTTGAATTCTTTTCTTTTACAGATAAATTATCATAGAGGGACAATGTATCATTTCTGACAAAATGCCTAAATTGCCTGTTGCGGTCTACAGGTGTGCTGCAGAGACAGATTTAAATGGTCGCTCCTATCTTGGCCTCACTGGTGGCAGATAAGGTAAATATGCCCAAACTTACTTATATTTTCTGTTACACTATCTTTTTTTTGTTTGCATATTCCTGTATTATCCTTAAACATGTCTAACTTCATATACAACTGTTGATAGTCCTATACACAGGAGTATCTATGATTTCCTCCTCTGCTTTTCTCTTTAGTTTATGTTCTTGAAAATCATCATAGGAATATTTTATATGCTGGTGTTTCAGCAGAAATATTTGGTTTTGCCTTGTGATATACTACAGTTGTACCAATTTTGTTGGTCATCTCAACTGCTTAACCAAATGTCACAAAAACTGGAAAATAAAATCTTCGGGAATTTTGACCCCACAGTAAAAAAAAATCTCCCAAATTCACTGTTTGCAAATCACTAAAAATTGAATACAGTAAAATACTTTCTTTTTGTTCAGTTTCAATGGGAATATTAGTTATCTGCCACAAGCAGAAAGTGGAAGGTTAATTATTGTTTGATACCTGATTGACCTTCTATAATTTGTTTATTCATTGTTCAGTGCTGCTAAATTTAAATAAAGTCAGTCCTGTTCCTTAGAGACATAAACTTGTTTTATTAAAATCAGGCACTAACTTAGCACTGTTGCATACAAATAAGCAAGTCTTTGTCTTTGGATCTGAGTTTACAAGTTTACCATATCATTGCCAACTTTGTGTTGTATTGTCAATAACTGGAAAGAATATATCACCTTGAAACACAGCTGTCCAGTTGATGGCCTACCTGTGGTCTGCAAGGGGATAATAGCTGCATTGGCTCCCACCCAGCTGCAGCTGCATCTGGGGTTTCCCCTCACTCCCTCAGCTTCTGCTGCATACCCTTGCCCCAGGAGGTGGGGCAGCATGACATGGCAAAGGTAGTGAAGGAACTGGCAAGCCTGAAGTGCCCGTGTAGTGCAGTACCAGAGGGGAGTATGCAGGAAGATGAAGATACGGCAGAATGCAGCCCAACATAGGGAGCACCCATCCACCCGGATTAGTAGGGATGAGGGAGCTTCTACCTGAACAGGATTTTTTTTTCAGGAAAATTTTTTGTGTCCCAAGTCAAGTCAGCCAAATCAATTCCAAATCCACGAATCATTCAAGAACCATATGTGGCCCTGCTAACCAGCAAGCATCCTCCACCCTGGGGCTGGGGCTTCAGATGCTTCCAAATCCTTTGGCAGGCATCCTACATGCAGGCCCGAGCTCAAAATAGTGAAATCTAAATGAAACAAAAGGCTTTGAAACAGCCTTGAAACAAAACAGGGGCACTAGAAACATTTTGATTTTCGAAGCTGGGCTTGCTTACAGGGAAACAGAAACTAAGGAGAAGGAGGGGGAAATGGAGGGAACGAGTGCTCTCATATTGACATGTGTAACTGGCCAGTGACAGTGACCCTCCCCTGAGGTCCCTTCCAATCCCAGTGCTCTGGGGGAGGGATGGAAAAACAGCTGCACTTTAGAGCACACACGCAGTGACACGTCACAAGTCTGGCCTGTCAATAGCTTGAGGTAGAGTTTCCCAGAAACCCCTGCACTAACTCCTTGAAACTTAACAGGCTTTATGGCTTCATCCTTGCAAGTTTCATCTGAATTAGGAAATAAATGACAAAGTTATAGGCAGTTTTTTGCTTCCCCTTTATAACATACGGACGAAACATTGAAACAGTGTTGAAACAGTTTAGACGAAATGAAACAGAACAGTTTTCAAAAAGAAATGAAACTTGGAAAAAACACTGTCTTGTTGAAACTGCAAAACGGATTTCAAAACTAAATGGTGCTGTTTTGCTCAGCCCTAGTTTGGATGCCGTCATTTTCCACTTGCCCTCAGCCATATGGCTGTAGGAGCAAGCTAGGAAGAAGCCTTTCATTTCCATAAAGTCAGCGTATAGTCAAGATCTTCTCACTGGAAGCGAAAGTGGGAAGCTAACTATACATTACCTCAGCTAGGGTACCATGGGTGATTGGTGCCTCCTGAGTCGGGGGCGGGGGGAGGGTGAATGTACCCCTCCCAGTGGCCAGTCAGTGACCAGAAGGGTACCCTTGCAGGTGATCGTGCTGCTCCGGGAATGTGAGCAGGGTACCCAGAAGTGCCAGCAGCGCTTCTGACACCTCCATTTCCTGGCTGGCACTCACGGGGGTGGGGATTGGCGCTCCTGCCTGCCCCCTCGCCTGTCAACTAAGCAGGGAGCACTGGCTGTCACAGGATGCATCAGCACTCTCAGCGGGTGCATGTGAACCCCCACGCATCCTCTATGCATCACCACTGCAGAATACTACCCCCTGCCATGTTTGTGGTTTTCCCCCATACTTCTACCTGCACAGGATGTGTACCCTGGGTCCATAGCTCCCCAACTAGTGCTGTTCCTGCAGCATGGTCCAAGCTACTATGGCCTGTGGAGCATGTGGCCCCCAGCCATCTAAAATTGGTCAACCCTGCCTTCATATATGATACTAAAAATATAACCAGTAGCAGCCAATTTTGGAGTGCAGCTGTGCCACAAATTGGTCCTGCACCCTTCCCAAGTGCTACTCCAATCTCCTTCTTCTGCCCTGTCTGCTCTTCTGATTTCTGCTACTTGCCCAGTCTGATGCACTGGTTTCTGCTTCCTTCCCCATCTCATGATGTGCTGCACATTGCCTCCCCATCTTCCACATGCCAAACACAGAAGTTGCTTGGCTGCATGTCACAGGTTGGTCACCTACCCATGGTATAGGCCATTCCCCAAAGCTTCTGTTAAATTATTCTGGATACTTTATATGTATTGTATTATCATAAATATAATAGGAATTTCACCAGATATGATTGCAAATGTTTAATGAATAAACAGTATTACACTACAAAAGTTGATGGGGGGGGAAAAAGTCAACCCATTTTCTGTAGTACTGAACTGTGCAACTGTGTTTTTTTCTATGGAAGCTCTTTAACACACGATTATTTATATTGCGGTAACAGCCAGAAGCCCATCATTAGAGCAAGTCACCACTACACTAGGAATTATTTCTGAATCTAATCCGATGAACACTAAGTGATACAGCTCTTCCACTGATGACTAAAATACTGTAGACTTGAGGCAGAAATAAATCAAAGAGTGATAATAATTGAAAACATATAATTACATAAAAATAGCATGGGGAAAAGAGGCCTGGCTGGATAGAGGCAGAAGTTAAGTAAATCGTAAGTCTGTCAGACTGTCATTACTTGAGAAAGTTAATCTTGTCTGAGTGTCAAATGCAGCAATTCTTTTACAAGAGGAAGAGGCTGTTTTGTAACATTTCACATGTGTATTTACCTACAAATTATCTCATTGAACACATCTGGCCCTTCTTTCAGATTGCTTTTTTTTTTTCAAACAAAAATAGAGACAACATTAGCAACACACTGGTGTGTTTTTTCCCCCCCTTCAGTGCATGCATTATCCTTGCAGAATTTAGTCTCTCTACATGCCAGGCACCTATCTAGAAGTGTTATCCCACAGTTTTCCCTACTGCCTCATGCAGTCCTGTCTGCAGGGCGTGTGATGTGTGTGAAGGCTATGGAAGCTGTTGACAGGAAAAGCAGCCCCAAACAAAATCGTGTAGCTGATAAATGGTGGGAGGGGGGCACAGCCATGTGTACGTGCATGGGAGAGAGAGTTTGGATGAAGTACAACCGTGTGTACGTGGGGGGAGGGGGATACAGCCATGTGTGTGCAAGGGGAGTACAGCCATGCATGTGCACATGCATACATAAAGAGAGGGGGCACAGGTGTGTGTGTGTGTGTGTGTGTGTGTGTGTGAGAGAGAGGGAGAGAGAAAGGGGGAGAGAGAGTGTTTGGGGGAGGTACAACAATGTCAGCGTATGTGTTTGCAGCAAGGGGTCCAGCTGTGTGTGCCTCTGTGGCAAGTAGTCATGTATGTGCGGGGGGGGAAGAGCGGGTACAGCCATGCCCACGTGAGGGTTGTTGGTACATGTGAGAGGGAGTGTGCGTGTGAGGTGCGCGCACGTGCGCGACTCGCGGACACGATACAGCCCCGCGTGCGTGTGAATCAGGCGGGAGCGAGCCCCCGGCGCGGCGGGACGGGGCAGAGCGGCGCGAGCCCGCCCGGCCTAACGGTCGCGGGTGGAACACCAGACCCCGCCGCGGGGCCGAGCGGCCGAGGATCACGCACGCGCAGTAGCCCGCGCGGCCCGTGCCCGCGCGCCGCCCTTACACGCAGGCGCGGCGCTAGCGCTTCGCGCGCGCCACCCCCAGCTGCCTGGCAGGGATGGCGGGTCTATGCCCCTCTCCCTTGCTCCCCCGCGCCGGGAGGCGCGCCCGGCTCGCACCGCGCATGCACGTCCCCCGCCCCCCCGCCCGGCGCGCGCGCCCGCGCGCGCGCACTCAGCGCTCGTGCCGGAGGGCGGTGGTGGCCGGACAGACGCACGCGCGCGCCGCGCCCCCAACCCCCGCCCGCTCCCATCCCCCATCCCTGCCCCCACCGCGCGCGGCGGCGGCGCCAGCAGGTAAGCGCGGGGGCGAGCCTCCCCCTCCCGCCATGGCCGGTCCGCCGCTGCGCGCGCGCTCTCGCCGCTGCGGCCGCCGCCGCCGCCATCCCGACAGGCTCGCGCCGGGGCCGCGCCCCTCTCGCCCCGCCCCGCACAAAGGGGGCGCGCGCCGCCAGCTCTGCAGCTCTGCACCCCTCACCCCAGGGGCTTGAGGCCGCTTCGCAGTGGGGCTGCCGCTCCGGGCGCGCGCGGGACCAGGCCCGGCCCCGGGGACTCCCGCGCGCACGCTCACGCGCGCCCTCTCCCGGCACCGGCGCGCGCGGGGAGGAGCCGCCAGGAGCTCGCGGCCGCTGCAGCCCCGCGCCCGGGCACCCGCCTTGAGCGCGCCGCCGCCGCTTCCTCTCCCCCCCCGTTTTGTTTGCTTTGTTTTTTTAAATCGGTGTCTGCCCGCTACATGTTGGGATCACAGCACTCCTAGACAAATATCTGAGCTGGCTAATTCTCAGGGGGTGGCCACCAGGCCAGTATGGATGTTAGGTCTCAGTGAAATGAGCTAATTGGGCGGTCCTTGGCCATGTGTTGCCCCCTGTGAAAATTGCTCTGCGTGTTTTTTAAAATATGTATTTTTATTGTGCTTAGTTTTTATGTAATGTACAGGTATCCAGGTTGTAGCTGTATTGGTCTAGAGGAAAAGGCAATCAGGACTCGTAGTAGAGATGATATTTTTTATTTGATCCACAGTCTTAATGTTGGTCCAGTAAAAGATAGCATCTCTACTAGTAGTCCAGATTGCTTTATATAAGTGTTTTTAATGGGCGCTCACAGCCTCCCCTCTGACACTGGACAGCTCCTGGCCTGGTTCCCAGTTCCTTTGCTCCCTCTCTGGTGGAAATATGGATGTAAAAGGCTGATGGACATGTCGCCTAAAGGCAGAGTTTGTCCATTAAAAGAAAAAACAAAAATAAAATGGCACAAAACCCACCTTTTTTCCCTTTGTTACAAACTCTGAATCCTCCCTGTGGTGCAAGGGGCTGTTGGCGCAGTTCCTTCCTTACATAATGCCTCTGTAGTAGCCACTCTCATCCCAGACAGCAGCAACTCAGCCTGGCATAAAAGCCATAGGGTTGGAGTGCTGTTGTAGCTGCCACGCTTCAGGAAATCTATAAGGCGAGGACATTTTCTCATGATATCTTTTACTGGGCTCATGATACGCTTGGGGGAGAAATGCAACAGGTTTTCAGGCCCAAAGCAGTGTTCTTCAGGTCTTGAGAAAAAAATATGCATAGGCTAAGCTGAATAAACTGCCTGGTGGCAGGGGGGGGTGTTGAACTCAGCAAATTAAAAGAGGCACGCATATTAAGTCAACTTAAAATCAGAAAACTAAATCAACCAAAATCAACTTAATTAAGTCCACTATGATTTAAGACACGTCTGAGCATCCATGTGTACATGTACAGCTCTGCTGTGGTGGCAGCTTTCTTGTGAGCTAAGTCAAATGCAGTGCCAAATAATATACTTCTAAGTTGTATTATCTCTATTTGCATTAGTGAAGTCAGTTCTGCTCCACATAAGTGTTATGCTCTGACAGTTAAGTCGACTTTAAAAAGTGAAGTCAGCTTAATTGTCAGAGAGCTTGCACATGTGTATGTACCCTTAAGGAAAGGGGGAAGTCTGGGAAGTAGGCGCAAAAAAAAGGCGAACAGAAATTGCTTAAAACCAAGGGAAATGCAATTGAATGGATAACCTGATTCTGCAAGACCAAGAAGGAAAAAGGTTCTCTAATACTTATGGAATACAAAGAGTTTAATAGAGATAGCAGGTAGTTGAAATAAATCATAAAGCCTGTGTACAGTCCATTTTTTCTAGTGTCCAGTAAGGTTATGAATTCTGGGTCCTGGGCCTGTCTTTTGGAGGTGGTTTGTAGCTTTCCTTTGAGTACAAGGCTTTCAAGGTCAGAAACTGAGTCGTTCTGTGAAAAGCATCCTGCTGATTGTATCTGTCCTTTATCTCTTCCCTGTGATAGTTTATTCTGGAGCATACTGGTAGTTTTTGACTAGTTTCATCTATATAGTTTCCACAAGGGCATTTAGCTCATTGGATGAGATGTACCTCATTCTCTGATAGAAATGTGTAGGATGTTGATGGCATGTAGGGGGTGCACGTGCACCCCCTGAAATTGGCCTTACCCCCACCTCCCCCGAGAGAAGCACTGACGGCATCTTGGCCACAGGCTGCTGCAGCAGTGGGGAGGGGCAAGCCAGGGTCACAGCCAACCCAGCACAGCAGGCAGGTAGGTAAGGTTTCTTCTTCCTTTAGTTTCTGGGCTGGGGTGGGCGGATATCAAGACCCCACAGTACAGGAGGGTGCGGGGTAGGTACAGGGATGAATCATTCACCCTTGCCCCTGCTGCACTGTGGGAATTGTCCCATGACCTGGCCTGGCCAGGGCACCATTCAAGGAAAATGGGGCCCCAGCCAGGCTGGGTTATGGGGCAGTTGGAACCCATTGGGTCCTGCCACTCCGTGCACTGCAGGGGAGGGGCAACACATTCCCCCAACCCCTTGGCTCCAGCATGCCACATCCCTTGATGAGTTGCTAGGCTCTGATTGCCCCACGGCCTGGCCTGGTCAGGGCCCCATTCATGGTGAATGGAGCCCAAGCCAAGCCGAGTTGTGAAACAAGCAGAGCGTGGCAGCTCCTGCAGAGTTGTAGCGCTGGGGAGCCAAGGGGAGCACATGGATCCCCCTCCCCAATCTTTGCACAGGGCAAGGACAGGCTGCAGCTGTGAGGCAAGCTGGGCTCTGCCTGCTCTGTAGCTTGCTGCAGCCTTTGAAACCGGCACGGCACAGCACCATGTGTCTCGCTGCCAGGCCCGCTCAGCAGCAGGACACACATGGCAGTGCGTTGCTTTCAAAGGCTGCAATGAGGAGCGGAGCAGGCAGAGCCTAGCTTGCCTCACAGCTGCAGCTTGCCTTTGCCCTGTGCAAAGATCAAGGAGGCCATGTGCCCCACTTGGTTCCCCAGCGCTGCGACACTGCAGGAGCCGCCGGGCTTTTCTCGGGGATGATTTAGGGTGAGGTGGGGGTCCTGACTCCCAGGGGCTCTGTCTCCTCTGGCCTGGTGGTGCAGCTGAAGCTGGCCCTGCTCCAGCTTCAGGCCCCCCCAGGTGGTACGGGGCTAGGGCTGGACCAGGGCTGGTGCTGGGAGGCAGCAAGGGCCAGCGTAGGGCTGGGGGCGGTGGACACCGGTGCTGGGCAGTGACCCCTGGCAAAGGCGAAGGGGCGGCTGCACGGGTTCAGTAGACCTGATCCCTGCCTGGTGTCAGCCCCAGCCTCTCTCCCTCCTCCCCATGGCCCTTTTCTTTCCCCCTGCCCCTTCCCCCACAGACTCAGCTGCCCCCCTGCCCTGCCCCCAAAAAAGTTTTCTCCCCTGATCTCCCTCCTCCCCAGGATCCCAGTCGGCGATTGGCTGCTGGGGGAGCCCCCCTCCCCCCCAACTTGGCAGTCGGCTGCTGGTGCTCCCCCAGTATTACAAAGCACAAGTTGCCCATGGTGTAGGATGTGGGTTCTGCTAGTTTCATTGTTAGGGGTGTTGGTTTTGGTTGCAGTGGAGATGCATTGCCAGATTTTGCACTTAGTGTTGAGGCTGGGTTTTAACCCACTTGGTGTCAGTGGCGAGTTTGTTTCTGATGATGAGTTGGACAAGGTTTGGAGCTTGTTTGAAAGTCAGGAATATTCAGGGTAGGCATATTTATCTCAAAGTCTGATTGTCTTCAAGTATAGGCTGTAAATATTTGATGAGCTTTCTTACAGGTTTCAACATATGGTGGTGGTATGTGACAACCAAGGGTGCAATGAGTGTAGGGTTTCTTTTTGTATTGTATTAGATTATTGCAAGTACTGTGGTATTGCAAGTCATTTTAGTGACTCATTCAAAGATGCAACCTATATGTCCACAGGAGTTCTTGCTGAGTAAAGACAGTTTCCAGATCCGTGCGGTGAGAGTTATGAGTAGATGCAGTGGTATTTGAGGGCATGACTGTAGATAACTGGGATAATTGCTGTTTCTCTGAATATAAGTCTATGGGATTTTAATTTATAGTAGGTTGTAGGGTGCCACACCAGATGTGGATTATAGTATTTAGAAGTTGATGTTAGTGTAGTCCACCCTCAGGCTTAGTTGGCTAACATTGTATTTTCTGTAACCTAGTTGTGTTCCCCTCTTCACCCCATCCCTCTAATGTTAGTCCCTCTCTCAGCTGATTTGTATTTCCCTCCAGGCTTTGTCATCTCTTTGCATTCACAGTCCTAAACATTTACTAGTATTTCAGAGAGAATTTGATAGAAGGGTGCTAGCTGCTGACCCTGCGGTAGAGTCCATTAAATGAGTCCAAATATTTGTCCAGAACATGAGAAAATATCATTTACGTAATACAGGGTGTGTCTACATGTTCTTTAACTAATGCGCATTACATTTAGTATCTCTAATGTGAGGTACTGCTAAATACACATTAGGATGCCCTAATACACAGTAGCAAAAGCACACACTTTTTAAAGTGATGCTTAATGAGCAATAACTAATTCTACTGTGCATTAGCATATTAGCACATTTTTAATGCAACGCTTTAATGTGCAGTAAAATAGGCTACTGCACATTAAAGCACACATGTAGACATCGTGACCCTAGTCTTTTAAAAGTTCTTTTAGGTGGCTCATGAAGAGGTTAGCATGAAAGGTGACACAGCAGTGTAAAATACAATGTTATTCTTTGTTGCATTATTCATTTCAAATGTCATGCTTCTCGTAACTGATTATTTTACTATTCTATAATTTGGGGCAATTATGTCCTTTTGGGCTATGGACTTGGTCAAATCTTCAGATAAATTGGTAGGAACAGTATGACTTCAGTGGGCTCTGGATCAGGCATGTAGCACATAATTCTGCAGCTTTATCATAACTTGTAAAATGAAAGTTTTCAGATTTTTGGATAAATCAAAACTTAATTGCACCTGATTTTACCTAAATACATTTTGAACTGCTTTTACTACTTAAAATTCTTTATTACACTTTTAATTCCTGGATAAAACTTTTAAAACATTTAAGTTTTGCTAAAAGCATTATTTATTTTGAGAAACAGATGGAGACAGAATAATCTGTTCTTATCTTCCTCAACATTCTTTCTTTCAGGTTTAGGGTGGCCAGAATAAGGGTTTAGTCTGCTGTCAAAAGTTTGATGATCGATTATTCAGAAAATTTTCTGCGTTGTTCATGGTATGGTCCAAAATATGATATTATACATATAGCTTGAGTTATTCTGGTACATGTTGCTATTGTGTGTGTTCTAGAACTTGTAAAATGTATAATAAATGTTTGTTAATGGTTTCTTTTGTTATAAGAAATGCTAGTGTTGCAGTAATATCAGGCATTTTCTTCACAGAGAAAGTCAGTTTTATGGACTGATTGTAGCATTAAATATTTGAGTAAATTTATATTTTCATTAATAATAAATATTGTCATTTAAAAATTAGCAATTTCTTCTACCATGCACATACACAGTACTAGGTGAAACATAAACTTTGAGCATATATATAATATGAAGGGTTAATGTGGAAGATATTTCTGATCAGTTTATGTCAAAGTTTTCATTTGGATTTTTTTATAATTGTCTCTTGTGAGTTGGTGTTTTAAATGAACTTACTAAGAAATCAAGATTTTCTTTCTTTTATTTAACAGGAGTTTTTCATCAGTATGTCTGAAACCATTAAATATAATGACGACGATCACAAAACTGTGTTTCTGAAAACATTAAACGAGCAACGTTTGGAAGGAGAATTTTGTGACATAGCTATTGTGGTAGAGGATGTGAAATTCAGAGCACATAGGTGTGTGCTTGCTGCCTGCAGTACATACTTCAAAAAGCTTTTTAAGAAACTGGAAGTTGATAGCTCATCAGTAATAGAGATAGACTTTCTTCGTTCTGATATATTTGAGGAGGTTTTAAATTATATGTATACTGCAAAGATTTCAGTTAAGAAAGAAGATGTAAATTTGATGATGTCATCAGGTCAGATTCTTGGTATTAGGTTTTTGGATAAACTCTGTTCTCAGAAGCGTGATGTATCTAGTCCTGAAGAAAATTCCCAATCCAAGAGTAAATACTGTCTGAAAATAAATCGTTCTATTGGAGACTCCAACGATAACCAGGATGATGAGGTTGAGGAAATAGGAGATCATGATGACAGCCCATCAGATGTGACAGTGGAAGGAACTCCTCCTAGTCAGGAAGATGGAAAGTCACCTACCACTACGCTAAGAGTTCAAGAAGCAATCCTGAAAGAGTTGGGAAGTGAAGAGGTTCGAAAAGTAAACTGTTACGGCCAGGAAGTAGAGCCCATGGAAACATCTGAATCAAAAGACTTAGGATCTCAAACTCCCCAAACATTAACATTTAATGATGGTATAAGTGAAGTGAAAGATGAACAGACACCAGGATGGACAACAGCAGCTAGTGACATGAAGTTTGAGTATTTGCTTTATGGCCACAGGGAACAGATTGCCTGTCAGGCATGTGGTAAGACATTTTCTGATGAAGCACGATTGAGAAAGCATGAAAAGCTCCACACTGCTGATAGGCCATTTGTTTGTGAAATGTGTACTAAAGGCTTTACCACCCAAGCTCATTTGAAAGAGCACTTGAAAATACACACTGGTTACAAACCTTACAGTTGTGAGGTGTGTGGAAAGTCTTTTATTCGAGCTCCAGATCTGAAAAAACATGAACGAGTTCACAGTAATGAGAGGCCATTTGCATGCCATATGTGTGATAAAGCTTTCAAGCACAAGTCCCACCTCAAAGACCATGAAAGAAGACACAGAGGGGAAAAACCTTTTGTCTGCAGCTCCTGCACAAAAGCATTTGCCAAAGCATCTGATTTAAAAAGGCATGAGAACAATATGCATAGTGAAAGAAAACAAGTCACAACAGCCAGTGCCATCCAGAGTGAAACAGAACAATTACAAGCAGCAGCTATGGCGGCTGAAGCAGAGCAGCAACTTGAAACTATTGCTTGCAGTTAAAGCAGAAAACTTTATCCAAAAAGTAATTAAAAAAATAGGTTGAACAAAAATTAATTGTTCATACATGATTAGCCTGATCACCATCTTTTCAAGAAAAAATATTTTTAGAGGGGTTGAATGCTGCTGCATAGAAACATACCATGGTGGTTGGTTATTTTAAAATATTTTGAACACGTACTCTTTGAGTATAAAATATTTTTGCTGTTATTAGTGTATAGTGCACTAACTCATGTTTTTATTTGGGAAAATGATCAAGTCCTTTATAAACAAAAAGATACTGTTTTAATCTTTCTGCACTGACTAAACATGTGGTGTACATTGTACACATTAAAACAAGGAAGTAAATTAAGTTATATCTAATAATGTCAACATTTGTAGAAAAATAAGTGGGAACAATGTGTTTATTTTTCAGAAAGAGAATTTTTGAGTGTAGTTATGCAAGTATAAAACATTTAGAATTCATGGTAAAATACATGTGTTGACTTGCTCTAATTTTTAATTCCTCCTTTTCCTTTACTTGCAGTTGCCATCTTTTTAATCCATCTGGTGATTTGGGGTATAGTGAAGTTGCAGATATTTGCTTCTCTGAAAGTTAGACTAGACCTTTCATATTCATAATGGCCTAGATTGTGTCTCAGCTACTTCAGTATAATTTCCAGCCACAATTTCATACAGCCCACAAGGGACAGGGTAGAAATAGGATAAATTGTGGAGTGCAGTGGACAATCTAGCAATAAGCTCCAGAGTGTGTCAGCTGTGTGTCTGCACACGCGCCCAGGGTCGCAGCATGTTGAACCAGGGCAGAGCAGCTCCTGGCTCAGTGTGCTGCAGAAGGGCTGGCTGTGACATGAGGGTGCTTCAGGGCAGGGCTAACCAGCAGGCCTCAGCCAGCCCCTTCAGCATTTATAAGTGTGTTGCTATGGTGTTTTTCACTCCACCACAGGGTAGTACTTGTATTGACCAGTACTATCCTACTGCAGAGTAAATTAGTTCACCCCAGCCTAATAGAGGTGCACTTATAAACACTGAGATGTTTACTGCGCAGCTAATAATTAGTAAATGTCTTGTGTAGATGCACCCATTGTGCTGAATCTGACCCCCTGGCAATCAGTAGGTAATATAACCTGCAGTTGTATGTTTTTCATGCTGCTTTATTGTCACCCTCCCTAAGACAGGTAAGGCAAGACAGTGTTTATTATAACTGGAACTAACCATGGAGTTGAGTGGTTGAAGATATGGTGCTAGGACCTAGAACTGCTGCAGAGATGTAGACTGTCGCATCCTTGCCTGCAGCTTTCAGGTTGGGGTATCTCTAATAGGATGATGAGTAGAAGGATCTCCTTGTGAAAAATACTACCTTCTGGGACCCTTTCCATGTTAGGGGTGATCTTGGGCAATGATTCTGTCATTGGCTTAGAATCTGTGATTGCTGGTAGTCTGTTTTTTAAATCAAACTTTTTTCCAGGCAGTCTTAGGTGGGAACTTTTAACTGTTCATTAAATTATCACAGTCTTGACAAAATTTATAGAGCCTACAAACAGCTCTCTGTATGTGGTTAACAAGAAAAGAGAGAGTCAGAGCTTCACAATAGATGTTCTTAAAGGGATCCTAAGGAACACAGAGACTTCATTATTTGAAGTGTGTAAATAATGCAAATATTATCAATGTTTTATTTCAGTTAAAAACTGGCAAAATGCACTTTTGCACTTCAGGTTGTAAAATTGGTCATTTAAGATGCCTATGACATGAAAGTTGTTAGACCAAGTATTTATAAACTATTGCATGATATATTGCCTCTTCAATTTCTATATAGAAATGAAAACATTTTTTGTAACTGAAAATGAAATTTTATTCTAATAATTGAATTTTTTACAGTTTCATTGTGTATGTCACATAATCAGCGGGTGTAGCAATTTATATTAACATGCTACTAGTGGTTTGAAAGCTGTTCTGTAAATAAAACAGAAATTGGATATTTTAGAATATGTAAACTTCAGATTTTGGGCTTTTATTTTTCAAAATATTGTTTCATTTACATTGAGTGCTGTTAGCTTGTAAATTATTTTTATGTTTGCATGATATCAGAGAATATGTACTTGTTTAATTTTATAGCTTCCTACAGGGAACACGTTTTGGTAGGTTCCTGTATATAAGGATAGATAAAGATAGAAGGTCCAAAATTGGATCTGTATTTTTCTTTGAAGTTTATTAGTTCTTTCATGATTTATTATTTTCAATTCCATTCATCCCCTGCAAGACAATACACATAAGCTGTGCATCTCATTTTAAGGGATCAGAAAGATCTTAGTTTCACATTTTCAGGAATTTATTAAAACAATGTTTTATGTGCTCTTTTAGAAAATATTTTTAAAAGTTGTCATTTTTTCCCTTCTACATTCCTTGTATTAACATAAGTTCCAAATATGATCTAGTATTGCAATGAGAGAATAACATTTAAACATATGGTAATAATTAACATTTATATAGGCAGGAAAAATGTATTGTCTTGTGTGACTTTTACACAGTAAATGAATCATTTGGAGCCCAGGTTTTACAGCTCCTCATTCACAGGAATAATCCAGGGAAAGCAATAGGGTTACTTTCTTGACAGGTGCTCTAGAATTGTGAGCAAAGCTATATGTTATGTTTTAATTCGTTTGTTCAGCTCCATAATTTTTAGATTAATTGTATTTTCCAGAGATTAATAATGATGGGGTTCTTCAGGAAAACTATAATTCAAATTCAAATTTTGTTACCTCTGTCATTAGTAGTAAATGTAGTCTGCCTTCTTTCTAAATCATTACCAAAATTACAAATATCACCACCTAATTTTTCAAAACTTGAAGAACGCTTAGATTCTAATTGAAGGCAGTGGATCCGCTGAGATGTTCAAGAGCTTTTCTGTATGCTTTTCTATTTGCTTGATTTCCTTTAGAATTTGGGGGATAAAAGTGCATTTAATTAAAAAAGTGATATATGCATGAACTGTGCCTTTCAAATTCAGATACATTCACAAAATCCTAACACAAGGCACTTATCTTCCTTAAGAACTGTTTTCACTTTAAAATTCAATATTTTGTACACCCTACTTTCCTTTCTAGATCTTTTCAAATATATTGAATGCTTCTGATGTTGTTTATAATATCAGTAGTTTGTATTTTCTGCTTGATTCTTTCTAAAAAACATCCCACAACTGTGCTGTTTTTCTCCTACCTTACAAAATAATTCAACTCAGGCTTGGAAATTTGTGCCCGTTAAGGTGAAAGGATCTTGGAAAGGAAATGTAGACAAAGTTGTAGGCTATAGTAAACCCTCTGCATAATTCTGTGGGGTTTTTTTTATAAGTACACACAAATATTGCAGTCATTGTATTTCATATACAGTGGATGAAACCCTTGCTTACTGAAGTTAATGGGAGTTTAGCTGTAGACTTCTTTTGGGCCAGGTAATCACCCAGTGTTCCCAAACAAGTCATAGAGAATAGAAAATAGTCATAACAATGGCAAAAAGGTGGGGCATTTGAGGGACTATGCACAGGATAGCTAAGGTTGGAAGTTATTCTTTTTTGTTTGTATCTTGAAAAATGTGTTTAATTTTGGTTATATGAGTGAATTGTATGGTTTCAGTGAACATCTTTGAGTGCTTAGGGTTAAGTGAGTGTATATAACCTTTGGTTGCAGGTTCACTACTTTTAACCACAATAGGCCAGAATCACTTCTGGTGTAAAATGATGCATTTCCATTGATATAATTGGAACCACGTTGATTTACATTGGTAGGAATGTAAGCTAAAGCTTCTCAAATAACGAATAGCTATTAAATAGGCAAAACAACAATTTTATTAAAAAACAGTTTATTTTACATTTATAGTGAAGGAATTGGAATGAAAAAAATACTTGAAAATCAGACCTTTACTGTCCTTTGGTCTAGATTATGAATGATACCTGCTATTTAAGAATAAGGCTTTCTACAAAGGAAAAAGAAAAGGCTAAACGATATACTCTGGGTTGATTTTTTTTTTTTTTTTTTTTTTTTTTTTTACTAATCTATCTTTAGTGCATAGATTTATTGCAGTGCACATTCACTTAACAATATTTGCTTGTATTGTCGAACATTTAGAATGTTGTTGTATCTTTGAAATTAAACTGCATAATAGATGGAACATAATGGGATTCTTCCACAAACATAAATACATTGACATTATAAAAAGCTTTAAAATATATTGATTTGTTCCATGTCTAGTCCCTTGGGCAAGTATTTTTTTTAATTTAGTTTTAAATGTTGATAATGATTTGAGGCTTAGAACTGCCTTGAAAATTTAAGACTACGTATTTTCATTCCAACAATGGGAAAGGAAATATAAACTGCTGATGTGTAAAGGATCCAGAATAAAATGTAAATTAAGTAAACCTGCCTTACCTTAGCTTACACTAGTGAGAATCATGAAATGATATAAACTGTTATAGTTCCACTGATTTTGGTGTAAATCATCAGAGGTCCACTAGTTGTTGTTGTCATCATTGTCTTCTTGTGTCCTTGTCATAAACTAGATGTTTTTTCCACAATCATGCACAAGTGATGGCTCTTTCCATTGCTGCAGTGAGGTACTCCTTCATATAGTTCTCACCAAGGAGTCAGCAAATGAGCATGTGCTCCATGGTCTGTACCTCACCACACTTGCATATATTTGTGTCATTATAGTAACCCCATTTGATCATGTTTGTTTTTGATCTTCCTGATTGTGCAGAGGCAAGTTAGGCATTGCTATGTTGGCCAATCTAGATCTCCTCTTGTAAGGTCCTCTTGGGGTTACAGGTCCATTTCAGAGCACCTGATGGCATGTAAGCGTTCCTTTAATAAACTCAGCCATGACCTGTCCGCTGTTGTGTCCAGTGGCTCAACACTGATCACAAAACTCTTTTATATTTTAAGCTGTTTAGTTATGTGTGACCATAGAGTGGATGCCTGGGGTCTTCTATCTACTGTGATCTTTCTTTTTGGATCTCTACCTTTCTTCTAATATCAGGTGGTCCAATGCTAGCCAGTAAGTACAGGCTATCCTTTGGTGTTGCTTTTGACATCCTGTTATTTCATGACATGTCATTTACAACTGGATATGTTTTCTTGGCATGAACTGATCATTGCCCTACTAGAAATGCATACTGTACAATGGAGTAATACAAGGCAATAGCAGTGGTTCCTAATGTAGCTGGGCTTCCTATTCACTGGATGCATTTACACATCGCCCTACAGCTACATAACAATACACTATGTCACCATATGGTGCACTATGGTGACATAGCAATCACGTGGGTTTACACGTGATCGCCAACTACGTCACTATAGCAGCGTGCTCCCCAGTATGGTGCACTGCTATGGGGAAGTAGAAGTGAAGTTTAACTGCGCTGCACTCATGGTGTAGTAACCACTCGTTCTGTGCCATGCTTTGGTACTTCCAAAAGGAAGTAGTATAGCATGGCGCCATAGCACCATCACCGTATGGAGATGTGTAGATCCACCCACTGTGAAGTGACCAACTTCAAAGTATGGTGTTGCAGGTGTTGAGCTACCCTTTTCATCTTCTCTACATGTGCTTTGAAGGTAAGTGTTTGGTCCAGTGTAACCCTAAAATACACAGCGTTTGGGTGATTAGTTGTTTGGATTTCATCCAAGATGATGTTTTAATTTCTGCTTGGCTTCTCTGTGGTGTAGGTGAAAAGCTGTAACCTGTGTTTTGGTTGAGTTGGCACAAAGCTGGTTCTTATTGTAGTAATCTGAATGGTTGTTCAGTATTCATGTCAGTCTGTTCTCAGCAGTGGCAAAGTCCTCTTGTGAGGTGATATATTGATCATCAGCATATATGAAGCTCCTCATATTACTTTGTATGAGTTGGTAATTGGTATATATATTAAAAAGTATGTCCCATAAACTTTTCTTAATAATTTAAGAATATAAGGAACATAATGCCATACTAGGTTGGACCAGTTAGCCCATTTAGTAGGGCTTTGCAAAGCTTTGATCCCTGATTCAGTTTGGCAGAGATTCAGCCCAATTCAGTAGCTGAATCTCCAAACCGAATCAGGAGACCCGTTAATTTCTCCAAATTGAATCAGGACCCTCCACATTGATTTGGAGAGATTTGGAAAAAATTGGTGATTTGAACATGGACACTGCTTTAAATGTTTTTCTACATATCTCAAGGTACCAGGCTGTTCATGAATGCTGTGATGGTGGTGGGGCAGATTGAGCATCCTACAGGAGGGGGGGGGGTCCCCAGCATGCTCAGCAGCAGACCTGGAAGTGGACCAGAAGCCCCCGCCCTCCCGGACCTCCAGCTCAGCAACTGGTGCCTTCTGAGTTGGGGGAGTGGGGGACCACCTGTGGTCCTGAATTGAATACAACTCATTTCACATGCCCCTACCATTTAGCCCAGTATCCTGTCTTCTACAGTGGCAGTAATACATGTTTTAGAGTAGGGCCCATGGGCTAGATCCTAAAGCCTGTGAGTCAGATTCAGCCTGTAAAGTTTCAATCCAGTCTGCATATTACCAAGGGTGCATTGATCCTAAGCAGTTTAATCAGATCTGCATTTTGCTAATGGCATGCCCATCCCCTTTGTCTGTTCTAGCAAGCTGCTCCAGACTTCCTAGAGGGCTGCTCTCCCTCACAAGCTTCTGCTCACTGTCCTTGGAGTGGCAGAGAGAAGCAGTGGCCCATGAGCTGTTCTCCATGCTAGTAAAAAGCTGCCAACCTTTGCTGTAGCGGTAAAGTATATGAACAGTGTGTCGAGAGCAGTGATTTTCAATCATGGTGCCTTGAGATGGCATTTTTTCCATTTTCCATTTTGCTTTCAGTTCTCTCCTTAATGGCACCCCACATTTTATTGACTTTTTTGAATGCCACTACACCTTGAGCTGTTGTTTTTAAAGAACTGTCTACAGTGACTCCAGCATCTCTTTCCTGAGTCCTAACAGCCACTTCAGAAAATTTCTCTTTTCTTGTCTGAGTGAAAGATTTGCCCAGTCTGTGTGAGGATCGGAATTTCTCATTATTATAATTTGTCCTACTTTTGCAATTTCTCTAAATAATCTCCCTTAACATTTTTCTAATAACCTTCGCCCTCCTGATCAGGTGGTTGGTAGTATAATTCTAGTCCTATGTTCCTTTTAATTAAGTACAGAATTTCTACCCACAGAAGTTCTATGGTAGATTCCCTTTAAGATAAGAGTTTTGTGCTGCTACCGTCTATATTATCTGTAACATATAGCGCAACTCCCCCATTTACACTTCTTACTCTGCCTTTCCTATGTAGTTTGTAATCGGGTATAACAATATCTGATTTATTATCACTTTTCTACCAGGCCTTTGAGATGCCTATTATGTCAAAATCATCTTTTAATACCAGGTATTCTAGGTCATCTATCTTATATTGTAGGCTTCTAGCATTTGTATAGAAGTACATACAGGCAGTCCTTGGACCTATGACAATTAGTTCCTGAAAACCACATCTTAAGTTGAAGCATTGTAACCTGGAACTGATTTTCTCATAGGAACAATGTAATAAATGGGGGATTGGTTCCTGAATCAAGGCCTAATACCCTATTTTCACCAAAAATAACCCAGAATTTTGTACTCAATCAATTATAGATGAGTAATATAGCTACATTAATATATTTATATTGTAAATAGCAGTCATACTGATATAGAAGGGCTCTTGGTTGGACTTTTTGAAAGGTTCTTGGATGGAGTCTTCTCAAGAGTCTTGAATGCAGGTTTTTCTGGAGCCTTGTCTGGTTTCTTAAAGAAAGTGCCCAAGGAAGTTTGAACAGATGTTTTCTAGGGAGATGGGCAACTCAGCAAACTTGTTTGCTGGCATGGTGTGATGTGGCATGAGATCAAGCATTGTAAAGTCAAAACTGATGTCAGAAAGTAAAAACAGTGTCAATTTATAAAAATTGTAAGTGCTGTTCATTGTAACTGAAAACGTCTGAAGTTGAGGACTTCCTGTACTCATTTTGTCCTAGCTCAGTTGCCTGCTACTGCATGTGTTATTTGACTGAGACACTAACTTTTCTGACTTATCTTCACCATTGTCTACAGCAGTGATCCTCCACTGGGGTGTCACAGCACACTGGGGTGTCTTGATATCCTTTTAGGAGTGCCACAGAATGCCATGTGATGTTAGTACTGTTAGGTGTGTAAACATGATTCAAAAGATAAACTCAACAATTTCAAATAATATCCCATTGTCCTAAAAAAAAATATGATCCGTTGCAGTCTTCCTGTGTTCTTTGCAATAGAAAAATTGCTGTATTATTTTCCTGTAGCCAAAAAATGAGTGAAAACTAAGAGCTGGCATTTTCCAAGGGGTGCCTTGATTAAGAAAAAGGTTGAGAACCCCTGGTCTAGTCACACTTTCTTCTTCCCTACTAGCCTTTCTAATATATGTTCTCTTCTGACCTAGATAAGTAAAGTATATTCCTCTTGGAATATATACCTTTTAATAACAATATGGGATAGGATGTTTCTGCATAAAAGATAAAGAAACATCTAAGGAATCTATGTCTTTCTCTAACAGAATTCAGCCGTAGGTCTTACTAGTGTACAGTGACATTAAAGTGTGTAAATTGCATTAAAAATTCCATTGCACCATCTGGACTTTCATTTGTCTCCTTGCAGATATAACAAAATTATAATCATTTTCTTATTCATTTTTTAAAGGAAGCAAGGAATTCGTGAATCGGTTTTGCTAAACATCAGAAGGCAAGACTCGTGATAGCTACAGGAAATCAGTTAAGAAACTGGGTATGCTGTGGGGAAGTTAGGCGTACACAAATTATATAATAATATTATAAATCAGGAATGAATTATTCATTCCTGACCTTTCTTTCTTACTTTTCTTGAGGGTTAAGCCTTAACCCTTTAAATATTTATACAACTGTATTGTGTAGGTATGTTGTTTCATTGACTTAAATGGGACTCTCATCTCTTAAGAATAATAACTCTTAACTATTAAGAAGTGACTTATTGGGATCTTGAACTGTAAACTGTTACTATGGCTAGGACTGTGTTTAGGCTTGTAGCTTTGTGTGTTGGGGGAGGAGAAACACACTGCCAAGTCTACAGGAATAGAATCAGATGAAACGAAAGGCACCTATATAAATTAATTCTGATTTTTGTAGGCACTGACTCCTAGAAGCTCTCATTGCTTTCAGTCAGAAATATTTTTAAATACAAAGATCAAACTGCTTTTAAGTGTCTAAATATATGTTTCCAGATTTACTTTTATGCTCTTCAACTTGAAAAATTGAAACCATAAGTAACGATAATACAGACTAGATTTTGTATTTTGCCTATGTTATATACATTCAGCAAATAAGGCAGAATCAAGAGCAGAAAAATAGCATAATTACTCTATCCTAGTCTTCCCATCCATTCAGGAAAATGAAGTTGATGCTATGTGTCCTCTCCGTTTAGACAGGAATCCCTGATGTTGATTGTAGTTCAGTAGTTCAGCCAATCAGAGAACAAAATCTGTGTTCTATAGAAAATTTCAGTACAACATTTATTTTTATTCCAAAAAAAGCTGACCTTTATTGCAAAACAGAAATTCTCCCACCAATATTGATTCAGAAACATTGAAACATTTCATTTTGATAATAATGAGTCCTTATATTTAGATAACATTAAAATAGTGACATAAACAATTATTTATTATATATATTGCTAAAATCACTATTTTAATAGAGAAGGTAAACAAAAATTGAAAAAATAATGCGTATAGAACATAACATCAGGAGCTAATAGCACTAGTCCAATTGATACAGCTAGAAATGAACTGGTACATTTCTTAAAATATAGAGAGTAATAAAAATCAAAGACGTGATTTATAGCAAGATCATGGAAATGGGGTGAAATTGCATTTTCAAAGGATAACAGACAGGCAAACATATAAAGTAGCTAACCTGGGGTAACTAAAACAGTGAATTTTTTACATGATTTATTCTCAAAGACTGCAATTTATGGCATCCCCATTACATAGTACCACTATTTTATCAACAGTTGCAGTTATAATCTAGTCTTAGATTGGCCAGGTACATTTCTTTAGATGGTTTGCAATCATGATAGTAAAGTTCTGACTTCAGAAGTTCAAGAGAGGAAACTAAGACCTAGCACTTTATAACAGGAACATAAATTAGAGGTCTTGACCTTTCCATCTTAAGTCACATGAATAAAACTTACTATAATCACTGGTAGGTGCCTTAAAACAATTGATTGTGCTAGTTTAAGATGCTTAAAACTACTTTTGAAGGCTGTTTTATATCTTAATAGATACTGCTTTGCATTCTGTTAGTGCAAGTCCAACTAGTTTTGTTTTCCCTTGGTTGTTGAGAGAGAAACATTCTAAACTAGAAAAAAAAGCAATTGCATAAGGATTTCTTGGTCACTAGGTCAGATGGATGGAGAGAATCTTTTCAAACTAGATTCCCTGATGAATAGTGAAAAATAACTGGAACATTTGCTATATTATTTCAAATGAATTATTGTAAATGAGATAAACCTAATGTGTTTTCTTATTATTGGATTAAGCATTACAGATGTTGTGAAACACTAAAGCTCAGAAGAAAATGCATAGAGAGGCAGCTTTAGACCTGTGGAGCCCAAGGAGATGCTAAGGTGAGAGCCTCTCTTTCCCACCTGCACATTGGATAACTACATAGATATTACCTAACAGCCTCATGCTGTTCCCTATGACCCGAGTCCTGCCACGATTCCCCAACCCTAATGTTGGTTCTGGATATATACAAAGCAAAGACTAAGACTGACAGTTTGAAAGTATATAAATAACAAGTACACT
Organism: Caiman crocodilus; assembly: GCA_030014935.1. Classification (NCBI taxonomy): domain Eukaryota; kingdom Metazoa; phylum Chordata; order Crocodylia; family Alligatoridae; genus Caiman; species Caiman crocodilus. Next base: position 84,030,783 of record JAGPOW010000261.1, on the reverse strand, counting down.
TATCTTAAAATATCAGCACTTTCCTGTACATAATTGTTTATGTACTACATTAAAATGTATATATGAATGCAACAGGCTGTTGATAAACAACTTGTGGGTTTAAACAACTTGTTTTAACAATAATATTTAGCTGAAACGAAGTGGAGGCAATATAGACAATCAAAAGGAAAACTCCAGAATGACTAGTGTTTACTGGAAGTGTTAAAGTTTAGATAGAAGTAAACTACCTGTTCTTACAGAAATTATAACAAAAGTATATAAAATGTTAAACGGTTGAGTTTCTCAAACTTTACCCCATCCCATTTGTATGACTCTCTAACAGCTTCTTTCAGTCACAAGTTTGATTAAAGGCTACAAAAAAAGATGCTGCTTAGATGGAGGTAATAGGTTCTGAAGAAGTAGGACCTTTCTCCTGTGTACTTTATATGCCAGCCTGATTTTTATTATTGCTATCTGGGAAAATTAAACTGAAAGACCGAGCTAGACAAAGCCTTGGCTAGGATGATATAGGTGGGGATGGTCCTGCTTTGAGCAGGGAGTTGAACTAGATGTCTTCCTCAGGTCCCTTTCAACCCTACTTTTCTATGATCCTATCATTCAAAAATCTTTACCACATGTATTCACATTTTTAATAAATTACTCCCAGCTGGCATGATTTAAATCAACAATATTTTCTTCATAAAAAATCAATAAGGAATAAGGACATTAAAAAGGAGTAGGACATAACAATAAAATCATACATGTCAATGTACTAAAAACAGTTTTGCTGTTTGCTTACTTTTTAGTAATGTTTAGAGGAAAAAACTTAAGTTTAGGTGGGTGGTGCAGGTTGTACTCTAGAATAGGTGTGTCAAACTCACCTAGGTTCCTAAGACAGATCCAGATTGTGGGGCTGGATCTGGACTCACCTCCAATGGCAAGGTGAGCAGCATTGGGGACCTGCAGGGTATTAATGCAACTCTTGTTTGTTCCTCCCCACTTATTCCTCCTCTACTAGTCTAGCCCCAGCAGGGCTCTACATCCCAGGCTTTAGTGTTGGGCCCCACCCCCAAATTGCAAGGCCCTTTTTGGAGTCTGATGGACCAGATGATACAGCCATGAATGCCGTATGTCTGACAATTCTGCTCTAGAATCTCTTAAACTTCTAAACAACATCATATTGAGTTTAATATAAAACATTAAATATTTTAATAAAGTAATGTTTTGGGAAGTCACCAGTCTCCAATGAGAATATACTTTCTCTCTTTCAGCAAAGTTTGTTATCTGCTGCACAATATTTATTTTCATAAATAAAACAAACTAAAATGTTAAATATATTTTTTCTTTCCTCATGGTTTCCCAGCTTGATTGTTTTTCTTTAAGCTCTCCAGTACTCCCCATCCTGCTGATTATATAAAGGCATGTTGTGAATATACTTTTTATTGATGACCTTTCATAACTCAGTCTTATTTCTACCTCTTTGCTCAAACATTCTAAGGTCATCAGTAGCTCATGGAAATTATTACTGTGAAATGTGCTCGTTACCTAACATTATTTTATTTTTCTGTACGTTTTCATTATACATTTGACTCAATATTTTTTTTGTTTATGCTTCCTGAGATGCTATTGATTAATTTCTTTATGATTACAATGAAATAATTCATTTGTGCTGTCTTTCAGAAATCTTCACAAGTTTGAAAGAGGACACAGGTAAGCACACAGGCTTGCAGTTTCACAAGTTACAGTAGGATAACTTCATTGGGGCAGGGTGGAAGTGTTGACCAAGATACAAGCCCTGGATGCTGATTCAGAAGGCCCACCAGAATGGCAGCGCCCAGGGAGCTTGGGCCACTGCTGCTATATAACATATCCTGGAGTAAACATTTACTCAAGACTATTATGTGCCATCACCACAGCATGTACAGAGGTAATCGTTCCCCCCTTGTCCTCCCCAGCACCAAAATTGAAAGTTATGCATCTCGGATCTTAAAAGCCCTGATCTTCCTTTTTTCTCTTCTGGCGTGACACTCCAAAGCTTTTAAGCACATATTGAAGTTCAACAATTTGGGCAGAATCCTGTTTCTCTTTATATGCTCAAATGGAACGTAACTAGTTTTTGGCCTATTCTATCCTATTCCATTTACCTTCAAAGCTATTAAGCTGCTTGTCCTAGTCTCAAATAATTCATCTCTCTGGATGAACTTCTGTCCAGGGATCTTAGTTTGACAGATTTGGGAAAAAAAAAAACCAGGAAAAGAAGAAAAAAAAATCACAAAAACAGTGAAAGTGGGACACTGATATCTATTCTATTCTACATGTGCTATTAATTCAAAGTAGGCTTACTACACAGTAAAAATACTGTGTAGTAAGTTACCTGGGAGCACATCTACACCTGTTCCCTTTTGGGAGGAGATTTGATCTGCCTCCCTGCAGCAGCCAGCGGGAGGTCCAAGTTCCCCTTGGGTGCTAAGCTGGGGATGACAGGGAGCATGGGGCTGGTTCCCACATGCATGGGACCAGAAGAGCTCTGCCAGCTGCAGCAGCAGCTGTCTCCACACCTTGTACACACTTGGAGGGGCCTGATCTGCAAGACTGGGAGGCAGCTGCTGCTGCCGAGCTCTCCCACCCTGTGCACATGAGGACAAGCTCTGTGCCCAGCAGGGCTTCCCCATGCAGCCTGGCACTGGCCTGGAACTGTCCCATTCTGGGTCAGGTCCCAGCTAGCTCTGGGCTTTGTGGAGATTTCCCTGCCCAGCCTAGAGGAACTGCCCCATTTTGGGGAAATTCTTAGGCTACCTGGAGCTGACTGGGACCTACCCCAAAATACAAAAGTTCCCAGCCAATTCCAGGTAGGGAACTGGTTGGGACCTGTCCAGGAATGGGACAGTTTCTGGCCAGCTCCAGGCTGGGCAGGGAACTCCTCATGCAGCCCAGAATGGGGCAGTTCCCAACTGCAGACTGGGTGCAGAAATCTTCATGAAGTGCAGAGCTAGTTGGAACCTGCCCCAGAATGGGCAGGCCCTAGGCTAGCTCTGGGCTGTGCAGGGAACTACTTGTGCAGTCCACAGCTGGCTGGGACCTGCCCCAGAATGGGACAGTTCCCAGCCATCCCTGGGCTGGGTGGGGAACTCCTTGGGCAGCCCAGAGCTGGCTGGGACCTGCCCCAGAAGCAGGATAGTTCCCAGCCAACTCCAGACTGGGTGGGGAGATGGAATTCCTTAGTCCCAGTGCTACTTGGCTCCCAGCTCCTGTGGGAGGGTTGGGACAGACAGCTTTCTTTTCCTGGTGTTGCTCAGTTCTTAGCTCCTTGGGGGAACTCCATGTTCTTTGTAAACCCCTAGGGTAGGGGCTAACAGAGCAAATTTGCTCCTGTCCAGCATTTAAATGTGCCCTACTGCACAGTAAGTTTACTAATTGTATTTATGAGTAGTAACTAACTGTGCAGAAGACTAATTTACTGCACAGTAAATGTCTGCATGTGTAGATAGTATAAATATCAGCATTCTACAGCATAACCTGGAGTAACCATTTGCTTAAGATTTATCTGCCTTCCTATGAGCAAGGTGCTAGAATAAGTGTCCGTATTGGACGCGTCTACACATGACATTGTCACCATAGGTAGACACAAACTGGCACCATTGCTACTGTGCAGTAGTTCGTTGCTCCTGCGTAATAAGGTTGGGAATGACCCATGCACCATCAGTACTAAACAAGTACTAAATGACTGCACAGTAACACCTGCACAATTGGGCACGTGTAGATGCGCCCTTTATGTAGTTACCCTGGAACAGATGCATATCTTTCCATACCTGATCCCAGTGTAATTTATATTGGTATACAAAAGCACTGAAAGTTATACAGATTTATATCCATTGTCTGTGCAGGACTTAAATGTAGATTTCTGAAGAGAAAAGTTACTTCTTGGAACTTTTACTGCTTGCAGTTTTTCATATTCATGTAAATTGTTTACTAATTTATGTATTTATTTAGTCTCTCAAATATACATTCTGTTCCAGCAGTTTCTTCACAAAAGCCTCTTAGTTTCACATGCTTTTGCCAACACCTTGATTGGTTAAGGCTTTCATTGTGAGTCTTAGTGAGTCATTCATTGAACTTCAAAAAGAAATTAGAAGTCACCCTATATTCAGACTTATGAAACATCTAAAATGGTTTAGCCAATTTACTGACTATGTAACTAATTAGCATTGAATTTACACTTTGTTTTCTTTGGATAATTTGGGATAGAAAGATAATTTATCTTAGATATGAGATTATCTAAAAATTTGGTTCATTCTCAGTCTTTAGGAGGAAGCTTTGTTATAGAAATCTAAAACCTTTCAATATTATTGAATAAGCAATCTATAAGGTCTTTCTTCTTGTATTGCTTAAGTATTTCCAGTATTATAACATATTTTCATTTACTGTTAAATGATTCAGAAACCTCTCCCTTTTGTTTTGCAGTGTTTTGGTATGGCACAAACAAGTTAGGAAAAACTCTATATACCTACTTTATGTGCCATGGTCTACTGTCAAGTATGATTGCTCTCTCAAAATTATTTCTCCCAACTACAATTCTGATTCTCAGCTTTCTGGAAGGATTAAGCTCTTTGCTGTTATTCTTTTCAGATATTCTTCAATGCCAACACATGAACTCCTTATGTTCCAGTTAGTATAATCTAGCAAAAATGTTTGACACTACATTTTTTTCATCTTGAGGTTTCTTAATGTAATATGATTTTCTTGATTAATGGGTATTTTATTTAGTTGAACTTTTGAAACAAAATAATTACATTTCAATGTTACAATGAAAGAGTTTACATTGCTTGTAAAAGTATAGCATTGAAATGACCAGGCATGAAGTTTAAATAGCAGATCTACTGAAATATTTGTGATTTAAAGGGACATTGCCAACTTGATCTTTTTAGTTGACTAGTTTCTAAATAATACAGTTCCTGAGAGATCAGGCTCTAAATATATTGAGACTTTAAAAAAAATTCTTTAAAATATAAGGATGGTACCAAGGGTCTCTTTAGCCAGGGAGAAGCTAACTGATAAATAAAGAGAGAGAGGGATAATAAACCATGTTAGCCTGAAGTCAGGTAGAAGGTGCCACTGTCCTGCCTTCTATGTGATCAGAGGAAAGTTGGTCTATGAAGGATTTCATGAGGTCATGTAGTCCAGCCCTCTGCTCAAGCCCCTCACTAAAAAACATATGTCTATCTAATCTGCTTTGGAAACTTCCAAGGTTGGAGACTATATATAAGAGCAACAATAGAATTTACTGAACAAAATGTGGATAAATATGGAAAACAAACATAATGGAAAAAAGGCTGACTTGTAGTTCAGTGGACAATCAATTATTTTAATGCTATTTCTCTTTGTTAATGTACTGTATCAACTATAATCCTTGCTTTACTCTGTTTGTTAGCTGAATACTGCCCCTGGCTGTTATATATTGTGATAAATCTCTCCTTTAATACTCCAGTTTGCAAACATAAATTGTCCATTCACAGTGGAATGATGCCTTTGTATTTATTTTAGTGCTTATTGATTTCATTTGAATGAGGATGTGTGCTGAATTGTGTTAGATCTCCACTTTTATCATATTTTTATCATTAAAGTTGTGACACAATTTGGAACACTACAATCTTTCCATAAGATAAGCAGAAACCTAGCATGCTTTTTATATTAAATTTATCTTAGCATAGAAATTTGGATTTTTATTAGTAAAGAACATATGCGAAAAAAGCTAAGTAGATTCTAAAATGGAATGCCCACATGCCTTATGTGGAAAATGTAGGAAGCTAAATATGAAATTCCAGTAATCAAATAAGATATTGAACTATGCATATATATAAATATTTATACACGATTATCTGTATCCTTCAACAAACACTTCAGTCCCTGGTTTTTCAGTAAATGCAAGGCTTCTGCTCAGAATTCACTGGGAGATGGTGTCGCAAGATAATATATGGCTTCTTGGAAACCTTTTGCTTCAGGAAATCTATTATCTCATGATAAACAGTAATTTATGTCATTACCCTGGTTAATAACAATGCAGATTAATAGGTTTATTTTAGAATAAGCAGATTTTTAGCTTCTTTCTGCCTTTCATCTGGGTATGTCTTCACTGAATACTTGAAGGAAGAGTCCAGAAAACCTACATGACATTCAAAGTAGCTCTACAAATTTTGTTCCACTAAACAAAAAGTATGCCTTTGTATTGATAAGACTCCTGTTTTGGTTCAGGATGATAGAATATATGTTTCACATCCAGACTTACTAACAAGAGTGTGAATTATTATAAACTATCATGCTTTGTTTGTATTTGATGTGGATGCTTATCAACTAGGAGTTGGTTAATTAAGTTTGTATAATACAGTATTGAGATCTGGAAGTATGAACTGATGAAAAATGAGAATTTGATTGTTCTGAGGCTGATGCACTGGTGACAGTCAAAGAGAGTGAGTTCAGGGTCAGGTTGGAGCAGCATCTAGGCAAGACTAGGTTATGTGAGCAGACATCTGGAAAAAGAGAAAGCAAAAGAGAAGTCAGGGTAAAGATGCAGGTGGTAATAGGGAAGCTGAAACTGCTGATGGTAAGATTTTGCATGAGAGGGATGTCATAAGAGTTGCAACAAGAGAGATGGTAGATAAAGAACCTAGAGAGCAGGCAGTGAGCAACATGGAGAAAGAGAACAATTTCCAAAAAGAGGAAAATTAGTTATTGCCAAAATATCAGTATTTGAGTTTGAAGGTGATGTTTTACATGAGTTGATGTTCTAATTCACTATTGGGTGTGAAGTTTTTGATGTGGAATGGTAAATTACCTCCCCCGCCCCCCAAATTTCAAGAAATAATTTGGATTTGTTTTCTTTTTCTCACAATGTAACATAAAAACGGTCATGTTCAGTGTATGTAAGGTGGGTAAGTGGAATAGGAGGGGAGTTACTGTAAATTTGTAGGATCTCTATAAGTCAGGAGTGCTCAGCCAGATCTGGCCTGTGGCACCATGTTATCTGGCCCATGGGTCTGGAAATTTGGTAGTAGGGGAGCAGTGGCACCACTCCCCTGCTGCCAAATCTCCAGATGTTTGGGAGCTGCAAGCCCTGCATGCTGAATCCAGTGCCTGATCCCAGTATGCAGGATTCGATGGGAGTTGCACCAGGGCCCAATCTCAGCACACTGGGGCAAGAGGGGGCAGTATTGGCCCCTCCTGGTCCCAGTCCCAAAGTATGGGGGGCAAAAAGGGGTGGTGCCAGGCCCCCAGGGTCCAGTCCAGTCTGCAGACAGGCTTTGCACCACTCATTGGCCCAAGGGCTGAAAGGTTGAGTGCGTAACTTACGATTGCAAAGTGCATTGCTCAGTATAGCAATGCTCTTAAATTGATTTTTTAAATCAATGGTTTCTAATTCCTTTGAATTAAGGAACCTGCCTGGAAACAAGTCATTTTTCATCAGTTATGATCTGCCTGTGGTGGCCATTTCTATTTTAGGGACAAAGTTGTTCTGCAGAAAGTTGGGATCCTGTTCCATTGCTCGGTGTGACTGATTATAAAAACCAAATAGCAATTCTCTGGGAGGTAACAAGGGCAGGTGAGGGTAGGACAGGGAGAGGGGATCTTTTTCTGTCTTTCCTGCTTTTCCTATTTCTCTTAAATTCAAATGGCCTGCACTGCTCAAAACTAGGCAGGCCAGGGCCCCTGCTATCAGTTACATATATTATGCAATTTGCTGGTGAATTACACAAAAATTTAGATACTTTTGCACATGTTTAAAGTAACAATCATACCATTCACTGGTGAATCATGCAATAAATTTAAACTGGTCACAGGTGCAAAGTAACAATCACACCATTCATTGGCAAACTGTACAATAAATTTAGTCCAGTCACACGTGCAAAGTACTGATCACACCATTCATAGTGAATCCCATAGTAAATTTAGACGGCCAAGCTGCAAAGAAATGATCACACCATTCATTAGTGAATCGTGCAATAAATTTAGCCTGGCCACACATTCAAAGTAGATTGCCCCGTTCATTGGTGAATCGCACAATACATGTAGGCTGGCGGCAGTGCAAAGTAGCAATCATACCACTTCCCTGTTAATCGCACTAAATAAATTTAGAGCCATCCTATGTGCAAAGTCATTTGGACAATAGGGGCTGCCCAACTGCACAAAAAAGAGGCAACCAGCTCGAAAGTTACTGCTTGGAAATGGGCATCACCTGTAGGGCTAGTTCCCAGGCAGCTTTCATTTGAACCTGAGCCTTCCACATGTCATGGCCACACGTGCAGCCGGGGGCCCCTGCTAGAGCCTGACCCAATTAGTTGGGCCTCCGCGGGGTGCAGGCAGCACTTCGCGGGGCGCTGCACGCGAGTTCTTCAGGAGCAATTAGCTCGTGGCCCCGCTGGGAAGACCTTCTCTTCCCTTCCCCCTGCCTGCGGCGGCGGCCGGACTGTTTCCCTGAGCGGCGGCGGGCGCGGGGCGGAAGGGACGAGCCGAGCTCAGCTCCGCGCCCCCTCCCCGCGCTCCCGGAGCGGTGCATTGTGGAGGGCGGCCGGCGACGCTGGGAGCTGTCCAAGGTGCTGCCGCACCGCGAGTCCCTGCAGCTCCCCCGCGGCCGACCCGCTCCTCTCCGCGGCCGCCTCGGCGCCCCCTCCCGCGGCCGGGAGCACCATGGTGTTCGCCCCAGGTAAGGTGCTCCCCTCCCCTCGCCCCGCCTGGCTCCCGTCCTTCCCTTCTCCCAGGGGCTCTAGGCTGCAGCTCCCTGCCACAGAGCTCAGCCGCAATTCCAGAGGAGGCTGCAGCTGTGTGTCATGCTCCAGAGGGCAGCTTGCCCTGTCTTTCTTTTTTCCCCCAAGGGAGGGTAGCGAATTGATCCTAGGGATGTTTCATCTCCGAAGATGACCCAGGTCACCTCTGGGACTGCACCTTCTGTGCTCAGGGTGTGGGAAGAGGGGGAGATACATCATAAAGGTGCCTAATTGTTTTGGGCGCCTGGCTCCCAGTGTTCAAAGCGACTTCGATTGCCCAAGTTTTTGCCTGGCAGTGCGTGCAGCCAGGCAGATGCTTTGGACATGCTTGAGTCTGGGAGCATTTCAAGGGGACGGCTAGATAGGAGATTCTCTCCGATCAAGCCTCACTAACGCAAAACTAAACCCTGATTGGCAGGACTGGCCCTGTAAGCTTAAGATGCAGAGAGTCGTCGATGCCCTGGTTCAATGCCCTGTTCTAGAGTGGCCTTAAACTTGACTATTTTGTTTGGGGAGGAACAAGGATGGGCCACCTGGTAGCTTCAGGATATCATTTTGTATCATATAGTATCACACCGCATATCATATATCATATCATGTCATATCATTCTTCTTCAATACAAGTCTTTGTGAGAGGGAACTTTCCAATTTTCACCTCATGCTTAAAGATACATAGCAAAAACACCAGATCAGCAAAAGGGATGTAAAAGAGGTACCTTGAGATTGTTCAGTTGTTCAGGTTTTTAGTTCCTAGTCTGTAGTTTATTTTGCCTTCTTCAGAAACTTGGTGGCCTGGTTAGTGAAAAGACTGGAGTTCAAGATGCCAAGGGATGTAATTCACTCATAAAATAATATTTTTGAGGGTGGAACTGGTTAACATTAAGTTGAAAGGCTGAGTGTTCTGAAAAATAAATACCCATTTTCAACCATCCCAACATGTCTTGTATCTCAAGCTGCCCAGTTACTTGCTAATTAGATTCTTTCCTGCACAGATGGTCTTGGATTGTGAAGAAAACCAAGGAATCAAGTTGTTTATCTTCGTGAACCAGACTCTGTTTATTGTAGCACACCTTTCAATATCACTGGCCCTCTTCTTAATTCCTTTTATTTGACAGTTCAGCTGTCTCTCACCATTAAGCATAGCCAGTATTTTTTTTAAAAAGTGTCATAAGACTGGAGCACTGCTGAAAGAGATTACTACTAAAATTAGGAAAACACCCGCTTTCTTTTTCTAAAGCATAGCAGTAAACTGACAACAAATCTTCCATTAATAATTACTCTGCTACACAAAACATTTTTTTCACTCTCCTAATCCATAATGAAAAAGAACTTGTTTTATGCAATCACTCTTTTCCAAACTACTATTACATAAAGGAGAGTCATTAATTTCCTTGCTAATATTCTTTCATAGCCACTGGTGTCATATTGTAGATAGCATAGTGAATAGGGATTTATAGGAGGTTATAAATCAATCATGGAAACTTGACAGTGTCCTAAATGGAGAGAGAGCAAGCTTGAGTAGACTGCATTTTTAACCAGTTTTTCTTCTCAGAAATCAGACTTGGTATTATTTCTATTGTGGATACAAAAGAGCTGAAAATTATTTTGTAAATCTATAGCTTTTTAATACTAGCTATGCCACAAAATATAAATTCTACGTTTTTGCTAGGAGCTTCATTCTTCAATTCAAGCTTTCAGCTCTTATCTCATTGTGAAGTATTAACTGGTATTCTATTTCATTTATTTGTCTTTCAGTGAAACAAAAACCACTCTAAGTGGTTATGTGGTGATTCCTTTAGGCTTAACATAAAAAATGATAATAATTCAGTTGCCACTAGTCTCAGGAAAATATATGTATAATAGGTTTAAACACAATACATCTTATTTAGCTGAAGGCTCTAAATCTTTGCATATGAATAAAATGAGATGATGACTAAACTACTGCACAGCACTGACTTGACTTACCAGTGTGTTGTGGTTGTAGGTTTTTTTTTTCCTCCATAAACTATTCATTGGAAGGAATTATTTCAGGTTTAAATAGAACCTTTAAAATGTAGACTCAATTGACTATTCACTAAACAGTTATTTTCTGGAGAATTGCTATTGCCTATACATGTGTTTACCATCTCTATTGCACCCCGCATGTCGCACTCCTACCAAAACACATTGGATTTATCATTGGACCTAATGAGAAGCAACATTAAGTGTTTAAAAGAAAATGGGCCTGATCCTTTCTTTATACCTCTGAAGAGTGGTTTAAATGTTAGCTTTCTGATATGGTCTTTTTTTACACCATTTTTTATTTACTTAAGACAGATGAGTAAAGAAAGGTAGTTAGCTGTGTTAATGTGAAGTTAGAGGGCAGGGCAGTGTGGCACTGGATAGACTAACACATTTAGAAAGGCATGAGCTTTCCTTGGCTACAGCCTACTTTGTCAGATGCTATGAATGGACTTGTAAAGAGTGGAAGTACGAAATAGAAAGACATAATGTCATTTAAATGCAAAGGTTAGGGACATAGAGAGGAAAGAAGGGGCCATTTCTGAGTTAGGCAAAGCTGAGTTGAAGGGATCATTAGGGATAAACAAAGCAGGTAACTCATTGAGGGAAATAGGGGTTATAAAAGTGGGTCCAGGTAACAAAATAAGAATCCATAATCTTTGCTGAGATGATACTTAACACCACCCAGTCTGTGGATGGTTTATTGTTCAGCAGTTTCACATTCAAGATTGTTTTAAAAGTTTTGTTGGTTAAGAACAGCTACTCTGGCATCAGTGATGGAATGTCCAGGGGGGTTCAAGTGTTCTGTTATAGGCTTTTGTGTCTTCCTAGAACTGATGTCAAATCGGTATCCATTCATTCTTTCATGTAGGGATTATCCAAACTGTCCAAGGTATATATAGGAATTGTATAAAACAGTTCTGACATATTTGACATTGTTAGGGTCATTCACTCGCTCCTCTATGTATTATAACCCATGTTTGGTGTAGTGACTGTAGTCTGTGTTGATGCGGAGATGCAGCTAGCATCTGGGTCCATTGCAAAGCTGGATGGCTTGGTGAGAATAGGAGTTAGGTAGTCTGTTACTGGAAAGAGTTGTATTTTCTATTTCCGGTTTCTCTTTAGTACCACTGCTCTCAGTCTGTTCATAATATCTGAAAAAGCAGGCTGTAGCCTATGAAAGCTCATGCCTTTGAGCAAGTTAGTCTATAGGTTGCCACATTGCCCTGCCTTCTGCTTAAGACAGATATAAATGATATAAAGTGCCAGAAAGTGAAGGAGCAAGTCCAATAACAAAAGGGCATGTTTTAATATAACACTTTCACGTTTGTTTTGATTTGAATCTAAATTGAATCTAAGTTGAATTACAATTTAATTTAATTACAATTTACTACATTCCTTGATCTGCTGACCATTTAGATGCCATGCATTAGTGTATGGGAACTGTAAAGCCAGTTTACATGGAAAATTCACATTGTAGCCACTTGAGATCATACATGTGGTGCAGATGCTTTATAGCACTCCTATCATATTGGAAGATTTTCCTTTTTAAGAGGAATGTATTTTCATATTCTGGCTATTTCTTTGTCTTAGGTAAATTGGGATTGTTGGAGAGGAGGAAAAAGCTTTTAGTCTCAGGCCAGGTCAAAAGGGAACGTTACATCATCACTGCAAATAGCAGTTTTTCTTAGGAGTTTTTGAAAAAAATAATGAACTCTAGACTTCAAAAATCCATGCAAACACAGCTGATCAACCAAGTCCATCACTATGGCAATTCCACACTGTAAAGTTCTGTTTGCAGGATAATAACTACAAAATTGTTAAAGTAAATGCTTGTTTTGAAGCATGAGGTACAAATTATGAAAAGATAGTGATAATTTATATGCAGTGAGAAGACATAAACGTAATTCATTCCACACTGAGGAATGAGTTTTGGAAAGTGACATTCCTACACCGCTACCTGTTACTTTATAAAACTGTGGCTAGTTATTTCACCTTCACAAAGAAACATTTAATCACATCCTTCAAATATTCCTAACAAGAACATAACAAGAAGTACCCTACAGTACTATTGAGAATTACACTTTCTTTTAAACTCCTGTTTCAGTCACTTTCACAAAAAAATTGCCTTTGAAGGTTTAGCCTTCCATGTTGATTCTTAATCCAATGGTAACTTTTTCATGTGGAAAGGTTGAAGAAAAACAATCAGTCATGTTTAATTTATTTAAGCACCATGGGGGGGAAAAGTGCCTTTCTTTCTTTAAGGACATTTTCTGACAGTATTTTTTCACTTGAATCACTCCAACCATTTCGTTTTAAACCATCAGTATGTGGGTATGTTATATAACATGTATATTCCTGCAAGAGAATTACCTCAGTTTCAGAACTGAATTTGAAAATAGAGTTCTAATGCTATGAATTATATATAGTTTATATGTTTTTATTGATAAAAATATTTGCATACCAGAACAGACTTTATGAGATAATTCTAATAACTTCCAAGAATTCTGCCCTGGTGGGTTCATAGAGGTCCTAAGTGGTTCTTAGGTCAGATGAGACCATCAGATCACCTAGGCTGACCTCCTGTATAATATATCCATTGCATTTTATGCAGTTACCCTTGCAGTAGACCTAATACTTCTTTGACAGAAGTAGGAGTTATGTTTTGGCTAGAGCCTGTTTTGCAAAAAGGCATCTAGTTTTGATTTTAAGACATCAAAAAGAATACACTACTTATTACATTTGAGTTTAATTTCTTACCTTGTATAACACTGTGCTCCAGGCATTGGTTATTATTCCTTTTTCCATTCTATTAAGGCCTTTAGGTACTAGTGTTTGCTTCCTATTGTAGGCAAGTATAGAATGCAATATTGACCATGCAATCTTGAGAAAGAGGGAAGTAAGGTAGGGGTTAGCTAGATCTGGCAGTATTTTTATAAGAGGCTCATTGTATAAGCACATTCCTATAACCTCTATAATGTGGATTTTTAATTCACAGTGTTTACTTCTCCACCTTTTTCCTGAAGCAATAACCCTGGTAGATTTTCCACTAGATTTTCATCAGCACAGCTGTTTTTACAATGTTTAAAGCTAATAGTGTAGCCAACTTGCATAATGACACTGTAGATCACAAGTGCATCCTGTACGAAGCAAATTTTAGGAATCTAATTAAACTGCAATTGAAGACATAGCAGCTGCATGCTGAAGCAGATGTACTTACTGGTCTGAATAATCCTGGTCTCATCTAATTGAAAAGCTGAGCTTGAAGCCTGGTATGTAATAGGATGCGATCAGTTCATGATCTTTTACTTGTTAAATATATTATTGCAATGACTGCCTGGATTCCTAAATGAATAGCTCAAGACTTTAAGACATTAGTTAGGGCAGAGAAAATGTCTTATTTGTAACTATTGTTTTGAAGATATTTCTTACATCAGCCCCTCCTAAGAACTACTTCAAGAACCTAAGCCCTTTGTTGGATGTATCCATTTCTCATGCTGAATAAAATATTTTCTGGGGTAGATGTGACCTTATGAACTTTACCCTAGCTGTGGAACTGCATCAACACAGGATTACTTGGTAAGTGGTTAATAGTATAGCTACTGAAGTATGCAATGAAATCAACAAAACTAAAGAGCAAGTCAAAAATAGCTGCCCTGGTTTTAACTTGTTTATGGTTTTAGTCAAATACTGCAAGGCACTGTACTAAATATGTTAATATATTTCAAGTTTGAGAAAAAAACTATTTTATCAAAATACTGGGAGAAAGAACCTTTCTCTACTAGAATAGTAGGCTGAATCCTCAGGTGATCTGTTACCAGAACTCCTAGCCAGGTGCTCAAAGTTCAGTAGACTCTGTAGAATGAGATGTGTTTAGGTCTTCTTATTGTATCTGAATTACACTACCTTTAGCATACTTCTTGGCACTGGCTCTGCATCTACTGAACACAAAAGTATGCAGTGAAAAAGCAAAGAGAGTGACTTAGCTTGACCTCTAAAGATTTTTTGCTTTCAGGTCAGTAATGAGGGTTTTTGTTCTAGAGGAAATGGCTCTGCTAATGTCTGCTGTAGTTGTTCTAGGGATAAATAATACCTCCGTTTTTAATACTGTCAGGTTTTGCACCATTAATGGGAATTAAATTCACTTACTGAGAAATAGTGACATCTGGACTTTTAAAATATACCTTTCTTCTTGTTGACTTGGGATGCTATCCATTCTGTTAAGAAGATAGAAAAATTAGTCAAAATATTGGGTCAAACTACAAATTAGGAGTCTATATATAGTTATGTGAAATATGACTATAGGCAGTCTCATTTGAGGCAATGTAACATTCCTTCTAGTAATTTGTACAATTCAAGAATTTATTGCATGTTATAAGCCTGTAATTGGAACAAGATGTGTATCAGTACTGGCAGAAATGAAGTTTGACTAGTAGTAGACTACTTGAGATTTCTGCAGGATGTTTTTATCTAAAGTCAAAGTGGGTAAGCTATATTTTTGTTGTATCTGAGCTCACAAGTATCTGTAGAAATGTTATTGGAAGATACCCTTTGTCTCCACCTATGAGAAACCCTGAAATCTGGGATGAATTAGGCCTAGTAGTGCTCTTCTAGCTCTGTTAGACAAGAAGTACCCTACTATCATCTACTCTACACCTTTTTTTTCTTGAGATGCATATTTCAAAAGACTACGCCTAATTCAGAATAACTGTTGAACACATGAAATCATCCATGCTGATTATTGTATTTATTCACCACTTGTCAGGGTGTCACTCCTCCAGCAAGCCTCTTTTGGCATTTACTCCAACTTCCTAACCCATTATAAGTATAATCATTCTCTTCCATAAGATTTTTCTTTATGCTAGTTACTCTCTGGTAAGAACACACTTGATTTGAATAATTAATGACTGAGTTCTCAGTTTTATTTTTAGTAAACGGTGTATTTGGCTTATTTAGAACTTGAACATTCAAGGTTCAACATTCAGATCCTTTTTTTAAAGATATGAATGACAAAGTATTACATCAGACATTTTTGGATGGCTTATACTTCCATCCCTGTTCTGGAAGTGGAGCACAGAGACATAATCCCATTCCTGGAAGTAATACGCAGCAGCCCTTTCACAGGCATAGATTACCTGCCCCCATCACCTCTCCCCATGCTGGCTGTGTGTGTTGCAGAACTGGAAGTCAGGGCAAAGGCTCTGCTAAGGTTATGATATCCCTACATATTTTAATAAAAAGGAATGCTAAAACTTCCCCAAATTACAGTATTAGGAACAAATGTATCAATACATCTTAATTGTAAACACAGAAGAATCCCATGTTTCAGGCTTTCTGCTGGTTGCCGCTAGGGGTTATCAATAATTTTTTCCATAAATTCATTATGTAGCTTCTGTTTGTGTGATGGATTCCCCCACCTACCAACCTTCCCTTGAAGCACTGAATATTAGCCATAGCTCAACATGACTTTAGGCGGTGGTGTGCCAAAAATCTGTTGGGTGTCTGATTGGCTGGTCTGATTGCCAGGTTTGAAACCAGAAAGAATTTTTTTCCTATGTCAAACTGGTAAGGATCACAGTGGTTTTCTTACTTCCTCCTCTATCTAGAATCATCAGAGCATACTTTAACCTAACACAATCTGTTGCCGTTTTAGTAGCCAAGGCATTGGTGGTACCCTTGTCTCCTTAGCTTGAAGGATTTATTATTAGGGTGCTTTGTGGCTGTTATGTCTAACAGCAGCCAGAGTAGATGATCTTGTGGACTCTTTTGGACAAATAATTGCCCCACATTATGAAACTGCTTGTAAGTATTTTTGATATCTTAAATATCTGTTTCCCCTTCCTCTAGGCATCAGATTAATTAGTCTTGTCCCAAGATATTCCACAGTGAGTTAATGAAAATAACATCCCTGTTAAGTCCTTTTTCATCAGTGCAAACCAAGAGTGTTGCAAACTAAGGACCTGATCCTGCAACGAACTTCATATTCATGTAGGAGCCCATTTGCCAAGAGGTTGTTAACAAGTTCAGTACGGTCAATACCTTGTAACTGTTTCCATAAAGATCTAAAACAATTATGCCGCTTTAATCCATACTTCAATTACATATTCTCTTCTCTGCCTCTATTAATATTATACATGAAGAGGTTAAGTTAGTTTCCATTTAATCATAGTTTCTTTTACCCACACTTCCATCCTGGTTTGAAATTTCATTTGAGCTTTCAGTTGTTGATTTCTGAATCTCATTTTAGTGTTTGTCATTAAATGATTTTAATTGCTTTTTTTACACTGCAGAATATTTTGTTCATATGCACATCTCTATTCAGACTAAATTGTGTGAAGATCAAAACTGTTGTGCCACTTTGTGCAAATAAGTAGCATAATACATCATCTAACACACTAGAACAAAGGTTAATAAAGATGTTTCTATTAAAGGCTGAGTCTTCTAATCCGAATGTATGTATTCATAAAAACTGACAAATGTTCTGGATGGAAAATATACCTAAGTACTATCAATATGCATTTTAAAAATACTAATTTGCTTGAAAGTTAATTCAGCCTTAGAAATATTTACGTAAATTAAAATTGTACTTAGATCTGAGAAATTAATCCTTGTATCTTTAATCAAGAATTCTAAATGAATACTCAGACATTTCTTAAGAAGATTATGTTAAACGCTGTTTATGAAAAGGCAAACAAAAACATCTTATAAAGAGCATATGTTGTATTTATGTTTGCTGAAATTGCTCTCCTTGTAAACTAGAACCTTAAACTTTTAACCCCTGACTTCCTTTTTTCTTTATTTATGCAACATGTCCTTATAATCTCTCATGTTCTCCCATAAGTTATGTGATCATGTATCAACATGCATCACATTTGATTGCATACCTGTGTGAGGAGATGAATTTGAACCCTAAAGATAAAGGCTGTGCACCCACTTGTACAGCTGCTATATAAGATGTCCATTGCAAAATAGTAGTCAAAATTTCATAGATGAAAATTCATGGGTCTTTAGATAGAAACAGAAGTAGTGTACTGTAAGACACTATCAAAGAATTAAAAACAACCATAGCTCCTGAGAGGGAGAGGGATTAAAAAAAATCTTCCTTGGGTAAATTTTCCTAAGATATTGTCAGTGCTGTGATTTCTTTCAGGTGAATAAGAAAAAGGGGTGATTTGAGTAATAAAAGGATAGTTGCTGTAGAAAAATAATCTAGAAAGGAACATTTTCATTTGTGTTTTGAACCTCTCCCCCTGCAAACAGTTCAGGGCAAGTGATGACTAATACACTTTCTCCACAGTCTAAGATTTTCCTCCAATATACCTTATTGACCATGCTGCCATTGCTCTCCTTTAGTTCATGAGAGATGCGGCTTCAGTTTCCTGCCAAGTATGTGATTCTACTTTCACTAAACTCCATTTTACACCTGTGTAACTTCATTGACCTAAGTGGAACTACTGACTCAGATCCATTAAATGTAAGCAGAATCAAGCATTTAGTGGGTTAGCTTTACAATAACACCTCATAATTTTTTGCAAGGATACGGGAAAAAAGCAAGTGAGAATTATTGATTCAAAGATTTACAGTAGTTTGATAACCTTGAACTTGCTTCCTTCCTGGGGCATATGAGCATTGTTAAAGCTGGTGTGTAGTAATCTGACATTAGCAACAAAAAGGAATGAGAGGGATTTGATCACAAGATGCAAAAATTTTGAAGTTCAGGGGTGGATAAAACAGCTCTGGTGTGTGTGTACAAAAGTTTCTGTTTATACATGGGATGGAGGCTTTTATGCAATTTTTAATCCACTCTGAAGTTCTTCTTTCTGTAACCATCAGATTTTCTAAGAGATTTTTCCTAAGTGTCCCCCTAAGCTCAAGAAACGCAGTGGAGAATCTGTCATGTGCCAAACAAGCTACTCTTGGACTGAAACCACACTAATTGCTGTAACTTAAAGAAGTCCTCTCTAGTTGCAATTTTCCCCCCAAACCAACTAGCAGGTTCCCTTCATAAAGAATAGCTGCAGAGACAGCCAAGAGTTTAACAAGTCAAGTGGAAACACATGGGAAGAGACACTATCAGTTTTAGGGCAGAAGGCAGGGCAGGCAGGGGGTACCTTTCTATTAACAGATTGTTAAGAAGTTTTTCCTTGCACATTTAATTTGTTTGTTGAAGCATTTTTTTTTACATTTACTTTTTTCCTTGATAGGTGAGAAACCTGGAAATGAACAAGAAGTGAGGTTGCAGAATGCCAGCAAGCAGATAGTGCAAGCTGCTATCCTACAAGCTGTACAACAAGTCTCCCAGGAGAATCAGCAAAAGGAGAAGAAAATAAACAGCAGTGTGAGCCTCCAGCTAGAAAGAGGAGAATTAACCAAGAAACATGAAAAGAAGTAAAGGCATGAATCCTTTGTTCTGGTCCTCCAGTTTGAAGTAATTCCAGCCTTCCTTTTAGTATCAGCTGTTGTTGCCAGTGCAATGTTACTACTGTAAAGCAAACCAAAGTATAATCAGCACCTAGACCTAGAGTAAAACTGCAATAGTCCTCAGCTGAGAAATATTAAGTGCATTAGGTGACTAACTTCATATTTATGCAGTGCCTCTTAAACATAACAGAAAACAATACTATATCTATACAAGTAGTTTCAAGCACAATCTTCTCTAAAGATAGTTTTATATTCAAAAGCTTGTTGTTACTGCATTTCTGTATGAATGTTGTGTGCTTCATCTGTGTCTATTCAACAGGCAAATATCTTCATACAGTTATGGGCTTCCCAAGGATTATCTGTGTCAACTGAACTATGTGTTGTGGCGTGCTGGAGAAGAGCTTGAAACATGAGTCCATATTTTTTTTCATTGAGGCTGGGCTGCACAAAATAGGAGCAGTAAAATGGATTTGGAAACTTCCAAGAACTAATGTAATTTCAACCCAAGAAAGTGTAGGGTCTAGAACTATGATCTAGAACTACTGGGTTGTCCTTTTTTTTTGTTAAAGTATCCTGAAGCTGATCTAAATATTTAATCTGCACAAAAGTCATTTGTGCCTTTTCATTTTGTCAATATTATTAAAAGAAGACGGAGGAGGTATTATACAGGTGCCTAATTCTTCCTTTGATTTTGCAAACATATCTATGCTTAGATTTATAATAATTAAACCTAATGTCTAAAATATTTCAAGATTTTTCATTTAAAATTTATGAAAATTCTGGTGGATGAAAATACGCTGTGAATTAATCTGGGCATTATAGTCATTTCCCATTTGCTGGCTCTAAAATAACTTCAGCTCTGTACAATTTTCACATAAATTCACTTAAATGGCAGTACACTTGGTTGGGGTTGGTACTTAAATTCCCTTACATTCTAATACCAAATTGCTGTAGAAGTGCACAATAGCCATGGGAAAAATTTATTCAATACTACTTTCAATTTATGCTCAGCAGCTAAACTGTAGGTTGTATTCTTGTGCCAGTGACATGAATAACAGGTTATTCAGGTCATGGAATGACCTATACAGTTGCCTCAACAGAATATCTATATTAGTGGACATAATGACAAGCAGGGACGTGTGATTTGTGGAGCCACAAACTACATACGTGGAATGTTAACACATGGCCCATGCTGCAAATTTGCAGTATGGGGACAAAATTTGCTACTGGGATTTCCAGGTAGCAAAAAAAAAGTGCTAGGAAAAAAAGCGACATAGCACATGCTACAATAGCGTGCACTGGCACAAATGGAGGTTTGGTCCTCCAGTGAGACGTTCTAGCTACTCCAGCATGCCAGGGGTCAGGAGGAGCTGGACAAGGGCAGTTTGCCCACAGCAGGAAAGTGTGTCCCACACCATATTTGTGCTGCTAGTATTTGTGCCACTGCAGGTGCATGCCCTGGCACATCTAGACGCGGCCAATGGCTGCGAGTCATAGTCCGCGTAGAACTATTTCATTTGGAAAAGAGGAGACTAGCTTTTCTAACTGCCTTTGCTACTCATGGATAGGTTTCTTAGAGAAGCTTTTGGTTTATGGATGAATTGGCTATTACATAGCACATCCCACAGCTAGTGCTGAAAACCTTCAGGGGTCTTTCTAGTGGCTGAAGTCTTAACTTCTTAATATCCACACATGCTGTAATGCTAACCTCCTAAATCTGCATGGTTGTAATGTCTTTAACTGATTATTTACACCAGATAATAATATATTTTATTTTACTTAAGTAACTTAATCTATTTTAATATATTTCAACAGGCAAAGAAAAAATAATTCCAAATGATAAAACTAGTATTTCTTAGCCCTTAAAATATGAAAAATTGGACAAACACTAAACAGTCTTCACGTACTCATATCATAGTGCATTTTACCATGTAAATTTTCCGAGTGAAACATCCAAAACCTAAGAGAAGGCACAAGTTAGTAGATCACAAGTGCTAGCGTTGGGTTGAGGGATGGCTCCTTTCTAGGCAATCAATATCTTACTAATCTCTCAGAAAGTTTAAAGAGCTGGCTCAAGAGTTAATGGCCAACTTTGGTGAGCAGGCAGGGACTATTTATGATATGATGATAAGCTGGAAAGATTTTAGCACTGAAGGTGGCATTTTCCATTTATTATAAAGTTGTTTTTACATTGTCTTTTTAACCAAGAAATGTTTTGTGTTGCACAACTTGAATGGATGGGAAAAAGGAAAGCAATGTTCAGATTCCCTAGACAACTTTTTCAGGGTGCTAGAAAAGAGATCGGGGGAAGATAAATGTAGAGCTCAACCTAAGCACTCAACCTAAAACTAAGATATGACATAAGTTATGTTTAATTTCTGGTGTGAAATATATCCATACACTTGTTCATAATTTGGCAACACACTAATTATATTGCATATGGATTTTATGAAGACCGAAACTGAATATTGAAGCTAAAGTTAGAATATCTTGCATAATTGTTCATAAAATCATAAACTGGGCAGACAACATGTTAATTCAAGTCTTTTTTTTCAATGTCTAACTGGCTTTCCAATATCACAACAGCATCTGAAACTAGAATTTCTATCCGCAATAATAAACATATGCAAATTATCTTAGTGTCCTTTTGTATGTGGTAACATCAAATACAAATGTCAATGAATTAATACACTCTAGTAAAGGATTTTTTAAATTAAGCTGACAAAGGTTTTTCACATTTTGGAAATGAAAGCACTCAGGATAGAATATGTGCTTGAAAAAATATGGCACTCGCTACAAACCACAGGTTATCCACTTATACCCTGATTTGGGGCTAGAATCTATGAGAGTAGACCCACAGGCTCTTGCCTCACCTCACTGACCAAAACTAGTCTTTGTGAAAATACAGGGATCCATAACCACACAGCTGTTTGTACAACCAGGTGCTTAGTGGGTTAAGAAGTGGTCCTCTGATAATATATTCCTGCTCACAGTAGCAAGGGACTATCAAAAGCAGAGTTTCCTTTCAAGTTATTCTCATTAGTCAGGTTGTGGTTTTGTTTTGCTTGCTTAAAAATAGAAGTGTTTCATTCTCCTAATACTTGCTTTCGTAGAATTTTTGTCCTTTTAGAATTAAATTGGGTTTCATGTATGGACTTGCTAATCCAAGACTAAAAAACTACTAGTTCACTTTTTTTACTTATTTGACTAGCACTTCAGGGACTTTACAGTATACTTTTCCTTTTCTGTTCATTAAATATTTATGCAAAACAAGCTGCAGCTACAAATTAATGTTATGAAAGAAAGGAAGCATTTTTCAAGGGTGTGTGGCAGATGGTCTCTTTACTTACATTGACCATTTAAAACAATGCAACCTATTTGCATTTGCTCAAGACTAAAGCTGAAAGTAAAAGCTGCAAAAACACAACTTTTTTGTGTATTGAGAAGTTTGAAATCTGATGTAAGCCGATATATCTGCAAATTTGTAAAATATACATATGGAGTCTGCTGATTCAGAAATATCAACATACCCATAAAATGTTTTCTGCATGTATCTGTAACTGAAAACTGTACAGAATTCACAATTTATGTAGAATGCAGCTGCTTGGCTGGTGTTGTGAGATGGAAGGAGAATATTACATCAGTCTACTGAAGCCTTGTCATGTTCCCTGCCTGATCTTGGATTCAATACAAGGTACTGATTGCAATGTATAAACTCTTGGTTAAAATGAAACTGGTCCTGTAAGGAAGTTAGAGCCAAACCCTTCCTGTGTTTAATCATATAATTGACCTCCTGCTCATCTGCTGATTTCTTTTAGTAAAACTGTATATCACAAGGGACCTGGGAAACACTTGTGTATCACACTACAGAACCAACCTAGCCCAGAGGTTTCCAAAATTGTTAATCATAACAACACTAAGCTTCCTAAATGCATATCTAGTAAAATCAAACAAGCCAACATTCTTATAGGAACACCCCTAAACATATAATGGTCCTTAAGTCTTAACTAAAAAGTATACACATACACACATTAGAACAGTACGAACCAATCCAGATGAAGACATGCCCATTCTGTGTGATTGTTTTACTATATCCTTTTGTCCTCTAAATCATTCCCTCCAGGTACATCATTAATATTGCTTTCCTTTTATTCAACTTGTTATTTAATAATGTCTTTTTAATCATAACATTTAGGTACCTATAACAATGTTTTCCCACTAGTTCCCTAACTACAACTTTTATCACCTCTTCCTTCTTCTTGCTACTTTTTCCTCCCATGAACTTTGAAAGGCATCTCTCTGTTTCCCTCTATCAGCACCCTGTCCTGTAATGTGTACACCAAGATATTTATCATTCCTGTGGTTGCCGTTCTTGCATTGTGTGGACCTGGTATACCATGGATACATAGATGACCAAACTGCCCATTGAAGTAATAGTTTACCAGAGATCAAGACTGTTCCGCAGCCCTATTCTATGGCAGATGTAAGGCTGCCCCACAGAACCACATAAACCTCTGTTTTTCTGCTATCAAGGACAAAGACAAAATCTGATCATTGAATAGAGATCTGGATCTGAACCCTGTCCAAACTCCCCAGTCGAATCAGGATTTTCTCACTGGGGCCCAAGACAGTCACCTATCTCCTTAACCAATCCACAGTTAGCATATATCATACCAGATGTCAGTGAACCATGATCATGAGCATCATTACAAAGGTCCTTGAGCAGCATCAGGCCTTTAATGTTGTGGGCCTGTTCTGGCTCCATCCCTTCTGGCTATTTAAGAAGGGAGCCAGGAATTGCTAAGCATGGGTCAGCTTCCAAAGAGGCCAGAACTCTTGAAAGGGTAGTGGATGAATGTTTCTGCCATATCCTTGCAAAGGGATAGAGAAAATGGTGGGAGCATTGCAACAGAAGGCTACAGAGCCTACAGGATGAATTGAGAGTCACTGATGAGGTACCTTGCGTGAAACATATTTGTGATGCAATATACAAAGTGTGAGACTTGTAGGATGTTGGGCAGGGCAACAGGATAGTTGACTCTGGTCTAAGCTGACCTACATTGTTTTTATTTAATACCCTTTCTCAATATCTGCTTGTCCTCTGTGTATTCTGATTTCTGAAGAACTTAGTGACTAAACCATAATCACCAGTCCCACTTAAGAATTTTACCTGACATATCCCAATTTCAGATGCCACTACTATAGGCCCCATACTGCTCCCCTATAACTGTATCTATTATGTGAGTTTAGAAATCTGTTCCTTCACTATCAGGCCATCCTTGGGGCCCAGGAAACCCTCCTGTTCCAAACCATGGCAGGCCCAGTAGTCCTTTCTCCTCTAATTCTCTTGGGCCTTTGACAGCCAGTTTGCTTAATTGTTTCTCATTTTACATCACTGCAGTGCAGTTGCAGCAGCACCAGAAGCCAAGCACTTAGACATAGAGCCAGCAGAATCTTCAAGTACTAAAACATCACTTTCTCCCCACTAGCTAGCCAACCCACACGTGAAAAGAGTGCAGTTCCCTCTGATACACAGCCACAAGGGGCTGAGCCTCTCAGGTACATTTGCCCCAGTAATGATAAATTTACCATCAATTTTGACTTTAGTTGTACGCATAGAAATGCTTGTTTTACAAGTCCCATACTACTAGTGAGTTGCTTTGATGTGCATGCAGGGGGACATGAATTAGGGTCCTAGATTAGGATGATTGAATGTGCATACAAAGTTTAAGGTTAATTGCTTATTTCTTATAGTTCTGTGTGACCAAGAAATATGGTCTAGTTAATTATACAGTATTACCTAATTTCTATTAAATCAGGGTGGCTCTGCTAGTCCTGTATATTAGCAACATTTGGTGTGCAAATGGTGTTGTTATCAGTAAATGTCAGTCTTCAGTCTCTAAAAAGGCCTGTCACATTTCATTTGGGCATGCATATGATTACATTGTGGTTCCCACCACCACTGAGGGCAGACAATAAAGAATGAGTTCTGTGTAATTGTTCAGTTTCTTAATCTTTCGAGATCAATTTTATTTCACACATGCGCCCATATTGGTAGAAAGATAAAGCACTTTCACTGTATAAATTTTCAGATTGTTTATGACAAGAGATGCATCATTGCTCAGGTAGATACCAAACATTCTTCAGAGGGACAAGGACATACAATTTATTATCAATACATCTCACTGGAAAGACAATGTTTCAGTCTTGTGTGGCAATTTAGCATGTCTGGAGGCATATGTATCAAACTACAAACTCAGCATCATTTTAATTGTAAGACTGCACTGAACCATCTTTTTGCTTCCATCTTGGACTAAAATTAAAAAACAGGTTACTGCACAGTGAACAGTACCAAGCAATTTAGAGTTACTAGCAATGAATCACTTTCACTGGCAATGCATACTAAAAATATGGGCAGAGCTAAAAGAAACCTTTTTTTTCTATGCACTTCAGGCAGGTGAGACCCAAGTAACCAATTACCTGATAGGGTAATTAGAAATTACCAGATATGTCACATGGCAGATAAGACTGGAAGTTATAAAATGACCTGGGTTGCTTCTGCTCTTAGTAACTTGCTCTTTAACCAGAACAAACAGGCAGAGGAGGAGGAAACTTTAAAAAACCCTGAAAGTACTGATTAAAACCTAATGAATCACTGAGTTCTGGGTGAAGTCTGAGGAAGAGAATCCCCTACTGTTGTGTGGTGTGTGATCACCTCCCCTCCCTCCCTCCTCTAAGATTGATGTATCACTGGATTTAACAGTAAAGTCTTTGTAAATTGCAAGTGTTACTTGCCTCTAGTACTGCATCTCAAGCTTTTCAACTAAGAAATATGGAGTTCCCAAAGGAGTAAAACTCTGCAGTGTGTGTGTCTGAGTAACTGGGGTGTCTCATAGAGCCACCACTGTTCCTGGGCACTCAGGACAGCTGGCCCATAGGGTCCTTTTCCTAAAAGTGACTAAGGATAGAGTCTATCCCTGGGAGGTGTGATGGAGCCTAACCACACTCGGGAATTCAGGATTTGTATCCAAAGACAACTGCCTTGTGAACAAGGGGGGTTCATTCCAGATTCTGATACTCTGCCTTGCAGGAAGTAAGTGTCTGGCTGATTTTAGAATTAGGACTTTATATATGTGTTTATGTATATATATGTATACAACATCAAATGCACAACTAGGGTGTAATTTAATTGTATTAGATATATTATTATTTAATTATATGATATAGATATATTTATATAATATATAGTTATAATTGTATTTGATTATATATATACTTTATTATAATTTTAGTGAATTATATATATTTATTACAATTATAATATTATTTATATATATATCAAATAAAATTATACCTTAGCTGTGCATTTGATGTTGTACACACACACACACACATATATATACATATAAAGTCCTAATACACACACACGCATATATATATATACACTTATATATATATATACACACATAAACACACATAAAATTATATCCTAGCTGTGCATTCAATGTTGTCTCATCAGTTTCTATGTTCATATGTAAAGGCAATAAATTTGTTGTTGTGGGCAAGTTACAATATGTGAAGTCTATCGTCTATGCAGTATAGCCTGACGATGTATAACAGTGGTGCTCAAAGTGAATTGAGTCTGGCCCATGAGGCCATTTCATCTATCCAGAGTGTGTTCTGTAGGTCTGGAAATTTAGCAGCAGGTGAGCGGCGGCATTGTCAATTGCTGCTTCCTCTACTGCCAAATTTCAAGAAGTCTGAAGAACCCCATAGGGTGGATGACATCCCAGATCATGCCAGCACATGGTAAGGTTAACATGTGGGGCCAAGCTGATATACACAGCCAAATTCAGCATGTGGGGCTGGGCTGGTGTGCATGGGTAGTTCTGGTGGACTGACCCCACACTGGATAAGGCCTACAGACTGACCCCACATGTGGGATCTGACTTGCTGACTGGCCCTGCAGTGCTCATCTGGCAGGTTGATATACAAGTGATACACATACATTGCAAGTTAGCAACTTTATATTCTGGGTATACATGGTTTCCTATGTATTTTTTTAAAGATATTTTCTTATTTGTTTATGGTTAGAGTATCATGCAAAATGAAGACTGGCAAATCTGACTAAAATTGGGATGGAGGTAGAATGCATTTCACCTGAATGTGGAATATTATGTCCACACTCCATTGACGGCTTTAAGAAAACATTTTCAAATAAGAAATATTTTTAGCTTGCTCTACTCTAAAAATGTGCATCTTATGTGTAATTAAGCTAAACTTCCATTTTCTCATCCACAGTGATCCTTAAAACATGTAAGCACTCCTTGACTTTACATATGTTCTAAAATATATATTCCAGAAACAATTCAATATGTAGCTGCTTTCTGTCAAGGGCACTAGAGGATTGCAATTAATCTTTCTACAGGCAAGTTGTACCTGTCCTTTGTAACGGACAATCTGCCAAGTCAGCCATTATGCATTAATTAGTCTGTATCTATCAAGGCCACCAAAAAAGTTATAGATGCTGGCTGAGATTTAGAAACCAGACGTGTTTACATTTTAATTGTATTACAGGCGTCTAATGTTTCTGTTTGAATGGCAGCTGCAGCTTGCTGAATGTTGTCTCCAGTTCACTCCCTTTATGAAACCTACAAAATATAATTTTTATTCAAGACTGCCTTCTTAAACAAATGAATATTTTGAATGATATACAGTTAACAGTTACTTGCAGCTGAAAAAGTTTTAGCATCACTGTCTAGTACAGGACCTAATTGAAGCTAATGCGTGCAATTCTATCCTGCTGAAGTTACTAGCAAAGCTCCCATTGATTCAAATGGGTTGACTTTTATCCAATATGACTCTTATCACTGACTTCAGTGGAAGCATGAACCATCCTCTATTAAGACATTATGCAAGTCACAGTCTCTATCTTGGCAGTAAGGATTGGCTACAATACACACAGAGTTCAGCTGAATCCCTGAGTTACCCAGGGACCCTCTTATGTCAATAGTGAATGTAGTTTTCTTACTAAGACTGCAACTCAAGGTCTCAGCTCAACATTTCAAGCAGCCTACATATGAAAGGTTGGATATTTCTGTTAATATTTTCTCACAACCTTATTCAAAAGTCACTCAAATGGTAATTCAGCAGTATGTTGCTCTTGTGCATTGATGTAGAACAGAACCTTTATAAATAACGTTTATAAAGAAATCAGTTTTAAGAAAACGATATTTTCCTGTTTTCCACATTAAGATAATATCTTAACATCAATGAAAATTAAATAAAAATCTTAAAATGAGATTTCCTGCTATAATCACTATGCTCAGGTTTGACTTAATTTGTAGCTATGATATAATATTTTGTTACAAAAAATACTTTCACTGATGTGTTTTATGGTTGGAAATGCATGCATACTCAAGATCACTGGTTAGAGTTGGAAATAAAACACTAGTCCATCTCCCCATCTCTGTTTTCTCTGTAGTCAAGTCTTCAGAGTACCAAGCAGTATGGTGGAGTTTGTAAATGCTTCACTTAGAAGATCTCTCCCAAACCCTAATGAAGGTCCCTGAATACCAAAGTTTTAGGGCAGTGATGCTCAACATTTTTGGCCAGTGGGCCAGATGGGTAGTGCCCAGGCCATTTGCAGGCCAGATCTGACTGATGGTCCTGATTCAGCATGGGGTAGTTACAGCAGGGCCCCATCTGGTTGTGCAAAGCGGGGCAGGGGGCAGTCTGGCTCCAACCTGGCCCTGCAGGGACAAGGGAGGGGGCATGGCCCATCCTCAGCCCAGCCCCACAGGGGGAAGGGGGGTCTGACCTGGCCTCACATGGGGAGGGAAGGGGTCTTGAGCTGGCCCTAACTGGGCCTGCAGGGGGAAAGAGGGTGTGGCCCAGGCCATCCATCTTGGGAGGAGGGGCATGGCCCAGCCTTATCTAGCCATGGGGATAGGGGAGGAGGGCATGCCCTGGCCTCAACCTGCTATGTGGGTCTTGGGATTTGGAAACACGGCAAGGGGGAGTGTGACTGTATCTATTGCCACTGCTCCCCCACCACCAGATTTTCCAAACCATGGGGAGCCCCATGGGTTGCATACCTATGGCTCAGCAGGCTGCATTTGGCCCATGGCCCAGAGGTTAAGCACTCTTGATTTAGGCTAAAAATGTCTAGTGTCCCAATTCTAAGGCATAGCATATCATTTATGGAGAAGGGAGATAATTAGTCATATTAATCTGAAGTAAGGCAGAATGCAAGACAGGATAGCATCTTAAAGATTAACTCATTCAGAAAGGTATAAGCATCCATAGGCTAAAGCCTGTGAATACCATCTGATGTAGTAGGCTGTAGCTGACAAAAGCTGATGCCTTTCTGAAAAAAGTAGTCTTGAAGGTGCCAGCCAACTCATTTTATGAAGGCAAGATGGAGACAGAGAGGGACCTAGCATGCAAGCAAAGTGGAACAGAGGTGCAAGGTGGCTCAAAACAGAGCTACTTCCAACCTGGACTGGGAGATCTAAATTAGACCCTTCTTTGCCAGCCTCTGGAAGGATTTACTTGGCTCCCATACTGTGCTCATTAATTCACTGACAGGCTCAAGGGAAGACCAGCTGAATTGTGCAGATCACACAAAATATTAATTTCTATAACAGCAAAAATCTAGATGATCCTGTGCAGATTGGGGCCATATTGTTCTAACCACTGCTGTTTACACAACATAAAAAATAGCAACTCTACCTTTTGCCCCCATCAAGTGGACAGTGAAAATAACAAGGATGTAAATCCGTTATACTGGCTTTTACAGTGGCAAAGCCAAAATAGAATCCCCCATCAGTGATGTATTCACAAGACCTTACTGCCTTGCAGATAGATAGTGGAGAAAATGCAATGAAAGACTATCCAGGCATTGATTCAACGTGAATGGAGGGGACAAACTGAGAAGATGGAGCAGAGTATCAATAGGTGTTCATCACCTTCGCTCTAAATAGGAGCAGAAAATAATGGATGGAATACTACAGGGAGCAGGTGATTGGTAAAAATGTTTACTGACAAAGATCCTAATGCAGATATAATTACTGTTGCTTGAAATAATGTTTCTGAATTCAAATTATCATTAACTGGCGAGGAATGAATGTTATCCAGTGAAATTTGGGTCAAAATGTAGATGTATCTTAATTAAATGAATGATTTATGCAAAATGTTTTTAAAAGAAAAGCTAAGTGACTCAGCTCTTTGGAGCACAAGGCACTAAACAAGCAGTTTATTTCCTGCAGAAGAAAAAAGCAGCAGTTATGAAAGTGAATTATCAAGCTATGAGGTTTAGTTAGATATAATACCCTGGCCTGGCTTCATTGGTATACTAACATGATCAATTGAGGTGCTTTAATTAGCACATATTGCACTGGTACAATACATTTTTTAACAGTTGTTCAAAATTTTACAGGTGTGCATTAAAATTTAGAGCCCCCATGACTATTAAGCCTAGCCCACTAGAAATTAATTTCCTATAGTAATGAATTTCTGTATCTCTAGTCCATCTTATTTTCATATTATAGTTAAGTTTCTAGGTGAGAAATTGTTACAATCTGATAAGAAAAAATAGAAAATTTTAGTTTGACTTCATTATTAGGATGAGCACAATAAACATATCAAAGCCAATTTGAGCTCTGCAACTAAAATGTATTTCACTGAATGATACAATGTCTCTTATTTCATTGTGGGATGATGTCTGATTGAAAATATATTTCTCTGTGTTAATTAACTCATTTTGATACTGATTTGGGTGGAGTTATCTATGAAGCAGCATAACTCATGCTTCCTGTTGATTGTTGCTTATTCTGTAATCTTTCCCCTTTCATTTGATTTATGTCCTTTTCCCTTCCATCCTCTTGATGAAGTTAGCTAAGGTCTTTTCAGTATTAAATTACACAGAGCACACAGATTGATGATTTGGAGCCTTAAGCTCTTTAAACTGGCTGCTACTTTTTTTTAGGCAAGCCTTTTTTTTAAAGATTTATTTCATTTGCCCTTTGAAACAAGAGAATTACCTTGAATTTGGAAATTTTGCTAAGGTTATTCTCTGGCAAAATGAAGTAAAATCAATCTAAGCCACTGCAGAACCATTTCTGTGACGTGTACCATGTGACCTTTAACGAAATTGGACTGTAGTCAGGTTTCTGAACCAACGCTGTTGTTTTTTTTTAATGCTATTGCAGTCAGGTTTATTTTAGAGCTGATTGGAACAGGTTAATTATGGCATCAAATAACCTGAACTGTGAAGAGTCCTGTTGATTTCAATAGTGTACCAGGGGGCTGCAGGGGCTGTAGTCACAGGACAGACTGCTTCTCACTACTAATGGCAAATGGGCAGGGAGCACAGAGGGATTCAGTAGGGAATGAAGATGTATTGGTGAAGAGGCTGAGCTCCAAATTTACCCAGTTCTCAGAAGAGATAGATGGTACAGACGGGGAAAGACTGAAGGCCCTACTGATGGAGAGAATGAAAAGATACCCTAAGTCTCCCATTTCCAAGTGGATAGTCTTAGACCTCACTTCTGACAATATCAGAGATGGAAATAAGCCTACTACTTCTTTCTGAAGTGGTTGATGAAAGACTAATGATGCTCTTCAAAGGCAAACACACACCTGGGGGTGGGTCTCTTTTGAAGGGGAAATTGTTGGGAGAGGTGTGGGGGCTGAAAAGATTTTAGCTGATGTCGAGAGGCCTTTAGAAAGGAATGCTTCGTATCAAAACTGCCTATATACATATATGCAGCCTTCTGAGGCTCCACCTCTTTTTCAAAATCACAAAAGAAAAATCAATGTAAGTAAAAATATCCTGTTATCTCTGCATAGTTCTTGATTTTTTTTTTTTGCAGTTCAGGTAAGTTGAATGGAAGATTAGAGAATCTAAATTTTGGACTAATAATGACAGTTAGGGGAGGAGTACATGCTTATGTCTTTCTGTGGATCTAGCCAATGGTCCTAAGATGCTTGCAGTAAGGGGAGTAAAAAGCAGAGATGCTTCTCAGCAGACATCAAAAATGAATGTAACATTGGGAAAGGAAGGGTCAGAAATGCATAGTACAAGGAAAGACTGAGAAGATGCTTGAACTTAGATGAAATATTGACTTACTTGTTTATAAATGAATATCAGATCATGTAGTACACCACTCTTCGGGAATTTTGTTGTACTGTGATCATAACAAAACTTTAAAATGCAGATTTCACATTAACTTAGAGACAAATACCCTGCTAATATTTGTCTTTCAAACTTGTGGGTTTAAGCTCTGAAGTTTGGGGTGGAACATAGTTCATAAAAGGAAAGAACATGTTAAGTCTCCACCGTAAACAAAATGACTTACAATATGCTGTCTGTATGTGGGGCTTGATCTTTGAACAGTTGCACAATTTTGGGGCATGAAATTCAGCAAAAACAGTATTCTAAGAAGCTGTTCTGGGTAGCTTCAAATGCACAATGGCTGCTAGCCAGGAGATAACCCAGGGTTGCACTCAATTTGGCAGCACTCTAAATCAGTCTTCATATAAGTAAAAAAGAGATTCCAAAATGTCTTCAGTTCATTAGACAGGGATAAGCTGCTGCTTGAAATCAGCAATGCAGATGATCTTAATCTTCCCCCACCCTCCTTGAATATACATTTATTTTAGACATAGTCAAGAAAGTGCCACCCAAGCTATTTTTAAGTTCCTTTGTTGCATTCCTACTAACCAAAAGTAGCAGTACTTTAGATCTGTTTCAAGTGTGTGCTTTTGGAGAAAATAATGCTTTTTTAGGACAGAAGAGTCCAAGACAATTAATGTTTGTGTTTCCCGTTCTGTTATGCACCACACAAAATAGCAAGGTAGAAGTCATATCATTTTTACGACTCTGTTCCCCTGCCCTTCCCTCTCCTCTCTATCTCCCTCTCCCCCTTCCTTCCCCCCAAATTGCCCTACTGCATTTGATAATTGTATCTAGTTTCATAGTTTCATAGTAACTAGGGTCAGAAGGGGCCTAGAGCAGGCCATCTAGTAGAATCGCTTCTTGGCCTTTTTAAGGCTCAGACCAAGTGTTCTATCTGGTATCAGAGCATAACATAAAATTAATATTTCTTCAATTAATGATGTTAGTGCAAAAAGGCTATCACTACTAGTGAGATTGGGTGGCTCTCAACCTTTTTAGACCCAAGGAACACCCCCATGACTTCTGTGAATTGAGTGGCATCCTATTTCAAAAACTAACCTTGCAGAAGTTATCTTCTCTGGGCAATGGGGATTGATGAACAGCCAGGTAGGGACTAAACCTAAGCCTGTGTTTATGTGCTTGTCTACTCACACTTCATGTCACCTTTCAAAAGATCTCACAGTTATCCTGGTTGAGAATCACTGAACTAGAGGCTTGTATACAACATTTGGGAGTTATAACAGTGTTGGCATTGGAACTGTAACCCCAACAGCAAAGACTGCATATGTTGCTTAGTGCAGCAGTCAGGAAAGATTAGGGTCCGGGATGACATGGTAGCATGTGGCAACAAAATGTAAGGCAAGATGAGTTAAGGACATCAAGTACTGAACATCTCCCCCAATTAAAATCATAGATTCTAACCTGGAGGCACTCTAGTGCTGCTCATGGTAATTGCTACTGGCATTTAAGTCACATGGGGGAGTTAAGAGCATTTTGCCCTGAAAGGTGTCTTGAAAACTAGACTAAAAAACCTGAATTCTTTGTTATTGTGCAACAATTTCATTTGACCTTTTCAAAACAGCTCAATTGAGTTTTGCCTACCTCTGAATCCAAAAGGTCACGCAGGCTATGTTTCAGAGGTAAAGTTTTCCTCTTAGCTTCATACAAGAAAAATAGTAAATTCTTATGTGTTGTTTTGAAATAAAATCCCATAGGCATAGTGTCTACAACACAAAAGGGAAGCATATGTGAATAATTCAATCTGAAAAATTTCACAATAAATTCAAGACAAATAATTGTACAATAAATTTAAAAATGCATAAACTAGATAGTTCAGTCTGCTACAAGTTTATTGTTATCAATAATCCATATAAGATGGAAATCTTGCTAGGAACAAATAGTGAAAAATATGCATGATCTCTTTGGTTTCAAGGTCAACAGAATGGAAGATAATGAACATATTCACAGGGTTTCTCCCCACAAACCCTCAGTGGAAGAGTAATTTATAAAGGGACACTAGAAGACCTGAGCTACAGGGGTACTTTGCCTGGAGAGAAATATTTGGGAGCAAAAAGAGAAATGTATATGATGTATTTGTGTGAGATGTCACAGACCTGAAATAAATAAATAAGTGAGAAAGAAGTATTTGGAGTAATAAGTTCAAGAGATCTGGAAGTCAATCTGAGATGTTTTCTAATTCAAGCAAAAAAAAAGATTAGGGGATTGATAGAAAGAGTAAGAAACATTTCTCAGTATAACTAAAACTAATCTACCTTCTCTAAATTATTACACAAAGTTTAAGACTGCATGTATAATGTGTCTTATTTTGAATGTGATTTTTCTTTCTCTATAATTTTATTTAAATTGGATGTCTGGGCCTGAATTGTCTAGTAAGAGGGAAACGGTAGAAGAAAATTCTGCCTTGATTGGGAAAAGTAGTGAAAGAAAAAGATGTTTAGAGCC
Source organism: Caiman crocodilus (assembly GCA_030014935.1). NCBI lineage: Eukaryota > Metazoa > Chordata > Crocodylia > Alligatoridae > Caiman > Caiman crocodilus. The sequence goes on along the minus strand of JAGPOW010000261.1, from coordinate 83,995,983 downwards.
AACCACCCCTTAGGTAACACTCTCACTGTGCTAGGAAACTGAAGAAATCCTCTTTTTCAGGAGGAGGGCTATGGTGCCGCAGTTCAGTGAACTCATGGGAGAGTTCATGCGAGAGAACCTTGGTCAAAGGGGCAAAAGTGAGTCAGTGGTTCCAATTTCAAACTAGATTCATATTGTGAGACTGCTGCTTCTAATTTAGACACCTAAATCTGAAAAACTCTGGTTTCTGGAGGGCCCTAGAATTTGAATCCATCTCTAAGTTTCTCAGCTAGCTCTTATTCTGCAGTAGGCTAAATCCAAAATTTTGATCCACACCCTTCAGAACTTCTTTGGGATGGGGATGTGTGAAATCAGCTCTGAATTTTGCACTTTAGGCCCTTCTGTAATCCATGAGAGCCTGGTCAATGGCACACTAACTACCTTGTAGTAAACTGGTGGCCATTGTCTGCTACAATAATTAACAGAATTACTTGACATCTCTTCTAATGCAAAGTTAACCGATTCATGGCTCCCAAAATAGAAGCAAATTGCAGAATTTTTTTTCTCCTCTGAAATAAGAAGTAACTAGATCTGGTGCCTATAGCTGGATGGGTTTTAAGCAGTTGCCCAAAGTTGTTTGTTTTGTTTTGTTTTTTCCTTTACAAAATCATGTACTAGGAATTTGAAGTGATTCCACGGCTCACAGGGCACCTATCATATTATGCCTGACTTGGGAGTAGACTTGACCTACTTACGCGATTCAGCTCTTAAATTTGAATCCTCATCCCTACAAAGGATATTGTAACAGGAAGCCAAAGAAGTGGGAGGAATGAGAAACTAGCCGGGCAGCAGGGTAGTGAACCACAGTAAAGAGGTGATTTGTACCTAAATAGAGGGGAGGAGTAAGACAGATATAACAGCCAATGCAAGCTGGGGCAGTGCTGCAGACAGAAGCAGGGCAAGCTGCCAATTAGGCCTAACAAGGAACAACTGGGCCAAAGCTAAAGAGGCACCTGAATAGAAGGGGCTGGGCTTGGGGCAGGAAAGAGGTCACACTGATACTCCAGAGGAAACAGAGCTCCTGGGTGGGGATGAGAGGCTAGAGAAACCCTGAATGACATAGGACTCTTGGGAGACATCAAGATGAGAGCCCAGGAGTGAGGGGGCTAGACAAATGTTATTTTACCCTGGGAAGAGTAGGAAAGTTTTGTTTTAAAGCAGATACTTACCTTTTTATTACAGTTTATACTGGGGAGACTCGAGTCAGGGCAGGCCAGACAAAAAGGAGCCACTAGGGGGCATCATGGCGGCCCTCCAGCACCGGCGTGTTACAGACACCAAAATCAGGACTTCAGAGTACAAAGTCTTCATATTTCCTTTGTTTCCATAGAGCAGAGGTGTTCAACCCAAGGCCCACAGGCCAGATGTTGCCCACAGCACCATGTCATCCAGCCCCTGGGGCTCCTTGTGGGTCTGGAAATTTGGTGGCATGGGAGCAATAGTACCACTTCCCTACTGCCAGATTTCTAGACCTATGTGGAGTCCTACACCCTGCACACTGGATTGGGTGCTTGATCCCAGAATGCAGAGGCAGGGGCAATGCTGGGCCCCCAGAGCCTGATCCCAGGGTGCAGGTACAATGCCAAGCCCTCAGAGCCTGATCCTGGTGTGAGAGGCTGGGAGAAAGTAGTGCTGGGCCTGTGGGGCCCAATCTAGGTGCACACGGGGTGGTGTTGGGCCTCAGAAGTCTAATTCTGGTGCATAGGTGGGTGATGCTAGGCCTGTGGGATCCAAATGCAGTGCACAGGGAGTGGTGCTGGGTTCTTGGGGCAAATCCCAGTATGCAGGGGCAGTGATGGGCCCCACGGTCCAGTCCTGATATATGGAGCTCAATCCAGCCCATGAAATGGCCCTGCACCACTCATCTGTCCCATTGAGCCAATTGGTTGTGCACCACTGCCATAGTCAAAAGATTCATCAGCAAAATTCTCTACTTTTGGGGTTTGGCCTGGTATCTTTTTATTCTCATGGGACATTGGTTGCAAGTTGCAATTAACAAAGCATTCCTATAAATTACTGCATATTGATTGCCTAAGTCCTAATGTTTCTAGGAACAGACTTCTACCGAGTTGCAGGCTGAAAAAATTCCTTCTTAACCTCCAAAACAACTGTCAGTCACACCTATCGTAATTGCTTTGATGTGGCTATGGAAAGAGAAGGTGATGCAGTCACAGAAAGACCACTAACCCAACTGACACCCACAAGAACAGCCCAGCTTAGACAGACAACAAGCAGAACAAATACCCAGGTAAGCAACAGGGGCCCAGGCAGTAGTGAGATTAGGAGGCCAGTGCACACATCTTCAGGAGGCCTCAAATGCCTCTACACAAACTCTCGTAGTATGGAGAACAAGCAGGAGGAACTTACCCTTCTGCTAGGTGACACCAAACCAGACATAGTGGGGCTCACAGAAATGTGGTGGGACCCAACGCATGACTGGGTGGTGAATGTCAAGGGCTATAGGCTGTACAGGAGGGACAGGATAGGGAGGAAAGGTGGGGGTGTGGTGCTCTACATCAAGGAGGAATACACATCCTCATCAAGTAGCACGAGGTCAGGTGAGGGGCACACTGAAGTACTCTGGGTTAGCATACAAGGAAGTCGAGGGGAAAGGGACTTAACGGTCGGGTCTACTATAGACCACCTAACCAAGGGGAAGAGCTAGATCAGGAATTGTTAATGTTAAGTCAGCTCACGTAGGTAGTTAGGTCAAAAGACGTGGTCATCTTGGGTGACCTGAACTTTCCAGGTATCTGCTGGGAAGAGAAGTCAGCCAGGTCTGACCGCTCACATAGGTTCCTACCTGAAATACAGGACCTCCATCTAACCGAGGAGGTGCATAGCCCCACCAGGGGAGACGCTTTGTTGGACCTGTTGCTGACCACAGGCGATGACCTCATGAGGGGGCTGCAGGTGCTCAACCACCTGGGTGACAGTGATCATCGCCTGCTGGAATTCCCCATCCAGCGCAAGGTGGCAAAAGCCTGCAGCAAGGTAGCAGCCCTGGACTTCAGGAGAGCGGACTTCAATGAGGTAAGGAGAATAGTCAGGGTCCCGGAGGGGAGGGGAGGGGAGTCGGGTGTCCAAGAAAAGTGGTCATTCCTTAAGGAGATGGTCCTCGAAGCCAAAAGGGAGGTAATCCCAATGTGGCTCAAAGGGGGCAAGAGGGCACAAAAGCCCCCATGGCTCACCAAAAGCATACAGGAATGTCTACTAGCTAAAAGGACACCTGATGGAATGTGCACCTAATGGAAGGGAGGGGCCATCACCAGGGAGGACTATACCTCGGTTGCTCAGGGCTGCAAGGGGGCGGTCAGGAAGGCCAAGGTGGAGATGGAACTGGGACTAGCTACCCAGATCAAGGACAACAAGAAGGCCTTTTTTAAATACATAGGGAGCAAAAAGAATGTACCGGGTAACATGGGGCCTCTGCAACACACACTAGGAAATCTGGTTGTCACACAAGATGACAAAGCTAACTTATTTAACAATTTCTTTGCCTCCATTTTCCAGAGTAGGGACCGGATCAGCCTGCCCACCAGGACTCCCCCGCATGGCAGGCACACCCAGGCCTAGGGTTAGTGAGGATCTAGTCAGGGAACTTCTAGAGGGATGGGACATATTTAAAATAGCTGGTCCTGATGATCTCTACCCCAGAGTGCTAAGGAAATTAGCAGAGGTCATTGCAGGGCTTCTGGCACAGCTTTACAAGCACTCATGGTGCTCTGGTGTGGTATCAGATGACTGGAAAAGGACCAGTGTTGTTCCCATTTTCAAAAAAGGGAGGAAGGAGGACCCAGGAAACCATGGGCCAGTTAGTCTTACCTCGATCCTGGGTAAGCTTTTTGAGAGAATTATCCTGGCGCATGTCCACAAGGGGCCAGCAGGGGAGGTTATGCTTAGGGGCAACCAACATGGGGTCATTAGAGGCAGGTCCTGTCAGACCAACCTGGTGGTCTTCTA
>JAGPOW010000261.1:83965060-83991881 GCA_030014935.1 Caiman crocodilus | reverse complement strand
ACAAAATCCTTAGATGCAGGGGTAGCAGTGGACGTAGTCTTTCTGGACTTTAGGAAGGCCTTCGACACTGTCTCTCACCCCATTCTCATTAAAAAAACTAGGGGACTATGGCATCAACACCTACACAGTCATATGGGTCACTAACTGGCTGGAGAGCTGCACCCAGAGAGTGGTGGTGGGTAGGTCATTTTTAACCTAGAGGGATGTGGGCAGTGGAGTCCCCCAGGGCTTGGTCCTTGGACCTGCACTGTTCAACATCTTCATCAGCAACTTGGATGAGGGGCTAAAGAGCACCCTGTTCAAATTTGCTGACAACATTTAAGATATAGGGGGATGTGGGCACACTAGTAGGGAGGAATAGGCTGCAATTCAACCTAGACAGGTTACGGGGGTGAGTGGATGAAAACAGGATGGGTTTCAACACTGTCAAATGCAAGGTACTGCACCTGGGGAGGAAGAACCAGCAGCATGCCTACAGGCTGGGGAACTCCCTTCTTGTCAGTGCAGAGACAGAAAAGGATCTTGGAGACATTATTGATGCCAAAATGAACATGGGCCGGTAGTGTGGGGATGCAGTCAAGAAGGCCAACCGTACCTTGTCATGCATCCACAGATGCATCTCGTGCATGGAGGTGATCTTCCAAGGAGGTCCAAGGAGGTGATCTTCCCCCTCTATGCGGCACTGGTTAGGCCCCAGTTGGAGTACTACGTCCAGTTCTGGGTGCCGCACTTCAGGAGAGATGTGGGCAACTTGGAGCAGGTCCAGAGGAGGGCCACCTGCATGATCAGGGGCCAGCAGGGCAGGACCTAGGAGGAGAGGTAAGGGACCTGAACCTGTTCAGCCTCCACAAGAGAAGGCTGAGGGGGGATCTAGTGGCCTGTTACAAACTAGTCAAAGGAGACCAGCAGGCATTGGGGGAGTCCCTGTTTGCCTGAGCACTGCCAGGAGTGACTAGAAATAATGGTCACAAGCTGGCAGAGGGTAGATTCAGACTAGACATCAGGAGGTGCTACTTCACTGTCAGGACGACTAGGATCTGGAACCAACTTCCAAGAGAAGTGGGTTCCTACCTTGGGGGTCTTTAAGAGGAGGTTAGATGAACACCTTTCTGGGGTTCGTTTAACCCCAGTACTTTTTCTTGCCATGGCAGGGGATTGGACTTTATGATCTGCTCAGGTCCCTTCTGACCCTACCAACTATGAAACTATGAATTGCATATGTTCAGTGTCTGAGAGTCTCAGAAACTTGCCTGTTTCTGGAGAGGGAGAATGACTAAATTAATCTTCATTCTAAGAGTCTGGGACAAACATTGTGTTGACAGGTGGATCAATATTGCCAATCACAATTGTAACAAGAAATGGTTGATTTTGGATAAACACACTCACTGATGTCAAACTTGGGATTTATAACAACAAGCAAGCATATTATTCTCTCACAATGACCAATGGAGAGAGTAGGGTGAGAATACCAATCAAATATTTTTAAGACTGTGACCTATCAACACTTTCTTTGGCTTTGCATATATGTATCTTATTTCATATCAATAATTTCCTGCTTTATATTTATTTGAATTCAATGCATCACATGCTGCATTATTTTGAATATGTTTAGCAGCTAAAATATTCCAGTCTCAGCTGAAAATATTTCTCAAAAATCATTCAAAAACATTCAAGAAAATAACTACTGGTAGGATTTGATGTCCAACATAAGAATTTCGAAGTAGCTGCTCTCTCTCCTTTCTTCTGCACTTGATTCGTGACTCATTTTTAGGTCAAGAATAAAATACTGTATTCCTCCTTCAAAGGAGGATTAAGAAGGCAGTTTGGTAATAGTAGTTGCTTAGAGGCACTCAATGTTGCCCAAAGAGATTTCTATATGTGAAATATAGAAACGTAGATGTGTCCAAGGGCCAAAAGCTTCAGTACAGATGGGTTATAATTTTCTTTTTTGATATTGATCACACCTGGTATAAAAAGACCAAATCAATAAGAATCCAATCAACATGACAAACAGTGGAAAAGGTAGCATTTCTGCCATTATAAAATGTCTATCAAGAAGTGACTGGTGAGACTTGTGAGAAACACGTATTGTCTGAATACAGTATGCACTGAAGGGTCAACCTGAGTACCTATGTCAGTTAGTCAATCAGAGATCCATTGGTGCTACTACATAAAACTAAGAATTGTGCTAAAGCTGGAATCAAATGACTTCTTTTAAATCATACTAAACATGAAAGTCCAAGAAAAACCAAAATGCCTTTGGTCATAGTCTTTAAAAGTATTGGAATGTTGCAAACTGAATTGTTTAAAACTAATAGGTCAAAGCAACACCTGTGGTCATTAACTTAGGTATAATTCCACTAACTGAACTGCAATTTACATGGGTTTTGGCTTATGTGGGTTTTTTCCCCCAAATAGGAATATAAGGACTTATTGTTGAAGAAACTATTTGGAGCATGAAAATCTGCAAATAAATTAATAAAATGTCAATCCAGAGGATTGGGACTTCATTGCTTAGACATTTGTTGCTTGTTTATATTTAAATCTGGGCTTATTGACTTAGGAGCTACCACAGTTCTGTAACTTCACCTATTATTATTCAGTGGGCATGTCTACATAAGATGTTTACTGCAGCTGCCTAATTAGCTCCACAGTAAATGTCTCAGTGTCTACACACATGGTCCTATTAGGCTGCAGGAAACTCTTCAGCAGGTTACTATTTGTAAATACAAGTACTATCTTACTGCAGAGTTTTTTTGTGCACAGCAATGCATGTGTAAATGCAGAAGGAGTTGGCAAGGGAATGAGGTTGCTTCAGTGTGGAGGCTGCTAACCCTGCACTGAAGCACTCTTATGCCCCAGCCAGCCCCTCTATAGCATGCTGAGCCAAGTCGGAGCAGTCCCAAGCTGGAAGGCTGACCTTCCTGGGGTCCAGGGCCAGCTGGGGTTGCTCCAACCCAGTTCAACATGCTGTGGTTCCAGGTGCATGTGCAAATGTGGCACCCGAGAGCAATAATGTCTGGCACTTTTCAAATAATACTTTAAGGTATTAAGAACTTATTTGTATGTCTCTGAACAGTAATTTCCAGTGAAATACTGAGAGCAGTTACACCCTATAGCATCATTTTGCCAAGGAAATTTATCGTCTGCTAAAACTGATCAAGGTTACTCTGAGGTTTGCTCGTTTCCCCATCTGGATGGAATTAACAATCAGATTTCCCTGAGGAAAGACAAAGGAGAGGAGGATTGTTTTGCAAGTGAAATTTTGGATGCTATTTAGGAATATGAGACTGACTAATATTTCTTGTCTGGACTTCCTTGTGGGAATTTGTGCATGATACTCAGGACCAGACTTGCACTGGAATTTACCTTCTTCATCATAAGTTCCTTGCTGGAAAGTTTTCCTATTTCTTTTGAACATAGCCACTAGTATTGAAGACATATTCAGTGTAAGAAGTTGCATGAAATTTCATATTGTTTACAAATGTAAGCAGCTTTAACTGGTCTCTGTTGGAGCTCAAACAGTAATACTAATAGTACTATAGGGCAATATTTATTTTATCATGAATGAGTATTTCTGGAACAACATTTTCCCCCCACATTAGGCCTGAACTGGTGCCCCTTCTCATTTCCAGACTTTTAAATACCTCTCTATTTATTCTGGTTTGTTTAAAAATCCCCCCCCACCACCACTTTTTTCCTTCTTCTTCCCTCCCGATTGGTTTTTGGTTGAAAATAAAGTGTGATTCCAAACATACCATCTTTCTAGGATACCTTGAAGAATCCAGTTCCATACAGCACCTCATAGTGACTTGTTAAATTAATAATGTTTAATAGTCTGCTGCGGGGAGGTAGAACATTATCTGTTTCCAGATAGGATTAAGTCTGTGCAATTTAGAGATAGGAATCAGTGTGCCATTTGAGGTTAATTTGCAGTGTTCATTAAGAGAAATTTGTCTTGAAACTAGGAAGCCACGTTCCCTTGTTAGTTTAAATGTTCTGGTAATGTAATTTGGGAGCTGGATCACGTAAGAGCAATCTTTTGGAGATTTACAAGTATTTTCTTTATTATGTCAAGAAAAATCCAGACTATTTCATTCTCTGGCAGCCTGCTGTGTTGATAAATGAGGCCTAAAATTTTAAAGCACAAGTGTTGGAAGCAAAGAAACAAATGTGGATGCACTGACTACGCTGTGCAATTAGCTGCTGTACAAGAAAGTAAGGTTCTGCCAGGCAGATTATATTAAGTTACGTGGCTTCATGGACAACTCACGGAACAATATTATCAAGAAGCTCAATAAGCACCTAACCTTATCAAATGAGCTACTGTAACTGCTCAAACATCTTCTGTAGAAGCTTCTAGTTGGAATTAAGCCATTCACCCATATTGTCTTGAACTGGCATATCAGTGATTTTCCTTGAGAGCTTGGTCCTGTGCCTATGCAAAAGACAGCAGTCTCATTTTACTAATAGAGCATAATATCATTGCTAAGGGTTGTTTCTCTGACACTAAGAAACAGTTCAATATGACTGGGCTGTTCAACTGGTGGCTTACAGGTTACACATAGCCGGGGAGGGATTAAACCCCCAGAGCACCTATATATGAGTGTGGAGGGTACTCTCACGTGCTGGAATTCCAGTGCATTGGAGCAGACTCAATGAATCAAGTCTGCAGGAGTGTGGCAATTGCCATGCTCCAGCAGCTTCCTGCATCTTGTGTATCAGCATCCCCATGCTTAAAAATAGCAGTGGGGAAAATTGAACGAGCTTTAGCTCAAGTGCTCCTGACACCATTTTTAAGCACAGGGGTGCTGTGCTGATACATGAGATGCCAGTGGTGCCTTAATTAGAGCAGCTCTTGGAGCCACTCTAGTTAAAGCGCCACTCCTCCCAGTCCCAGACTCCCTTCCAGGCTCTGTTCCCCCATTGGTCTGACTGGTGTTGCTTAGGGTAGAACAGTACATCTAAGGAGCCCAAAACTCTGGGATCCAGGTAGAGCCCCTCCTTCTGGTTGGTAGAAGGAGCTCCAGGCACTTTGCGTGGCAGGAGAAATGTGGGGGAAACACCATGGTAGCAAAAGTATCTGTGGGAGGCCTCTGGGATATCTGATTGTTGATTCCATCCAGGTGGAGAAAAGAGCAGACCTCAGAGTAGCCTGGACCACTTCTAGTGGAAGATAAATTTTAAGGTCCATATGGGACAAAAATATGTTCTTAATACCTTAAAGTATTATTTAAAAGGTAATCTTTTAAAAGTTAGAAACAGCTTTATTTATCTCTCTCTCAATCAGGTAAAAAATAGTAACTGGCTGAGAAAATATATTGCTTATCTTTCCCTTTTGTCACTGTGACCTTACTATTAACTTTAGTTGGTACAAAAGTTGATCCCTGAAAAAAAAATGCCTGAGATTTTGTATTGCAGGAATACCATCAATGTTTTATACTTAAAAGAAAATACTGTAAAACATAAACTCTTGTTCATCTGTTAGTGCCAAACTCATTACATTTGCAGTTTTGGAAGATGTTGAAAGAATCAGTGTTTTCAGCAGATTTCTGGGAAACATCTGCTTAGTACTTGATTTAAATATAGTTTTGGACTCACTCCTTGAAACTATAATTCTGAATTTTCAAAATATCATGGATTTCCATGAGAACCAAGGAACAGCAAAACATCTCAGTAAGAGCTCAGCACCTAAAGTGTCTTAAAGTGTTAGACAGTCACTTTGACAAGGTCTACCCACATGAGAAGGACTACTTCTGACCAAGAGTTTGTAGAATGAGAACCCTGGTACAGCTACTTGCCTGTCTCAAAATGGATATTGTCATAAAGCAGCAAAGTATCTCTCACTTATGAAAGAAGACATGACTTAATCATTCAGAATACTATTTAAGAGCAAGGTTTTCTGTCGCTGTCACACCAGTGATATAGCTATACTTATACCATGCCAGGCAGCACCATACTGAAATATACTGTTCCTCATACTGGAAGTAGGAAAGCCCTGTTTGGGTTGTGCTGTGCCTGGGTTAATTAACTCTGCCAGTAAGTTAATGGTACAGACAAATTCAAGAGGCACTACACATAACTAGCATCCTAGGTAGAAGACCCAGGTCACAAAATCCTTAGACGCAGGTGTCACAGTGGAGATAGTGTTTCTGGACTTTAGGAAGGCCTTCAACAATGTCTCTCACCCCTTTCTTATTTAAAAACTAGGAAACTGTGCTGTCAAAACCTACACAGTCAGATGGGTCACTAATTGGCTGGATGGGCATACCTAGAGAGTGGTGGTGGATGGGTCTTAGTCAGCCTGGAAGGATGTGGCCAGCGGGGTTCTGCAGGACTCAGTCCTTGGGCCTGCACTGTTCAACATATTCATCGGGAACTTGTACGACGGGGTCAAAAGCACCCTGTTCAAATTCGCAGATGACACTAAGATGTGGGGAGAAGTGGGCATACTAAAAGGGAGGAATAGGCTGCAATTGGACCTAGACAGGTTACAGGGGTGGGCAGATGAGAACAAGATAGTTTTTTTCAACACTGACAAGGGCAAAGTGCTGTACCTAGGAAGGAAGAACCAGCACCATACCAACAGGCTGGGGAACTCTCTTCTCACCAGTGCAAAGGCAGAAAAGGATCTTGGAGACATTATTGATGCCAAAATGAACATGGGCTGGCAGTATGGGGATGCAGTCAGGAAGGCCAACTATACCTTGTTATGCATCCACAGATGCATCTTGAACAGGTCCAAGGAGGTGATCCTCCCCTTATATGTGACACTGGTCAGGCTGCAGTTAGAGTACTGTATCCAGTTCTGGGTGCCGCATTTCAAGAAGGATGTGGACAGCTTGGAGTGGGTCCAGAGGAGGGCCACCTGCATGATCAGGGGCCAGCAGGGCAGGCCCTAGGAGGAGAGGTAAGGGACCTGAACCTGTTCAGCTTCCACAAGAGAAGGCTGAAGGGGGATCTAGTGGCTGTTTACAAACTGGCCAAGGAGGATCAGCAGGCTATGGGAGAGTCCCTGTTTCCCCAAGCACTACTAGGAGTGACAAGAAATAACAGTCACAAGCTGGCAGAGGGTAGATTCAAGCTAGATATCAGGAGACACTACTTTATAGTCAGGGCTGCTAGGGTCTGGAACCAACTTCCAAGAAAAGTGGGTTCCTACCCTGGGGGGTCTTTAAATGAAGGCTGGATGAACACCTTGCTGGGGTTGTTTGACCCTAGTACCCTTTCCTGCCATGTCAGGGGATCAGACTTGATGATCTGCTCAGGTTCCTTCCAACCCTACCAACTATGAAATTATGAAACTATGAAGGCTTAATGGGCATTTAAAGGGACATGCTTTCTGAAATGTTGCTTGCAAAAGGTGTGTATACAGTATTTTGGTAATTTTGAGTTTTAAAGCAAGGTCAAAGGAAACAAAAAATTGTTGAGAAAGTTTTGAGTTCTTTCATGAAAAATTTTAATTTTGGTGGGCAGGACAGCAATTTCTGGCTTTCCCTCACTTTTTTTCTATGGGAAAAGGGTGTGACAGAGTATTTCAGAACTTTAATAAAAAATGATCCAAAATGTGAAATGGAAATATTGGGGTAAAACAATTTTTAGTCAAACACTGAAGCAGCCTAGATAAGAAAGGGAAAAACAAGTAAAGAATGTTTACTGAGACAGGCCCTGTTGGGATTTAGACAGCCTCAGCCACACAACCTATGGAAAGCAATGAGGATTAGAGTTATCAGACTGGCATCTGCTCGGGCATATTCCTGTGGTGCATGTTACACATAGTAGGGATTGTTGAAGAACCCCATAAGACAGGGCTATCCAATTTCTGAGTGGCTGGGGGGCTGCATGCCACATCAGTTGTGGGCTACAAAGTGCAGGGACTGCATACTGGGACCTCTGCATATTGGGACCCCACATGGGCAGTAGTCTTGTATGAATCAGCAAGTATTCAATTTGGCTGATTTGGAGGGACAGTGATTTGATTTGGTGATTTGAATCACAGTCCTGATTCAGTTAGGCTGATTTTGGGTTTGGAGATTTGGCTGCCAAATTGGGATGAATCTCTTCTGAATCAGACAGGTGGTGGCAGCAGCGAGGGCACAGTGGTGGCAAGCAGGGCCCCACACCTCACCCACTCTGTCAGTTCCCCCATGGCTACCCTGCCCAGCCCCAGCATCCCACTTAAAAAACAAGCTCTGCACTCACCAGTTGCAGCAGCAACCACTGGGGCCTCTGGGGACTTGTGGCAGAACCCCTCCAGCGTTGGGGGAGCAGAAATGCAGCGTTGGGCAGCAGAAATTGGGCCCCCCCACCTAGCACCCACATGACAGCTGTCGCATTGCAAGGGTGCAACACAGCTCAGCAGGGTGCTGTGGGGATCCGCATTCTGTCTGGGAGCTGCGGCCACTTGGGCTGAATGCTACCAGGCTCCGGGAGACTACTGGAGCTGCCCTAGGTTTGGGACAGCACGTGGTGCCCTGCCAAACCACACTGCACTCACGAGATGTGACAGTGGTGGTGCAGGTACCAAGTGGGGGGCATCAATCGTTGCTGCCCCATGCTGCCCCACACTGCATGAGGGGGCTCTGCCACTAGCCCCAAGAGGCCCCATTGCTGCTGCTGCATCCAGTGAGTACAGGGCTTTTCTTTTCTTTTCTTTTCTTAAGTACCAGGATGCTGGGGCCAAGCAGGGCAGCCATGGGGTGGGGCTGAGGGAGTGAGTTGGTGGGGCCGGGTAGGGAGGTGCTTGGGGGGGGGGAACTGGTGGGGGATGAAGTCAAGCAGGGGCCCCCCAATGGTCCCCTTCCCCTTTTTCCAGCCCTCCCATGCCCCCTACTTACCAGCTGGAGCCTGGGTCCAGCTCCCTGTGGTGGGGAGTGGGGACTGCCCAAATCGATTCACACCTTTTAATGAGTCTCCCGATTTGATTCGAATTTGGAGATTTGGCCACCGAATTGAGCTGAATCTGCTCTGAATCAAATCAGCTACTGAAGCTTCACACAGCTCTAACAGGCATTATGAAACCCACTCCTTCCCTACTATGAGCTCCCATCTAGCATCAAACACCAACTGGGCATGTTTCTTTTATGCGTAAAACTTTTAGGATGTCCCTGGTATTATACATGTGCTTGGGTGATTCCATTCTTTTGGGGAATCTACTCAGCACAGTGCATCCTGCTGTACAGTATGAAAGTACAGGGCAGTCATAGCTATTTAAACTGCATAAGTAGCAAAAATTGCAATTGCTCAGACATGCATTTAGGCCCATAAAGGTAAACATGATTTAGCTCTAAATGTCCTAGTTCTTAAACTGGAGGATTTTTTTCCAGACAGATTTCATGGCTTTTAGAGTCACTTTAGTTGTGGTTATGGTAAGATTGAAAAACCCACCTAGATCTGCCTGAAATCTTCCAGATTCATCAAGACACTAATTCAAACAGAAATCAAACTCACTTTGCACATATTTTATTTCTGTGACTGCTCTAGAAAACTGATTTATTGGCAGACATTTTCTTGGAAATAGTGAATTTCAATTATTTAAAAGATCATCCATTACAAGTTAATTTTTAACTATTTTTAAAAAGATTATTTGCCTTACAAACTATATATCAAGATAGACACATCCATGCATAGAACGGAAAGCAGGGTTACAGATAAAGCCCTGCTATGTGGCTTGAATTTTGAATTTACAATTCTCATAATGACTAGACAGAGATTTAATTTGCAGAAATGATCCTCAAAATCATTTCCAATAACAAATAAGAGATGCAGAAGGTACTTGTGGGCAGCCTATGAATAGAAATCTAAGCTAAATCAGCTTAAACTCTTCACTATGAATAATTTATAATCAGCTCTAATCAAAATGGAATGGAATGTACATATTTAACAAATTATGTTTATACTAATTATATTAAGAAAAATAAATAGAATCTCCTGTTTCTTCCTGACTCATACGTATTGTGAGGAAATTTTTAGATAAAAACAGCACTGGAAAACAAGATACATAACATCAAAACAGTACAATTTTGCCACCTAATGCCCAGCAAATGAAATGACATGCTACATTCTCTTTTCCAACATGTGCTTCACTCCTGTTACCAAGAAAATATTTCATCAATATATCTGAAAACAATTCTGGTTAGTGCACACCAGATTATTACTTGTCCCTGTGATTACACTAAATTGTTAATGGCATAGAAAACCTTGAATTAAAACTCTTCATTATCATTTTTGTTGCCTAAGAAAAAAATACAAATGTTCCTGATAGTGTAACTTACTGTATTATTATCATAAGACTATAAAATGAGGCAAAATAACACAAATGAATGAAGACAAGTTATATATCACAGGATATTTTGGAAGGCATCAACGTTATTACCTGTTGTAAAATAATTATTTCATAAGAACATAAGCACTCTGGAAACACAGTATACTAATAATCAACATTTTAGATGTCAGGCGTTATCAGTTAATCCTCAATTTGGACAGCAATTTGAAAAGATATTCAACATTTTATAGCCTGCTGTCTTGGGATATTAAATTGTGCTGATCTTTTGATTGGAGTGAAAAACCTGTGCAGTAATAAGGGACTATTACTTGTCTTGTGAACCCAGCATTCATTCCTGCCTGTGGCAGGGGTTCAGGCTAGATGATCTGTTCAGGTCCTTCCTGACCTTAGCTACTATGAAACTATGACTACCTGTTTTTCTTTTTGCAACACAATTCATTTCTTTTTAGAATGTATATTTGCGGTGTGTGGGATGTTGGAAAGTGTGTATGCAGCTTTCTCATTACTCTATTCACTTATTTTGATCTTCATTGCTTATTCTTGAAAAAATAAATGTCATTTATAGCAATCTTATTTTATTATTTATTAATTGTAAAACAGTAGTACATATTAGTATTAATTATATACGTTGCAATTAATGCCTGCTGGCTCCAATCAGCATGCAACACCATCTCACTAGGTGCTCATGTCTGTCTCTTGCTACAGACAGATATGTGTGTAGTAAGATACACTTCCTCTCTGAAAAGCTTGTATTCTAAATAGGCAAGAGAGATGAAAAGTAGAGGATAAGCAATATCATCCCTATTTCACAAGAGTCTGGAGCACAGAGAGATTGGGTGACTTATCCAAGGTATACAAGAAGCCTGTGGCAGAGCAGGGAATTGAAAAGTTTGTTTCCTCAATGCCAGTTCAATGCCATTAAAATAAAACTCTTCCTCTAACTTTTCCTGTTACTCTGTGTTAATTCTATTTGCCTTTGATAATTGTATTTGTCCTTTGTCTAGTTCTAGCCTCTCTAGATGACTGTCCTGCTTTTTTGCCATTTAATTACTGTGTTTCCTTAAATTCTCTCTTTCTGCAATTATTACAATTGTAACCCAGGAGCACCCCAAAAGGTGCTTCCCCCCCTTCAGTTGGAGGGGATAGGTGGTCAGGCAGGAGTGTGGCAAGAAGGGGTCTGCTGTGCAGGCCAGCCTCCACCCCTAATCCTTTATAGAGTCAGACCAGGATAGCTTAACTATTTACAGGTTTATTAATATACAAGTGAATATTTTCATATTTATAAGAAAGTATTGATAAATATATACAATTTCCACATCATTCGAATACTGTTATGATCTATAATCAAAGAGCCAAGGGACCACCACCTCAAGAAGGCTTGGATCCCTACGCAGGAAAGCAGCTGTAAGCAACAGGTATGTATAACAAAGACAGATAAACACAGGTATAAACAAGTAAGTTTAGACAAGAACAGCAACAACAAGTAAATACAAGCAAATCTTAAATAGATGACATAACCCAGGTCACAGTAAAGGATAACAATACAGAAATAACTATTTACAAAATATGAGGCGTAAGTCCCACCCCCTTCCAGGTACCCACATGGCCGGATCCACTGGGTGTTCCCTAGGATGCCTAATGCCATGAATGGTGTGTGCCCCGGTGGCTGGGGGGACACACATGCACCGTGGGTGGTGGGAGCCCAGTGGCAGTGAGTGGGGAGCTCCTGGAGATGCCACTGACATTGTCAGTGGTGGGGGTGGGGGGTGGCGAGCGCCAACCAGAGGTCAGCAAGCACCTGCAGGTGCCACCAGTAGTGGCGGCAGCAGCCACGGTTGATCAGAGACTGCCCGCAGGCAGCGCTGGCAGTGCTGGCAGCAAGATGGTGAGTGGCGACCTCCCACAGGCACTGCCGACAGTGTCCATGGCACTTTTTTGCAGTAGGTGCACTGCCATGTGCAGAGGGTGCATGTGCACCCACATGTACCCCTACACGTCACTCCTGCCTAACTTTGGCACCTCTCCTAGGAGAAATAAGGGGAGGGTTCCAGTACCTTCTCAGCCCCTGATGGACCCCCCCAGTCACTGATCTCTTGGGACCCTCCTCTCAGGGCTTCCTCTCCTGTGGGGACCCGTTCCCTGGGTACTCACAGATCCAGGGAGCAGACTGGGAGGGGTTCCTGGAGCCACAGGTGCCTTGCTGGGGCCACTCGGGGCTCTGCATTCTGTCCTCCATTGGGGCTTGGGCTGCCTCGTGAGGGTCCTGAAACCCAGGCCTTGCCTTCTGCCCTTCATCGGGGCTCAGGTCATTTTGTGTGGATCCCGAAACCCAGGCCCACGTGGCTCCCAGGGTGACCCAAGCTGCTCACAGGGTCTGCCCCATGCACTGCACTGTGCACTGGCTGGGGCTGTAGCCGAAGCTGCTTGCTGCTCTGGGTCCCTCTGAGGGAATCAGTGGGGGCTCTTCTGGGCTACAGCTGGTGGGCAGCTCTCCCCAGCTCTTCTTAGCCCTTCTGCCACTTCTCTGTCCCTTGATGCATCTGTCACGTGCTGTTCACTCAGCTCCTTTTATTCACTCCAGAGGCTCTGCTGCCCAAGGCTTGCCACACCTGCAAGATGCAGGCTTCAATTAGGTCCAGGAGGCTCTTTCCTCACCCCACCCGTGTCAGGGGTGGGGCTGCCCCCGTCTAGCCCTTACTGATTGACGGAAGGGCTTCACCAACCCAAATTAAGACTTTCTGAGCCCATTCAAGCCAGGCTGAATTGTTAAGTCGCCACACAATATTTTTTATACTTGGTAGTACAAGTTGCCCTTGCTTTATGTTGTACATGTGTTCCTGGAGAACAGCACATAACCTGAATTTGCATAAAGGGAGCCCACTTTACAATGTAACAAATAGGGATACGTTCCAAGACCTCGACTGTACAGAGCACCAGACCCATTTCTATTGCTTTTTCAAGACAGTTTCGGTACTCGCCAACAGCAGTCAGTACACACAAGCTCAGGGTGGTGGTGAATGTTACCATAATGGGGATGGCAACTACAGAAACACGTGTCACAGACAAAAAGCGAGGAGCACAGATCCACACAGGAGGGTATATTTTGGTGCGCATCTTTGCCACAACGCACCACACAAAGCAGCTGACTCTGGGCTTCCAACACACCAATCACATGAGAGTGAATTTACCTCACATATAATTCATTTTTGGTATAAAAATGGTCTTTGCAGAAGAGCGATTTCACACATACAGAACCTACATAAAGCAAGGGAAACCCATATACTGAGCGAGTAAAGCCTCTCAGCTGACAGGCCTCCCACAGTCGTGGAATTTAGCTCCTGGTGGACTGGAGTATTTTTCTTTCCTTGTCATAATTTACACACCTTTTATGTGATGGACTACAAGCACAGAATGATTTTTCTAAACTATATAACTAAGTATATGTGTGTTTTCAAATTCTTGCTCATTGTTTTTATTACTCTTTATATAGCTATAAATTACTGAGCTGAAGATAGTAAAACTTTAAATTGAATCTGATTCATTCTGAACCCAGCATGTATAGGTATTAGATTATATTTCTTTTTTGTTCACATTTTATAATCTTAGAAAACAATGCTAATGCTGTTGTATTATGTATTATGGTATTTGTCAGATAGCAAACTTTAGAAAAGGTTGAGAACTAATTTCAACCTTCTTTCTCCCAGAAAAGAAACAAAACAAAACCTTTGAAATACCCAGGACTTATTATAAGCTTGATAACTTTAGGGTAAATTATTTTCATACTTGCGTGATTGACAAAAATAAACCTTTCTTAAATGCTCTATTTGCTTGTTTGGGTCAAATATTTGTGAAGAGAATGATGAATACATGCCATCTTCCATTTATTCCTACTCTCATATTAGTTTATCATTGTTTGTGAATGAATAGTTACACAAAGCAACTGAAGTGTTTGAGAGATTTAGACATGTCGCACAAACAGTACCCTACATTGCATTCTTAAGCAATTACAAGGGGGAGGTGGTGACATAAACCACAGGCAAAGCCATCAAGATAGCACTAATGAGTTTAATTATGCATAAAATGACAACTTCAAATGTTCTCCAGTAGTTTGCATATTGTGTGATTATATAAATCAGGTAAATCAAATAGGGAAAAATCTCATCTACCCATCTGTGTCGGAGATCCCTGTTCTTTGTGATGTTGCATGGCATGTTGGTTAGAATAGTAGTTAACAAAAATAGCTCTTCTGACATTGATCTATGTTCTTTTTACCATAGTACACTAGACCTTAACAGAAATTATACTAATAATTTTAGCTGCCATGGATAATTAGCTGATATTGTAGCATGGATTTGTGTAATAATGTGATTTCAAATGAGAATGCATTCCGTTTTATATATATATGCATTTTATATATAGATATGCAGGGTGTCTTTCTCTCTATGGAAAAACCCTTACTTACTGAGTCCAAGTTAAAAGAATCCAATATTTATAATTATGAAGAGGAAATATTGATTGTTAAATAGAAACTTGTTATCCTTTCCAAGATTCTTTTATAGAGTTGTCTAGGCTAGAGAGTTGCTCCTAGTAATTGACTGTGGGTCTGATGCAGATGTTGGCAGTCTATAGGTGTCTCTACTGGGATCTATGGAAGCAAGCTACATCTTTTGAAGACAATATTTAGCCTTGCAGGTAGAATGAAGACATTTGCTGAGAGCTCAGTAAGCTAGAACAGCAGACGGATAATGAGCAAAGTGTCTATTTCTAAGTCTGTTACCAGCTTACCAGTTCCTTTACAATTCTGTGCCTCAGTTTTACCATATCTAAAACATGGTTAATGTTTCTGACATGTAAGGTGAAGTCTCTGATATCCACTGATGAAATGCAAATAAAAGAGCTCAGTGTTCTTGCTAATTATTTCAGCCATTTAATTTGGGTTCGCTTTCCCCAATTTTTTACTTGCAGGTTGTATGTTACATCGAATACAGTTCTGAACAACTGCTAATGGTTTAAACAAAGTTGAACTGGTGCTAAAACCGGTGCTAAAAAAACAAGAACTCTGTTTTGATTTGATTTCACTGCCCAAACTGGTCTGCTGAATGTTCATATAGACATCTGAACTAACTTACTTATACTTAAGGGAAACAGATTCCCTGGATTCCTGAGGTCCATCCATCAGTATTCTTGATTTTGTTTAAAAAAACCAAAACCCCACAAAAACCTCATTAGCTGAGGCTTCATATAAATAACTGTTGAAAAATAATTTTAATGGGGGAAAAAGAGTTGTTTGGAAATTTGTGATAGAAATGTCCTTCTTTAAGCACATTTAACTTTAAGCACATTGATAAGCATAACTTAAATTTAAATACTCTAAGCCAGCATTTCTCAACCCATGGGTCACAAACCAAAAGTGGGTTGCAAGAATATCTGAAAGGGTCACAAACAAACTTTAAAGATGGATTCTCCTTTAAAGGAGAAAAACTTAGGAAACTGTGGCATTGCCCTTGCAGGCTGGCAGAGCTCCAGCCTGTGAGGGCCTGGTCAGGGTCCCCCTGCCCCACACATCTACCCTCTGCCCCACACATTGGGGGGCTGGGGCCTGGAGATGGAGGGATAGTGGGTCAGAAGTGAGGGGCATTGGGTTGGGACTGACCACTGATGTTTACAAATGGGTCCTGGTACAAAAAAGGTTGAGAACCACTGCCCTAAGACAGGGGTGGGCAAAATGGCAGATTTTTCAGAAAATGGCTCCATTTTCCAGCAGCCCCTGCCCATACCACTGCAGCCAGTTTTCACAGGGACCGCAGCAGCAGCATGGCTGTGACAGCATGAAGCCAGGGTTTCCCTGAAGCCTAGCCCCAGCAATGCTAGCAGGGCATGCAGCTGGGTGGGGAGCTGCTCCAGGGCCGGGGCCAGGATCTTGCAGCAGTGACAGTATAGTCCAGATCCAGGTCAGAGCTGCAATCCGCTGCCTGCACACCCCTGCTTGGGGCATGCAGGCAGTGGATCGCAGTCTGTCCCGGCTCTAGACCACACTGTCACTGCCACAATCCTGGCCCTGGAGTAGTGCCCTGCCCAGCCGCATACCCTTCCAGCACGGCTGGGGCAGTCTCCATGGGAACCTTGGCGCTGCACTGCCAAGGCCCTGCTGTTGCTGGGGTCTCTATGGAAGCCAGCTGCAGTGACATAGGCAGGGACTGCTGAGAAATGAATTTCACCATGGGCCAGACTTTGCCTGTACCTGCTCTCAGACCATACCTTTGATTTGGCAGAAATCTCAATGAACAGTTTTCTGAGGACGATTGGACCTTTTGTTAGCTGTTATAAATGAAAGTTTAATATTTTGAACAAGAAAATATAAGTGGATTATTCTACATTGGTAGCAGCAAAGTAAACCAATGTGTGATTAAACTATGTGTAACCTGGTAGAAACTTTTTCTTCAGCAAGAACCTTCTAATTATTCCCCTCTATTCAGCAGTGGTGAGGCCACATCTGGAATATTGTGTCCAGTTTTGGGTCCCTCACTACAGAAAGTATGTGGACAAATTGGAGGGAGGCTAGTGGAGGGCAAGGAAAATGGTTAGTGGGCTGAGGGACATGTCTTCTGAGGACAGGCTGAGGGAACTGGGCTCATTTAGTTTGGAGAAGAGAAGACTGAGAGGAGGATTTTATAGCAGCCTTCAACTACCTGCAGGAGGGGTTCAAAGAGGATGGAGCTAAACTGTTCTCAGTGGTGGCAGATGACAGAACAAGGAGCAATGGTCTCAAGTTGCAGCAAGGGAAGTTTAGGTTAGATATTAGGAAAGGTAGGAAGGGAAAAGTGTGAACCTTTCTCTCACTTGTCCACAATGTATGACTTACAACAAAAAGTAAGAATAAAGGAGGCTCCAAAATGACATAAAGGCTCCCTGCCTTCCAGACATGGGTCCCCAAGGGCATAATTAATGAGGCTCCCCCTACACCTCTTCCATATGCCAACCCAGATGTTAATTCAGTAGTGCTTCCCAGTGAGGTTTCAAGGATACCTCACCACTTTAAACATACAGATATCTCTGTCTTATGCTTTTCTTTTATACTCTCTGTTTAAGGGCACTTAACAGGTCTTAAGTATCAAAGTATGTCAATAATGATAACAGATAAAGGGAAACAAATATTCACTATTACCCCATGGTTCCATGCATCTGGCATGCAGGGAGGATCCAGTCACATGACCATTTGGGCTGGGATGATATAGTTGAGGATGATCCTGTTTTGAGCAGGAGGCTGGATTAAGTGACTTCCTGAAGTCCCTTCCAACCCTAATTGTCTATGATTTTAATGTTTGAGAAGAAGGTGGATCACAAGAGAAGAATGTTTGTACAAATAATTAGATCAGAGAAAATGCATGCAAAATTCACACTCTTGAAAAGTACCAGTGTTGCATCCTGTGTTCGATACTAAAACAGATTTAAGGAGACCCATTTTGCAATGTGTTGTGCATATTTATATCCTTTCTAGCCAGAAAAAATCTAGGCTTCCTCAGGTTGTAGGTTAATGCACAAGCCAGTCCCAATTATGCAAATGGGCATCATACAGATGCAAGACCAAACAGACTTTAATGCTCAAAAACACAAAACATTCTGAAACAATAATACCCAGGAAAAGTTCAATTTAACATGCAGGATCTAATGCCACGTCTAATGCTTATTAATGACCACATTCTGACAGACCATAATGTGGTGCCTGTCATGAAGCTTTGCAGAGATCTTCCCCTTTGCACCCAAGGGCCTGTCAAAATGAAAGTCTTTGCTCCTTTAGTGCTCTTCTGAGGAAGGAGGACAGGGAGTAGCCTGCTTAGTTTCTCTTGGTTCTGAGTAGCAGATGTAACCCAGCCTGAGAAGCAGGCAGTAACAAAGGCCAAGTTCACCTTAGGGGTTTTACACAAACTGATTATCTTGACTCAAGGCCCTCGCAGAAATATGAGAAAATAATTTCTGCCTGCGTGTTCCAATGTGAACAAACCTCCCCACTCACAAACAGTATCAAAACTATAACAGGGTTTATTAATGGAAGAAAGGGTTACGGGATGCAAACAGATTTAAGAACCCCTTAATAACCAGTAGCCCACCTCAACCCACTGCTAACAAGTCAGCGCAGTAAATAGGTTCAGAGTTATTGCTTAGTCCCACACAGGTGAACAGTGCAATCAGTAGAGCTAGTGTAGTGTTAGTGTGCTGTTCCTCACCACTGTTGGTGGGGGGAGTTCTGCTCCTTTTCAGATTGCAGAGACAACCCAGCTCTTTCAGATGCAACCTCAGTTCTTTCAGGATCTGGCAGGTACAGTCACCCTCCTGAACTAGCTGTGCTGCGGGCACACCAAGAGCTAGAGACTTGCATGGGTGCCGGAGTGCTGGCATGCCAGAAAAACAAAATGAGGGCAGGGGGGCCATGGCAGGATGCCCTGAGTGTGCCTCTTGCCCCTCACCCAAAGCCCCCGCCCTCCAGTCCTGCTGCCCTGCCCTTGTGGCTGGCAGCAGCTACCCAGAGGCAGGGCTGGCGGCAGCCGGGAGGTTACAAACAGCTGTGGTGGGCTCCAGACTCTGGCATCAGCTCTGCACTGGCGTGTGCTGGAGTGCCTCAGAGCGAGCAGTGGGGGAGGGGTCTAAGGCACCGCTGCCCCAGTCTCTTGCCCTCACCTGGCACAGAGCTGGTGACTGGGCTCTGGAGCTCGGTGCAGCTGTTTGTAGCCAGCCTGGGCTCTGGGCAGCTGCAGCAAGCAGCAGGCAGGCTGCAAACAGCTGCACCAGGCTCCACAGCTCCAGCATCAGCTCTATGCTGGTGATGACTACATGGGCACCTTGGGGACAGCAGTGGGCCCAGCCTGGCCTAACCCAGCCCAACACAGCAGCTGTAGGGGGAGGGGAGGAGAGAGCCTCCTCCCTCTGTTGGGCCCAGGCCCACTTCTTCCCTACCCCAGCTCTTCTGTGTCAGCCCCAAGCCCACTCCTCCTGCCCCCCTGCTGCTGTAGGGTTGGCCTGGGCCTGCTGCCCCCCTTTCCCCCCGCTCCCCCTTCCTGCCATGGCAGCTCAGCTTCTCCCCACTCTTGGACCTGGTCCTCCCATCCCCTCCACTGCTGTGGCAGGGATGGGGAGAGGGGCCTGGACTCCAAGTAACAGGAGGGAAGAGGGAGTGGGTCCAGACAGGGGCAGGGCAGGGTGGGGCAGGGCTCCATCCCCGCCTGCTCCCCCCGTCATACTTGATGGGTAATTGGCTAGCGTGCGTGTGTGTGTATGTGTATATAGGTGCCGGAGTACCTATATACACATATATTGTATATATATGTTATATAGTTATATATCCCACTCAACACTCTGCCAAGTGGCCCTTGTGGTTCACTGTGCATCTATCTCTATAATCAAAAACCTCTCTTCCCTACCTCTTGAGTCCTGAGCTGGGGGTCCCTTCACTTTAAACTTCCACAAAAGTCATGGTGAGCCCTGACCCCTCAACTACATTTACTCAACTTTCTCTCACCATGGAACCCCTATGAATTTTACAATTTTAGAAGGCAGGGCCAGCACACACAAGCTTGACATCCCTAGCCTCTTATATTCAAAAGTTAAAAGCTGTTAAAACATGTTATCGCAGTGTTAGAAATTGTGTGCAGAGAAAGGGATTTCCTTTGGCAATACGGGAAGCACAGCCTGTACCTTCAGGGGCCCACAACTTCCCCCATAGTAACTAAGCAAGATAGACAAGCTTAACGGCAGACCTGTGCTTTATTTGGTAAAACTTTTTAAAACTTTATTTTGATTGGAGCTTACGCTGCAGGTGAAAGAAGAGTTATGCAGTACTAGTAATTTTCCGCTAAAGCTTGCCTTTCTATGGTTGGGGGACCTTCGGCCGAATAAACTAGAAAGACCACACCCTCGTCTCCCGCTTATTTGAGTCTCAGCTGGGAAACAAGCCACGTTGGGGTCAGGAGTATTCGCAGGTGTTCCCTTTCCAGGTTGGGAGCTTAAGCAAATAATTTCTCCGACAAATTTGGTGAGCCAGGCAGGAGCACCTAGCTTGTCGCGTTGCTGCTGCCTCCTGAACCCAACACCCGGCCAGCCATAACAGAGGTGAATTCACCATGGGAATCTTGGGTTGTGGCTGCAGACATGGCAGGATGATAAGGTGACTCCTTCAATTTTATTGGCATGGTGTGTTCTTTTATATGTTGTGTATGTCTTGTCTAATGTGTTATAGGCCAGTCTGCTCTCCGGTTCCTCAAAACTGGGCACACAGGCAATTTTAGTTAATTGCCCGTCTGATTCTTTTGAGCCAATAAATCTGTGTGGTGCACTTTATGTCTCTATTCATGCACTGAGGAACCATCTCTGTCTCTGATGGATAAGACTGTCTCTGTCTAAACTGGATAAGTCCTCCAACCTGTTTGAGGCATCCTAGAACCTGCCTTTCCAGACTGGTTAGATCTAGGGTAGCCAAGAAAGCAGGGTCCTTGGGGAGATTTATAATGTATCAGGTTATCTGAGAAAAGGGACGTCCACCAAGAGTGACGATGGGACAGAAACGGTCAATTCCTGGAGGAACCCCATCTTTGACAAATGGATTATTGGTATCCCAAATTGGGAAATAAACAGAGATAATCATGAAAGAGAAAGATTACAATTAGCTAGACAAACCTTGTTAGAAAGAATAAACAGGCAGGATGCAAAACTACTGACTAAACTAAGGTAACTTCTGTAGTACAAGGTCCGAACGAGCATCTGCAACATTTCTACAGCAGGTTGCTGAAAGCCATTGCAATCTATGGAGGAAGTTTCAACATACAGGCTCTGCAAAATTAAACCATTGTAATACCTACTTTTGTAGGGGGTTGTGTATCAGATATTAAAAAAATACAGTCAAATATAACCCTGATTGGAACATGAAAACTATACAACAATTAGTAGACTAATCACGCCTTCGATCACAGACCGGAAGTTCAAAAAAAAAGCTGGAAAAAAATTAATAATGAATCAACAAGAAGCTAAATTTTTGGCTGCTGCTCTCATCTCTCAGTTCCAGTCAAAGAAAAGAGGAAGAGGCAGAGGAAGTTATAGGGAGGCCTAATACCCCAAGCGAACTGGCCCTTGATGATATGTGTAATTATTGCAAACAATTAGGGCATTAGAAATGGGAGTACCCAAACCACCCTAGGGGACCGCC
This sequence comes from Caiman crocodilus, assembly GCA_030014935.1. NCBI lineage: Eukaryota > Metazoa > Chordata > Crocodylia > Alligatoridae > Caiman > Caiman crocodilus. Next base: position 83,970,402 of record JAGPOW010000261.1, on the reverse strand, counting down.
CCCTTACAGAGGGAAAAAAGGGTGGAACCCAGGGAAATAACTGGGCTGCAAGCACCGATCCTACAGACCCCTGGATCTAAGGCTTGCAACAGGACATAGATGAAATGAAATGAGGGGGGCTCTTCCACATGATATATCTGGGGGAATCCTCTAATGCTGAGCCTGGGGCTGGCTGACTGATGGGTGCCAACCTCAGCAGCAGTTGGATAGGGAGAGGAAGGTCCCAGGTACTGCCCTCTATGCAGCTATGTGCCTTGCTGGCATTATCACCCATGAGGGTATGGATACTTATAATGAATGGAGCACATCAGGATCCAGAGTATAAAGGTCCACCCTTGGGGGTATTAGCTGTGGCACAGAGGGTGGGGATGCCAGCTCAGGTGCCCACAGCCTGCAGTCTGGATGCATGGGTAACACTACCACAATGTGCTGTGTTAGCATGAATTAAAAAGCCAGCTAGGACTTCAGACTCCTCAACCAGAGCAGAAGGACTTGTAGGGAAGATGGGGGCTGTGTTGAAAAAACAGTGTGCAGTGATAAAGGGCAGTACTCCTGTCTGCGTGCCCCAGGTGCTGCGGACAGGCAGGCTTGACCCTAGCTGCCTGGTGAAGTTTATTTTCTTCTCCCTTTTGGTAGTGAGATAAGGGAGGTTCTGTAAATAGAGTGTCACATACAGGAAGGGGGTTCTGTTAATAAGCAGCCTGGCTGGAAGCCCTCCAGAGCTCTATCCGGCTTGGCCGACATGGGGAGTGAGCAGGGCTGAAGAAATGTGCTGCCTCACATGCTGCTGGGGGCTCCTCAGCCTGCCACACTTGGAGCTGCTGTTACTAACCTCTGCCAAGGGGGCCTGGGAGCACAGGGCTTATTGATGCCCAGCCAGGAGCATGGAGACAGCCTAGAAGTCTCCAGAGGGGTAGGGGGTTCCATGCATAGAAGAGTTGAACCAGAAGTGTCATGGGGGAATGGGAGCTCAAAGGGAGATGCCAGCTTCTATCAAGTCAAAGATGTTGGTAACCTTAACATTGGGACTGTGTATGCTAGCACAGTGCTGTGCTTGGCATCATGGCAGCTCACCCCTTGCAGATGTCAGCAGCAGCTCTTTGGTAATGGGTCCCTGAGGTGGCAAGATCCCTAAGGAGCTATGGTACTCTCTGCTGCTGTTAAAGCTAGATCCAAGACAACCTTCATCTTGTGCACCTGCCACTGGTGAGGGAAGAAGCTAGGTATACTGGCCACCCACAAGCCCAGGGCCACCCAGAGCTATCCACATACATTGTAAGAGCAGTATTCCCAGTTGTTGCCCCCACTTAGCAGCAGCAGGTTTTTGGGGCTCCTCACACTCCTCCCTGCAGCCCTATACCCTGGCTTGCCCCTGCTCTGAAACCTACAGAAAGGGCCTCTGGTTGTCATACTCTTTCCTGCCTATGCAGGGGATCAGACTTGATGATCTATTGAGGTCTCTTCTGACCTTGACATCTATGAATCTATGAATCTTTTGAGTATACCTGTGCCCCTTCATCCCCTTATGTCCCACTTCAAGTAGCAGGAAAGATTTATAAGTGTCTTATAGATACGGGACCAGATTTAGCCTCACTGGGAGAATCTCCAAAAAGGGCAGGAATTGTGGTCTCAAGAACTGAAAAAGAAATTATGAGAGTAACTGTATGCGAGTGTCCCGTGGCGCTGAGATGCAAGTGCAGCTGGGACCCTTTACCTTATTCACTCATGAGAATCGAGGCATTGCTTCATGTGTCTTAACTGAGCCGTGGGAAATTTCCAACCATCCCATAGCATACTATACTCAGCTAGATCCTGTAGCGAGGACAGCAGTTCTCTGTCTCAGTGTTAGGACACCCTCTTGTGGTTCAAGTGCCTCATGTGATAAAAGCTCTCCTATTATAACACAACACCCAACATTTTTCTAACCAGTGCCTGAATAGATATGAAGTACTGCTGTTAGCAGCAGAAAATGTGCAACTTCAGTGATGTACAGTTCTAAATCCAGCCACTTTACTTCCGAATGCTGAGGATGGGGACCCTCATCACGACTGCTGTCAGTTGGTAGAGGCCCAAGAGAAACCTTGCTCTGATTTATTAGACGTCCCCTTAAGTAATCCTGATTACGTGCTTTTCACTGATGGTTTTTCATTTGTTCAAGAAGGAATTCAGCACGCAGGATATGCAGTTGTTACCTATCATTGGGTATGGATAGTGCAACCTCTGCTAGCAGGGACCAGCGCCCAGGCTGCTGAGCTAGTGGCCCTCCAATGTACAAGTGAATTGGCCACAGCCTCCCGGATCACTATCTATAGTGACTCTAAATATGCTTTTGGGATCTGTCATGCAATAGGACAGTTGTGGCGACAAAGAGGTTTTATCACGTCCTCTGGTCATGCAATCAGTAATGTTACTGAAGTCCAAGAACTACTAAAGGCTATCATGTTACCGGCTGAAATAGCAGTAATACATTGTCCCGGACATTCCGGAGAGGACTCCGAAATGGCTAAAGGAAACAGTCTTGCAGAAGCTGCCGCTAGAGCTGCTGCATTACAGACTAAAGAAAGCCTCTTCACATCTCAAGTTGTTCTTCCACCCTTGTCTGTTGTTTATGACAAAGTCCCAGCAGATGAAATTTCCACATGGACCCAAAAGTGGCAAGCTGTGCAAGGAAAAGATGGAGTGTGGCGTGTGCCAGATGGTAGACCAATTTCTCCTCGCACCTTGCTCCAAACTCTGGCTCAGGATGCCCACAGATACAGCCACTCGGGAAAAGAAGAAATAGCAGAACAGGTCCTATCCACTTGATTTGCCCCAGGTATACATTTAGAAGCTGCTTAATAACTTTGCAATGTTCCAAGTGCAGAGCCTTCAATAAGTACGGGGGCACAAAAAAAAACTACAAGGGGCCTGACCATGGGCATATTTACCCTTTGAAAAACTGCAAATTGACTACATGAATTTGCCCAGGGCTGAAAAATGTCAAGCACTGTCTATTAGTAGTAGATCAACTAACAGAATGGCCAGAAGCTTTCCCCACTCGAAAAGCAGATTCAGTGGCAGTAGTTAAACACGTATTAAAAGAAATAATTCCACGTTTTGGGATTCCAGAAGAGATAAACTCTGACCAAGGAACTCACTTTACAGAAACTGTTTTAAAAGAAGTCTACAGAGTTCTTGGAATAGCAGTGCACTTCCACACACCGTATCACCTTCAGTCCTTGGGTTAGGTAAAGCGTATGAATCCAAGTATAAAATCCCTTTTAGGAAAGATCTGCTCCCAAACCAAATTAAAGTGGCCAGATGCTTTACCGATAGGGTTGTTTGCTATTAGAACCAAGCCCAAGTGACCTCTCAACCCTATGAGTTATTGTTTGGTCATGCTCCTATTACATATAAAAGATGGGAAAATCCTCATGTTAGTCTACTTAGCAGAGATGAAGCTTTAACTAGTTATGTTTTATCCTTACAGGAGTCCCTACAGTGTTTACACAGGTCAGCTGCTTTAGCTCAATCAGTACCTTTAAATGGTAATCTTCACCCCTATCAACCAGGAAGCTAGGTTGAGTAAAACAACATCAGCAAGAAAAAAAAACACCTTGGCTCCAGTCTGGGAAGGTACATATCAAGTTCTCTTTACTGCGCACACTGCTGTGAAAATCGCCGAGAAAGAAAGCTAGATTCATTACGGTCACCTCAAACCAGGCACCGAACCCAGTTCTGAAAACGAGACATTGGCAACCGACCTATGTTCTGCCCCTGTGGCTAAAAAGCATCAGTAAATCGTGGACTGTCCAGACTCCTTAACAAGAATGCAAGAACATTTAATATCTGTGTTTTTAGGATTGCTTTGTATTACCTTTCTTGTCATATTTTGTGTTTGTATTTCACTGTAGAAGCAGGGGAAATTATAAGTTAATAATGGCATTTCAGTAGGTTATCCTGACAGGATTATTGCTCAGGGCGCATAGGACAAATGCCTGTTTGTGGGAAAGTGATACAGAACAAGAAGGTCAGTGGAAAGATAATAGTTACCTGATTTCCACTATAGCTATAGCACAGGCCCTAAATTTATTTGATTGCTGGATATGTGGCAAACAGCCCCCTCCACTAACTTTCCACCCAATCTTTTAATTCCCTGGGAAGAAAACTTCTCTAGTCCAGAATGGGCTGATACAGATAGGATTGGAGTAAGTACTTGGTGAAATAACCCTTACTTAAAAAAAGTAGTGTTCTTAGATGCCATGTTATCTGCCCAAGTGTGTTGAGGAAATCCTTGTGCAAGAGGAAAGAGATTTTTAGGATGGCAGCCAGGTTGTAAACTAACCATTAACACCACACACCTAATATGCCCAAACAATACTGCGGTAGGGGCCAAGGAAGCTGAAAGAAAAGGGTACCTCTCCTGAAATGTCTCTGGCCCCTGCAGCTCCTTACAGCTTCCTTGTGTATGGCAGTTTATGGAAGGTTCTATAAGATGCTCCACTTCTAATAAAACTTGGACTTGGAGCCCTATCTTACATACATGATCCTTCCACAAAAACAGGATTAGAATAGCTTTTGGCAAAGTACAGCCCATTTCATAAGTGTCTCAGCTCCTTTCTTTGGAAATTTCTATTTAGATCACCGCATCAGTCAATTAGCACATGCACTGGAGCTTGTTGCCAATAGCACAGCAGAGAGCATTAAATTCTTGTAAGGACAGGCCTCTGCCAACCATGCTATGACTTTAAAAAATCGCCTAGCATTAGACTATTTGTTAGCTAGAGAAAGAAGGGTATGTGCTTTAATCACAGGAGGACTCTGCCGCACCTATATTCCTGACCACACTGACAATATAACTGCCGTAGTAAAAACAATTCGAGACAGCACGATGGGTAAACTCTTTGGGAAGCTGGTCAGTAATGGAATGGATTGCCTCAAGTCTAGGAATGTGGGGAAGATATACCTTAAAATACATTTTGTGGGGATTGGGAATTTTCTTAGTTATTATTTTAGTAATTGCTGTAATTAAAGCATATGTAGTTCACATTACACAGAAAAAGTAATTAATCTCAATGTTATGCAAACCTGGGAAATGGCCAGCAGGCCATAGGCCTTTGGCCATAAGGAGGGATTGTTAGAAATTGTGCGCAGAGAAAGGGGTTTCCTTTGGCAATATGGGAAGCACAGCCTGTACCTTCAGGGGCCCACAACTTCCCCCATAGTAACTAAGCAAGATAGACAAGCTTAATGGCAGACCTGTTCTTTATTTGGTAAAACTTTTTAAAACTTTATTTTGATTGGAGCTTACGCTGCAGGTGAAAGAAGAGTTATGCAGTACTAGTAATTTTCCGCTAAAGCTT
>JAGPOW010000261.1:83951684-83964960 GCA_030014935.1 Caiman crocodilus | reverse complement strand
TATTTGGTAAAACTTTTTAAAACTTTATTTTGATTGGAGCTTACGCTGCAGGTGAAAGAAGAGTTATGCAGTACTAGTAATTTTCCGCTAAAGCTTTGCACATGTGAAATATCATGTAACCAGAGAATATAAATACATGTGTGAGAGTGCAACCGGGGCCCCTCTGCCTTTCTAAGGTCGGGGGACCTTCGGCTGAATAAACTGGAAAGACCACACCCTCGTCTCCTGCTTATTTGAGTCTCAGCTGGGAAACGAGTCCCGTTGGGGTCAGGAGTATTCGCAGGTGTTCCCTTTCCAGGTTGGGAGCTTAAGCGAATAATTTCTCCAACAGCAGTCAAAGCAGACACTGATGTGTTTTTCACTCCCTCACCCTGCATACCAATAGAGGACATACAGATAAGAGGAACAGTCCCCATAATCCAACCTTGCATATCAATGGAAGTATGCAAATAAGCACTCCAGAGAGGTTGTCACACAGATATAGTAGCAACAGGGTCATACAGGGATGTGTTCACCGCATCAACACCGCTCAACTCTGAGCCACTTCTCAAGTGAATGAATAAGCCTGAACTGTACATTTACAAGTAAAGCCAGTGACCAGTGTTCTTTATGGGCTCAAGCAGAGCTGATCAAGAGTCTTTCCCTGGCAGCTGCAGAGGAAGGAACAGCTGCCCAGGAGAGCCACCCAGGGACGCTAGGCCCACCACTTTGCTGCCTGTAGGAACCATGAGGTCTGGGGAGCTCACAAGGAGCCCAGGCTAGGAGGTAGGCTGTATTAGGGAATGAAGGTTTACACTCTTAAAAGGATAACAGCCCTCTGCCTCTTTATGCTTATGTTCTAGCCCAGAGGCTTGGTGTTTACATTACAGTTTGACCAGTGGTCTGGATTGGGAAAGGAGGTCCCATTACTGCTTGTGGGACATGTGATAGCCTGGAGTCCTGCCAGGGGTGGCTCAAGGTTTGAAGTGACTATGGAAGCCTAGAATGGGCTTGAAGCCTGGAATGGGAAGAGACTGTAAGCCCAGAGAGCAGATGAAGGCCAGAGACCTGGCACCTGAGAGGGTTGCAGACAGATAGGGGCCAGGTGCCCGGTGCCTGAAAGGAGCCAAACATCAAACAGCAAGGCTTGGGGTGGGGTGTAGGGGAGGTTAAGAAGCCCCTAAGGTTATCAGTGCCAAGCAGGTACTGGGTCTACTGCTCTGGGGCATAGGACCGTTGCTGTAGGGACTCAGGGATTGGCATAGGCTCAGGCTTACATAGAGCTTACAGGAAACCTCCCTTTTATAATCTTTGTTAAGATCAAGGAGTGGGGGGAGAGATCCAAGGGAAGGACTGCAGCTGAGCCTGAGCCAGGCAGGTGCTGCAAGGCCACCAGGGGGCATCACTGCCACCCGGTGGCCATGGACCTGCTCCAGTAAGTTCTATTTAAGCTTGTTCAGATCATTGCAACTCTTTTAGCTTTCACTTTGCTTTACCAGTTTTTCTCTGCTAAAGCTTTGGCCCACTGTAAATAACTAAATGACCCAAGAGACTATATTCCATGGGTGTGGAGGGGGCCTGAGTGGTGTCTGTTATGACAAGAACTTTTTCAGTAGAATAGCAGTCGCAAAAAGCACCACCTACTTCTCCTACGTGATGCACAATCCTGAGCCCTGTCTGAGCTACTCCCTGCTTTATTCTGCTCTTCTTCATGAGACTTCCAATTTTTATTTCTCTTGACCCCACTCACAAATCTTGCACCATTCTAACTCTTTTGCTTCAATTCATAGGCCACGTCAAGACAGCAAATCTACTGTGCCAGGCTGCAAAGTCCCAAACATACTCTACCAGTGGTGCTCAACATTTATGGCTTGGTGGGCTGAATGAGTGGCCCAGGGTCACAAATGATATTTTTGCTTCTGAATAGCAAATTTGCCCTTGCTTCTCATTTTATCACCTGAAATCTGAATCCTCTTTGATTATAACTTCTGCATTGCAATCAGGAACATCATAAGCAGCAGGAGCTGTCTTCAGGCATAGAACAAATGAAAAAATCAAAAGCATACAAACATCTAAAAGATGAAATGCTTACTTATTATACCTTACAATAAAAAAAAAAGTAAGGAAGGGAAATTTACCCTCTGGGACCAGTAAATTCAAGATTGCCTCTGGACAGAAGGATGATTAGTCTCTTCTTCAGAGTCCCCAGCCTTGAAGTCAATGAACAATTCTGTTTAAAATTATCAGTGGCACAATAGGGCTTTTGGAGCTGTTGGTGGCAGTGAAGTGTCACAAAATATTTCAGAGAAGAATTGGAATTAGAGTCTGCAGTTTGAATTTTGAGTGGTATCTAAGGAAGTATAATTTATGCCAGCTTCCTGACCCCTTTACATCTCTGTTACACCAAATTACACCCCCCATTGCTTTTTAAATGTATACTTCTGTCTTTAAATATCACAGCAGAAACTTCTTAGTGGAACACATTTGCTTAACACCCACTGCAGAGAACTGGTACAGCACGAAGAGCATCTAAAATAAAGGTATGACTTACATTAAGCTATGTGCACTTTTTGGCTGCTAGGTTACATCAATTCCTTACATGTGAATAAATTGACGTCTTTCTACATAAATGAACTCACAAAACACATTCTAACTTACGTTATTTCTGAGTTTGGTCTTGAGCCTACACAGGACGATATCCATATTCAAAAGAAAGTTCAGGGCTATCATTTGTGGTTGAAGGCTTTTAATTGTTCATGAGACTTCTGCATTTAGTGGGAATAGTATTTTGAATAGTGATGCAAATTAATGTTATATGTATACAACTGGTGCTTAGCTATGAAAGCTATTATTAATTCAGATTTCATCAGAGGAAAGACTCATATTTGACCAGTTTTAAGTTGGTGGGTTCCAGTTGTACATATATCAAAACAACAGGGGGGGTGGGGAGGGGAAGGGGGAAGAGAATTTTGCTGTTTTCAAGATATTTGTGTTTTTGAGAGATTTGCTAATTCTGCTGAATACATTCCAAGTAAAATGCCATGAGCCTATTCTAATTTATACTTTCCACTTGACATTTTGGGGGATTGTTCAAAATGTGGTTTTTTTTCTTGAATAGTATTGACCTGAAATTGTAATTTTTTTGTCATTTGGCGTTCTATCTCTGTAAACGTCAATACAAAGTAGAGATACCCAGGCTAGTGTTAAATAAGTTTGTTCACATACTGGACCAAAAATAGTCCAACCATGATATGAAAGTAGTAAACTAGCCTATTAAGAGCTTCATGCTACCATGGCTAGATTGCTTCTTGTACCTCAGCAAGCTCATTTACAGCTAACACAAGTACCTATAAACAGCGCTGCATTATGAAGTATCCACATTCTCTTATTCTAAATGGACGTCTGGACATTCACCTTTGTTTGCCCTCAGCAAATCAGTAGCATAGAAATATTTATATTTGTAGCCTGATCGAAAGCTCACTGCAAAAGCAGTTAAGGGTGTCATTTTGATTGTCATCCTTATTCCTGTGTAATAATCACTTACTCTGGTAGCAGTAAGAGTACTGGAATTATAAGGTGCTACTCAATAGTGTAGTAGTAAGAATTGCTGAATTGGATCCAAAATTATTCTATAGCCATGTTCACGCTGAGAGTGATGCATACCATTGGGTTCACCTTCATGCCCAAACCACCTGCTCAACCACATTGAAAGCTCCTGTTTACTTTAAAACAAGTGTGATTTAAAAAAATTTTTTTTTGCAGCATAGTTGTGCATTACAGGGCTTGAATACAGGCAGCTTTGCACTGGCATTCCCACAGTTTCTTTGCTCCTGCATCTTCCTTTTCTTCTGTATGCCTTCTCCTTCTTTTACAGCTGGATGGCATTTTAACTCCCTGTCATCCCTCTGTCTTCCTTGTGCAATGGTCCCAGAGTGCAAGCACAGTGTCAGCCAGCTCCAGACTGCTAACTAACTCCTCATTCTGTCAGTCAGAACACATGCTACCCTTATGTACAGCTATCTGACCAGAGAAGCAGAGCAAAATCTTAGTCTATATTCAAACAAAATGCGTTAAATACCAAAATACCAGTCTCGATTTCAAGAACAGCCAACGTTACGTTATATGATTTCAAAGTAACTTGCCCCAGTGGGCATTCTATGGACTGGTTCGCCATGTCAGAAGTGTATCAAACACCTGAAGCAGTGTTACCAAAGGCAAGAGATATCAAAAACGAAGCTCTGGACATGGCTTAGTTTTGTATGCCTGATCCATGGAGCATAATTTCTCAGAGCACCACATCTCATTGGGCACGTCTACACAAGATGCATGAATGCACAGTAGCCTAAATTAATGCACATTGCAGGCATACATTTACACATGGACACCTTAAATGCACATTCACTTAGGCTATTGCACCAAAATTTGATACCTGAAAATGCAGGTGTCAAATTTGGGTGCAATTAGTTAATGTGCATTAACACACATGTAGATGCGACCTGGCACTAACTTTAGTGCTGGATCTGCCCTGCCACTACGGGGCCAGCCTGAGCCCAACCCCAGGGAACATCCATGTACTGGGGTGCTGGGCACCTACCTCCTAGCCTCCGCCCAACTCTGGGCTTGAAGATCTGAAATATTGTATATTGTTTCCCCCTTGTATACAGTTCTCCCCTTGTATATAGTTTCCCACTTGTAATTGGGTTTTTTATTGCTGTTGGGTGGAAAGGGTGGTCGAAGGGCTCTATTGGTTGATGGGGGAGGGGTTCTGTTTGGTGAAGGGGGATGGGGAGGGATGGGGGTCCGTGATGCAAGGGTAACAAAGTTTTTTTATTTTATCTATGTTTATGTCCTGAGAGTGGTGCAGGAGGTGAGGGGTGTATGGGTGGTGGGGCAGGCAGGCTGGAGTAAGGAATGCAGAAGGAGGGGGTCAGGCAGGCCCTCCCACAGCCAGTGCCATGGCCCCCACTGGCAGGTGCACAGCTGTCCTGTGGCCTGGGCAGTGCGGGGGCCTGCTGTGGCCAGTGGAACCAGCACCATGGCCAGCAGGAGTGCAGGGTGCTGGTTGTCACTGGCAGGGATTGGACTGGAATAGTGGGGCACTGGACATCCTTGGTAGGGAGAGTGGCAATGTGTAGGGGTGCACGAGGGTGCACGTGCACCCCCTGAGAGCACTGGTGCACCCCTTGACAGCTAGCGTTGGAGGTTCTTCTGATGGTCCTTCTACAGATTCCAGGAGAAGCAACCCTGGCATGGTACTTGGAGCTCATCCAGGAGCCAAGCCACCTGCTCTGTCCCTCTCAGCTCCCTTCTCTCTCACTCTGAGAGCTCTTTTCTTTCACTGGCTAGCTAATTATCTTTATCAGCTGGCCAATCCCTCTGGGCAGGCTCGCAATTGCTGCTTACTGCCTGCAGCTGTGCTATAGTCTGGAGGCATGCAGCCCGCTACAAATGACTTCATTAAACATTTTTTTTTGTTTGAAAATATAGCATAATAAAATGTGAGGATTGATGTGTTAGAAGGACAATTTGGTACATAAAGGCGTTATAGTATTACATTTCTCTCAGAACAATTAATTGTGAAATGCTTATAGAAATGCTTTTGCTCTGTGTTTTTATTATGAATAGATCTTTTCATCAGTGCACAAACAGTGAGATTGAAGGTAGCTAAAAAGGAAATGTAATAATCTCACCACTTCAACATAATAGATCAGAGTCTCATCTAGTCCAAATGGACAGAATATCATTTACATGCATTCAATTTAAATCGGGATATCAGCATTGTAGTTTTCTGGTTTTATTACTAACTGGTAAATATTTTCATATTGTGCATACATTGTAGTTTGATTTAAGTTCTGTGACGGGCCAGAATCGGGGATGATGCTCAAGGGCGACCAGCACAGTTTCATTAGGGGCAGGTCATGTCAAACCAACCTGATTGCCTTTTATGATCAGGTCACAAAAGCATTGGATGCAGGTGTTGCCATGGATGTAGTCTTTCTGGACTTCAGCAAGGCTTTTGACACTGTCGCCCACCCCACCCTCATTAAAAAACTCGGGGACTGTGGCATTGATGCCTACACAGTCAGATGGATTGCAAATCGGCTGAAGAGTCATACTCAGAGGGTGGTCGTGGACAGGTCATATTCTACCTGTGGGAAAGTGGGCAGCAGAGTCCCCCAGGGCTCAATCCTTGAGCCTGCACTGTTCAATTTCTTTATCAGAGATTTGGATGATGGGGTGAAAAGCAACCTGTTTAAATTCCACTCCATTGGTGGCCTCATTCCGGCCCATTTCTTGGCCCCCACAGCCAGGTGCCATTTCAGTTGTCATTTCATTCTATTATAGCCATGAGAATTATAACAGCATAGCAAATTCATAGAGAAGGTTGGGTAGGTTTTTACGATAAAAGGCCTCATTTAAAATATTAGTAATAAAGCCTACTTCATTAGGGCAAGACAGTGAAATGCTTGCTCATATTTAGTAGCATCTTCTTCCACAAATAGTCTAGCTAAAATGAATGGGACTATATTCTGATCAGATTGTAGTCAACTTGAATGTGGATCTTAGAATAGGAAATTAATTTGCTTGGTACAGAAAGAAACTTTTTATTAAAATGTGCTATTAGCTTTTAAGAATTTGGGGTTATTTTAATATCTCTTCTTCTTTACTCCTTGGAAAAGAAGAAATGAATGTGCTCTGCATGTATAGGTCCTCAAGGTGCACAGATGCCAGTGTAAGCAAGGGAGAAATCATTGAGATGAGCCAATAAAAGTGAAAACCCAAGGACCAGACAGCTGACAAGAGAAATTAAACAAATAGCATGCAATTAATTCTTGCAGTTTTACCTAATGCTCCATGACATGCCTGTCACTTGGACTGTCAGAAGCTATAAGTGAAGAGGGCTAGGATAATTTTCAGGCAAGATTAGGACCATTGTACAGTGAAAGTGTGATCTTCTACAATAAATGGCTCTGGCATTGTATATAACTCATGTATTTATAAAGACATAGGAGTTTAACAAGCTTAAGTTTTTCAGTATTGATTTTTGTCTTGTAAACTGCCACTTTCATTCCAAGCAACAGTATTTATTTCAGATGATACACAAAAACGTATTTTATGCTCTCAAGGGGAGTTTCTGAAATTATAGAAATGGCCATAAAAACATTTTAATATGTGGTTTTGGTAACTTACTTATTTTCAACATTGTCTTTCCTTCTATTTGAGAGAGACTTACTCTGCCATTAATGTACTTAGGATTGATGTAGGCTATTATGAACACTCATAGGAGAATAAATTCTACATTTTCTAATTCACTAGGCATACCACATGTAAACATGAAAGAATGTCTGCTTTCTGTCTTAGTGTACCCCTAAACAGATGTATACATATAAAGCTATTAATTATGAGTTAATGTGACAGGTTACCCTCTTTTATTGTTCTGTTGAATCTCTTGGGTCCTAGCTATCACAGAAACTTAAGTGCCAGAGCAGCAGTCAGTCAAGTCTTAGCTGGAACTGACAGCACAGCCTTTAGTTAAAGTTATGCCACACTTTCCATTATAAGATGCTCTTTTCAGTTGTTTGCAATTATACCAAACTTTAACTATTTATGTCGCGTTTTCCGAGACAAATATTTTACTTAGCCCAAGTTCTTTTGGAAAATTTAACCTAAATGTTTCAGTCACTTCTGTGAATGAGGCTATTGAAAAGCATGTTGTTTTGTCCATGTTAAAACACTTCCTGTTTTTGTTTTGTTGACTAGTTTTAATGCCTTTTGCTTTCATGGATTTCATAGACATTAAAGCTGGAAAGGACCTCATGAGATCCTGCCCAAGGGGCAGAAAGTCAGCTGGGGTCAGCAAGATAAGCATCTAAGTGTTTCTTAAAAGCATCCAGAGTAGGTGCTTGCACCACTTTTGGGGGGAGTCTATTCTAGACTCTGGAGATTCAGACAGTAAATAAGTTTTCCTTATGTTCAATGTAAAACAGTCTTCCAGCAATTTATGACTGTTGGGCCTTGTCTTCCCTTGGGGTACCCTGGTGAACAGACATTCTCCCAGGTCCTGATGCACCCTCCTTGTGTACATATAGGCTGCCACCAAGTCACCCCTGAGCCTTTGCTTCTCCAGGCTGAAGAATCCCATGCCTCTCAGCTTCTCCTCATAAGGCCTGTTCTCTTGACCTTCTAACTATGCACATGGCTTTCCTCTGGACTCTCTCAAGCTTCTCCACATCCTTTCTAAAGTGAGGAACCCAGAACTGGATGCAGTACTTCAGCTGTGGCCTCACCAAGGCAGAGTAAAGCAGGAGGATGACTTCTTGGGTCTTGTTTGAGATGCATCAGAATATGCAAGCCAGAGTTTTATTTACTTTGCTGGCTGTGGCATTGCATTGGTAACTTATGTTCATCTTCTGGTCAACCATGACCCCCAAGTTTCTTTTGGTTGTGGTACTAGTGAGTGTAGCTTTGATGTAGGAACTTGAAGTTTGCCCAAAAGGTGGCTTTTGTGCCAGGACTACACCTTTATCCAACTCCATGAAAATTTGCCCAGACTTGGCCAAATTTATAAAACTTTGAAAAATTGTGCTCACAAGACATTGGTTAAAGTTGAGTATCTAAATTATTTTAAAATTATACCTAGGAATTCTCCATCCCTTACAGTTCCTACATGCTGACAAACCTGTATATGCAATACCCCCACATGGTTTCTGCTATAGGTAACTGAGGCCCCTAGCACATGTTCTGTTCATGTAATAGTGCTATGGGATCTGACTCCTGTCATTCCACACATTCATGTTAGGACATAGAATTTGATATCAGGGATCAGATCCCAATCCTATCATTTCTACTTGCCAGTGCAAGGGAAGTCTGAGATCATGAGCCTTAACCAGCAAGTTGAAAGCTGTGTGCCTTGCCCTGCATGCAGGACTTATAGCCAGCCTGGACAACCCTGGGTGCAATTCCAGATGCAGCCCTGTGGACTGGGACCAGAAATGAGCTGATTGTTGTTCTGGTCAGACAGCCCCAGGTCTGGTTTTAAGAACTAGGGTTGGTTGGGGTCTGGGTCCAATAATCAACTGATTGCCAGCCCTGGCCCAGATAGCTTTGGATTTTCAGCTCCAGTCCACAGTCATCCTTGGGTTTCAAGCCAGACCTGGGGCTGTCTGGTTGGGGCTGACAATCAGGTGATTGTCAACATTTCTGCAACCTGCAGAATTTCTGCTTTGGCCTGAGCAGCTGAGCATGGGTTCCTTGGTGGGGATGCCCTTCAGCTCCTCCTCCCTGCAGCCAGAGCCAACAATTTAGTTCCTATGTGGTCCTAGCTAAAGGCTTCTGCATAACTAGATCAGCTGCATTTAATACACTAAGCAGACCCAGCTGAGCCCCAGCCCTTCCCTCTGATTGGTTCTAGGGCTGCTTTTAAGGAATGGCTCTAGCACCCGAGCCCTGATGCTCAACTTCCTGGTCTTTGGTCCTTGAGTGGTTCTTAGTAACTCCTCGGACTTCCTGATTCAAGTAACTTTTGGCTTGGTTTTTAGACTTTGGCTTGATCTTGGCTTGATACCTGACCCCCTGATTCTGGTGAGTTCTCTAGCTTGGTTTCAGCCCTTGTGAAACTTGGCACTGGCCCTGGGACTGACAATTGACTGATTGTATGCCCTGAGCACACCTTAAATTTAAAGTGCCACACAAACCAGCCATAAAAGGAGCCACAAAATGAGGTACTGCACCTGGGGAGGAAGAACCAGCAGTATACCTACAGGCTGGAGAACTCCTCTCTCATCAGCACAGCCAGCAAGGACATTGAGGGACCCCTGGCACAGCTCTACAAGCACTCTTGGTGTTCTGATGAGGTGCCAGAGGATTGGGAAAGGGCTAATTGTGGTCCCCATTTTCAAAAAAGGGAGGAAGGAGGGCCCAGGAAACTATAGGCCCATTAGTCTTACCTCAGTCCTGGGGAAGCTCTTTGAAAAAAATTATCCAGGAGCACATTTGTGAGGGACCAGCAGGGGAGATTATGCTTAGGGGCAATCAACATGGGTTCATTAGAGGCAGAGCAACCTGGTGAGCTTCTACAACCAGGTCACAAAATTCTTGGACACAGGTGTTGTAGTGGACATAGTCCTTCTCGACTTTAGGAAGGCCTTTGACACTGTCTCTCACCCCATTCTCTAAAAAAATTAGGTGACTGTGGTGTCAATGCCTACACAGTCAGATGGGTCACAAATTGGTTGGAGGGCTGAACCCAGAGAGTGGTGGTGGATGGGTCATTTTCGACTTGGAGGGATATGGGCAGTGGGGTTTCCCAGAGCTTGGTACTCAGGCCTGCACAGTTCAACATCTTCATCAGTGACTTGGATGAAGGGGTGAAAAGCACCTTGTTCAAGTTTGCAGATGACACTAAGATGCGGGAAAAAGCGAGCATGTTAGAAGGGAGGTACAGGCTACAGCTAGATCAGGACAGCTTACAAGGGTAGGTGGATGAGAATAGGATGGATTTCAATACTGAGAAGTGCAAGGTACTGCACCTTGGGAGAAAGAACCATACTGGGGAGGAGCAGCATACTTACAGGCTGGGGAATTACCTTCTCATCAGCACAGAGGTAGAAAAGGATCTTGGAGTCATTATTGATTCCAAGATGAACATGGGCCGCCAATGTGAGAACACAGTCAGTAGGGCTAGCTGCACTCTGTCATGCATCCACAGATGCATCACAAGCAGGTCCAAGGAGGTGATCTGCCCCCTCTATGCGACATTGGTCAGGTTGCAGTTGGAGTACTGCATCCAGTTCTGGGTACTGCACTTCAGGAGGGATGTGGATAGCATCGAGAGGGTCCAAAGGAGGGCCACTCACATGATCAGGGGGCAGCAGGGCAGACCCTATGAGGAGAGACTATGAAACCTGAACCTGTTCTGCCGGCACAAGAGAAGGCTGAGAGGGGATCCGGTGACTGTCTATAAACTTACCAAAGGTGACTAGCAGGGAACGGGAGAGACACGTGTTCCCCGAGTGCTACCAGGAGTAACTAGGAATAATGGACATATGTTGATGAGAGCAGGTTCAGGCTGGATATCAGGAAGCACTACTTCACAGTCAGGGCAGCTAGGATCTGGAACCAACTTCCAAGAGAAGTGGTGCTTGCTCCTACCCTGGGGGTCATCAAAAGGAGGCTAGATAATCACCTTGCAGGGGTTGTTTGACCCCTGCATCCTTTCCTGCCATGGCAGGGGGTCGGACTTAATGATCTGCTCAGGTCCTTTCTGACCCTACCACTAAGAAAATGAGAATGTTGTACACTATAGAAGGAATATTTGTAATGGCTTGCTTGTCACTTTATGGTGCCTTAAGTTGGATTCATGTGTGACACCAAAAGTAGATCCAGGATTTGGCAAAGAGAGGTGTGGGAACAGGAACTGGCACTTCAGGAGTGGCTGTGCCCACCAGTCACAGCCTTCTTCCCTTCATCCTCTTCTCCAGGGTGGGCAGACCAGGCCAGAGGAGTAGCACTCAGATTTTATGTCCCTAAAGCAGGTAAAATTTTTCTCCCTTCACCTTACTGCAGGTCCTCTCCTCTTCCTCTGCCTGCTGCTGCTACTGCCACTGTCCCTACTATCCTGGGAGTGAATGGAGCTTGAAAGCTCCATATTCAGACAGGCTGCAAAGGGGCTGGTCTCAGCCCAGGACAGGAGTAGTTGTAGGAAGGGTTACCATCCCTGTGCTTGCTCCCAGACTGGTGGTTATTACACATAGGGACTGAGCAAGGAGGGGGAATCTGCCCAGACTGCTATCCTAGGTTGAGCCTGGACCCTGTACAGCCCAGCTGGAGTAGGCAAGAGCAGCTCTGGAGGCTCTCCTCACCCCCAGACCAGTGGGGACGGTGGCTGTGTTGGGTGGCAGAGTGGGGAGAAGAGAGGGGAGGGGTCATGCTTTTGATCATGGAGGGGAAGGGAGAAGGTAATCCTTACCTGCTTGGGGGGCTTAAAGTTCCTGGCTGCTTCTCCTGTGGTCTGATCAAAAAAGGAGAGGGGGTGTGGCCACTGCACCCACTTTGGATCCATCCCTACAGAGCATCCTTGCCATTTATGCTGCAACATGTACATCATAGTATAAATGTAACATGTAGAGTTTGCCTGAATGGGACTTTTCCTGCAACCGCTCATTACATCTGCCAGGGGCCTCTGTGGCAGTGGGTAAAATAATTCAGATCAGGGAGACTGTCTCTGTGTTCCTGATGCTGATGGCCAGTTAATATGAAGTACGTAGCCTAACTGAATGCAAAAAGTTGCAAAGGTGGCATGAACAGAAGATGTTGAAGAAGCAGAGGGAAGGGATGGAAGCTAATAGAGAGACAAAAAAGGGAGAAGGGGAGAAGAGCCAGTGGTGTCATATGGAGAGGATCTGAGAAGAGATGGAACTAGGGATTATAGACATAAAGGGCAGAAGCATAATGGCGAGGGAATGGAAAGGTAAAAAAAAATTAAGGGTAGGAGAACAGGATCTGGGGGATAGTTAGAAGTGAGACTGAGTCAAGGGGCCAGAACTAGATAGGAGAAAAGGAAAGTATCAATGCATGTAAGTCTACTTAGAAGTGAAAGGGCAGAAGCTGGGGAGGATAATGGGGAGGAGCCAAAGTGTGCGGAGCAGCCCCTATTTGCCTTTATACGCAGTCCTCAATTTGCAGTGTTTTGAGTTGCAATGTTTTGCACTTACAGCATTTCTTAATTGACACCGTTTCAACTTTCTGACATCAGTTTTGACTTTACAATGCTTGATCTGATGTGATGTCATGCCAGAGAACAAGCTGCTGTGTCACCAATCTCCCTGGAGAACATCTGTCTAAATTTCCTTGGACACTTTCTTTAAGAAAGCAGACTAGACTCCAGAAAGATCTGTAGCCAAGACTCCTGAGAAGAATCCAACCAACAACCCTTCAAAAAGTC
The DNA here is from genome assembly GCA_030014935.1 of Caiman crocodilus. Classification (NCBI taxonomy): domain Eukaryota; kingdom Metazoa; phylum Chordata; order Crocodylia; family Alligatoridae; genus Caiman; species Caiman crocodilus. The sequence continues at coordinate 83,952,038 of JAGPOW010000261.1, read as the reverse complement.
CAGCAAGTCACCTCAAAGAAGTCCTTCCAAATCAATATGATTGCTATCTACAATATTAATACATTAATGTAGCTATGTTACTCATCTATAATTGACTGAGTACAAAATTCCGGGTTATTTTTGGTGAAAACGGGATATCAGGCTTTAGTTCAGGAACCAATCCCCCAACACTGTTTCCTATGGGAAAATTGGTTCCAAGTTACAACATTTTGACTTAAGATGCCGGTTTCAGAAACCAATTGTGCAATAAGTCCATGGACTACCTGTATATTTTCACAGAATAACAAGATGGGATCAAGAGGCACTCCCTGAATACCAACAAGGTCATAAATCAGAGTAGTAAACTCTGCCCTT
>JAGPOW010000261.1:83930311-83944779 GCA_030014935.1 Caiman crocodilus | reverse complement strand
CTTGAATGAAGGTACTTATGAGTTGTTGCTGATAGTGGTTGTTTTTATTGAGATCGCATTACAGCAGACAGTTAGTTACCGAAGGGAGGGGGAAGGTTCCGGGGGTAGTAGGTGTTGTTGTGACCTCTCACTATAGCTTAGTGAGCGATTTTTAGTAAAACACCCGTGTCTGGCCTCTGCAGACGGCCTCCGTCCATGGACCGTGAAAGGGAGAGCTCCGCCCAGGGGGAGCACAGGCAGGGTTTTATAACTAGCTTTAACCTATGGGATCTAATTTCCCGTTCCATTCCTTTTTTTAGGATAGAGCTGGCTTGGGACACTACAAGGGTTTGTCTTGTTAGGTGGTGTCATGGGTCACTGCTTGCAACGTGGCTTACACAGGTGAAAGTGCAAAAGACAGATGGAGGAGAGGCATGTGTAACCCACGTGGTACGTGGAAAGTACCTCTTCTCAAATAGAAGGGATGTTAGCTGGAGTGTGGATACCCAAAGAAGAAATAACAACCCAAGCAAGGACCCCGTCACCTAATCAAACACCATTACCCTTTCTAGGTTACTCAGATAAGCAAGATCCTAAACCAGGGAACCCCTCATAACAAATAAGAGCCCAGGATTCCTCTTTATGTCCCAGGGTGACTACTCCCCTCTCATCATGGGCCTCCCCTCAGCTGCTCACAGTACAGAGGGCCCCCTTCTCTCCTGTGAGAATCCCCTTCCTGGGTGACTCACGATTCCCACAGCTTTTTGAAGGGTTGGACTCTTCTCCAGTGGTGTTTTGGGGGCAAGGCATCCCCCTCTCACTGCAGTGATCAACCCATGCCACTTGCAGTGGGAAGACCCAAGCTGCTCTGTGCAGCTCTTCCGGCTGGTCAGTCCGCTGCCAACTCTGTGCACTGCCCTGTGTGATGAAGGACACTGGCCTCATGCAGGGGGTGTAAAGGCCCATGTGCTTAGTGCAGCCCCAACATCCCATCAGCTCTATGGCCTTATGCACTGCTCCGTGCACCAATGGCCCCACTCCTGCCTCATGCAGGACTGGGGACTCACACTGCTTTGTGCAGCTGCCATGGTCGTATCCATTTCTGAACTGTCCTTGAACCGTTCTGTGCACCAGCTCTCCAGCACTGTGCACTGATCCATGCACCGAGGGCTTTTGCCCATCTTTTGCAGAGTTGATGACCCACGCTGCCTCAGTCCCATCTGCTTCTGGATTCTCCATGCACCATTCCATGCACTGGCTCTCCAGCCCTGGGCACCAGTCTATGCACCAAGGGCTTCTGTCCCTGCATCATTCAGGGTTGGGGACCTGCGCTGACTCATGCAACTGCTGTGGTCCCATCTTCTCCTGGACTGTCCGTGCACCAACCCGTATACTGTCATCATGGTTTTCTCTGCAGCAGGGCTGGAATGCAGCTGCCTGCTGCTTTCCTTCTGGGTGCTTCTGGGGCAACTGCTCTGCCCCACTGGCCAGCTATACCAGCTCTTCATCAACCCTCTTCATTGTCCCTCACTGAAGCCCACTGTGTGCTGGGGGCTTTTTATTTCTTTTGGAGGCTTTACCCCCAGATTGCAAATGGACCAATCAGGGAGCTTGAGGGTTTTGTTCCCTTTCAGGTCCTCATTCTCATTGTCCCTGGGTAAGGGCAGGGATGCCTTCATTCTGCCATTCCCTGATTGGTGCAGAAGGGAAACTGCCTCCATCAATGGAAGCCCAAGCTCTTTGGGCACAAGCTAACAATCTGGGCTGCTGGTGAGGCTGACAGCAAGTCTGCCACACTTGGGAATAATTAAAAATATGGCTTTATTCCTTATTGGTTGTCAACCTAGGCCACCAAAATTGGCCTGTTCATAGGCTCAGGCAGCCAGCCTGCAGACAAACAGTCTTCACCAAATTTTTTGCTGCCAGTTCTAATGAGGTTATTTGCTGGATGGGCAAATGCTAGGCTGTGTGTAGATGAAATGAGGGACATGTGTGCATGACATTTCCAAGTGTGCTGAATACTTTTGCACCACTTTAATGGTGTTGGTATTTGCATGTCTTGGCAGTGTATTGTGCAGTAATTACAGCCATTGTAGCGAATTTGGTGGCAAAATGTGCCTAAATGATATAAGGTGCAGCAAACTAAAAATCCTCCAAGGTGTTTTAGTTTCCTGCCCAACTAGCTGTGGAGTGAAGCACCAGGCTCTGCAGCTCAGTGGCTCTGCAGGAAGCCCTGCAGGCAGCCTGGCAGCAGCCTGGGAAGACAGGCTCCATCCAAAAGAGGAAAAAAAAGCAGCGAGCCCCCTTTTGCCACCCCTGCCCCCAAGCCTGCCTGAGCTGCATGGGAGCCCAGTGCTTCCCTCCACAGCTGTGGTATCCTCTGGGACTACCCAAGCTGGATGCCTGTAGGTGGGTGCCATCTGCGGGGGGCTGCTGCTGCCACTGCCACAGAGGGAAGCACCAGACCCACCCCACCAGCAGCCCAGGGACCACTCTGCCCTCTGGCAGTTTGCCCATGCCACCCCAGTGCCAGAGAGACAGGTAAGTCAGTGGTATGCGCAACATATCGGTTTAAATGTCCCTAAATTGAAGCAGTGTTTTTAAAAACCCACCGCTTCAACTTAGGGCCCCCATTTTGCCACACTCCCCGAGACTGCACAAAAGTAAATCAACCTGTACCAGATTTGTTTATAGTAGTTGGGCTAACACTTATTTGGTCTTGACTGTAAACTTAAAATAGATGGTTAACATGTTAATCACACATTTAAAATTGAAGAAAGAGTTTGTTTTCACAAAAAATCAAATCTAAATTGGGCAGATTCACAAACTAGACTTTCTGCGATAAAGCAGAAGACTTCTGCAATAGGAGGAAAAATACAGAAACATCTACTGGGAAAAAAGTCTGACTTTTTTCAAAATGTTTGAACAATTACAGTTTTCATTGCCTTTATTTGGACTCATGGGTATTCAGCACTTCTGATAACCATTTTGATTTTGATTTATTCTTTTTTCATGGAAAAAGAAGATGCACAGCAAATAAGAGCAACATTTTACTTTGATCAGAGTATGGAAGGTATAAAAGTTTAAAAGGTCAAGTTTTTTCATGGGTGTCTCAGCCATTTGTTTTGTGAGTTAAATACAAATAACCATTTGTTTCTAGCTCATAAGGTAACATACTAAATGTTTTTGTTTATTTTTTAAATTTAATATAATCAGGAAATTCTTAAACCTTGAAATTCCTTTGCTGTTGTGGGTCTGTATTGATCTTGGTTTTCCATTCTTATGAACAACAACAAACTGAAGGCTTTTTTTTATCACCCTATTTTTTTTCTTTAAAAAAATTTTTTTTGGTTGTTTGTGACTTCTTACTGTCACTAAGGAACTGCACTGCCAAGCTGATTCATACCCAGTGTTCAAGGACATTTAGGTTTCAGATTAAGAGACCTCAACACAGACCTATCAGTATACACTTGTTTCAACAGCCCAGCCACCTGCATATGAAGTGAAAGTTAAAAAAATGCAAATTGTTTTAGCTGTCTAAATTACTAGAGAAAATCCAGAGTAGATTTAATTACAAACACGGCATGAATGATGACTAAATAGGGAATGATTTGCAGGAACTAGAACATAGCTTGGCATTGATCAAATGCTTTTTTCGTTCTTTCAAATCAGATAACCTCAGCTACAAAATTTCAATCCAGGTCTCAATTTTAGATCTGTTCTCTCTGACACAGCTGAATCGAGGATTTTGGTTTTCTTCCATCTTAGAGTGAGAAGGGAAGAAAATACCACTAAGTTTATACAAAGCTTTATTGTAGGCAATCTCACTGTAGCACATATGGGAAGGGTAGTACTACCATGTGAAGCAAGGCAAAACAATAATGTTTTTAGTACATTGGCAAATATGTAGTACTCTGAAAAATATGAGAGGAAATTTACCCTTGTCACCTGTGGTTTATTCAATAGTTTGTTTTGACCTAAACTGGGCCACAGAATTTGATAGTAATAGCTTGTAAACATGGTTAAAGTGCTTATGGAGGGAAGGTAGATAATGTTCATATAACATGGCTTTTCTATGAAGAGTTTCTCATCCGCTATATAGAATATAACTAACTGCTGTAACAAGCTTCTAGCTTCTACCTGTAAGAAATGAAGTACCAACACTCATTTTTCAAACATCTTGTCAATTTTGTTTTCTTTTTTCTTCTAGTTTTGTCACTATTATCTGTGCTTATCCAGTATGCCTCACTGCTTACTTGCTCAGAAGAACTACAGTTTCTCTGTCTTCACTACACTGTGCAATAAGGGACTCTTTCCTGGTTAGACACCTAAATGGCATGTGTGTGGGCACATAACTTTCGTTTTTGGCACTTATGCATGGATTGCAAGTCATGTCCGTCAGGCCAGTTAGGTATGTTACTATTGAGCATGCTCAGTGGGGCTGCTCTGGCTGTGAAGTACACAAGTACACAGTGAAGTAGTATTACCCAGGTATACCTGAGCAAGTCCTGAAATGGTATCTGGGTTAAACCCCATAATTAGTGCATGTTAGATGGAGGAGGAAAACCATGTTCTAGGCTCTCCTCATCCAAAAAGAATTTGAATCTCTTTCTCATGCCGTCCAGCAGAGTGCTCCAACTATTAAGCTACTAGTTTGGCATCGTTCAGATCTGGTTCTAGCTGTTGTTTTGAAGGTCACCTAGAAAGAGTTATGAGGTTTGAAGGAAAAGAACAAGTCATGGAGTTGATGATTCAGTAAGATAGAATCTGCCTTGAAAGGGTGGTGGTGGCTATGGGTTCTAGTTTGGGCCTTTGCTACACACATACTTCCTCTCTGCTCTCTCTCTCTTTTATTTAGTTAATGCTAAAGGCAAGGTGCAGTGGGTCAGCTTGAAATAGAGGGTCCTGAATCATTCCTACCTCAGTAGTGTACAGATTTTTTTTCAGATTCAAAGCACCCCTCCATATCTTTTATTAATTTGGCAGCACCCTGGGTAACAATCACTCTTCTAAAGTCTCAACTTACCTACCTTACCTCTAGGCTGCCATGCCCTTGCCACCAGATGGAACGATTTTGTGTATGTCTGCTTCCAGAAAGGGCATGTGGAGATGGACCAGGAAGCAGCTGTGGCAGAAGTGGATTTCTCCTGTCTGCATGAGATTTATGATAACAGTTTCAAGTGGCCATGGCAGTTCAGCACCATCTAAAGGTTCTTGAGGTACCCCAGTTGAGAACCACTGGCCTAACCTGAAGTATGGTGGTTGCTGGGAAGTAGGGAAAGTTGGTTCAAATGTTCTCTCGGGGAGAGGGGCCTAGAACCTGGGTCTTATTCACTAATAAGCAAGCACATCAAGCACTTCATTACTGAGCAAAAATGTGTGTGTGTCAAGGGGTTCTCCTTCAGCCTTGGAGTTGTATGTATAGGTCAGATGTATTATGCTACAGTTGCACAGCTGCATTTTGGCATGTCAAGTGAAACAGGATTCTGCTCTAAGACTTTCAGAAGTGACTAACTTGCATTTTCAAGAGTCAGTTCAGAACTTCTGAAAATTTTTACCCAGGATTTTCCATCCTGTTTACTTCCTCATTACTAATGTAAAAGACTAACACCAACAAGCTGCCTGTGTAATTCTGTAGATGTCCCAGTAGAAGAAGGAAATCTATTATATGAAAATATTGTAATGTATTTAGGATTTGGCGCTTCTCTTTTTCTCCATCCCTCTCAACAGGCTTAATCATTTTCCATTTTTCTTATTTTTGTCTGATTTATGTTATTCTTTTTCTGCATCTCAATTGCTCTCTTCCCTCTTTCAGTTGCTGCTTTTTCTGTTCCTCTGCTGCTCTCCTTATTTCCCAGATGTGCACTCTTCTTAAGGTCAGATTCTGTTGTTTAATTCATACAGTGCTCATGAACGCAGTCAAAATATCTCAACAGTTTATGCCCATAATTCTTACTTAGAGACAATGAAGATGTTGTACTACTGTTGCCAGAAGCTCACTGATGAAAGGCTAACAGGGGTCTTTGTCCTGGTTCACTTGTGGTAGATTTTGTCAGATGCGGCATATTTTTGTATATTCAAGGGATGGTGCACATATTCATAAAGTGGAATAGCATGATCTGGCAGTCGTTATAATTCCCTTCCTTATGTGGATCATTCCTCATGCAGTTTTAGTAAAATGACTTTCCTTTGTCAGCACTGCAGGCTCAAACTCCATGAGATTTGTGCAAAAATAGCTAAGAAAAAATGATTTGCATTACTGTCTTATAGATACACACAACTTTCAAAGGACAAGATTTTACTTGTAGTTTCCTAAGTAAAGAGCAATGTTATTTCCTGACTTCTAAAAATATAAGCCTTCATATCATGATGCCAGTCTCAAACATGTAACGCAATACCATCTAATTTACAGTGAAGAATCATTACCATCTAGTTACATTACAATAAGCTATAAATAATGAATTCTAACTCTATGGCACTTAAACAGGCAAATGTTCAAAATAATGTGAACAAAACCAATTGTTATTGACAAAACCAATAACATTCATACTTAAAACATTCTGTCTTACACATACAGACACTATGCTTAGATGGGCTGACATGAATGTAGATCAATCTAAACCTGTAATCATATAGAAGTTCAGCATGCATAGACCGATCTAAAAAAGGTGCAAGCAATCTAAAATAGACCCGTTGAAAGGTAGGCTTAATGGAGATTGATTTTTCAGTTAGATGGATGAATTGAACATCTACACTATTTCCCTATTGATATTAACTCAAGTTAGATCACTGTCTTTTGGAATCCTGTTGTGCTTTGTGGTCTCCTCTTCCTCACTGTTGCAGGGAAGTGCGCTAGCATTTGGTCTGTACTCAGCTGCTCTGGCCCAGCACCCAGCAAAGCCCCACCTTTGGGCTTATACCAGCCCTGAACAAGCACAACCCCTCTCCCCAGCCCCACCTCCTGCTTCCAGGTATCTGTCAACTGCAGGCAGGAGAAGAGAGGCACCTGTGTCCTCCACAAAACCCCAGAACTTAAACACCCAAGTCCCCAGGCCATGCCTCCACACCTCCTACACCCCATCGTGAAGTACCTCAAAACATACTCACAGACCCTAACACTAAGCCCAAGACAATCCCCCCACTAGGCTACAGCTCTTCTGACCTGACCCTGGCACTCACACCACATCCCAGTGGACAGAGGGTGGGTCTGGGTGGTGTGAGGCACAACAACTGCACTGCTTGATAACCCTGCGAGCTCTGTGGCTTGACGACTGCCAGTAGGTATCTGGATTATGTGCACCTGGGGTGCTGCAAACGTGTTTTGGCTTACAGCTACAGGGTCCTGTAGTACTAGTCCTGGAGAAAGGGCAGGGGGCACTGAACATTCCAGCTAGTCCAAGCAGGTGGATGCCCCTGGAAACTTAAAGAGCAGGTAGGGTATGGCCATCTGCCTTGGTGTTGCAGAGAGGACATGGAAAATTTCCAGGTATGGGTATGGGCATTTCCAGCATCACAGGGAAGCCCCTGGAAAGTAGATCATAGGGGTGACCTAGCCAGTGGAGCCCTGGTTGCTTGGGAGCAGGGGCTGCACCCAGCCGCAATGAGAGGAAAAGCCATGCACTGGGACATGCATCTATGAGTACCTATTGTTCCATCCATCCATCTGTGCAGCCAGACCCTTACCTATCTGTGGATGCCAAGACCCTACAGGCACCACAATCAACCATTGAAGAAACTATCCCATCCTCCTTCAGTACCCAAACACAGTCGCACAACTGGGACTAGAGGGAGATGAGGGATCTTATTACCGTCTGCGACAAGGAGGAGACCCAGGACCAGTTCTGCAAAGGGCACTGCAACAGGGATGTGTTCAAGTGCATTGCCCAGCAGATGCAATCACAGGGCTACAACAGTGATTGGGTGTAGTGCCAGGCCAAGATGAAATGGATAAATATCTAGTACAAGTGCATGGATGATACCAATAAAATGTCTGGGGCCATGAGGCAGAGTATGACCTTATACAAGAGGCCATCCCACCTATTCACCATGGACAGGGCCATGGGGCACAAGATTTGCTGATGGCAGCAGTCCTTGAGGACTCTGGCCTCTTGGTGCTAGTCCCCAGATCATTACAGGATCTGGAAGCAGAGATGCACCTGCAGCTTGACCTAAACTCTCTTGATATATTTTTCAGCATTGTCAAGCATGGCTTGCAGGAACAGGGGGAAAACTTTAATGTCATGGTCATTGAGACCCAAGACCTGGACCCTGAGCCTATACCCTCCACATTTCCCTCCCCCTTGTGGGACCCTCTCCCCCTCCTTCCTTGACCCTATGGACCAAAGGTGAACATGTGGTCCTCAGGACACCATTGATGACACAGCTGCTATGGGTGTTCTGCTCCCACTCCTCCAATATCTCCTCACTGCCCCCTTTCCAGACATGCAGGGTGCCCCCCCAAACCCTAACTGCCAGCACAGTGGCCACTGCTGCAGCACCACCCATAGCATGCTTGCTCATTCCTCCCCTGGTTTTGGTGAAGACTCTGGCACCAATTGAGGATGCCATCCTGCCCAAGATAGTATGGCTCTACCCTGCTCCATGAAGCCATGATAGAGATCCAGGCACCAGGGTAAACATGAAACTCCTGGGGGGAAGGAGGAGAGGGAGCAGGTGGGGCATGCCCACAACCAGCAGGGTAGAGAGGTAGCATTCAGTCCCTGTGCACTCTGGGGATGGGCTAAGTCCTGCTGGGGCCCCAGGTCCCCAGACCCTGTGAGGAAGTGGAGCAAGTGCCCACTACAGTCCTTGGAGAGGGACCCAGCCCCTCTGTCCTCAGCAACCTGTCTGAGAATCACTGCAGGGCCTGCAGCCACCTGCAGTATAGCTGGGACCCTGGTCTCTGTTGTGTCAGGTGGAGAGCAGTGGTATGGCTCCTGGCCCCAGGTGGGGTGGAAGTGCCAAGAAAGAGGATTTACCATAGCCACCTTGCTCTCTCCATGTGAGTGCCTGCCAAGTGCTGGAGAGTCCAAAATGCCTGTCCTTATACTTCATTTTACCAGCAAAACTTGCAACTTCAGACAAAAGCTCTGGGTCTCCCTTGTCAAACTGCAGAAACACCACCTGTGTAAGGGAGGACAGCATGTAGAGGATATGATGCTGGCTCAAGGACTAGGGGCCACAGCTGCAGCACACATGAGGGATGTCTAGATGAGGCATTCAAGAACCACAGAGGAAATGCTGCAGGCCTTGGTCACTGCCTCTGAGCACTAGGAATGCACAACTGACCCTTGGCACCAGGAGCTGTGGAAGCAGCATTAGGAAAGACTTCAGATGTGGAGGAAGGACATCCTCAGGCTGGGAGATGTGTACACCGGGGCTGTTGAGATGGTCACCCACTGTTTTGAGGAGGCAACCTGTGCCATTGTGGAGCTGGCAGAGTACCAGTGCCAGAAGATGGAGTTTGTAGACAGGATCCTGTACCACTTATGACACCCCAACTGGCACCAGTGTTACCTCCCATAGACAGCCCATAGTCTCCCAGGGTAGGGGACGTGAGCAAGGCTACCCCCTAGCCCACAACTGTGTGCCTTGCCCCACTCCAGGGAGGCTTCCCAGGGGTGACAAGAATGGGTCCCACAGGAGGGACCTCTGGATCCAGGTGGTGAGGAACCGTCCACACTGCTCCCTGACTGGGAGGTGCACCTGGAACAAAAAGAGTGGCACGTGTGAATTGATTAACTGTGGCCTGAGGAAGCAGGAAGGCCCCTGGTGTGGTCTGCTCTGGTGGGCAGTGATGTGCAATGGGAGAAGGACCTCGGTGCCTGAGGCCTAAGGCCAGGACCATCTGTGCCACCACCCTCCTCCCTGAGCTGATTGTTGTTCCTCCCCCCACCCCCCAGCTTTGGCAGTCACCCCACAGCCCATTAGGCCAGGCTGTCATTGGGACAGCAGTTGACATCATAGCCCACCTCCCCCAGCTCATTCACCTTCCAGGTGAGAGGTCTGGGAGGAAGTTTTTCTGTTCCCCATGGCCCATCTTCTAGCTCAGGTCTTGCTTCTGTGAAGCATCCCTGCCATGGTGGAAATGGGCAGCCCCCAGGCTCAGTATTGTTGTATTAGGTGGGGCCCTGGCATGGCCAAGGGTCACAGAGTGGGATCCTTGCAGAGGGAGACTGGATGGCAGGGTCAATGGACAAGAGGGCGGGAGGTCCACGAGGGAGCTCCAGGACTCCATGGCCCCTACTGTGCCAATGCCTCCCACCCCTTGTGACTGGGGGCAGGCAGAGGATGGGGATCAGCGTACCATTCATGCAGTGCTGGATTAAGATTTATTGAGGCCCTTGGCAAACAGAAAATTGGAGGCTCCCACACCCTCCCCATTATAAACTTGAATGTATGGATTCCAGCTGGGGGAGGGGCCCCTTCCCCTCCTGGTGCTGCCACTCTCAAGGGCAAGGGAGGCTGGGTGGACCTGGCTAGGCTGGGGATGGGGTGGCAAATGCCCACTACTCCTCCTTGCTTCCCATTCCCCCATCCCCCCACCCTCATGGCTGGAGCAGAGTTGAGTGGGTCAAAGGCAGATACAAGCTGTTCACTGTGGACTCGGGAATCTCCACTCTGCTGTTTTTCCCTCAGGAGCCCCATACCAGCTGGCAACCCCCTGTCCATCCTGCAGCAGGAGGCACAACTCAGTGGCCCTGCTGCTGCCGGGCAGGCAGAACACATACAGCCAACGCGTGGCTCCTGAGCTCAGAGCACACAGCCCACATCCACCCCATGCACAAATCTGAGGGGCACATGCCCCCCAGTGTCTCCCCTGGGGGGGTGTATAGCAATGGGGTGCTGCCCCCTTCCCTACTCCTCTGCCCTCCCTGGACAAGCTGCCCATGGCTCTGTTCCACTCCATGCCCTGGTCCCAGGTCCCATGGCTAGGAAGCATTCCCTGCCCCAACCCCAGCCCCTATGCCTGCCCCATTCTCTCCCTCACCATGGTGGCCTCAATCTCTGCCCTGCCACATCCCTTCCCTCCCCCACACCTCTTCCTCACTTACCTGAAGGGAGATGCTCTCCATGCTGCCCAGCTGTATTCCTGGTCATGATCCAGTCCTGTGTTAATCAGCCTATGCACCCATGGCCCCCACACAGTTTGGTAAGCCCATGTGACAGAAGCCAGAGAGCACCTCCTGTAGGATGAAGTTGGATGAAGAAGTTGGCAAGAACACTTAGGATGTCCCATAGGAACCACTGCTGTATCGTGTCCAGATGATTTTCCACAGCCTCCTTTAAGATTTGATTAGGGTAACAAGCAGAACATGCTACAGTTCCTGGGTCTGCATGTTTGGGCATTGGTGTTAGGGTGCCATGGCAGAGTGTAGGCAGGCTGGGACAGAGGCAGAATACTCACTCTGGGGCTCCTTTGGAAGACTAAGGGCAGGGTGTTTGCAGGGTGTTGGGTAGAGTTCATGATGAAGTGGTGGGACGTTGGGAGCAATGGCATGCCTGGCAGCCAATCGGGATAGCCCAGGTGCTCAACTGTGCTTGGCTTTCCAGGGAGTACACAGGGCATGCTGGGAGCCATTCAGGAGTGCCCCCTGCCTGTGGGCCAGCAAGCATAGACTGCCTATGGGCCTCCTGCCTACAAGGGCTGTTCACCCCCAATCTAAACTAGACTGCTTAAAGAAAATTATGTAATTTAGATTCATTCCTTGCCTGGTTTTCTGAACCTCTGTATGTGGCCTATGACATTATAGATTATTTTATTTCTTTCCTCTTTAATTCTGAGAACGAGGCAGGCTGAAATTTCTTTGCATCAAGAAAAAAATATGCTTTTATTTGTCAGGCTAGCTTAGAAGACAAGGATGCTTATAAAGATTCTTTTGTGATGCAAGACAACAGCAGGGTAGGGCAGAAGAGGTAATTCTGCACTTTAGCAGGGAAAAAGCTACAAAATTCTCAGCATCTCAACCTACCTAGTGACCTTGAGGTGGACTGAGGTCTAATAGTTCATTTTAGAAATACGCCAAAAAAAGCCATATTCTTTCTCTTTCAAATTCACAAACATGTGGGCAGAAATGTTGCTAGCTCCAAGTCACTCTGATACATACTCATCCTCTGTGAACAGTTCCATTAACTACAAATAGCAGATTGAGTCTTAAGAAGACTGAGATATTAAAGGTGCTTCTACTACAAGTCACACATTTAGGTTATCTGTCACTTTTGATGGGAAACAATCACAACCATTATGAGTAGCAGGCCTCTGAAACTCACCTAGGGCAAAGCCTCTCACCGCAGGAATACTTTTCATTTGTCCCTTGAAATCTTGTTCAGGTTTGGCCAAGAAAAATTGCTTCTTTTCTCTCACTTGCACTCCTTGGGGACATTTTTGAAGGTTGACAAATTAACTCAACACAGACATTCCCAGGTAGGACCTATACTGCTGCTCACTCCACAGTAGGAAGGCCTGGGAATTGTCAAGGTATCTCAAGAGATAGGTTAAAAGTCAAACTGGGCTTTCTTCAACCACCCCTTCTGCACAAACCACAGAGTCCAATAATCCACCCACAAATCTGATGACATCACATGGAACAAGAGCTTCTTCAGTTCACAGGAAGAAGAGAACAGCACAAAATCATCCCTTTGTCAGATCCAGCATTCAGCCCCAGCAGCCCATTTTCCCTCTGGATGCAAACCTTTTCCTGCTGCACTTAATGAAACTAATCCAGTTGGTACAAAACCAGTCCTGAAGATTTCAGAGTTCAAATCCTGTTTGTGATATATCCGAAAGAGTTGTTGTACCTTACTTGTGACGTGGGGTACTGCCTTTTTTCTTTTAAAAAATTACATGCAAAAATGTTGCTTAGCTTTCAAAGTACTTGAAAGTTAGAAAATATCAAATTTAGGATTGTCTGTGCATTTGCATTAGATTCCTGCATTAGTTTTGCAATCATGATCTATTTGCCAATGGATTTTGCCTCCTTCAGTTCATGTGATGAGCATACAAGGGTGAAGAACTGAGGTTGCAAGAATGCCCTTCAATCTGGCATTGCCTACATTTTGGCACCCCAAATAGTACTGTGTTTTTTATAATAGGTTTGACACTGATGATGATGGGACAGTTCAGTTCTGTTTCACTATGCAGAAAAGAATGGGCATGACCCCAAACAGAAGAAAAATCAAATCAAGGACAGCTGTCTCCATCATTCATATGTATTGGATATTGAAGTTCTAAGCTCCTGAGAGTGAATTCTGATCACTGTATTTGCCATTGACTGCTACAAACTGTTAACAAGTCTTAATTTTTGTCTTTAATAATGTTTTCCAAAAACACAAAACAGAACCTAAGTTTTCATGAAAACAGATTCCTGTGGAAGGTATTAGATTAATTATCTAGGACCACATGGTATCATAGAGTGCCTGTTCCTGATTATACTCTAGGGAGATGCAATAACTTTTGTGAGAGAAGAAAGGGAAAAGTGAGGGCAACAGTAGCACTAATGTTGGCTCTTCCCTTCAGACTTCCTCCATCTTGGCAACAAAGCATCTGATCCTGCATATTATTCTTATGTACACTCTTACCTTTAGGCCCAGAAATATTCCCTCTGAAGTCAGTGAGTTCTGTACTCCTCAATTAGTTATATACTTTTGAAAATACCACTCTTATGTGTCTAACTGAGACAAATCAATGCTAGGGAGCCTGTGTACCAACATAACTAAACCCTCAACATGATGTAGCTGAGCTACACTATGCTGTATAAGAAATTCTGCCTCTTGAACATGCCTTATCTTCAAAGTCAGCCATAAAACCGTTGAGCAAATTGCTGACAAGACTCTGTTCAATGCATCTCCTTTGGAAATTGGGCAATCTGATAAAGACTAGGCCAAAGCCTGTCTCCAGGTCCTACCCTAGATCCTGTCTATCCAGTTTCCTTCTTCCTGGCCTCACCCTTGGATTCCTGTTCCAGTTCTATTTTCTGATTTCTCAGTAGATCAGTATTTCCTGGCCTTGACTTGCTATTCAGACTTTTGGTGATGACTTAGAGCTATAGCTCTTAATTGTGATAACTGCTGCTCTGAACTGCCCACACCTCTGCTTCTGACAATTTGGGCCAAAGCTTCAAAACCAGAAGTGCAATGTGACTATTTAAACATATACCATAACCGTATGTATGTAAGAGACATGGGTAGACACGCAATATAAAAAAAGACAGGGAACTCTATATAGTGGTTGCTTTGCAATAGTTGCCTGTATAGGCAGTCTTACCCCTGCCCTGACCCTGGCAAGTGAAAACTATACCATGGAAGCTTAGCTGTCAGCGGAAGTTGTGTTTTGGATAGGAGTGCAAGGGAACTAGATAGCTGGTTTGTGTTGGGGAGTAGTATACATACTAATCATAGTATCATAGTATCATAGTACCTAGGGTCAGAAGGGGCCTAGAGCAGGCCATCTAGTCTGACCCCCCACCAATGGCAGGAAACGAGTGCCAGGG
>JAGPOW010000261.1:83911204-83930211 GCA_030014935.1 Caiman crocodilus | reverse complement strand
CGATTTCCGAGGGGGAATACATTCCTCCAATGGGAGGGATGTCCCGGTCCCCCCTCAGGAAGACTGAGGCAAAGAACTCATTGAAGATCTCCGCCTTCTAATCGGCCACGAGCACCAGGTTACCCGGCAAGTCCCTCAATCTTACTTTGATTATTTTATATTTAAAAATGGGTACCAAAAGTTCTTCTTAGCCACACCACCAGGTTTTGGCTGAGTCTTATGCAAGGTTTTAGCCAGGAATGATGATATGGTGTGTGTATATGTAAATATAGATATATGTATGTGTGTGTATATACATACACATGTGCACATGCACACATACATGTATACGTACACATGAATACACATATACATACACACACACACACACACACACACATACACATATATTTTAATCTCGACCTCACAGGTTTATAATAAAAATAAAGAGATGACTTTAATAAGATTGCAACTGCTAGCCTGAGTTCAAATTTTATCAATATAGTAATGAAAGGTTATTTTTTTTACCTGGTTCCTGGATTCACTTTAAGATTTAAAAAATTAAATTCTCTGATCATATAGATCTATATTTTACACCTATTATCTACAAAGAGAATACATATTTGCATATTTCCTGCTATTAATTTCTAATTATGTGAATCAGAACTATAATCATTCAGCAGCCTTGTGATTGCACTGTCCACCCTAATTAATGAACTGCTTCCTTCATAAGGAGATTAATGGAGGTAGTCCTATTACCCAAAGTTATTTCAGTCATTGTGTTACAGTGTATCTCATTAGAGAAAGGTAAAATGAGGCAGCATTTCAATTAGCTGTTATACAGTATCTGTTTCTTTTCAGATTCTCAGCTATTTTTTAAATGAGTTTTTGAAAAGGTTCCTGACCACTCTCTGTCATCCCAGTGTACACCATATAGAATGGCTTTTTATAACATGCCACTGCACTTAAAAGCAAAATTGAATGTGATTAATTTCTCACTGTGTTGCCAAAGAAAACTGTAAAATGAAATTTAGGCCGCTGGCACACATTCATTTAAATGGTGAAATGAGATTTGATCCCCCAATCCCAATAACTGATGCACATGTCTGGCAGGATGTATAATTTTGGGATCAGGGATCAAATCCCAATGGCACCATTACTACTTGCCAGTGAAGAGGAAGCACCAGATCACGATCCTGGGGTCCCTCTGCACCAGGAAGTTGAAAACTTGATTCCCGCAGCTCAGCAGTCCCAGGGGCCCAGATCAACCATAAGTTGATTGTCAGTCCCAGCCCCATCACCACACCAGGGCCTTGAACTGCCACAGGTGTAGTCCTAGGGCTGGGACTGGCAGCTGACTGTTGGTTCCAGTCCTGAGACCACATGTGTGTCTGGAACTGGCTCTGATTTGTCATTACCTTGCCACACCTTCATTTTTAAGGCACAGTGGAAACAAACTACAAAAATAGTACATATATTTTGTGGAAAATAGTTTCTTTAATTATTTATTCCTTGAATGTGTGGCCAGGTTACCATATTTGGTAACATCTGCCAGCAACTTTAGATGCATTTTAGCTAATGTAAAGAAGTGCTTCAGGGTTTAATTTTCCATGTACCTCATCTAATCAAAACAGTAGTACCATTTTAACTTAGTAGCATCCTATGATTACTTTACCAAAATGTACATGACCATTCATTATCAGTAAAACCTTGAAACATTGGGTCTTTCATCTATGAATAATTTGTAGCTTTGACACACAGAACCTGAGAAAGATGGCAGATCAGGTTATCACATTCTGTGATTCTAGGGCCTGATTCTACTAGCATCTAACAACAGTTTGTCTGGTCTAGAATATCCTAGTCTGACACTGAATTTCAATGTAAATCACTTAAGAATGGGGTTAACTCCCAGTAGAATTTGAATTTAAGGACATGCTTACCTTTAGTCATGTATTAAGTGCTTTGCTGAAGCACAAAGAAATCAGAGCTTTCCCAAAGTCTTGTTCTGCAAGAGAAATACAAATTATTTCACATTTCAGCATGCTACAGCTTGCTACTGACAGAACTGGACTTATCAGAGCATGTGTCTCACATCTGTCTGATAGTTATAAGATAGAATCTGCCTTACAGAACTGTTGTTTTCTTATTCTGGCAATTCAGTAACATTGAATCAAAGAATATATTCAACACATTTAATACATACTTGTACTGGTAGTCATCAAGGGCTCAAGCATAAACGTGATAAACCTAGTGGAGCTAATGGCAGATTTTTTTTTTCTGTCTGAGTTCTTCCTGTGGCCCCATCCATAATCATGGTGTCTTTAGCTGTTGAAGAATCTATTAACAAGCACGTGGGGTGCACATATATCTGTATGTGAGCGAATGTATCTGACTAACCTGAGGAAGAGGCTAGAATGCTAATTGTTCTCTTCAGATGACAAAATAAGACGAGGACACCAAACAGTAGGGGGAGGCAGGGCTGGCCCTCTGCAAGGCATAGCTTTGGGGCTCCCTGACATGAAGAAGGCATCAGTGGTGGTGGGGTGGTGAGTGCAGAGGTGGATTAAGGTATATTGGGGCCCTGAGCAAGCACAAAATTGGAGGCCCCCTCCCCTCATGGGGACTGGGCTTTGTGTGGGGGGGACCTTCCCCTCCTACTGTTGGCAGGGGGGCTGGGGGGCACACGTATGCCACTTTTCCCTGCTCCCTGCCCCCACTACAGCCAAATGTACACATACATGTGGTAGACAAGGTTCTTTGGGTAAATCTGATATCTTTTATTGGACCAACTAAGTAGTTGGAAACATTTTTCTAGCAAGCTTTTGGGTTTAAAAACCCTTGGTCAGGCTGAGGAAGCATCTGCAGTTGGTGCTGGTGCTCTTCCTGAATGGAAAAATAGTAAAGAGGCCAGAGGCTTGTATGCGTGCAAGGCAGTCAGTGAAAATGTAAATAAGGGAGTCAGTGGGTGAGAGAATCAATGTGGGAGAGTCAGTGGGTTTCATGGAATCAATCCTTAAACCGCTTGTTACTAAAAGAGTGAGTTTTGTCCAAGACACTACAGACTTTCTACAAAAACTTAAAGACATGGACCACCTTCCCAGCAACACCCTCCTAGCCTCAATGGATGTTACCAGCTTATACACCAACATCCCATACCAGGATGGCATCCAAGCCTGCCTTACATGCCTACAAGAGCAAGATGACAACTCTGAGTACAGACCCAAAGATACTACTGAAATTATATGCTTCATCCTCACACACAACAATTTCATTTTTAATAACCAACACTTCCTCCAGATCACAGGCACAGCTACGGGCACCAAAATGGCCACACAGTATGTCAACCTTTCTATAAGCCACCTGGAAGAAGAATTCCTCAAAGACTGCACCATCAAACCCTTGCTATACTTAAGATATATCGATGATATCTTCAACAAGTGTAAAAACAGGTTCTAGACTTTTTACTTTCACGAATCTGCATTTACAGTAGGTTTACAGTAGAAAAGAGCATCTTGATGCCCCTTCTGAAGGAGGAGCCTAGTATACTGAGAGCTAAAGGTACTCTTCCAAATCCCAGATTCAATCACTTGCCATTTTTATGTAATGTAACTTTGTGGCAAGTTACATTGTGATGAATCATCTTACTAATAATTCTAAGGTTGGTGCTCATGTATGGGGAGGAAGGTTGGTGCTCATACTGTAAATGGGGAGTAAGAGCAAGGGTTAGTTATATAGTACATAGAAGTGGTGGTAGAATTCAGAAATAATAAGGCTGCAGTGAATGGTTGGATTTTTCTTCATTCCTTTCTATAAGGAGAAAATGTATTTTCAACTTTACAGTTGTAGTCAGAGCTTGTAATTTAAGCAAAAAAAGTCATTCTACCAATTATATTAATTTTTAGGGGCAAGGTCTAGAAACAAATGTTTTTGGTTGTGGAAGGGATTCTATTCAAGTTGGGTTTTTTTTTTCAAATAGAAAACCCTATAATTTACAAGAATGTATAGTTTTACTAGAAAACATTTTTTTCCTTTGAGATTAGGCAAAATGTATGAAAGTCATTTTGGGTTCAGAAGAAAATGATCAATCTGAGCTAAGAACCCGGTATAAATCTATCCTATACTAAATTCTGTTACCCATTGATCCTTTTCAATTGCTGTCATAGCTTATAGTTTAAGGAGGAAAAAAGTAATTGTATGTATGTTCATTTCTTGTAATGAGTGGACCTCTACATCCATAAAATGAGCTAAGTAGAATGCAAACTATAAAAAAAAATCTCTGGCTGTGGCCTCAAACCTGGGCTTGACCTTAGTTTAGCAGCTCAGCTACTCATCTCAGCTTGAAGCCTACAGTAGGGCCTAACCCTCCACCTGCTCCCTATCACCAGAGAAGTCAATCAGGGTCAGCTGAACCTCACATCCCCATATAAACCTGTAAGCCAGAACAGGAAGTGTCCAGGCAACAGGACTCAACCTGACCCAAGACTGCTTTGCTGTTCCCTCTGACTTGCTTCTCAGTTTTGCTTTCTGCTTGCCCTTCCAGCAACTTGATCTGATTTGGTCCTGGATCTCATTCTCTGACCTTTTAGATGCAGCTGGCTCTTAGACCCCACTTTTGGATTGATCTACCGGCTTATACCAAATTACTTATGTAAATTGGAGTCAACAAAGCTAAGCTTCCTCCAAGGGGTTAAGCCTATTTATTTGATGTGTTTGAGTTCTGTTAATTGAAAAACAAAAGAAAAAGTTTATTACTTTTTTTAAAGTGTTGTGTCTGGAATGGATTTAAGTAAAATTTTTCTGATGTTCATGTGGAGCGAGATTAGTTTATTCAAGTGCAAGCAGTATGCTCAGTATTGTAGAAGACTTGAAAATGATAGGGTATCTTTCTGAAGACATGGAAAGATAGTGATATGAGAACCTGAAAAGAGATTGAGAGGACTAGACTATTCAAATTTAGGGCAATTTTTAAATAAATAGTTATTTGCCTTAGCATAGTGAGGGAATGAACATTCATACTGATACGCAGGTCAGATTATAAAAAAATACATATTACTTTTTCCAGTTATAAAAAAATTCTCAAGTTTATTTCCAAAAGTCTAGGAAGAATTCTGACAATTTGTGCATGAAAAGTGGCATGCAAAAATTAAGACGTTAATGTTTCTAGGTTTAGGAACTCACATATTGGTTGATTGGCAGGGCTTTATTAGTGGTGTATCTGTTGCCATTTTTGTTCCAATTGTTGCATCATCATATAGACAACTTGGATCAAGAGTTTAATCTAGGCAGTTCTTAGATTTGTAGGAAATTTAGTTCTTCCTTTTATTCCTGTTTGGAAAATGCAGCATGTTAGGCTCTACTGCTTAATATGGGTTCATTGTAGCTCCACATATGCTATTTATGATAAATTTTAGCTACCAAGTATTCATATCTCTCTAATAGGGAAGACAAAGATTTCTCCAGGACACAGTTCTCCAACTGAGGCCTCACCAGTGCCAAGCAGGGTGGAATAATTATCTCTGACTGTTTCAAAAGAGGTTAACCTAATCTGTTATAATATTCAATGTCTTTTAAGCAATCTTATACCACTCTGAGATTTTTTTTTTCTCTTTTCCGAACTCAGAACATTTCTACTGCTGAGAAGTGCCACAAATGGATAAGCATTTAAGCAAAATTTTCCTCTTGCTTGAATAAACCTCCTAGACTTTCATTAGTCTGCAGAGGTCTACAATTGTAAGTGGCTTTTAATATTTCCCTAAAATGTTACAGAAGGGGAACAAGGTTAATTATTTTACAATTGCTGCTCTCATTTCTTAGTCTAACAGCTCAGATGTGCAACACATTAGCATTACAGTTTCACAGAACTTACATAATAGTTCCTATTACAGTCCTTACCCACTTGCATTAGCTGCTTTGTTAATTTATTCAAATTTTTAAATAAATATCATCTGCCAAAGAACTCATTGAAATCATCTAATTTTTATGGCTATCCAGGGATTTTTTATGTCACCTATATCAATTATTTCTTTTTTGACAACACTTACACCTAATATTTACAGTACACTTGGACCAAGACTGAATGATAACTTAACTTAAAGACAATCTCTGCCATGTTGTAACAGGATCCCACCTCTTAGGGTGACCATGATTCCCCCTAGCAGTCATACTACTCCTGTCTTCCTCCCCACTTGCCTCTCAGGGTATCCACCCTGTCCTCATCTGCCATACCTTTATGTTATTAGAAGTTTAAACCAGTGAGCCTTGGGGTGCTCCATTTTACCCTGCCTTAACCTGAAACAATCTCTGCCTTGAGTAAGGTGTTGATCTCAGCCTCTTCACTACCCCTGGCCCTACCTCACTGCTCTGGGCCCTTGGACCCTGGGTCCAAAATGTGGATTTCCTCACTGGCACTCCACCATGGCCTTCTACCTCCCCTTCAACCATGCCACAATTGTAGCTCAAACAGAGATAAACAACAATGGAATTTAGATTCTTACCTCTCTGGCTCTCCCTCTCTCGTGGAATTCTGGACCAGACTCAGCCTTCAGTCCCCAGGTCAGGCTTAGATGGCCTTTTTCTCCCTGCCTGTCTAGGTGCCTGGCCTATGACTGCTTTGCAACAGGACTAGGTGTTGTTAATCATCTAAATTAGCAGCTAAAAATTCTTCTGTCTGCAGTTTCAAGGCTACAGCCCTGTAAATGAGTCATATTCCTTGGAACTGTGCCAAGTTATTCAGACCTCAAGGTATCCCCCTACACTCACCTGGCATGCCTTGATGGAATTTATGTCTGGGAGGATGGATGTTATGGCTTGCACATCTGTCTGATTTCATCACAGATCTTCTGCCAGGCTCCAACCTTCCTTATAGCCAGGCCCTTTCCTCTCCAGTGGGTGTCCACTGTTCTCCCTGGATGGTGAACAGAGATGGTGAACAGAGTTTAGGCCTGTCTCTCTCTCTCAGCCCCCCAGGTCATGGTAGCTCATCTGGGTTTCTCCTCAGCTCTATTGCTTTATGAAGATTCTCCTTAAATCAAAGAAGCATTATATCTCCGAGATCCCTTGGAGTTCTTCCTTTGTAGGTCCTTCAGTTATCCTCTTTTGGGTTTGTAGTTTCCTTTCCCCTTTTCTTTAACTCAAATCAAATTTATGAGCTAAGGGTTCTTCCCCTTCCCATTTCTTGCTATTACTCCTTAGTGCAAAGGGATTTAAATCAAAGGTAGGTCCCTAGCTGGGTCCTTTCTCACTCTTTTTTCTAACTCAAAATGAACCAGCACCTCTGTCAGGTCTCTTCTCCCACTTCTGGATCTATTCTGTCATTGGCAGCTGGGACGCCTGCCTCTCTGTTTTCTAGTTAGCAGCAGAGTTTCTTCTGCCTGCCATCCTTCTCTGCACCTCTCAAGTATATTACAACAGGTATTAGAGGGCCCCTATTACACATACCTTTAGCATAATCGTATGCTTTTAAAAAAGACTACTAAGTGCAAAAAATACCTAGCCATTTGTTTAAAAAAAATGAATAGTAATTCTGCAGTTTTGTAATTTCAATTTTGGGTTGTCTATTCTGAGATGCTTCAAGAATTGTCAAGAAGCAAAATTTTGGTCCTATTAAAAAAGTTCTCTTTCTGGAAGGGCCAAGTCTCATTTCCAAAGCTAGTATAACTCCTAGTAATTTTTTACTCATGTCAAGTGATGTTGGATCAGGCCACAAATACGAACCCATGTAAGTTTTCCTTTAGAGCAAAATACAATGCTGATTTTTTCACAACTTCATTGGTGATTGTCATTAATGTGATGCTTATATCCTCTACTAATCCACTGTTGAAGATGTTAAATAAGACCATTCCTAATACATTTTAGATACATCACCCAGCTCAATATTTTGTACTCAAATCTCATATGGAATTTTGAAGCAATTCACTGGAACATCCTTAACTTTGTAGTTAATGGATTAGTTTCCTTGTGATTTTCCATGCCTTGATGCTCATTTGAAGATGACAATATAAAATTAATTACTCAAGGGGTGTGTCTACACATGCAAATGCTGCTGGAGGGGGACCACTTAGAGCAGGGGCTGGGAGCTTCCTGCTACCATTGTCCCCACCTGGGCCTCACCACCAGAGCCTTTCCAGAAGTGAGAAGCTTCTGGGGGCAGGCATTAATCCCAGCTCCCTCCTCTGATAACGGAGCTGGAGCCAGGAGCTTCCTGCTGTCAGGGCAAGTGGACATTGTCTGCACCCAGGCTCTACCACTGGAGCCCATCCCAGCACTAGGGACCTCCCAGGGGCAAAGAGATAGCTCCCATCCCTCTGCTGCCTAGTTGGCTGGGAGCAAATTTGCTCACAGTCAGCCATCTACACATGTCTTACTGCACAGTAACTATTTGGCAGTTAATTTGCTACCTGCATTTGGTAAATTAACTGCTGAGTAGAGCAAATTACTGTACCGTAAGGGTCTGTACATGTAGACAGTGATGCTTACTGTGCAGTAATTTGCTCTACTCAGCAGTAAAATGTCTCATGTAGATGCACCCAAGGATAGCATAATTTGTGATACTTTGGGCTCTGGCATACATTACATTTAAGATCTGACTACGGTGTTAAGCATGCCATAAATAGTATCCTGGTCACACATTAAAGCCAATTTATTCCACATGTAATATTTACATCGAGCCACAGCTGCAAACCTGGGGCTTTGACGGCTTATCTCAGCCTTCCACGCTGTGGCTAGCTACCCAGTTGGTATAAAGTTGTGTGACGCTTCTGGCAGGTCCCAACTCTCTGCTGCCTCCCTGTCATTGGAGTGGTCAGCTGAAGCCAGCTGACCTTCTATTGACACTCCCATATAAAGTCCTGGCCTGAGGCAGGAAGACACTGGGCAACAGGATTCAGCTTGATCCCATACTACTTCCTGTTCCTTCTGGCTTGCGCTCTCTGACTCCCTTCTCCACCTGATTCCCTAGCTGCTTGACTTGGCTTGTTCCTAGACCCCATTTTCAGACAGACCTCCTGGCTTCCTACCTGGCTTGTACCTGGATTCTGCTTGCACATTCTGAACCTGGTTGACACCTTGATCCTCAAGAAAACCCATGGCCCAGCAGAACAGTGTAAAATCTTTGTGGCTTGTTTGTATCATGCCTTGAATTGAACATGTGGCATATCTGGGCTGGCCCTTGGCAGATTCCAATGCTCAGCTGAATAGGATCTAGGATGGGGTGACCTAAGGTCTGGAACAACTGTCCCCCACTTGATCAGTGAGATCAAACTAGGGCAGGACTGGGTCCTGGACCTGGTATCCTTACCCGATGCCTAAAGGCAGATAGGGGATGTGCTGTGAGCCTGATATCAGGGTGTGTCTCCTTGATGTTGGAGTCACTGTACCCTGGGCCTTTTAAAAAGTGGGTGTGCAGCTGGGAGCACCAGCTCCACACCCACTTCAAGTTCCTGTGTCACCTGCATCAGCTGGGTTGCTGAGCGCTCTGCTGCCCAGCCTCAGGTGTCACTTCATTAATGGGGCGTGGGCAACAGGGGAGCCAGGAGTTCCCAGCTGTCTGTGCCATGCACCGGGGGGACATAGGGAGCTTCAAAGAGCGTGCCTGCAGCAGGACTGCAGACCTGCTTTTTAAATTTCTCAGGGTGCTCAGACCCAGACTGCAGGGAAAGGATCTCCAGTCTCTAGCTTTCCTGCCAGGGACTTTAAACCTCATACCCCTCAGCTGCTCCCAGGCTGCCAGGGTACAGATCAAAGAGTCCTAGCGGGGCTTAGAGTCCCTAGTGAAGGAAGCTCTTTGGCTTCCCCCCACACTTCCCCTACCAAAAGCCTCTGATCCTTCACATCTGGCATCTCAGCCAGAGCTGCTAGGCACAGGGTTTTGACAATCAGCTGATTGTTGGCCTAGCCCAGACAGCCCCAGCTTCAAACTGGACCTAGAGCTGTCCCAGGTGGGGCTAACAATCAGATGATTGTCAGCTCACTGCACTGAGGACTTGACCCAGCTCCAGATGATACCAGGGTCAGTTCAACATAGGTCCAGCCCCAACAATCAGCTGACCCTTCCCACCAACCCCCAGCCTTACTCCAGACTGTACCAGAGCCAGAAGCCCTCATGCAGTCCTGGAATTGGAGCCAATGATCATCTGATTTTCAGTCCCACTGGATCTGTAGGCATTCCTCTTTCAGCTTGCTGGGATCATAAACCCAGATTCCTCCTGCACTAGTGAATAGTAATGGCAGGATTGGGATCTGATCCCTGATTTCAAAAATAGCACATCCTGCCATGCACATATGGCATAAACAAAGACACAGTTGTTGAGGTCAGGGATCAAATCCCATAACACCATGAAATGACCATGTGCTGGGAGCCTTTATAGTAAATGATGCCCTGACATAAAACAATGAAAGTATCATACTATAGCCTTACTTCTGTATTATCTGTGAGAGATATAGTGTTGATGAATCTCTCCATTTTAACTGACCATCCACATTTAATTGAAGTCACCAATATAAATTAGCTATATCTTTTATTTTAATTAACTGCTGGAATATTTATGAAAACATTCAAATTTTAAAGGCATAGGGATATCTGTATTTTAGCAGAGTTCCAGCACCACCTAACTACCATTTTCCCCTAAAACTTCAGGAAAGATTGTTTTCCTTTTACTCTTCTGCAAAGCTGATCTGTTTAGGCTAATATTTTCCAATGGCTCTGTTAAATTCATCTTTATTATTCTATTTACCAATACACTCCTCTGTTAGCCCTTGATAGTGAACAAGTTATAGGAAATGCAGTATCATATTTAATTTGGTATGGTTTAGCTCTAGGATGTATATAAGAGGCAAGGATTTTTATGGCATCTTTTCCTGGATTAACTGTATGGGACCAAATGTCCTTCCTCAGGTATGAAGGCACTTGATGCCCAAAAGCTTGTCCAACATCTTTGCCAACTATATAGTTGGTCCAATGAAAGATGTCACAACTAATCTTTGCCTTTAGTAGGTTTACTGACATAATTGCACTATATGGCTATCTACATACTAGTGACTAAAACTCCTGCTCTCACATTCCCTGTGTTTGATTTAAAACTTATGATAGAATATTTGACTGCTGCCTTTTCACCAATTGTTCTTCTCCTAGCCTGGAATTTAGAGGAATTGGTTAAATACTGGATACCACTACAAAATAGTGGTTGGCAAACAAAGTGTGTGCAGGCAGTCCTCAGACTTATGACACAATTGGTTCCTGAAAACTGCATCTTAAGTCAAAATGTTGTAACTCAGAACCAATCTTCTCATCAGAAACAATGTTATAAATGGGGGATTGGTTCCTAAATAAAGGCCCAATACCCTATTTTCACCAAAAATACCCCAGAGTTTTGCACTCAATCAATTATAGATGAGTAATATAGCTACGTTAATGTATTTATATTGATTTGGAAGGACTTCTTTGAGGTGACTTTGCTGGACTTTTTGAAAGGCTCTTGGTTGGACTTTTTGAAGGGTTCTTGACTGGAGTCTTGTCAGGAGTTTTGGCTTCAGATTTTTCTTGAGTCTTGTCTTCTTTCTTAAAGAAAGCACCCAAGGAAGTCTGGACAGATGTTCTCCAGGGAGATGAGCAACACTGCGAACTTGTGCACTGGCATGGCATTGTATTGGATCAAGCATTGTAAGTGGAAACTGACACTGTAAAGTTGAAACAGGGTGTCAATTTATAAATGTTGTAAGTCGAGGACTGCCTGTAACTTATTTTGAAGTACCTAATGTGATTAATTATTTGTGTGGGTTTTAAAATAGAGGTTTAGACATGCATTCATAGCGATACATACTGCACAGGGAAGGCAGATTTCTATTTTCAGATGGTGCGTGTACCCTGCTGAAGTCAGTGGTTTGAGTGAAACACATAGACAGGAAAGCAGAATTTTGTCTAGAGCAGCCAAGTTTCTAGCTAGTGACTTTACAAACAGAAAAAAACAAAGCCTAAATGCCTTTTATGTTACTATTATGGAGAGTAAATCACAGGCATTGTGCATTGTGATACAGTCTTTCATGATGACAAAAAAAAAATCTCTCTCCTTCCTTTGGACCACACACTGCTGCACACTGCTCTCAGCTGACCTCAAAGACTGCTCTGTACTCATTAAAGATTGTTTCAATGAGAGCACAAAAGACCAGCTCAGTGATACCTATGGGCCAAGGTCATTGTTAGCTTTTTGTAATTAAGAGTTTGTATCGATTCTTTTGTATGATCAGCTTTCAGTGAAGAAATCTGAAATCTCTGTGCAGTGGACAAAGGTAGACAAGGCATGCGCTGTTCCTGGCATAGTGCTACACCATTTGTCAACACACCACACAGATATTATGATCCTGCTCAGAAGCACGGAGAGAAAAGATCACTAAACCCAGAATTGTCAGTAAAAAAAACCTAAGATACAGTCACGCACAAGAGACTTTTAATTAGTGTCATAATAATACTTCTAGGAGCTCTTCTGGAAACTTTACTCATTTTTAAATAGAAGGGAACAGAACTTTCCTCATCTGCTGCCTCTTATAAAAAAGTTGTGCCCAGCAATGAAAGAGAAATGGAAGTGGCCCTGGGAGTGCCAGAGGCAGAAGTGATACGATAGCAGAAGTAATATTTGAAGTTGAGATAAGTTTTACAAAGACTCCTTCCTCCATTAGCTATCTAGGTATGGATATGGCTTCCACTGGAGTAAGATCAGAGTTTCTCACAATTGCACAGTAATTTATGTTCACCAGTATTCTTCTGAGACAAGGATGTATTAGGTACTTGATGTTACAGATAGGAAACTGAGACAGAGATATTAGATGACCTGTCTGAGGTCACATGACATCAGTGACAAAGTTGGGAGTTGAATGTAAATCTCATAAGCCCTAGTTCAGTATTCTAATTACAATGTTTTCACTATTTCAGAGTGTATGCTGGATTTTGCCAGATATTTGCAGCATATAAACCATACTCATTAGACTACTGTATCCCTAATTAGGTGCATACCTCAAGTTCATGCATGCCTATATTTTTCTGTACAAGTCTAGGCCCCTCTCTAATTAGCTCTGGCATATACTCAAGAAGACAAAACAAAACCTGGACAAATCATCTCACCATTTTAGAATTTTTAAATCTTTTCATTCATGGATGCAGCAACAAACACTGCCGTATAACTGCAGTATAGGTTACCCGTATAGCTGCCGTATAGGTTACCATATAGCTGCACCTGAATGGTGACTAAGGAAAGCCTGAAACATGGAGCAGAGAAAAAAAGTTCCATTATTAATTTTTGATCTCTACAGGCAATTTACTCTAGTGTTAAGTGACTGAGAAGAACGTATATTTCATGTCTGTATGCCACAGAAATAACTAATTAGGTACAATGTGCTGGGCTAATTATAGGAATGATGATGGTTGGATATGAAAGGCTGAACAGAACAGCTCACAGCTGGCAGTATATTAGAATCCTTTACTCCAGAGATCTTGCTGAAAGTTTTATCTTGCTAGTGATTTTTTTCATCTTCTCTTGACAAACCCATGTAAATGTTTTTTCAATGTTCCATAATAAATTATTTCAAGGCACGACCTGAACAAATGTTACCTCCTATACTCCGTGTGTCATATTTACATAAATTTCATTCCACAATACATTAGACTGATGCAGAGATTTTTAATGGCCTCTGAATGTTCTGTGTTTTTTCTTTGCGGTTTCCTAGTGGAATAAATGAACTCTGTTTTGCTGTGCTTTTTAAAATATACTAAAAGACCCATTAGAACTGTATCATGCCCATCACAACGAAGTTATTAAATCAGTCAGTTAGAGCTGAGATGTAGCTGGAATGTACTACCTGTATTCATAAATCACCTTTCATTCTAGGATCTCAAAGCACACTGTAAAAAACAGTCATTATCCTGCTAAGAGGATAATGAAAGGAAGGGGCTGTATATATGCAGTAATTGCTAGAATACCCCCAAACACTGCTATGTCTTCACAGTTTTTTGAAGATGTACAGTGTAAGATAAAAGCTAACTATTATAGCTGTGGTCCCACTTTAATGAAACTTGCATAACATTTTCCATTCTGGCTTTCTGTTTTCAGGCACTCATAATGATCTCATAATTTCATCTTTTGGGTTGACATTTTCCAACAGCTTGGCCTCCATCTCAAGGTGAATATTTTTTCAAAAGTTTGAACAAAAACCATTCAACCACTTTTCAGAGGAGGGAAAAAAGAGAACATTCTTCCATTATAAGAATAAAGCAAACTGCCTTATTTTGAAGACCCCAAGAAGTGAAATAGCTGATATTTAAAAGCTGAAAGTTGGCAGGGAAATGACTTTGTGGAACTGTGCATGACCTTATTCTGAAAGAATTGACTTTGATTTCTCAGTTTGAGGTATGTGAAAAATGTTCACTGAGTAGGTGCGATAGACTTCTTTCTCTCCCTCTGTGCTCTTTCAGGGAAAGCTGCACTACCTATGCACTCAAAACTACAGCAAATTAGCTTTTCCATCAAATGGCTTGTCTTCTATATTGCTATATTCAGCAGAGAGAACTAACAATTCAAGACGACATCATAAGCACCTTGTAAATTGTTCAGGAGTTGAAGAACTTGAATAATATGTTGTTAAGTGCTATAGCTTTGCATATGAGTAAGTCAGATAGACAAGCAAAGACTCTTAAAGCATCCTTACCTATGCCCATATGCATCTTCTCAGGAGTCAGAGAGGTAAGGAGGGGCAAAGCTCCTAAAGTACGTAAAAGAACGGCTCCTTTCTGAGGACCTCGGGTTTAGTGAAAGATGAACTTCTTCCTGTGGGCCTAATATCAACTTCATAATATGTGAACCCTGTGTGAGATAATTTTAGATTGTATGATGATTTACCTATTGAGATGCTCAGGTGAACTCACCTATTTCAGCTTCCTGAGTCTCTGTTTCTAAAGTGTGTACTATAGATATGCTGTTAACATTTTTCATGGTATGTTTTTGTATATGGCAGCTCCAGCTTTGAAAATGATTACAGTGGAAAACTCCTTGCAAAGAAAGATGCTGACAATACTGAAATACACAGAACTCTATATTTACTTCATTTTTTGCTGGGTGAAAGATCAGTGCTCACCACTGCAGTCAACAGATATTGCTTGGTAAGCAGCACATTTTAACAAATGCCTTTTGCCTACCAGTCATCTAACTAAAGAGTTACAGGAGGGAGAGAAGGAAATGATTTAGGGGGAGGGGGCACAAAAATAACAGGTGTTATCACAGCTGGCAGCCTAGCATCCACCACTGCTCAATGCCCTGCCCTGCTATACCTCTGCTGCCTATCTTTATAGCCATCCTTGGCTCTAAACTTACGCTTACTGTATATGTAAGAATCTGAACCCACACAGATTTGCTCTTGCATTTACCTGACAGCCATGTTTATGTACTGACCTGCAGTCAGACTCTCTGCTTTGGACCTCAAAATTCTTTTCAGTTAATTCAGGCTACTAAATATCATTAAGCAGTATCACAGTTCTAGGATAAAGCATTACCATCTCCATGCAGCAGTCTTGAGATTCACCCAATTTGAAGCTAACTGCTATACACTGAGTGATTTCTTATTTTATATCAATTGGGTTTAACCTTAACTGGATACTTCTTTCCTTTGGGAGCTTCTGACCAGCAATGTACACAACAATCAAAGCAGATCACTTAATGCAAAGCACTGTTTAACCTTAGCAACAAAGGCTCAGGGAAAGATGTAGAGATGCAAAGAGCACATACACACAGCCTGTTCAAACATCTATCTTACCTAACATTGATGTTATATAGCATTATAATGAAGTACCACAACCTGGATCTGTGGGAGTTGAGAATCAGGGTTGGGTGGCCTGGAGAATGAAACCCAAGTTTGAAAAGAACCAAAGGCAGAAGAAAAAAATGGTTAGAAGCCAAAAAAAATTATATACCAAATCTTACCTACTTCCTTGCCCTGTGCTCACCCTTTGCCCATTCCCTTAGCCTATAGAAACTTCCATTCACTTCCAGAAAAAGTATGTATGGTTTAGAAGTGGCACATCAAAAGGCAGAAGTATATGGATCAGGCATGAAGGAGTCTGCAACAGAAGCTGAAGGTACTGCAAATGCTGAGAGAATCAAGCATAGCAAAAGCATCTCACTTCAGTCACAAGATTCTCATTTTAGTATAATCTATCAACACCAGTTGTATTCATCTAAAGTGTAAATGAGTACACTGTGGGTACATCCACATGTGTCCCTATGGTGTCTTTGTTACTGCACTGTCATTTGGTACTTCCATTTAGGAATGGAAGTACCAAATGACAGCGCAGTAACAGCCCGTACTACACTGTGTGTGCCGCGCATGATTATTTTTAGCTGGTACATCACCATAGCAACACACTATAATGAGGGAGCACATTGCTATGGTGCCATAGCTGTAGCATCATAGTTTGTGACTGCCAATGCTATGTCACCATAGCATGTTGCTGCGGTGATGTAGCATCATGTGTAGACGCGCCCTGTGAGAAGTATAGAATTTAACAACACTAAGGTCACTTATATTAGCAACTTCTGTTTACCAAGCAGGGGTGCACCATCCATCAACTTTATTGGTCTGAGTCAGCCTCCACTACTTCCTTAGCTTCTGATGTTGATAGGTAAAGTGCTGCAAAGATGGCCTGGGTAATACTAGAAACCAACAGGGTACTGTTGATGCTGCATCAGTGGAAAGAAGTTGGAAAAACAACACTGTTGAGTCCATGATGATTCACGGATGACTCTAGTACTGTGTTTTGGGGTTTTATTTAGTTGAGGACAAGGGACTATGTGAGACACTAGCGCTTAGTGAAAAAGAGGTTTCCTAATTTAGATATAGGGCACCTAGATGCTGCAGTGATATAAAGCATCAGTGTTTCAGATGCTTAAAAGGAAACATCAACCTATACAAGTACTTCATTTCCTCATATATATAACACATCCCCAAGTACAATGTGCACCCTATATTTGAAAGGCAGCATGAAGAAGAAAAGGTTTTACCTTTACCTTTACTCAGTTATTTACCTCTGAAGGTAAACTTCAGAGAAGTTATTTACCTTCAGAGGTAAATAACTGAGTAGCAGGCAGCAGCAAGGGGAAAGGTGGGAGGGAAGCTTCCTCTGAAACTTTCCTGACAGCATCTGGCTTGACATACCAGCACAGCTGGAAGGGGCAGACGCTCCTGGCCATTTGTACACACCACGGGGGTTTACTTCAGTTTAATTCTCCCTAAATTGAAGTGGGTTTTTAAAAACACCAAAGTAAATCCCTGTGGTGTGTACAGTACAAAAGGGTCAGGCCTGACCCTTACCTACCTCTGGCAGCAGGGAGGGGAAGGTGAGCTGCCGATGGGCCGAGAGGCCCCTGAGCTGCAGAGGGGAGGCTGCTGCTTCCCTCTGTGGCAGTGGCGGCTCGCCCCAGGTGGCACCCAGCCCAGGAGGTCCCAGGGGGCACTGAAGCCATGGCAGGAAGTACTGGGCCCCCATGCAGCTCAGGCAGGCAAGCAGGCTCCAGGGAGGGGAAAAAAAAAGTTTAGGTTTTTGTTTTTCCTTCAGTGGAGCCTGCCTGCATGGGCTGCCTGCACAGTCCCTGAGCTGCATGGGGCCTGGTGCTTCCCTCCGTAGCAGTAAGGTAGCAAACTAAAACACCTCAGGCATGTTTTATTTTGCTGCATCCCAAACTCATTTAATGCTCATTACACCACCAACATGTGTAAACAGCTGCACCATTAAAGCGCATTATACTGCTGATGTGTTAATAGCTGCACCATTAAAGCAGTGCAAAAGGGCATTAAGCCTCCTTAAAGGCCAATTTGGTGGCATGTACAAATCACCCTTAAAGCTAGCCTGCTTGTCTCCCCACTCCTCCATTAAAGTGCAAAGAGACCCAGCCTGCAGCCCACAGCCACAGGACAATCTAAGACAGAGTCACTCACAGGCAGCCTGGGGCTGCAGGCTGCTCTGTCTGCCACCTTCTCCTCAGCTCTGGGGGTACAGATCCTGGGGAGAGGCAGGCAGCGGCAGTTGCACCTCATTTCCAGGCATCAACCCTGAGAAGTTTTCCCATCTCTAAGCACAGGAATGTGCCATGTCCAGCCATGGACTGACCCTGTGTGCCTGCTGCTGTGTCCAGAGCTGTGCACCATGCCAGATCCAGTACCACGTGCCAAGTCCAATCTGACACGGGTCTGGAACCACACTCCACGTCCAGCCTGGTGCATGCCCTGAATCTGGCACAGTACAATACCCCAGACCTGGTGCACACCAGATCCAACCTAGCATACAGCACCAGAATCTAGCATGTGGTCCCACACTCAGCACGCCAGGTCTGACTTACATGTGGCTCTGGGCCCAGCATAGGGGGTTGGACCCAGCACCATAGGTCTGAGGCCATGTGCCAGGTCAGGGTCAATATGCTGGGCCAGTATGTTGGTGCACACTGGCTCAATTTGGTACACAGATAGGGAAGGGGGCTCCCCCTGGGTCCTGAAATTTGGCAGTGGGGGAGGAGGAAAATGGTGGCAGTGTTCATTGTCATAGCTCCCAGAGCCACAGTAATTAATGATGCCTTCATTCAGGGTCAGACAGAGGCATGGGTGAATTGGGTGGCAGCCTGGGGTCCAGACAGAAAGGAAGACTGAAAGTGGTAATTTAAAAATTATTATTATTATTATCCTTGCCCAACGAGCGCCCAGTAGTAAAAGTTTGCCTGGGACTTGGTTGCTGCTATGATATGGGCTTTGGATTTTTTGATCACAGCCCACATTTCTCTACGCTGAGCATGCTGGCGGAGGATGGACTTCACCTATGCCCTAAGGGTAAGCGTTTCTTTTCTTCCAGGTTGGCTGATCTCATGAGGCAAGCTTTAAACTAGCTTTGCCGGGGGGTGGGCCTCCCAGAAGAGGAGAGGATGCTCGGCCCCTAAGTCAGGTAAGTCAGGCGGGCAAAGGTGGTGGTAGCTTGGGGGATACACATGAGGAGGGGGAGGCGGCAG
>JAGPOW010000261.1:83841766-83911104 GCA_030014935.1 Caiman crocodilus | reverse complement strand
ACCCCAGCACTCGTTCCTGCCATTGGTGGGGGGTCAGACTAGATGGCCTGCTCTAGGCCCCTTCTGACCCTAGTTACTATGAAACTATGAAACTTCCAGGAGTCTAGGTACAGTGCTCCCTCCATTTTACATCCTCCCCAAACTCCCTGACCCTTTCCAACAAAGTTCTAGACCTGTAGGGATCCATTTTCTTTGCATATAATGCACGCCCCAACTTTCCCCAGGTGATTTCAGCGGAAAAGGTTATATGCAAGAAAATACAGTATGCCAGTATCCTGTATGTAAGCAGGGCCATCCATAGGGGACATGAATCAGGGCAAACCCCACACTTTTCAGGGCCCTGCAGAGCTGGGCAGAACAGCAACTCCATGCTACCACTGCAGGCTTCATGTCCAGCTGCTCACTACTCCTCCTCCCCCTGCCACCAACATTGCTGCTTCAGATGGTGGCAGCAGCTTCTTTGGATCTGAGGCACATGGGATCAGAGCAGGGGCAGGGCCCCACATGGACTGATTTGCCCTGGACACTGCACCCTGCTCGGGTCAACTCTGCATGTAAGAGATCTTGGCAAGTTGTCTATTAAAGTACAAAGTAGTGCCAACACAGTACATGTGCACCCCTTGAGAGTGCTGGTGCACCCCTGACAGGCAGCTCTCCCCACTTAGGCAACCAGCCATGGGAGAACCCCCAGCTCGGTCACTGACTGGCTGCTGGGGGGGGCACATGCCCCCTTGACTCAGATGTCACCAGTCACCCATGGTACAAAGTCAGTGAGGCTGCACAGCTGTAATTGAGAATGGAACATGACCCAATATACTTTCAGTTCAGTTCCAGAATGTCAATTATTTATGCATTAAGGGGTGTGTCTATACATACAATTAATGCTCAGAAAGCTTTCTGGTCAGTAAAATACTATGCAGCAAGATTTCCCTGAGTGCTCGTCTACCAATTTCCTCCCAACAGGAGCAGTTCAGGACAGGGATACTCCTGACCTGCCCTGCTATTATGCGGTATCCAGGGGAACCTCTAGGCTCCCTAGTCTTCCAGGCCCAAGCTGGCAGGGGGTACCCATGTCAGGCTTCTGCTCTGGGGTGGGGCAGGAGATAAAGTGAACTGTCCTGCCTCCACAGCAGCTGCTTCTCACTCCCACCCCTGCCCCAGGCAGCTCTCTGCTGCCCAATTCTTGCTCTATTTGTGAAGTCAGATGGGGACAATGTCTGCTATCCCCACAGCAGGCAGGCCCTGGCTCCAAGATCAGAGTGGGATGGGAGATTGTCCCCTACACCCAGGAGCTGTGTGATGCCACGGCCAGCTCCAATCAGCTCCAGCAACTGGGGAGCTGGTAATTGCTCAGCTCCCAGCTCCAGTCTCAGAGCTGAGGCTGGAGCTGCCTGCTCAGGGACAAGGGGACATTGGGGACATATTCCCTGCCTCGGCTCTGGGATTGGAGTTGCCCCTGGCAACAGACTGCTCCCGGGGGAGAGGATTTTTATCCTGACCCCTGCTGCCCAGGATGACCAGGAGCAACTTGCATCCAGTCAGCTATGTAACCATGTGCTACCGCACAGTAGCTGCTGCACAGTAAAGCTACTACCTATATGCACAGTAAAGCATCTCATGTAAAGACATCCAAGAAGTTATTTTATAGTCTTGCACTTATTGATCTATATCAGATTAACTCCATGTGTTAATTGATCCAAAAAGCTTTATATTTAAACAGCAAGTTATCAAAAGGAACACTTAGTATCAAACAGGCAGTTTAATAAATGCTTTTCCAAAATGAGCAGAACTGTAATTATAAAATAAGCCAAACTATGTGTTTTTCTGAAAATAAAAATGAATGTGTATTTTTGCTGCTAAGCCTCCAGGATCTGTGTCTGTAAAATGAATTCTAACAAATATTTCAGCCTTCAGATGATATTATTCTATAAAGAACTCATTTGTGCTTACGTTTTTATCAGCATCTTGGCCTTTTGACATTTTTATGTTATGATCACCAATCACCATGTCATAGTGCCAACCAACCACACATACCATCACACTTAAATCAGCTATAATGAACTTACCTACAAAAAAGATATCCTCCACATAGCTGTAACTCTTTTTCTCTAGATCAGCCAGTACTGTTTGGCTTCCTGTCTACCTTATATTTCTCTCTTAATTTTCCATTCTAGAAAACTGGAGATGAGCTGTACTTGGGATTTGTCCAATCCTAGTTGTATCTAGGCTTTTGCAAGGACAAAATCATCCCAGTTTTATTTTTTAATTTGCCTTACACCTGAGGCATGTGAACAGTTCTTGTACTTGCAAGGTATCCTTTTTTTTTTGTTCTGAAAAAAGTTTAACTGAAGTTAAATAATTACTATACTTCTTGAATTAGTGGAGCGATAAACTTAAAATCTACATGCCCTGGGCATCACATTGCAAATCTACTTTTTACCTGGGAGCATGCAATAAGCTGAACTCTAGCACTGCTTACGTATGCAGTGAAGTGTACAGCAAACCAGCCTCCATCATTAGCTCAATAAGAAAAAGACTCACACGGTAAATGCACAAATAAAAATGCAGTACTATTAATAGGAATATTATCAAGTGCACATAAAGTTGTAGCAAAAATCATGCAGTTTTGTTATGTAGGGGTAACTGCACTGTTTTGTATGAATTTTCTTTTTAAGATGACCTCTGAACTGACTCAAACATAAAAAAAAAAAGTTTTCATATGTTGACACTGGTTTGTATAATCCTTTGGGCCCACTTGTTAGGGTGTATAGAAAAATAACCCTGTCATAAGAAAATAAAGAAAGTTCATAATATATTGGTGCTTGTATGTAGACCTGCAAGAATGGAATGTGTAAGAGTAATGCTAATATTCTCTTCTTCCCAAACTAAAAGCTGAAAATGGATTTCCTTGATCCATTTTTTTAGATCCAGTTTAAATCTGGGTCTCACATCTATCTGCTAAAGTGGAGGTAGTTAGGATTCATTTTCCAGAGGAGAGTGCTGAACGGAGCAGAAGTCATGGTGACACGCTGTGGAAGTGCTGCTACTGATTATTGCCCAACATTTAGTTCTGTGGTCTGAATTACACTAATTGTTACATTTATAGATAGCCTGATCTAGTAATAACCTCACTTGTCATAGCTAAATAATAAAATGTTTGAGTCAGTTCAGTTGAAATTTCCCCACAGTATACACCAGTACTCTGTGCAATTCGGAATAGAAGACAAGAACAGGAATGAGGAGCAAAAACAATGAAGGGTTGATTTTATCTGAGCAGCTGCTGCTACTGGTCACAACCATGTGGAAAAATCTTGAGGCCTTTTTCTTCCCTTGTATTTGTTTTTTCCTCCTCTTTCTCATTCACCTTCTTGGCTGACTGAACACTTGAAAGAAGGTGCCATTTTTCAGCGTGTGACTCATACATATTCATGGAAAAAAAATGCTTATGCACAGAGAAGAGTGCGTACATGTGCAGCCTTCGCCTATGTACAAGTGACGAGTGTGATATACTGTATATGCATTTAATTTGCTAATTGTTTTTCAAAAAGGTGTGGTTACCACAGCAACTGCTCTATACTTGTGATTTACAGCATGCTCCTTCTCGTACATTGTGCCAAGCGGATTTTTGTCATTCCAAAGGTTAATTTACAGACTATATTCTGATGTACATAGATATAGATATATTTATCTATCTATTTTTATACATAAATGTAATCTGATCCACTTAAACAGGGCCTTCAGTATGCAAAACAAATTCTAAATTAGAGGGTCAGTTTAAAGGCACTTGATACACTTTTAATATTGAAATTGAATTTGGCTTGGATCAGGGTTCTTGTAGAATCCAGTATTTCAGCCTAAAAACTCAGTGCTCATGCCATCTCCATGGTTATAAAAGCTTCATACAATGCAGCTAGTAGATCCTGATATGAACAGTGGACTCCAGGGGATTGACAGACTGGTCAGATTAACAGCAAACACAAACTAGATTACCATGAGCTAGAATGGTAGATGTTTACAGTGTACCTAGAACCTGTTATATTCTCATGGCAATATTCTCATATTTCCATTTTATTTATGGCAAAATTACTTTGTGTCACTGTCACAGTATATACATATCAAATTGCTGCCTGAAGGTCATGCGGACAATGGACATGTGTTCTGATTAAGGAAAGATACATACATTTGCCTGTTTGAGCTATAAATGTTG
The DNA here is from genome assembly GCA_030014935.1 of Caiman crocodilus. Classification (NCBI taxonomy): domain Eukaryota; kingdom Metazoa; phylum Chordata; order Crocodylia; family Alligatoridae; genus Caiman; species Caiman crocodilus. Next base: position 83,906,897 of record JAGPOW010000261.1, on the reverse strand, counting down.
TATATTAGAGTAATACATAGATACAATATAATTAAAAATATTTACTGATCGTTCTCCATTTTCTATCAAAGATGAAAATTTTGCATGGTTTTCATGGTGTACTTCACTGTCAAGGTTTCCTTAGTGAAATGGAGCTATTGGTTTTTTTGGTCCCTCACACAGTCTGTCTTATTCATAAGTATTTTTTGCTAAGGAGAAGCTTAGTCTGTAGTTTTTGTTTTAGGAAGTTATATCTTATTCAAATATCAAAAATGCTATATCAGAATAGCTAAAATAACTTGAGGGCCTGAATTTATGGACTGGATTCTTCCCTGTTGTGTCTTAGCATAGCTTGAAAGAAAGGAAAGTTGATTTTAAAGTATCATTAGAAAGCCAACTGTAGTTCTCCTGCCCTACTTTACTCAGCCTACCTGAAGCTGCTGAGTGTTATGCTTCAAGGAGCTGAGCATACATCAGGCTGGTGTAAAATCATTTTACTTGACTTGGTGCAACTTTTTAAATACAGAAAAATCCTAGAATAAGAAAGGAAGAAAGAAAACCTGAGACTAGAGAAGAAGGCAGAGACCACAGAGCTGACTTACTCTGGATTCAGAATGACCAATATTCTATTATTAATTCCTTAAGGGAGCCAGTACCTTCAGAGATCAAAACCACAGATTTTTGGTATTCTGGTTCAGGTTTTTTCAAGGACAAAACAAAAACATTGTACAATCTAATAAAAAAACCCTCCAAAATAAAACCCAGAAGGAAAATAAGTAAGTTTATGATATGAAGCCAAAAAAACCCATAAAGAAGTTACTTTAATAGCAAGGAAATTGTTTGACATAGTATTAGCCATCAGTAATATAATATCTAGGGAAAACTCAAAATACAACTCAACCACAGTGCTATTGCTATAGCATACATTTCCCAAGTCTCCTTGTCTCATTAGTGGTCTAGATTTCACATAAAATATTAATAATGTGACAAGCAACTGGGTAACAAGACAATTTTTACATAGCTCATCTCTGCCAAGATATAGAAATCAAGAGAAATGACACTAATTTTGTGTTTGTTAAAGTTTAAGAAATTCTGGCAGCTTTTCCCAAATCTGCTTTGGAAACACTTATGCTTTAAAGATTATGGCTGTAAATCTGATGGAGTAAACTCCCACAAAGTTAAAAGAAAAAATAAGCAATTGGCATATCCTGCATTATCCATTCCATAAATGCATGCTTTCATGTACCAATATTACAAGATATTTATGTAACAATATTATTCATGCATTATACAAGAGTTATATTTCATGAACTCAAGGCAGCAAGTAGAACGTAGAGCCAGTTCTTATGCATCTTAGAAAATAAAAAGAATTGTTTCTTTTTTATATCGCTGATATAGTGTCTTTTAAATATATTTATTTCCCAGTGCAATAGAATAGTATCTATTCTAAAAGAAGCTGTAAAAGAGGATTTGAAGTCATAAAGAGGAGAAAAAAAGATTAATAAGTTACACCAAATGTTTCAAGCAAAATGAACAAATTAATTTTTATGGCAGATGCTCTTAGACTATACAGCTGAAACATAGGTAGTCCCTTGATCTCAGTTGCTTCCAGTGGATTTATGCAAGATTTAAACAGGTGTAAATGAGACCAGCATCTGGATGATTTTGATGGCATTATGAAGTTTCTTTTTTTGTACACAAGTAGACAGCTTCCAAATATAAATAAGCTTAGAGATCATCTTTTACTCCTTTTTTTAAAATGATTTGGTTTATTTTGAGACCAGTATCTAGACTTTCTTAAAAAGAAACAGGGTGCCTGAAAAATCTGAAGTAAATAAGTAGTATTTTCCAGATTTTTAAAAAATGTATCTTAGAAGACAGCTTCTACAAATTTAGATGATCTCTTTCTGGTTTAACAACCCATGAACAAATGCTTTTGTGTTTGTGCATGGAAAAAACAGGAGCTGAATAGAAACAAATCTGAAAATAGTCAGTTTTTATATTGACATTTGGGGAAAGTAAATGAAGATAGTACATTTTGCAAAGTATACTATTATTTTTTTATATCCATTGAGTTGAGTTAGGGATGTCCAAAAGGCAGCTCACAGGGTGTTATAGATTCATAGATTGTAGAGTCAGAAGGGATCACAATGGATCATTGTGTCCAACCCCCCGCCTCCAGCAGGAAAGAGAACCGAGCTCAGATGACCCTAGCCAAGTGACTACCTAGCCTCTTGAAGACATCCAAGCTAGGTGAAAGCTCTCTTGGAAGCCCATTACAGATCCTGGCCACCCTTACTGTGAAAAATTTCTTCCTGATATCTAACCTAAATCCACTCTCAGCTAGTTTACATCCATTATTCCTAGTCACTCCCTGGGGAGCCTTAGTAAACAGCACATCACCTATTCCCTGTTGACCTCCCCTAAGAAATGTATAGGTGGCCACAAGATCTCCCCTCAGCTGTCTCTTGTGAAGGCTGAAGAGATTCAGCTCTCTCAACCTCCCCCCATAAGTTCTTTCTTAAAGGCTACTAATCATGCTAGTGGCCCTCCTCTGGACCCTCTCCAGATTCTCTGTGTCCCTCTTGAAGTGTGGCGTCCAAAACTGGACACAGTACTCCAACTGCAGCCTGACTAGTGCTGCATAGAGGGGGAGCATCACCTCCTTTGATCTATTAGCCATGCACCTGCTAATGCACGATAAGGTGAGATTGGCCTTGTTGATGGCCTCGTTACACTGCCGGCTTATGTTCATCTTGGAGTCAATTATGACTTCAAGATCCCTCTCTGCCTCCGAGCTGCTGAGGACACTCCCCAACCTATAGGTGTGCTGGGGGGTTCCTCAGTTCCACGTGGAGTACCTTACATTTATCTTTGCATCCTATTTCTCTCTGCCCATTGATCCAACCTGGCCAGGTTGGCCTGAATCTGCTCCCTGCCCTCCGGTGTACTAACTTTGCTTCATAACTTGTTATTATCAGCGAACTTGGAGAGGGTGCTCTCCATGTCCTCATCCAAATCACTGATGAAGATATTAAATAATACCGGTCCGAGGACCAAACCCTGTGGGACCCCACTGCCCACCTCCCTCCTGGTTGAGAAGGAACCATCCACCACCACTCTCTGGGTGTGTCCCTAAGCCAGTTGGCCACCCACCTGACTGTGTAGGAGTCCACTCCACAGTCTGCTAGCTTCCCAATGAGGATAGGGTTCGAGACTGTGTCGAAGGCCTTCCTAAAGTCCAGGAAGATGACATCAGCCTCAGCTCCCATGTCCAGGCAGTGTGTGACCTGGTCATAGAAGGCTACAAGGTTTATCAGGCAGGATCTACCTGTGACAAACCCGTGCTGGTTTCCCCTTAGTATTGTTTCCCCTGCTGGGCCTCCACAAATGTAGTCTTTGATTATTTTCTCTAGCATTTTCCCAGGGATAGAAGTAAGACTGACTGGTCTGAAGTTACCTGGCTCAATCCTTCTCCCTTTCTTGAAAATGGGCACCACATTGGCCCTTCTCCAGTCCTCAGGGATCTGGCTGGAGTTCCACGAGTGTTCAAACAGCTGTGTCAGTGGCTCAGGTATGACACTGGCCAATTCTTTCAGCAGCTGTGGGTGGAGGTCATCTGGGCCTGCTGACTTGTACCCATCCAGCTCCTCCAGGAGCTCCTTAACTATTTCAGAACTAACAGTAGGCAGACTAGTGTCATGTGGACATCCATCAATGATCAAGGTGGGGGAATTGGCTTGGTCAGTACTTAGAAATAGTGAAGCGAAGAACTCATTGAAGAGCTCTGCTTTTTTTCCCCGCGTCAACCACCAACTGTCCTGATTTGTCCTTCAGGGGTCCTATGTTGCTCTGAGCTTTCCTTTTGCCTGCTATGTACCTGAAGAAGGACTTTTTATTGTCATTGATTGTTGAAGCCAGCCTGAGCTCAAGCCCTGTCTTGGCCTGTCTAACTAATTCTCTGCAATAGCGCACGAGGGAGATATATTCCTCCTTGGTGGCAGCCCCCTGCTTCCATTGCCTATACATCTCTTTCTTTGCCCCCAGACTCACCTAGAGTTCCCTGTTCAGCCAAGGGGGCTTTTTTGCATGTTAATTTGTGGCAAGTTTGCATGTTAATTTGTGGTGTGTTCGTCATTGATGCTGCACAGCATTGTATTCAGGTTGTCTAAATTAATGTACAATATAATGTGCCACAGTTTCCCTTCACATATCCTCATTCTGGGCCCAGAATTTAAAGAAGAGACAGATGCAAATGATGGTAAAATGTGGATCTGTGAGTGTAGGTAAAAACCCGTGAGGGTTGGAGGTATCTCAAGAACATGTTAATTTGTGAACTCTTGACTTCCACCCAGCTATCACTCCTCTTTACTCCAGTTACAGCAGCAGCTGGGGTTTCTGGGCTCTCCTTCCTTCCTCAAGGCTTTAGCTTCTTTCTCCCACCCCAGGGAGTAGGTCAGGGCAGAGCAGTCTGCAATGCTAGGGGATCCTGCAGCTTAGGGTGCCTATCGAGCAGGGAAGCCAGTGGTTGAGGAACTGAGGGTGAGGCTGGGCTACCTCTGAGTCTGTGGCTTGAGTCCCATGTCCCGTGCCTCCTTGCCCTGGCCGGACAGCTTGTCCTAGCCCCAGCCCCAATCCCTCCTTCATGAGGGTGTTGATCTGCCCCCGCCCCCACACCCCTTCCCTCCCTGCTTTGCCCACAGACTTACCAGCTGGAGGAAGCTGTGTGCAGCATCAAGGACTGCTGCCTGTTTAGTCTATGACCAAATCTCTGAATCAGTGCCAGATCTTTGAATCCAATTTGGCTGAATCGAATTGGGACAGTGACTTGAATCACCAAATTGAATCACTGTCCTTCTGAATCAACCAAATCTGAATGTGAGTCGAATGCTTGCCACTTTGCACAGGCTTAGTAGGTAATAACTGGCTGCTTATGCTGCTGACTGCTTGCATGGGGTTGAAGTAGAGTAGGGAGAGGGGGCAGTGCATCCTGGGGTGCTGGAGGATTGAAATGTGATTGTTTTGTCTATGCAGAGCTGTCACACGTTACTGTAATACAGGCTGAGTAACACAGCTCAAAGATAAGACTTGCCCAAAGTGGCATAACTTTAAGAGGCCTAGAGAATGCTTAACACTAATTTTCATTCTTTACTGTGTGAACAATCTGGTATTAAGATTTTAGTATAGCCTGAGGGCACCATGTAACAGCAGCCTTATAGTGTAGTAGAGATTTTTCTAAATAAAAGTTTTAGATGAAGAAAGTATAAAAACTCATTTAGATCTGATATTGGCTCATTCAGCCCTGAAGTGCTGACCTTGATACATGAGGAATGTGCTTTTCCTGAGCCTTTTAATGTCATAACTCTTGCCAACAGTAGATTTTTCTTCCTGAAGTATTAGTGCACTTTAAGCTGAATCTCACTTCTCAGTTTTCTGTGAAGAATGTTTGAAACTGTTAAGTTTGATTGACGCTGCACAGGATTGTATTCAGGTTGTCTAAATTAATGTACAATATAATGGGCCACAGTTTGCCTTTACATACCCTCATTTTGAGCCCAGCAATTTAAAGAAGAGACAGATGAAAATGATGGTAACATGTGGATCTGTGACTGTAAAAAGCCCTTACTTTGAATAATTTTTAAATCAGAATGTTAGGATCTGATTCAGAAGGGGCCCTTCATCAGTAATAAATGCTCAATGTTAGACATGTATAGAAAAAGAAAGCTAAGATTTTGGTATCTTAAAAGCTAAATGTTTTATTGTACTGTGATTTTAAAAACACTGCAATTTTAAATAATTGTTTTAGGAAAACATTTTGTGCACTGGGACTGTGCCAAACTTTTAATCTTATAGGCTAGGGGTCAGGAACATTTTTAGGCAGAGTGCCCAAAACACCTTCAACCTCGACTTTTAAGATGTTGCTGTGCCAGGGGCAGATGGCAGGGGAGCCACAAGAGGGGCCCCAATCCTTCTTATGGCAGTGCAGCCCCAGCTCCTTCCCCACTATTCAACTGAGGTGTGCATGCCATGTAAAATGTCTTCATGTGTCATGCCCTGGCACTCGTGCCTACTGGGTTTTACTTTTAGATTTTGCTGCAGCTGACAATGAGGAGTTTTGTCGTGTTTCCCTGTTTAGAGAACTTTGGCCAGATTCTTTTGAAATAGAACTGATTTACACTTCGTGAGGATCTAGCTGATTTTATGCACTTCAAAATAGCCGACTCAGACACTTCATGGCAAGCCAAGTAATCTTTTTGTGCCTTTATTTATCCTTCTACAAAATATTTCACGTCTCATAGATATCCTTTAAAGCTTAATGAATATTTGTTAAGTGCTTTTAGAACCTTTGGTGAAAAGAACTAGATAATTGTTAGACTCTGCAGTTCACATGTATTTTATGCTTCAGAATTACACAATGCTTAATAATAATGATTTTTTGTGGATGATAACTTTAATTGGACCAGCTGCATAGTTAGGATAGACTTAGATAGAACTTCAGGGAAGAGCTGGATGCTCTCTCTGCTGCAGAGGAAACTGAAAAGGCACCACACATGTGCTCTACAGGGGCTAGACAGCTGGTCACCCTCTACATGGCATCTGGGGAACTAGCTGTATACTTCCTGGTGGAGACTCACAGAGAAGCTAGGAGTATTATGTTCACCAGGATCACTTGAGAAATGCCTCTAGAAGGCCTCTTGGCAGGAGGAACTAACCTTAACCACAGCACAGAAGGGGCTGGGAACTCATCTAAGGATCCCAGTGGGGCCAGAGGCAGGTGGTAACCAGAGAAGAGCTTCCCAAAGCAGCATCCAAATCTCACAGGCCCATTGGGTATTCTCACAAATCAGGAATTCACCAGCAGGTGGCTGGGAGGGTTTTGTGGAGGCACAATAGCAGCTACGCTGAGGTGAAGCCGGACTTGGCCTGGCAACAGTTTGGGAAGGGTCTGCTCAGAGAGGGCATATTGCCAAGAGGCCCAAGGGACCCAATAGGGAGATAAGAGGGGCATGCAAGGCCTGAAGTAACTCATACCCCAAGAAGGGGAAGAGGCTCAGGGCAGTGAAGCACCAATTCACTGCCTGGCCACCAGGCCAAGCCATTTTGAGTTCATCTTATCCATTTAGTTTTCCTTCTTTTTATGTTCTTGCACTAACATAAGCTGTGATTGAACTCACAAGGATCCAAGCCTCAATGTACTCCAGTGGGGCAAATCAAGTGACAAACACCTACAACATCCCAACAAGATCAGGAAAAACACCCAAGCAGAAAGAGGGGGGGGCGATAAGGGAGGACGAGCCCTGCAGAAGATGCACCACAATGGCTTGCAGAGAACCACTGTATCACCTCCACAGGTTCATCTTTTAGAACAGCAAGTCATGGAAAGAAAGTGGGTTATGTATGGCATGACCCAGGGATGCAGGACATACCCACAATGTTGGGGCAGCAGTGCCAGGTATGAGCTGGTCACACACATGCTTATTTCATTTTTTGAGTATCAGATGTGATTTCCCTTACATACAGAGGGACTGAAAAAAATGCACTTACATTTGGAAAGCACACAAATTATATAAAAGACTGCCTATTGTAATATCAAGTGTACAGTTGAGGCTGAGGATATGGCTGTATGAACAATTGACTGATAAATGGAGATGGGTTTTTTCATGTAATTCTCTCCTTCAGTAACTGCCCATGTGCATGGTTATATACCATGGCAAGTGCAAGCTAAACCGCAAAAACTCACCTCCCTTTTATTGAGGTCTTTAGCTTCTGCTTACCACAGGGTGAGAGTAGATACATGGCGGGTACTGTAGAACAGCTAACATGTAGCAAACCCCATTTTGTCCTGTCATGAATTGTTGATATATTCATAACCTGAGATGGCATCTTGCAATTCCAGACTTACTTTTCTACCTTGACATTGATTCATTTCAGGGGTGGAAAGAAAATTTAGAACTCAGTCTTGATGTATCATGTGCCCTTATAAAATCAACAGACTTGCTAACTGTTTGACACAAATTAAGATTCTTGATTTTTTTTTCCAATATAGAGAAAATAGCCCCGATTCATATATGGTTTAACTCTTCTGAATTCAACAGAATTAAACCATAAATGAATTAGGCCTATTATCTCTTTCTCAGTACACTTCATATGCATTTTGCCCTTCAGAGTTTTCCTTAGTTTTCCTTCGCCTCTGGTATATTTTGCTAATATGTTTGTCACTATTTGGCTATTTGAAGACTAAAGCCCATGCCTGCTGCTTGGCAACAGAATGCATCATTTTAACACATCTTTGATATGTCAATTATTCTCTTCCCAGCTGCTACAAAAAACATCTGCCAGTCCACCAAATATAGTAGAATTATTGAGTAATGATCCTCTTTACTTCTGCTGAAGACTGTGATAATCTATCTACAGATTTCAGGTTCATAAGTAATGTCTCTCTGGACATGTGGACTCCATGAAGGTTAAAGGCAAAATAAGGCATGTAAGTATAGAACCAGATTTTTAATACCTACCTTCATTTCTTTTAAATTATTTATTCATTTTACAGTATGATTTAGGGAAAAGCCAAAGAAAAAATAAGTATGGCATGTATTATATTTCCACAACAGAAAAAAAATGAAATTGAATGTAGTGCAGATTGTATTATTTTGAGTGAGAATGACAACAAATGCTGTTCATGGACAGGTAAGTGGGTAGTAAGTAACACCTGTTGCTAATAACCAGGCATCTTGGTTTTTCATTAACCATGAAAAAAAGTTGGTAAAACCTGGTTTTTCTCATTTTAAGGAGAAAAACTTGGGAAACAGTGGGTTTCCCCTTGCAAACTAGCAGAGTTGCAGTCTGCAAGGGGAAATGGTGGGTTTGGTAAGTCTGGCAGCAGTAGCAGAGGTGGGGGGAATTGAAGGGCCCCATAATGAGGAAGGGAGGGAGTTGGGCTGGGGCTGTGACTGCTGCCCAGCTGCGGTGGCGTATGGGGCTTAGGGCTCCTGGGCCAGAATGCATGGCTGTAGGGGAGTGAGATGAGGCCCAGGGCAGTTCATCCAGGGGGTGGGGGCTGGTTCCCTGCCACTCCGCACACTTCCAGGGAGCGCATAGGGGGCACATGACCCCCAGATTTATGCACAGGGCAGGGACAGGTGTAGGCTACACACCGTGGGCTTGGGCTCTCCACTCTGCTGCCCTCTACCCAGGGCCGCCATGGCCCAGCAGGTGAGAACCAGCGTGGCATTGCGATTTGAGCAGGGCTGGGAGGGGAAGCTTGGTGCCACCACTGTGAGCCCTGTGCTTCCATGGTGATGTGCCCCATGCCTGCCCGGTAGTAGTGGCACAGAGTTGTGCCCCTTGCTGCTGCTGGGTGGGCAGGGGGCACCTCACCATGGTGATGCTGGGCTCATGATGGTAGCACCAAGCTTCCCCTCCCAGCCCCACTCTGCCCTGCAATGCCACATTGAGTCTCACACACTGGGCGGTAGAGGCCCTGTGGGGAGGGCAGCAGTGTGAGGAGCCCTGAGCCCACAGAAGCCAGGCCACATTCACCCTCTGATGGGCTTGGGGCCTCCTGAAGGGCTTCACTCCAGCCATGCCATCTGTGGAGGAGGTAGAGCTGTGCTCTGCACTGTGCTCAGCCACAGCTGCTGCCTCCCACAGGTGGTAGTTGGGCTTTGGGTGCTGTGGGGTGCTAGGGGGAAGAGGCTTTGGACCCAGATCCCTGGCCCCATAGCCCTGGCAGCTGGGGGCCCCCTCTGGGAGAGCTGGGCAAGGGCAAGAGGCAGTGAGTGGAGAATGACGGGCACTGACAGGGTCCAGGGGGATGTGGCTGGAGAGTGAGGGGCACCAGCAGGGGTAGGGGGACAGTGGGTGAGGAGTGAGGGGCACCAGGAGGAGCAAGGATGGTGGGTGGGGAGTAAGGAGTAATGGCATGGACAGGGCACCAGTATATCAGGGCTGCTTAGTGCCACAAAGCAGTGGGAAGTGGGGACAGCTACAGCTGGACCCATGTCCTGTTGATTGAAGGGGGCAAGGAGAGCTTTGTGGGGGTTATCAGAGAATTTGCAATTTTTGAACAGAGAAAATCAGGATGCCTGGTAATAACTAGAACCAGAAACATAGGCAATGTGTGAAGGGACATGGGGAGGGGGGCATGTGCCCCTTCCTGAGAACACTGGTGCCCCCGCTGAGCAAGCACTCTAGCTGGTAGAGGGGCATGGAGAGCAGTAGTCCCCACCCAAAAAAAATTGTATCCGTTGATGCCAGACCCCCCACCCCCTCTGTTGCCAGCTGGCCACTGGGGGACTCCCCCCCGATCATGCCTGACTGGTGCCCCTCCGGATTTGGGAGGCACCAGTTGCCCATGACCAGAAATTTCATGGGTTACCTAAGCACTTGACTCCTAGACAGGGAGCAACAAGTTTCTAGTCCCCTTTTCTTTCCATTTTGTGTGTACTTATAAAGCAGCAGATTACAACCTGACCCTAAATCAGCTAATGATTCAGTCCCAGTCCTGAAAGACTTACACATGTACTTCAAACCCTTTCTTTCATAGCTAGGTCTTCACATGAATTAAGTTCAGCATATCAGTTTTGCAGGATTAGGGCCTTATTTGGATAATTAACTTTTCTTGTTACTTTTTGAAATTCTGAGTGATGATTCTGTAATAACTCCATAGAAAAATGCTATTTCCTTTTATGCACCTAACTTCTACTTTATGCATCATAGTATAGCCACATAAGTACCTGTGTAGCTATGTTCCTGTCCTTCACATTTACTGTTTATTGGAGAAAATAAACAAATTGCAAGATAGCTAAACCTGCCTCACTAAAGTAGCTTACTATACTTCCTTTAAAGAGGGACCTAATTTGAGGCACTATGCACTTGGGATTGCAACCATAAGCTCTCCTGGCATCTCCACCAGCCTTTTTTCACAAACCACAGCTGAATGAGACAGTCGCCACCTTTTACTCAGTGGACAGAGCACACAACTGGGATTTCAACCCAGGGCCAAGTTCAACACTCTAGCCACTAGGCACTTACATAAAAAGGCGGTTGCTGTATCCTTCTACTTCAGTTGTGTTTCACTTTGGAAGAAGCATTTAGTTGCTCATAGTGTTGGGCTTAGACAGTTTTGGGCATGCCTACAGGTGAACACTTAGTAACCTAGAAAACTTTAACTGCTACAATCTGTACATCTCCAAGCTTAGCAGATGAGCATGTGGTTTCTGAAGACTTATATTTTGGGTTTAGATAGCTAAAGCCTTTCATGGTGCCAGCTATATCATTTTTTAATGCATATTGTCACATTTCTATTCTAGGGAAAGAATAAGCCCAGTGAACCCCCTTTAATGGGTAATCTAAGTTTGAACCCAGTTGTTTATAGGTAAAGTTTAGCCTGTATAATGGTATATCTCTTTATGGCTGCCATATGGCTCTAAATTGAAGATTCTGTTAATGCTGTGAGTATCAGTGATTAGTACATGAGTTGAAGTAGAGTGGGAAGCAGACTGCTACATCTCTGTTAATAAAATAACACTGGACCTGCTTCTGTGTGTGAATTCATTTTCCCCACACCCTCCAACAAACTGTTTTTAACTTAATAAGTTTCCTTCTGTCATTCACACTTCCTCTGTCATCCACACTGTACTGTGGGCAAGATATTTCAAAATTAAAAACCTCCACTATCCTGTAGAAGGTAATGTGAACATCTGCAGTTTTGTTAAGCATTTTAGTTCCAAGACTAAGCCTAATGATCATGAAGATGAGCAAAATGATCTTGGGCAAAATAAAATGGACACACTTTACTCATCTCTGAAAAACACAGGAACTAATTCTATCCAAGGAGACTTTTGCATTCTTTGCCATTCACTTCAATGGAAGTTGTGTGTGCGTGTATCTGAGGGTAGAAATATTCATCTCAAACATCCATCAATGCTTATTGATTAGTGTATTCTAAAGGTGCATTATAAACTACTTTCCACCTTCCTGATACATATGTATTCACAATTTCCAAAACAGGGAAGCTAATGAGGTTGTTAGGTTCTCTGTAGAAAACATGCATTTTTTTAAATGAAAGCTGTATGCAGCAAATATACTGAATTGAGAAAAGGAACCCCTATGCTATCAAAAGTAATCACTCTGCAAGTATACACCTGAGAGATGATTAGATCCAATTGTGGGGTTTTTACTACTATTTTTTCCAACCCCCCTCTCCTCACAGGTGCTTACAATCAGTACTGTGAGTTAGTAACAGACTTTCAACTGGAGAAATGTGACTGAGAGGGATTGAGGTAGGTAAGTATATTGGGGAAAGTCTTGCATAACATAATTTTAGGAAGGTTTGGGTTATTTTCAACCTTGCTTTGTAGGTGTTTTGATATAATGTTGATCCTTTGGAAGCTGTAATTTCTCTAAGACAGTTTATCTGTTTCACAGTGTTCTAAAGGCTCTTTGGTGTTTCGTAGGTACATTCTTTTCTCGTTTCAATTTCTGGTTGTATCTTCAAAACTGAACAGTGTCTGCTTAGCATGAAATAATCAAATCCAGGAAAAAGTTTTGCTGTAGTGCCAAATTTTTATGTCCTTGCTGTTGCATCCAGAACTTTGACTGGGATGCTTGATTTCCTTTAGTGAACATAGGAAAGAGTAAGGTGCCTTAGAGGTATCTGAAACAGCCAGTTCACTCCCTATGTAATTCCTTGGAGTATGTTGACTAGCAACGAAGCAACAAATGCAGGGCTGAATATAAAATACTGCTGCAGACACCTTACTCCTAACAGCAAAGAGTTGCTTCTGCATATTTGTAATCCACTTCCTGCCCTGTGTACCAAAGACTGATACCTATGCTCTTTCTTTAAAAGATTTGGTCAGGCTCACTCATTTGTTTCGAGACATTTGTTAACAGGGGTGGGTAAAGAGATGCTGGTACTACCACCACCATTGTTCCCTCCTTATAATATGAGAAGGTCTTCTATTACCTAGAAACAAAAGTCTTTACCCCAAAATCAGAGACCAGGACTCATTTCCACATTGAAACACTAATTGAAGCATATCTTTGTGCTCCTAGATGAATGCCCTAACTATTAGGCCATGAAGGTGTTTTTACTTTGTCCTATTATCTCTTAAATTCTCTGTACTGAGGCCTAGCTTCAAAGAAAGGGTGAAGAATGTTCCCACTTGGAAAAATGTAGAGTCTGCTGGTAGGGGTACTTTCCTGGGCATGGCAAATAATGATTTCATTCTCTTTCAGCAGCTAATGGATCAAACCTGAAGTTCCCACACCCTACATGACAAAAATAATCATGAAAAAACTTCAGAAAAAGTTGGCACTTTCCCCTTGACCTTCCCCCCCCGTGGCTCTATTTTAAAAGAAAGTAGTGGATACCATTTTTTTTTTTTTTAGAGTCCAACCTTGACATGGTGATTAGGCAGAGTAATGCCTAGTTTCTGGCTCTTATTTGGCCAAGCTGCTCAGCTCTGTCAAAACTGAGGTAAGGTTTTGTGTGTGCTGATATATAATGTTCAGGTGCCGTGGGAATAAAGTAAATAACTGCATCGCTTAATTATGGTGTTTAGATCAGGGTGCCAGATCTGACGCTCAGCGCCATGTCATCCAGTTTGCAGAGTTCCCCACAGATCCAGAAATTTGATGATAGGAGACTGGAAGTACCATTTCCCCACCATCAAATATTAGACCCTCCTGGGTCCAGATATGTATGGTTGCTATGGTAATATAACAGTTACATGAATTAATTAACCAGCAAGTCCCTACTGTTTTTCTGCTTGCTTATTTATAAAATCATCTTTTTTTTTCCATAGCGCTGGACAGAATGCCAGATGCCATCACACAGGGCTGGATGAGGATGGTTCCGGGTCCCCACAACCCAATCTCAGTACAAAAGGGTGAGGGCCCTCAGAACCCAATCCAGTCTTGAGTTGTCTTCATCTAGGTCACAACAATTTGAGTAAGTCAAAGGCTTGGAAAACTCTGGCTTTAATTTAAAAAAGAAAACCAACTAGTGGGACCCTCAGCTTGTTTGTGAACAGAAAACTGGACTGCGCATGGCTCATCAGTTGCTAGGACAATTGCTCTGCAGCTCAAGTGGTTTTGTAGCATAGCCACTCTTACTTGGGCCAGGCTAACTTCAGAAAAGTTAACTCTCTAGTAAAGTTGTGACCTAAGTGATTTGTCTGATATTGCACATCAGTGGCAGAGGTAGGAATGGACCTCCGGTGTCCAGACTCTTCACAGTAGACTCCTCTTTCTTCTCAAGCTGGCTGACCCAATGCAGCTGATTTGCTCAGTATTTCTAGAATGTTTTCTCCATGCAGGCTATTTCTCTGACTCTGGGAGAATATGTAACAGTGCTTTTATGACCTCTCATTATTCTTGCATGGTCAAAGGCCATTTTTCTTCTATTTAAACAGTTCAAAGCTCAAACACTTCAAATAGCTTACAAATTTAAAATCGTCTACCTTTTGTTTTCCTAAACCTGTTTAAAAATTAAGTTTAATCATTAAAATATTTCGGGCACTTCATAGAAAATGTGAAACACAGTCTTTGTTTTTGGCACAGCGTGTTATTCAGTGAAGTTTCTGACAGCACAGGTTTCCCTTGCTTTATGCAGGTCTGCTTTATTTATCTGCAAATTCACTCATATGCAGTCACCCATTGATATGAAAAATTCATTATATATGAAGTAAATTCACTCATGCGATCGGTGTGGTGGAAGCCTACAGTCAGCTGCTTTGTGCAGTGCATTGTGGAAGTGACGTGCACCAAAATATACTCTCCTGCATGGATTTGTGCTCTTCACTCTCTGTCTGTGATGCGTGTTTCTGTAGTTGCCATCCCCATGATGATAGTGCCTTGTGCTTGTGTGTACTGTCTGCTGTTGATGAGTACCTAAATTGTCTTGTAAAAGAGGTGGAAATGAGTCCGGGGTCAGTACAATCAAAGTCTTGAAACATGTCCCTATTTGTTACATTGTACAGAGGTTCCCTTCATGTGAATTTGAGTTGTGCTGTACATGTGTTTCTGGAAAACAATGCATAAAACAAGAGAAACCTGTATCAGTTTCCTGTTCACTGAAATACCACCTTATTCCATTATAAAGACCCAGCAAGGCAGATGTGATCCACAGAGGCAGTGGTGAATTCTGGCTGCTGCTGTGCTGCCAGTGTGACCATATGGCTATGGCAACAGCGGCTATTTTTTTTGTGCCCCGTCACTCCCTTTCGTCCCTGGGTTGCCCCATCCTAGTTATGCTACTGTTCCATGATATTATTGTGATGAAGACAAGAATGCCTAAAATTGTCTGATTTTTTTTTTCTTTTGTCTAATTCTGAGAAGTCATTCAAAATTCCTGGCTGCAGAAAAGCTAGTAGTATCCATAGATGGCATTAGTTTCATTCTGTTCTGACACCAGCCAATATTTGGCATCTTATTCAAGTATACTTGAGGGGAGGAATTGTTACTCTAACTCACTTCCATCTGCTCATTTATCTCCAAATGGAAGATTTCCTCACTGCATAAAAGAAGTCACTCTTGCCAGGTGCAGTTCAAAAAGCGCATAGTGTAAAGAAACAGATTAATGCAAATGACATTAGCACATTTTGTTACAGGCTGTAGTTGTAGCTTAATTTGCAGATTTGAATATCATCAGAAAGACTCCCAGCAAACCCTACGCTGTTTTTCTTATTAAAGTGAAGTAAAAAGTTTGACATGCAAAATACATCTGACAGATTAGCAAAACATCTTAGAAAATTACTTTCTTGGATTGCAAGAGCGATGGAAAATTCTCCTGCATATGCCAATATGTGTTGCTCTGGAAAAAAAAAAAGTGTGTGATGCTATAAGGAATTCTTTTCATTTCCTTTATCCTGTGCTCATTTGTCTAAAAGTGGGGGGAGGGAAGAGGACAGGGAATCCTGGAAATGACATCTCAAATAGCATCAGATGTCCTTGTTTGGGGCAGAGAAGGGTGACCTGCAAGTTAACATTAAAGTGTGAACGTACTTTTGTTTCATGATAAATGCACACAGAGTAAAAAGAATAGAAGAATAATACAACTCGATCCTAGGCTAGTGGGAAAACCAGGCACAGTACAAACTTTAAATAAATAATTCCTGAACTTGGACTCCCTCCTTTTCCTCAAGAAAACATCTGGATAAATTATTCTGACCTTTTTATCACCATGTTGATGAAGAGCAAAACTTTATTTGCCATCATTAGATTGTGGAAGCAAGCATTATCTAGGGTGTCTCAAACTGATCACAGGCAAAAACAGTATTAACTTTGTCATGCAACAGGTTTCTAAATTGGACAGTAGTGAAAAAGAGAGAAATAGAAAAACAAGGGAGTATAGGACAGGGCTGAAAATAAAAGTTACTTAGTAATAGTAATAGCAATAGCAGAAGAGTTTTTTCATATCGCGGAAGGGAAGACAGTGGAATTGATGACTTATCCTGCTGCTCCTCTTAGTTTAATCTGCCCATAATAGACTCAGTGCATCTTCTTCCAGCATCAGAAAGAGGTCACAGCAGCATCGGGGTGACTGTCTGGCACCTAAAGTGTGGTACCAAGTGATTCTGAGAATGGTGAAGGCAATATAGTGCTAGCAAAATTGTCAGGAGTTCTGAGAAAAAAAGACTGTATAAAGGAGTGTCCTCAAAAGGGTTTCAGCAGAGTAAATGTCTCCTGGTAACCTTTGTAGACTGAGGTTGTTAATCATCCAGGTGAATAGTCTTACACTAGTCACTGTGAAGTGAATGGAGCTTCCCAGGAGTAGAAGTTCCCGAAGATTCCATAATATCTGTGTTCAAAGAAAACTGGATTGTAGTCATATCTACCACTATAGTTTCACTGGAAGTGTTAAACTCCTAAAGAACAATATTTTTCTTGTTCAAACGAACTCTTTCCTACCATTTCTCTGACCCTATTGTGTACCATACGTTGCTTATCATCAAGCTCAGCTGCTGTCATCTATTGAAGTTCAGATATTTTGAAAACACCCACTCAGCCTTAATGTAAGCATTACTTAGAAAATGAAATATCCACAATGCAATATCACAAAGCTCCTAATTCAAGTGTTTTGCAACACACTAAGCCTGCAGTTTTTCTGGACTCTGAATTGGCTGTTCTGCAAGTTGTCCTAATGCATTCTTACGTGTGGAATTTCTGTGGGTTTTTTGGAGAAAGGTAGGAAGAAAAATATACCATTTATTTATTTCAACAAACAAAACCAGTTTCAAAGATGCTGAGAGATTTGATGTGTTTAAATAATCCTAATAAAAACAAATTAGTGTATAGGATATGTGTTAGGAAAGATGGGGGGGGAAGATATAAAGTGCAGATTAAATGAAGTTATTATCATTGTATAATAACTCTGCAATTTATTTTTTGATTGTCAAGAGCAAATATGTGGCATGTGTTTGTGCATTATATGTAGGCTTCCCTCCTGAAGCAGGAAGAGTCTGTTGCATGTAAAACAAAGCCAGCATGTTTTAGTGACCAGTGTAGTAATAGGTTAATTCATATATTGAATTGTCCTTTTTATTGGTGATTTTATAAATAAGCAAGCAGAAAAATAATAGCAACTGCTGGTTAATGGATTTAGCTAAATGTTATATTACCATAGCAACCATACATACTATAGCCACACTGGAAATGCCTGGCTTTTCTTGGATATTAAAAATGCAGTTCATTTAAAAAAAAACCCAAAAAACCAACCCAAACAAACAGGCATAACAGACTAAGGATGTTTTTATTGCATGTGAAGGAATTATTCATTTCAACTGCATTGCCAAGACAAACATGCGAATATAACACTTGCTGCATTGCTATGTTGCCTTAGAGTCTCTGCAAGTAAGACCATATTTGAATTGCAATAAGAGTACTGTGCCTTGCAAAATATTAGCAAAATTAATACCAGATGATATTTATTAAAGTTATTGTCTTCACAATAAAGAAACGTGACCCTCATACAGAGGTCCTTGAAATCAATGGGACTCCTTCCATTGACTTCATGGCCTTTGCATCAGGTCTTAAAGTTGCAACCAAACTATTCTTTTTAGAAATACTTTAATATTTTGTAAATAAAATGGAACAAACATCCTGTAAAATGTTACGATGTCCCCAGAGCTAGGAAGAGCTGTAGCTGTACCAGATATTTGCAAAATAAATGCAAGTGGGTTCATGGTCACTGACAACAGAGTCAATATGGTCAAGGCCGTCCGTGATGCCAACCTTGTTTCCCAACGTGACCAGCCAGCTCATTTCAAAATGCAGGAGGGTGGCAGACTACTTCCACTGGAGCATCAAGATGGGCAAGATGCTGCAGGAGAAACAGGCAGAGCTGACCATCCCACAGCACAAAATCATGCAGGATGTGGAGACTCAGTGAAACTCCACATACCTGATGCCTGAAAGGCTGGTCAAGCAACAGAAGGCCATCCATAAGATGGCCTTGCTCAGGGTGATTGGGATCAGCGGCCCTCTGAACAAAACAGAGTGAGTGTAACAGGGGGCCTTCTCAGGGCTGCTTTCCCTGTGGCCCAACCACCTGTTTCTGGGCTAACCGCCTGCCTTCTTGTCTGCCATGCCTTGTTGGTATAATTAATTAATAGATGTTAATTAAGCAGGAGGCTGTCCATTTCCTGCCCTGATGCCAGAGGGCGCTATCTGCAGCTCCATTCCTTCCCTACACCGCAGCCCAAACCTCATAGATGGCATCTAGGTGTTATAACCAATCATCAGCCCCCACTCTGGGCCCCAGAATCCTCCAAATTGAACCCTGCCTGGATTCCTCTTATCAGGTGGTCCCATCTGCCTCCATATCAGGCCACATAGCTCCCTGAACCACTTCCCCTTCGGGTGTGATCCTCCCACCGGGACCCTTGGCTCACTAGCCCTGGCCCACCTGCAGGCCAGTTGGAACCCCAGGTCTTCAGCTCTTGGGTGTTCCTTACAGTGGGTTCCTGGCCCTTCGACCCTTCCAGTCCTGGCCCCAGCATGGACCAGTCAGGGGAAGTTCAGACAGGCGTTGAGTCTACCTTTTTCTCTCTCCGAGGGTTCACCCTCTGGGTCCTCCAAACAAGGGGGGTAACCCACCCAGTTGTGGGGACTAGGGGCTAAGGCACCCCTTAACTAGGGGTTAAGGCACCTTTCACCAGGGGTTAAGGCACCTTTCACCTTTCACTGGCAGGGTGCAGTTTTAGGTCATGCCCAGGACTAGGAGCCTCCTGACCATCCCCTGTAGTTCCTCCCTTATCTCCAGATGACTGCAGCAGCCCTCCAGCCAGGCAATTTTGTTGCCTGCCCCTCAGTAGCCAAACTGCCCTGTTTATATTATTCCAAAATGTTGTGACATCTCCTTGGATCCTGGTTTGGTGGTGCAGCTGGTGTTCCCAAATTTGAACCTCCTGCCAGGTGGTTGCAGGAATGGTGTTGATTCTGTTGTGAGGTGTAGGAAATGTGGGGGTACTGGAAACATGTTGGCAAGTTTTAGATTTCTTGTCATGGCATAGTCTGAATCCATTCAGTGTATTTTAGGCTGTAGGAAGTTTGCTTCTGGTGATGAGGTTAGTGAGGTTTAGTGCTTGTTTAAATTTACAAAATACCTTTTGTAGACAACCCTACAAACATCATTTCATAAATCTACTGAATATAAGAACTCATGGAATCAATACAGACATTGGATTTATGACAAACTATAACCTGCCTAACATCTGACTCCCCAGGTACCTCTCCACTTTTTCCTGGTTGCTACATCCCCACTTCCTCCTCCCCACAACCTGTCTCTCACCCTCTGACATCTGAATTTACACTTTTACTGACTGGCTTTTTTGCCTGCAGCCCAGCCTCTGGCTTTACTATTCCAGGAAGAGCACACACACCAACTGCAGGTGCTTCCTCAGTCTGACAAAGGGTTTTTAAACATAAAAGCTTGCCTAGCTGTATTTCTCCAACTATTCAGTTGGTCTAATAAAAGATATCACATCTACTCAAAAATCCTTTCCTGCCTGTTCCTTAGTCCAACACAACTATAACCAGAAACCCAGTTAACACACACAAATGACACGAGTTTTGCTTTCTACAGTTTGAGGTACACTTTCAGAGAAGCCCCTGTACCTATCTCCTTAAAACCTGACAGGCTGCATGCCCTCAGAAGGGCCTACCATCTGTATACCATGTATACTATTATGTACCATATCAACCATATATATCACAACTACGTCAAGTTTTACTTTCAATAGTTTGAGAGGCACTTGCACAGAAACCCCTGCACCTTTCTCCTTGAAACTTGTCAGGCTTCATCCCCACAGAAAGAGCTACTATTCCTGCTGTTTACATCCAATTCTGCAAAACAGTGACAAAGTTATATGTATTTTAGTGATTCCCTATTATAGTCTACGGCTGAATCGCCAAATCACACCTAATCAGCACTCAATCTTCCAAATCCAATTTGGCCGAATCACAGATTCAGATCACTGTCCCCCAAATTGACCAAATCTGAATCCGAATATTGGTTGTTCTGCACAGCCCTAGTGCATACATTTATGTGGCAGCCAGGCAGTGTGGTAGCGAGCAGTTCCCACAGCTCCCCTCAGGTAAGTCTATGGAGGGGCATAGGCGAGGTGTGGGGAAGCTGTAGGAGCATAGATTACATGTCAGGAGGGTATGGGAGCACATTACTCTCCAGATTTCTGTGCCCACAAGGGGCTTCAGCCTGGCTGAACCAGGATAAGCAAAAGCTACCTCCACCACCCAGTGGGTGGGACCCAGCATAGGACAGTGGAGGACAGTGGCAAGACAGCCTATGCTTCCTCCTACCCACATTCCCTCTGGGATTGAGCCACAGCCTGAGGGGAGCAGCAGTGGCAAACCAACCATGGCAACAAGATAGAGCCATGGCCCAGTGTC
This sequence comes from Caiman crocodilus, assembly GCA_030014935.1. Classification (NCBI taxonomy): domain Eukaryota; kingdom Metazoa; phylum Chordata; order Crocodylia; family Alligatoridae; genus Caiman; species Caiman crocodilus. Next base: position 83,886,002 of record JAGPOW010000261.1, on the reverse strand, counting down.
TGAGTGGCTGGCAGCAGGAAGAGATAAGGGCAGCATGGCCCTTCCCCATTCCTTTACTCCTTGTGCTGCTGGAAACAGATCTGGAGTGGGGATTCTGGCAGCATCAGCAGTGGCAACGAGTCTTGCTGCCCTGCTCTGCTGTCATGCACTGGGTCCCACCTGCTGGTCCTTGCCCGTCCAGCCAGGCTGCAGCCCCAAGCTCTCTGTGGGCACACAAATCAGGGGGAACACATGCCCTACCTGTCCCCCTGCCACATGACCTATGGTGTCACCTGTGGTTGGACATGCCTCTTGCCCCACGCACCTCCTGCCACACATGCTGAGGGGGCTGTGGCCTGGGGGTAGGGGCAGCAGGTCAGGTGTTAGGCACTGGTGGGGACAAGAAGCTGCAGGTTGGGAGTGGGGGGCACCAGCAGTACTGGTGGGGGACTGTGGCTTGGAAGTGAGAGGCACTGGCCAATCAGGTCTGCTGAGCACCACAAAGTAGTGGCGGGAACAGCTGCGTCTCAACTTGCATCCTGGTGAGTGAAGGTGGCAGGGGAAGCTCTGATTTTTCTATGAAAATAAAACCAAATCAAATGCAAAAATATATAGGTATTTAGAATTTATTTTATTAAATTGATTGAGGGAATGGTAGACTTCCAAACTGCTTTAAAATTGTAAATATATGAATAAAACCTTGTGTTCAACTGATATCTATCGATCTATCAATCTATCTAGTGGTGTTTAATTTTAATCACAGAAAAATGCAGATTTGGGGGTTTAAAATCAGAGAAGTTGGAATTTTTATCAGAGAATTTGGGATTTTTAAACAGAGAAAACTAGGATCCCTGATTATAAGAGCCCTATGATTTTGTAAGTTGTGTATAACTAAATGTCTAGGCCATGTTTCAAAATGTTGACTTTTGTCAGTCTTTCCCTCAACTTCATCATTAATAAAATAGACAACTAATATCCTTTTCTATTGAAAAAAGGAGGAGTTCACAATCACTGATACTTGGATGGGAAGTGCAAAGCATTACTTCCATTACATACTAGTAAGCATAACAGATTAGCATCTCTGAAGACACTGGCAACTGAATCAGGTGTTTCAGTGTGGCCCATTGACTTAGTTGTAGTATTTTCTAAATTGTAAGGTTTAATATAACATTTAGTCTGTCATGTTTAGCTTAGTTACTTTCATAGGCACCTGGCAGCTAAAGATGATACCTAGCTGGCCAGATGTAGCTCTGGGATCAACAAGGACATTTCTTCCCTCCAAGGGAAATCTAAGTTATGAAAGAGCTGGCTTTCACTGCGCTCTGGACTTACTCTTGAAGAGGTATAACTCCATAGAATTTGGCCTGCTCTTGGGGAGTTGGGAGCAGCCCTAATGCAATGCAGGTGTTCTGTTTTCATAAGAAAGTTCACTTCACTGAGGATGGGCCTTCTGAATGACCGTTGGGAGATCAGTTTCTCCATTTATTTCCAGCTGTGGCAATGGCCATTGCAAGGGCAAGCAAGATCACTCAGAGCATTGGGTAGATGCTTGCTCTGGATGGCCAGCCCTTCTCCTTTGTTGGGTATCCAGGGTTCAGGCAGCTCATGGTGCTCATGGCCCCATCCTACCAAGTGCCCACACACATCACCTTTAGCTGGATGGTGGTGCCCTCCCTGTAGAAGGCATGCAGGGAGTACTTGAGGGAGGGGCTATGCTAAAGTCTGCTTTAAGTCTCCTTGTTCCTGTGCTTTCTGGTTTTCCTGGTCCTGCTTGGCTCTGTTCTTGGACTCCAGCTTGTAGACTTGCTTGGATCTGGTAACTTGGTCTCAGCCTCCTGAACCTTGGTCTGGTCTATGTTTTGGACTCTGCCCCAGGGTTTCCCCCTTGGATCTAGTAACTTTGCTAGCAAACCCTGACTCAGCCTATGTTTTAGACTATGCTCCTGGTTCCTTTTTTCCCATCAGTGGCCTAACCACTAGGATAGGCTACATATAACCCAGTCCCTCACAGTGACTAACACACAAGTTGTATAACCTGATACCATGACCCAATGTTTTTTTTTAATCCATCTTTCAGAGTTTTCCATGTATAATGTTTCTTGATACCAGCACATTGGTGGAGAATGGGATTTCATGATGGGCTTGTAAGGCAAAAAGGAGAAGAGGGTTGCAGCCCTGACTAGAAGGCATTTTCATAGATTCATAGATTCTAGGGTCAGAAGGGACCTCAGTGGGCCATCTAATCTGACCCCCTGCCCCTGGCAGGTAAGAAAAGGGTCACCAAGCTGGGAATCATGTGATCCCAGCCAGGTCCTTGTCCAGTCTCCTTTTGAAGACTCCCAAGGATGGGCTGAGCACCACCTCCCTCGGAAGCCCACTCCAGATCCTGGCAACCCTGACCATGAAGAACTTTTTTCTAATGTCCAGTCTAAACCTACTCTCCAGTAGCTTATGGCCATTGTTCCTTTTTCTTCCAGGGGGCCCCCTGGTAAACAGATCATCTCCTACTTCATGTTGCTCTCCCCTTATGAATTTGTATGCCACCACAAGGTTCCCTCTCAGCCTACTCTTGAAGAGGCTGAAGAGGTTAAGGTCCCTTAGCCTTTCCTGGTAGGGCCTTCTCTGCAGGCCTCCAATCAGATGAGTGGGTCTTCTTTGGACCCTCTCCAGGTTGTCCACATGCCACTAGAACTGTGGCATCCAGAACTGGACACAGTACTCCAGCTGTGGCCTGACTAGTGCTGCATAGAGGGGGAGAATCACCTCTCTGGACCTGTTTGTGAAGCACTTAAGGATGCATGACAAGGTACGATTGGCACTGCTGACTACTTCATCACATTGTTGACTCATGTTCATCCTGGAGTCAACAGTGACTCCAAGATCTCTTTCAGCCTGGTGCTGAGACGTTCACCCCTCAGCCTATAGGTATGATAGCGATTCCTTCTCCCTAGATGCAGCACCTTGCACTTGTCCTTATTGAATTGAATCCTGTTGCTCTCTGCCCACTTCCCCAACCTGTCTAGGTCAGCCTGGATCTGGTTCCTCCCCTCCAGGATGTTAACTTCACCCCATATTTTTGTGTCACCTGTGAATTTGGACAGGGTGCTTCCCACCCACTCAACCACTGATGAAGATGTTGAACAGCACTAGCCCCAGAACTGAGCCCTGAGGGACTCCACTGCACATAACATTTATTATTGGCTACTGTTTTACTGAATAATACACTTTTATCTTATTTATTTATTTATTTATTTTTAGGACTGGAAAAAATCAGCTCTTCTGACTCCCCGTGCAAAAACCAGTGAGTTACTAGGTTATGCCCCCAATAACCATATATGGAGAGAGGTTTTCATGTAGAAATCTCACTTCTTCCCACGCACACTGTAAATTCACAGTGTAATTGCTGGAATGATTTTATAATGTAGAAAGTTGCATTTGTCAGTGGCTTTGGAATTTGTGTTAATCTTTGTTTTACTGATGATATTAGATGCTAAAGGTAGCACACTCTTTCACCCGTGAAACAATGTGAGAGACTCCCTGGAAGCAAATACTTACACACATTTCCCACCCTACTCCTCTCACCCCTTATCATTTTTATGGGCTTTGCTGTGGATTTCTGGCAACTTGTACCTTTGCTTTTAAAAGAAAACTACCAAAAATATATCATTCAGCAAATTTATTATCCAGGAAAGATTAGAAAACTGATTTAGAAACTATTATGTTGTGTATAACAGGCCTTTTACCCTCTCTTTACCTTTGTTTATAAGTTTTGCTTCATACTTCCAATATTTTACATCTATCAAATTTAGACTATTTAAGGAGAAGAGGTTATATTGGAATGCAGGGATTGGATAGTGCTATTAACAACTGAGGTATAAACCCATAAAATGAGAAAACAGACTTTTGGAATGTATGGTAGTAAAACCCAGTTAGCTAATGAAAGATAACAAATTGTGTTGTAGGTGGAAGCATTAGTCCAGATAGATTCAGTTGATTAAAATTACACTCAGATGGCATGATTGATGCAGTAAATTGTCATTGTTAACTACCTGAACAGCTCTAAATTTAAGTTAAAAAACACATCTCCATCTTGAAAAGAATTCAGAAGCTGAATAAACCAAATGAAGTGAGGGATCAAACACAGAAGCAGCAGATCCAGATAATAGTTGTCATAAATACATTTTATATGAATTTTTAAAACATTTTTTGTGAGGAAATATATGCTATACCAGTCACCCTCTAAACTTGCTAGCTATTTCTAATTGTCTTTTTCCATTGCTGTCCCTTTACTTTTTGACCATTATTTTCACACTCTAGTGATTATCTTCTCTTCCATTCCAGATACTAAATGACTAGGTCTTAGAAAGCAGGTAGGAAGGAGATGATCGCACTTTTTTGTAAGTTATTTATGTTCAGAATGACTATTAGAAATGTTGTTAATTAGGGCTGTGCGAAGCTTCAGTCTCTGATTCAATTAAGCAAAGCTTCAGCCCGATTCAGTGGCTGACTCTCCAAATCCAAATTGAATCAAAGGATCCTTTAATCTCTCTGAATCAAGTCGGAATGCTCCAAATTGATTTGGAAAGAAACAGTGATTCAGAGAGAGCTTTACATGTTTTTCTACATACCTCTAAGTAGCTGGCAGCATGTGAATGCTGCAATGGTGGGGTAGATGGAGCATCCCACAAAAGTGCAGAGGGCTCCCCAGTGCACTCAGCAGCAGACCTAGAAGTAGACCAGAAGCACTTCCAGTCCACTTCCAGGTCTATTGGACAGCACGCTAGGGGCTTCCCCACATGCCTCCCTGGCTTGGCGACTGGTGCCTCTTGGGTCTGGGGGGGCACTTGGGGCCCCTCCGTGGCCCATCACCAAGGTGGGGGTGTGTCAGTGGAGCCCCCCACTTCCTCCCCATGCTCCCTGGTGGACCCTGAATTTGACCAGAACTGTTTCTGGTTCACTTCTAGGTTTGCTGCTGAGCATGTGGGGAACCCCCGACGTGCTCCTGTGGGATGCTCCATCCACCCCAGAATCACAGCATTTATAAGCCACACCTGGTACCTCAAAGTATGTAGAAAAAACATTTAGAGCTGTATCTATACCCAAATCACTGATTCTCCAAATCAGCATCGAATCATCATATACTTCATGTTCATATTCTGCCAAATTGAACTGGGGACAATGATCTGAATCAACCATTCAAATCCCTGTTCCTGATTTGGACTGAATCTGAATCTGAATTGATTAGGGCTCATTCTGCAGACCCCTACTGTTAATGTATTACATAAATATAATTGGTACACCTTCTTTGACAATCTTTCTCAGTCATGGATGATTGTCCTCCATAAATGTCTCATCTGTGTATCCAAAGATGGCTGATAATGGGGCCTATTTGGGACTGACAGACTCTACTGCAGCTCAGACATGTTTCTGTGTGGGGTGTGTGCCAGTGGATTCTTGATTGGGTCTGTGATAGATTTTCTGCCACTCCCATTTTTTCATCTCCTGTTGTTGTTGCGGTGTTGTTGAGGTTTCACAGTACTGAGATCCTTGCAGCAGGAGTGGTTCTGGACAATAGTCTCCTATATGTTGGATTTTTTTACATTGGCCTTGACGATGTCCCTGAAGCATCTTCTCTGCCCTCCTCTTGAGCATACACCTTGGCTGAGCTGAGAAAATAAAACTTGCTCTGGGAGTCTGGAGTCAGACATCTAGATGACATGGCAGCCCAATGAAGTTCATAGATTTCATAGACATTAGGGCTGGAAGAGACCTCGCAAGATCATTGGATCTAGCCCCCTGCCCAAGCATCTAAGTGTTTCTTAAAGGTATCCAGAGTAGGTGCTTGCACCACTTTTGCAGAGAATCTATTCCAGACTCTGGAGACTCAGACGGTAAAGAAGTTGTTCCTTACGTCTAGTCTAAAACAGTCTTCCAGCAGTTTGTGACCATTAGACCTTGTTTTCCTCTAAGATGCCCTGCTAAACAGATGTTCTCCCAGTTCCTGATGCACACCTCTTATATACTTATAAGCTGTCACCAAATAACCCCGACCCTTCTCTAGGCTGAAAAGTCCCACGTCTTCAGCTTGTTCTCATAAGGCCTGTTCTCTTGACCTCTAATCACGCATGTGGCTCTCCTCTGGACTCTTTCAAGCTTCTCCACATCCTTTTTAAAGTGTGTGGCCCAGAACTGGATGCAGTACTCCAGCTGAAGCCTTAGTAAAGTGAAGGCTGAGTAAAGTAGGAGGATAACATCTTGGGTCTTGCTTGAGCTTTGCCAGCTGTGGCAATGCATTGGATATTCATCTTGTGGTCAGTCTTGGTCCCCAAATCATTTTCAGTCATGGTGCTAATGAGTGTAGCACTGCTGCACCTTAAGTATGATGTGGATTTTTTTCTCCTGAGGTGGAGTACCTTGCATTTCTGTGTGTTAAATGTCATCCAGTTTTGATCCATCCACCTTGCGAGCCTGTCCAGGTCAGCCTGAATTGCCAGCATGACTGCACTTCCCCATAATTTAGTGTCATCTGCAAACTTAGCCAGTCCACTTCTGACACCTGAATCCAGATCATTTATAAATATATTAAAGAGTAGTGGTCCAAGTGCTGAGCACTGGGAATGCCACTGGTCACCATGTGCCATGTTGACTCAGATCCATTGACTATCACCCTCTGAGTCTGAACATGGAGTCAGTTCCCCAGCCATTGAACCATAGGTTATCAAGGTCACAGGTCCCCAATTTTACCATGAGGACATCATGGGAGACCAAGTCAAAGGCTTTTTTGAAATCTAAATATATGACATCAACCTCTTCTCCTTTGTCTAGGTGATGCATCACTTGGTTATAGAAGGAAATGAGGCTGATCAGGCAAGACCTACTCGCAATAAAGCCATGTTGGCTATCTCTTAGAATGTTGCCTTCCATTAGTCTGTTGTTGATCGTTTCTTTGATGATTTTTCCAAGATCTTTCCAGGGATTGAGGTCAAACTTATTGTCCTGTAGTTTCTTGGATCTTTCTTCCTTCTTTTCCTGAAGATAGGCAACACATTGGCCCTCTTCCAATCTTTGGAACCTTGCCTGAGCACCATGAGTTCTCAAATATCTTTGCCATTGGTCATGCTATGATGTCAGGAAACTCTTTTAGCACTCTTGGGTGCATTCCATCCAGACCAGCTGACTTGTGGGTGTCCAGTCTCTCAAGTTGTTCCCTCACAAGGTCTTCACCAAATATAGGTGTATTTCTTACCTTAGAAATCCTGCATTCTGTCAGGCAGGGTGATTCCATTGGGCTGGTGAAAAACTGATACAAAGTAATTGTTGAGGAGATTAGCTTTTTCCTGCGTGCTGGTTGTCAGGTGCCCCATTTGGTTCATTCAAGGTCTGACATTGGCCTTGTTTGTTTTTTCCAACTTTCCACGTGTTTGAAGAAGTACTTCTAATTGTCCTTGATTTTTGTAGCCAGTTTGAATTTGGTTTCAGCCTTGGCTTTTCATTGTCTTCTCCCTACAAGTGCAGGCCAGTGCTGTATAATCCTCCTTACTGGTGGTTCCTGACTTTCATCCCTTATAAGCTTCTCTTTTCAGATTCAGGAGGTCCACAAGTTCTCCATTGAGCCAAGGGGGTCTTCCATCCCTTTTGCTACCTGTCCTATAGGCCAGCATAGACTTCCCTTGTGCTTTTAGGATCACATCCTTAAGGAGAGGCCACTCATTGTAGACTCCCCTCCCTGTCAGATCATAGTCTCTTAGGGCCTCAGCAACTGACCTCCTGAGCTTGTGAAAGTTAGCTTTCCTAAAGTCAAGGATTTCTGCATTGGTGACTGATTTGCTAGCTTTGTGATAGACAGAAAAAGTGATCAACTCATGATCACTGTCACCAAGCTTCCCTTCAATCCTCAGGTCACTGACTAGATCATCCCCTTTGGCCAGTACCAGATTAGCAGCACTTTGCCTCTTATTGGCCCATAGACTTCTTGAGTCAAATACAGCTCATCAGTGAAAGTGAGGAAGCTTTGCAACCAATCAGATTTGGCTGAATGCTCTTCCCACGAAATGTCAGAGTGGTTGAAATCACCCATGATGACCAAGCACTGAGAGTGTATGCAGCCTCTACCTCTGACCCTAATGAATTTGTGGTCAAACTCTTTCTACTGGCTAGGAGGTCTGTAATAGACTCCTACAGTTATATCCCCATCACCACATTTCCCCCATATTCTAACCCAGAGGGTCTCAAGTTGCCTTCCTTGGGTACCAATCTCTGCTTGTAGGAAAGTGTATATTCCTTCACATAGAGAGTTACCCCCACCCTTCCTTGTAACACAATTCCTCCTGTACAAGTTAGCCATCAAAACCTGTGTTCCAGTTATAGGTAGAGTCCCACCATGTCTCCATTATCCCTATGAGATGATATTCATTTTTGCTTAGCAGAAGGGCCAGTTCCTCCTGTTTGTTCCCCATGCTCCTGGCATTTGTGAACAGGCAGCTAAACCTGCCATTGGAAGCCCTGGGCTTCATAGATTTCATAGACATTAGGGGCTGGAAGGGACCTCATGAGATCATCGACTGCAGCCCCCCTGTCACAAGCAGGAAGGCTGCTGGGATCAAATGATTCCAGAAAGATAAGCATCCAGACACCTTTTGAATGAGTCCAGAGTAAGTACCTCAGGGTGGAGTCTGTTCCAGACCCTGAGCACGCGGACTGTGAAGAAGTTTTTTCTTAAGTCCAGTCTAAATTGGCCTTCCAGGAGTTTGTGGCTGTTAGACCTTGTTATCAACTGTTCTCCCAGGTCCTGATGTACCCCCCTTATATACTTGAAGCCTACCACCAAGTCTCCCATGAGCTTTCTCTTCTCCAGGTTGAAGAGTCCTAAGTCCCTCAGCCTCTCCTCATAAGGCTTGCTTTCTTGGCCTTTGATCATATGGGTAGCTGTCCTTTGGACTCTCTCAAGTTCTCCATTTCCCTCCTGAAGTGGGGGGGAGGGGGCAAAACTGGGCATGGTACTCCAGCTGTGGCCTCACTAAGGCTGAGTAAAGTGGGAGGATGACACCTCTGATTTTGCTCAAGATGCATCAGTGGATTCATGCCAGGCGTTTGTTTGTTTTGCCCACCACAGCATTGCACTGGTGCCTTAAGTTCATCTTGTGGTCAATCAGGACCCCCAAGTCTCTTTCAGTTGTGGTGCTAGTAAGCATAGCACTGCTGAGCCCAAAGGTATGCTGCTGGTTCTTTCTCCCAAGGTGGAGCACTCTGCACTTGTCTACATTGAAGGCCATCAGGTTTTGGTCTGCCCACCTTGCAAGTGTGTTCAAGTCAGCCTCTAACCCCAGCCTATCTTCCACTGTGATCGCTTCCCCTCATAGTTTAGTGTCATCCACAATCTTTGCCAGCCTGCATCTGACACCCAAATCCAGATCATTAATGAAGATGTTGAAGAGTACTGGCCCGAGTACTGATCCCTGAGGGTTGAGCACTGGTCACCTTGCACCACATTGATTCACTCCCATCAACTAATATTCTCTGGGTCCAACCCTGGAGCCAGTTCCCCAGCCATCGGACCATATGATGGTCAAGGTCACAGCTCTCCAGCTTAACCATTAAGAACATCATGAGAGACCAAGTCAAAGGCTTTCTTGAAATTCAGACATATAACCTCAACCTCATCTCCCTTGTCCAGGCCATGCATCACCTGGTCATAGGAGGAGATGAGGTTGGTTAGGCAAGATCTACCAGTGACAAACCCATGTTGGTTGGCTTTCAGAAGGTTGCCTTCTGTTATCCTATGTCTGATGGATTCCTTGATAATTTTCTCCGAGATCCTTCCAGGGATGGACATCAGATTGATTGGCCTGTAATTCTCTAGATTCTCCTAGCTGTCTTTCTTGAAGATTGGGATCATGTTGGCTCTTTTCCAGTTTTCTGGAACCTCACTAGAGTGTCATGAATTTTCAAGTATCTTTGCCATAGGATGAACTATGATGTCCGCCAGCTTCTTCAAGACATGAGTGAGTGCATTCTATCTGGGCCCATGGACTTATGGATGTCTATAGCTTCCCTTTCCCTCAAGTTGATGTTGGATGATCATTGCCTCAGTATTCATGGTGTTTGCTTGCAGAAGGATGCTAACATTGGTGTATCTATCTTCCCACTGAATTTGGGGGATCTTTTGCAGGCAGGATAGATGGTAATTCTCCAACAATTTTAGATGTCTCTTGTATATTGTCCATGTCTCAGTTCCATACAGCATGGTGGGGTTCATGACTTCTTGATAAACCATGAGCTTGGTTTCAGGTCTGATATTGTAATCTTCAAACACCCATTTCTTCAGGAGTCCGAAGGCTGCACTTGAACATTTGCAATTATGTTGAATTTCTTTGTCAATGTTAGCCTTCTGTGAAAGATGGCTTCTAAGGTATGGGAAATGCTCAATGTTCTCCAGAGTCTCACCATAGATCTGGATTACCAGAGCTGGGAACTGTTCATTAGAAACTTGTTGGTGAAGCACCTTAGTCTTTTGAATGTTAAGCACCAGTCCTATTTTCTTATACACCTCAGTAAAGACATCAAAGATTGCCTGAAGGTCTGCTGAGTGAGCACACACTACAGAACCATTAGCATTCTGGAGTTCAGTAGTTGAGGCTGGGGTGGTCTTGGTTTTGGCTCAGAGCCAGCTTAAGTTAAACAGTTTACCATCCATTTGGTAGTTTATCTTCACTCCTTGTTGGTAGTCAGCAGGGATCCTGGGTTTCTCTGATTTAAAAAAAAATCCCAAATTCTCTGTTGTAAAAAAAACCCCCAAATCCACATTTTTCTTTGATTAAAATGAAGTGCCACTTATCTATAGATAGATAGATATAATATATTAGTTTATTAGTTGGTCAGATGTATCATTGTAGCAAAGAATATTAAGAAAAGCACTGGAGTGATAAAGCAGCCTTGCTCCATGCCCATTTTAACCTCAAAGGGATCTTGATAGGTCCATTACTGAAAACCAACCACTCACAGCAGGGCAGATTTAAATGAGGTAAGGAGACTACTCAGAGAGACACTGAGGTCCTGGAGGGGAAGGGATTTGTGAGTCCAAAAAGAGTGGTCGTTCCTTAAGGAGATGATCCTCCAAGCCCAAAGGGTGACAATTCCCACATGGATCAAAGGGGCCAAGAGTGCTCAAAAGCTCCCATGGCTTACCAAAAGCATCTGGGAACGTCTCAAAGCTAAAAAGGAGACATACACCCAATGGAAGGGAGGAGCCATCACCAAGAAGGATTATACCTCCATTGCTCAAGATTGTAGGGGGGCTGTTAGGAAGGCTAAGGCAGAGATAGAACTGGGACTAGTGACCCAGATCAAAAATAACAAGAAGTTCTTCTTTAAATACATAGGGGGTAAAATGAAGGTACTGGGTAAGGTGGGACCTCTGCAGGACGCGCTTGGAAATCTGGTGGTCTCACCAGATGACAAAGCTAACCTTTTTAACAGCTTCTTTGCTTCCATTTTTCTCAGCAGAGACTAGGATATCCACCGCACTGGGATCCCACGGGAGGCACAGCCAGGCCCAGGGTCAGTGAGGACCTAGTCAGGGAACTTCTGGTGGGACTAGATGTGTTCAAATCAGCAGGTTCTGATGATCTCCACCCCAGAGTGCTGAGGGAATTGGCAGGGGTCATTGCAGAACACCCAGCACTGCTTTTTGAGGACTCATGGTGCTCTGGCAAGGTGCCAGAGGACTGGAAAAGGGCCAATGTGGTCTCCATTTTCAAAAAAGGGAGGAAAGGACCCAAGAAACTATAGGGCCATTAGTCTTACCTCAGTCCTGGGAAAGCTCTTTGAAAAAATTATCCAGGAGCACAACTGTGAGGGACCAGCAGGGAAGATTATACTTACAGGCAATCAACATGGGTTCACTAGAGGTAGGTCCTGTCAGACCAACCTGCTAGCCTTCTATGACCAGGTCACAAAATCCTTGGATGGAAGTGTTGCAGTGGACATACTCATTCCGGACTTTAGGAAGGCCTTTGACACTGTCTTTCACCCCATTCTCATTAAAAAACTAGGCGCTGTGATGTTGATGCATACACAGTCAGATGGGTTGCAAATTGGCTGGAGGGCCGCACTCAGAGAGTGGTGGTGGATGGGTCATTTTCAAGCTGGAAGGATGTGGGCAGTGGCGTTCTGCAGGGCTTGGTCCTCAGGCCTGCACTGTTCAACATGTTCATCGGCGACTTGGATGAGGGAGTAAAAAGCACCTTGTTCAAATTCATGGATGACAGTAAGATGTGGGGAGAAGTGGGCATTCTAGAAGAGAGGGACAGGCTACAACTAGATCTGGACAGGTTACAGAGGTGGGCAGATGAGAATAGGATGGGTTTCAATACTGACAAGTGCAACGTATTGCACCTGGGGAGGAAGAACCAGCAGCACACCTACAGGCTGGGGAACTCCCTTCTCATCAGCACAGAGGCAGAAAAGGCTCTTGGAGTCACTACTGATTCCAAGATGAACATGGGCCGCCAGTGTGGGAACACGGTCAGGAAGGCTAACCACACTTTGTCATGCATCCACAGATGCATCATGAGCAGACCCAAGCAGGCGATCCTCCCCCTCTATGCGACATTGTTCAGGCTGCAGTTGGAGTACTGCATCCAGTTCTGGGCGCTGCACTTCAGGAGGGATGTGGACAGCATCAAGAGGATCCAGAGGAGGGCCCACCCGCATGATCAGGGGCCAGCAGAGCAGGCCCTACAAGGAGAGGCTACAGGACTTGAACCGGTTCAGACTCCACAAGAGAAGTCTGAGAGGGGATCTGGTGGCCATCTATAAACTTGCCAAGGGGGACCAACAGGCATTGGGAGAGTCCATGTTCCCCCGAGCACTACCGGGAGTAACAAGGAATAAAGGCCATAAGTTGACTGACAGTAGATTCAAGCTAGACATCAAGAGGCACTACTTCACAGTCAGGGCAGCTAGGAGCTGGAACCAACTTCCAAGGGAAGTGGTGCTCACTTCTACCCTGGGTGTCTTCAAAAGGAGGCTAGATAATCACCTAGCCGGGGTTGTTTGACCCCAGCATTCTTTCCTGGCCATGGCAGCAGGGTTGAACTTGATGATCCGCTTCGGTCCTTCTGACCCTACTAACTATGAAATTATGAAAATTACTATCACAGAGCAGGTAGAGAAAGGTGACAAGTTTTGGTGAGCATCTGTACTTCTGAAAGGTCCTCCACAACACTTCTCAGCTAACAGAGTTGAAAAATGTCATGAGGTCATTGAGGCCAGCTAAGTAAAGAGGCTTATGTTGTTCCTGGCATTTCTCCTGCAGCTGGCAAACTGTGAAGATCATGTCAGTTGTGCCTCTTGATGCCCTAAGTCTACACTAAAATTCTGGGAGGAGGTCTTCAGCAAATGAAAGGAGATGGTTGAGGAAGGTTCTCACAATGACCTTTCCTGTAATGGACAGCAAGGCAATCTCTCTGTAGTACCCAGTGAGACTTGTCTCCTTTCTTGAAGATTGTAACAATCATGGTGTCCCTGAGGTCATCTGGAATTTCCTCATTTTTCAGTTCTTTAAGATGAAGGCATGGAGCTGTGATGTCAGCTCCTGTCCCCACTCTCCTTGAAGATTTCTGTAGGGATTCCATCTGCTCCAGATGCTTTATCATTCTTCATCTGTTTAGTGGCTGTTGTGGGATGGAGTTAAGAATGCTCTTGCCAACAAGAGTCTCAATTGAAGTCTTCAAAATTATCTTTTCAAAATGCATTGATGGCTCCCTTTTCCTTGATCAGGTATCCTCCATCCTTAGATCTCAAGGGATTGGTCCCTGAGTGATTGGACCATAGATGACTTTGGTGGCACTGAAGAAACCATACATATAATAAGTGTCAGTGAGAAGTTGAATCTTCTTAGCCTTGTCCTCCAACCATTTGTTCTTCATATTATGTATCCTCCTTTGGACCTGTTCCTTGGCTTCTTGGAGATTGAATTTATTATGCTTGGAGTTGGTATTATTTTGCCAAACACAAAAGGCCTTGCACTTGCAATTTATCAACTCCTGGATCTCCTCATTTTTCCCATTAAACCAGTCTTGATGTTTCCTGGTAGGGAATCAAAGCGTCTCCTCACAGGTGCTGAAGATGGTGGCCTTAAGGGCACCCCACATGCTGCTGATGTTCTCCCATTGTTGATTGGAATTCACCAGTTACAAGAAAGTTGTCTAGAATTGGATGAGACAGGACCATTACTTGGCAGCTGTACCATGACTGAGCAGCTCTCTTCAGGATATGCTCTGCTCACCCCACATGGGAAGGGGACTAGAAAAGATACCCTAAACATTATCTGTCTAATATAGTATTATGTATTTCTTTCTGAATAGATAACTTCATCCAGTGGGATCACCTTTACTGCAGTTGAAAATACCAGCAAAGACGAATAATCATTTTCAGGACCTAGAGCATCAGGACCTGGATAGCCCTAATAGTGAATGCACAGAGTGCCACACTTCAGTTGTGGCCCAAGAAATTGGGCAACACAATATCCGTGAAGCTGCACTGAAGGAGACCTAGTAAGCAGGAGATGGACAGCTCAAAGAATATGGAAGTGGTTATACCTTCTTCTGGAAGGGTAAACGGAAATAAAAATGCTGACTCCATGGAGTTGGTTTTGCCATTTAGAGTGAACTCATAAACTAACTCAATCAGTTCTCTATCAGAATTAATGAGTGCCTCATGACTCTCCATCTTAAACTTTCAGGGAGCTGATATGTTACTGTCATCAGCGCATATGCCCTGACTCTTGACAGCGCCAATGAAACCAAGGAGGAATTCTATACCAACCTTGACCAAGTCCTTTCTGGTGTTCCAGAGGGAAACAGAATTGTTCTTCTTGGAAATTTCAAAGACAGAATCAAAAGGGACTCTAAACTCAGGAACAGAACAACCAGCAAGGAGGATTAGGAAAGGTCTACTCCAGTTGCAACCTCCTCTTAACCAAATGTACAAAACATGGACTCACCATTAACAACATCCTGTTCCACCAGAAAAACAGGCACAAGGTATCATGGCACAGATACAAGACACCCATGATCTAAACACTGGCACCAGATTAACTATGTCATCATCTATGACCAGGATCACAAAGATGACCATATCACCTGACTTTTGCTAGGAGGTGATGATTGCTGGACTGATCCAGCAATCAGTCCACTTGGTTATGTCATTCAAACTGGCTTGCAAATGAGGACTGTAGCAGAAACAATGCTGACAGAAGATCAGCATTGACCTCATACTGGTACACAAGGAACTGGTACTAAATGCTCTAGTTTATTATATGCAGTGTGCCTTAAAAACAAGGCCAATGAATCTTTCCCTGAACCTCTCAAACTAATTATGAAGCCAAAATAAGTATTTCTAAGTAGTGTTTATGCATATTTGTGATGTCTTTTCTAGGCTGGAATTCTGCAAATGGATAAACACCCCACTTTTTAAAAATAAGCTAAATTGGCCTGGAAGAATTCACGAGTATTTTCATCAACTTAAATGTGAGTGTGTGAAAGAGGGCACGTGGTAGGATCTCTTGCTCAAGACAGCTATTTTACTGTAATATCTTTTGCCTGTTTACTGTGGGTATAGGGTCCCTCCCTCAAGTCATGGTGTATAAGTGTAAAACAGATTCTTGATTTCTACTCCTGACAAATTTTTATCTTTTCTTTGCTTAAAATTCAGTTTTGGAGTAGGGGGGAGGCTAATGACCATATGCATAAGTTCGATTAAGTTAATTGCTTTTAACAACGGAATTGTATCATGAAAATCTTGCTGCTGTTTCTCTTTAAAAATATTGCGCATTTTTCCAGGGTGAACATAAAGATCTATCCCAAAAAAGGAAATGTTAACATTTGTCATGTTGATAAGCAAGGGGGGTGGGGTGGGGAGCAGGGGAAATAATGTATAATCCTTTGGCCAATTCCCTATGTTGACTACAGTCATGAGCTAGAGGAGAAGTTAATGTCAAGGAAAGAGCAGCTATTACTATTTGTGTATTCTTCACTGGAGATTGACTTTTTTGTTTTCATGCTCTGATTTTTCTATAAACAACTGAAAACATGATTATCATACCTAAAACAAGAAAAACAAAACAACATACCTTTATCTAGAGGTGCTTGCTGAAACTAGTAGAAGCCATCCTAAAAAAAACATTCTCCCTAACGTTCACTGATAAATGCCTGTGGAAAATCACTATATAAGCTTCCTTGCTTGTTCTACAACTTGAATAATTTGGGTCATTTGTCAAAAAAAAATTTAAATTTTGAAGGTCATATTATCACCTGACTGAGGTATTTACAGCCATTTCCCCTTTTTAAAAAGGCAACTCTTCGACTCTTTTTCCTGATCACAGTTGTCCTTCATTTTCTGTTAAGTCTGTTTCTACAATTCCCAAGGATTTTAGGGCTGATTTAAACTGAATTTTGCAGTGGTTGCTACAAATTCAAAGTCGTCTCTCTTCACTGTACCTATTAAAAGTACTTTTGAACCTACATCTACTCCATTTTAGATGACCTCTGAGGTTCTGTGCCACTCAGAACTGTTGCATCCCATATAGTATCATCCTAATATTACCATAAGATATCTAGCCCTGATGGTCCAAGAATTATGGGAGGCAAGGATTTTTTGGGGGCAGGGATGACATCTTTTAGTGGATCAACTACATCATTGGGATGAAGTTAGACAAGCTTTGGAATGTAGACCTGAAGAAGAATTCTTTGCATTCAAAAGCTTGTCTGTCTTTATCCCAACTATCCAATTGGTCCACTAAAAGATACCAACCAAAAAAAATCTTTGTCATAGACATGTTATTTCTTGCTGGAACAGCTTCCTCTTCAAAGAAGCCTTTGCTGTAATTATATTTATTTTTTAAAAGGAGCTGTTTAAGTTTCATGATGTAGGTAACAATAACTAGAAACAATTATAAGGAAGCTACTGGAGTTGTTTAAGATCCTCTGTCATCTAGGTTCCCATAATTAGTACAATTATGTAGAGACAAGTATGTCCTTTAAAAAAAAAAATCTATTTACTGCCTAGCACAGCTGCATCAAATAAAAGGCTCATCCCATTCCCTATTTAGAACTGAGCAACCATGGCAACAGGCCTTTGAAGAGTAAGCTCCATCAAGAAGTCCAAAACTGTATGATGGTTCTAGGCTCAAAATGCCAAAGAATGGGAATTTTCCAGGGAAAGTCCAGATTAAAAATGAGGAAACAATGAGGATCCTACCCTGAATATTTCAAATAAAAGTAGCAAGAATTTTCATCCTTCTTAAAAATAAGGTAATGGAATCACAGCCTTTCCATCACTAGGGAATAGTAGGTAATTGTGTGTGATGGTTAGGTGATGTATATTTCTTTTTCTCTGATTTGTAAAAATGTCTGTGAGCAGTAATTTCAGTGCTTTGTATCCTCCAATGCATTCTATATTCCTCATCCACCTCTCCCAGCAGCAAGGTAGTTTAAAAAAAATCTCTGGCTTTTAAATATTTTCCTTCTATATTATAACAGTTATATGCCGGATGTTGTGTACGATGCAAAGGCAACATTGTCCAGATTCCAACATGTTTTCAGAGATGTTATAAAATTCCATCAGAATTGTCATTCAAAGCTATTTTATGATTTTCCTAAGATCATTAAGCCAGCACCTTTTCTTAGAGTGGGAATGAACTCCTATGTAAATATTAAAAGAATTTGAATATAGGATGGGAAGAAACTACCTAATTCATCAAACCTAGTCCCCTACAATATTAGGTAATCATGTAATACATGTTTAGTCCATAATGTTTTGTATGATCATTAACTTTTCCTCTTGCTCTGCCTTCATCCTCTGCATACCTCTTTAATACCTGGAATTTAAAGTACCTCTTTAATTCCTGGAAAAATTTAGGAGCATTAGCAGAACAAACCTTGCAATGTGTCACAGGAAGAAAGCAGAAAAAGCAAGAGTGATTCTAATGCGTTGGGGCCCCAGGAATGGCAAGGTATTTGGTAGGTTAAATATGACTAAGTGATCTCAAGAAAGAAACACCATCCCTCTCTTTCCCTCTTCCCCTCCCCCACTTCCCACACCCATGGCAGAAAATGGCTTTCCCAATCCAACGCACAAGAAACTTTTCTCATGACACCAAATATGTGCTTAGTGTTAAACAGATTGCTGGATCTTTAGGTGTTAGCCAACATCCGTGCTTCAGAGTAAGTTGGGAAAAAAAGCCCCACAAGTCAGGTAACTCAATAAAGAAGGAAAAACCAATTTCTTTTTAGACTCTAAGTCTTTTTAAACAAACAATCAGCAGAAGCCCTGAAGTATATGATTAATACAGTACATAACAGAATGCAACAACTATTGTAACACATTGAAAGTCAAGGGAAGGAAACCTAATACAGAAAGAGCTGTCACAACTACCCAGCCCATTCTCCTTTACTTGAACTTACAAGTCATAATATCTCCTGGGGTGCATCTCCACGAATACGTACATGCAGGGGCATGTGTTCTATTAGGGACAAATAGCAGTAGTACATATTTGTGTCACTGCTATTTGTCCCTGGGCACACCCCTGACTGTGCACTCTGGCATGCAGCAAAGAGATCCAGGTGGGGTATGGGAGGCTGGACCCAGCACCTGAGCTGACTGCAGCAGTCTTACTTGAGGTCTTGAGGGGCCTCCCAGGGAAACAGAAGTGCCAAGACAGCTGCTTGGAGCCTGGCTGACAGCCAGAGCATGGCTCTGGTTTCTGGCAGTGCCAGGAACCGCAACCACATTTGTGGGGACATGCCCCTGTAGCCCAAACTTAAGCACAAATGCATTAAACTTGTCTCGGGAAACTTGTCTGAGAATATTGTAAGATTGTTACTTAAATACAAAATTATTTGAACACTTGACCTAAGACCACTTTTCTTAGTTTTGACATTTGCTACCAGATTCTTGACTTTGCTGTTGGGATGAATGTGATGTGGCAGAATACCTTTGGGTGCTGCCACTTTAAGGGCTTGAGAAGGCTGAAGATCAGCCTGCAGGTGAGATCAGACCCAATCAGGCAGTCAGGAGGCTGCCTGATTGATGGAGGGCTGGGCAGCCTCAGTATAAGACCAGGCCCTGAGAGCAGAGCTGACAGTTGCTACAGGGATGCTGCTGAAGTAACATCACCCAGCTGGAGATCTGCAGCTCCCAGAACATCTGGAGATTAGGGTAGGAACTATGGGGAAGGAGCAGGTTCCTGGTCCTGGGATATGACCTGCTGGGCTTGAATACTATGGTGGGGCTGCTGGTGGTAGGGCAGTCTCCAGGAAATGTCATACCTGTGCCTCTCCAGTGAAAGGCAAGGGGTGCCATCTAGCCTCAGCCTCCATGATCTGTTGTATTACCCTATAGAGGGGACAGGCATGTTGACAGACACCTGAGGCCTGAGTGGGCTGTAGGCCAAGTTTGAGACACTTAAGCCCAGAAAAGGACATAGACCAGAGTCCACTTGGAGTGTGGGGTAGTAAGCCTGATTCCCTGTTACAGAGTAGGGCTTGAATTGGGCAGCCTGAAGGTCTGTGAGAGGCCAGGACCAAGTGTATGAGAAAGGAAGCCTGAAGAGCTGTGTGGAGTAGAGCCAAGGGGGCCTGAAGGGCCATACAGAGTAGGGCAGAGTGAGTTCATGTGGCCCATAGTATAATGAGAATGAGTGGAACCCAGTTATGGGATACTAAAGAGGCCCAGAATAGGGGCTGAGTTCGGCTCTGGAAAGTGCTAAACAAGAGTCAACTGTTTGGATGCCCATGTATTATGCCCTTGGCATCAAGGCATTAAATGGGCAGCCTCCCGCCTAGAAACAACTTGTCTAGTTGCAACAAAGCTACAAGTAACAACAAAGTTACAAAGGCACGGCAGATGAGCTGGGTGGCCAGACTGCCCTGGACAGGAGGGCATATCGATATTGTGACCGGCCCTGGGATGGCCCCGTCGCTGTGAACAAGAGACTTATGCTACCAGACATAGTGATCAAATGCAAGTAGTCCAGACAATGATCAAATCTCTTCTTTCAAGTTCTTCTTAGGTATATTGACCAATTGAACACCACAGGCTGTAATTACTAAAGGTCACACCTACCTTACCATATAGTTCCTTCCAAGATCTTAATAGGCTTCATTTGGAAACAATGCACTTGGAACAAGAAACCAAAATTATTTGGAAATCCTTTGTAGAACTTGTCTTATGACTGGAAAACTTCTAATTTCCAATCTGTATCCATTTGTTTTTATACCAAAGTTATCTTTAAGCTTGAATAGTTCTTATCCTTCAGTATTTGCTCCTCCCTCCTGGCACACAAAGTATATTTTTAAAAAGTAATAGTATGCCTTCCAAATTAGTGGTACTCTATGCTGGATCTGGCATGTAGGGCCACTTCACATGTGTGATCCAGTGCACCAAATCAGGGCATGTGCAATGGGGCTGAACTTGACCTAACTGTGTGGTGGAACTGGTTGGCATTTAAAGACGTGCTCTGGGAGGTAGGGGCTTTGGGGATGCTCTGGAAGCTGCACTAATTAAAACACCCAGAGCATCACGTGGATCAGCATCACTGTGCTGAAAAATGGCAGTGGAGCACTTTGAATTAAATTTCATCACACAAATTTTAGTTTAAAGCACCCTGCCATCAATTTTCAGTGTGGGGATGCTGATACATGTGATGCTGGAGCGCAGTAATTACCACGCTCCAGTAGACTTAATTAATAGAGTCTGCTCCAAAGTGTAAAAGAGTTCATAAGTGATCCCATGTGCTGGCCTGACCATGCACCAACATTATCTAATGCCTAGGGCCCTGTCATTCAACCTGTGGAGCTCTCCACAAGTCTGGAAATTTGGTAGCAGAGAAGCAGCAAGTGATACTGCCGCTGTACCCCACTACCAAACTTTTGGACCTGTAGGGAGACACTTAGGATGGATGACTTTCATTTTGCTAGCCAAGTTCTTTAACTGGATAATCCTAGTAGCCCTTTTCTGAATGTGTTCCAGTAAATTAATCTCTTAAACATTTGGGGTCAGACCAATACACAGTGCTCCAATGAGCAGATGCTAAAGCTTGGTAAATATTGGTTTTGATGGAAACCGCTGTACTTTCAGTTTTGTTTTTATCGATTCTTTAAAATGTAATGCTGAAGAGATTTGGAGTTGGAGGTAGCATGATACGATTTAGAATGCATAGCAACACTTGTGTACTAATTATAATTTTGCCACTAGCAGTTGTCACAGTTATAAAACTGCCAGTCTGTCTGTTGGTGGGCACTGGCAGCACGCTTTCACAGACATGTAGCAAGATCGGCAGAGGATTGGCTTGCCAGACTACTGGCTGTGGGAAGGAACGAATAATTCAGTGTCAAAACAGCATGGAGCACTAGTTGTGCTCTGCAGCTGAGGTGTCATCATGTAATGAAATATCTTTTGGCGCTGAGCAAACAAATCTGTGAATGCACTGCCACGTTGGCTGTTGCAAATGCTGTTATTGTTCTCAAACTGCTGCAGCATTGCTTAGAGTACAAATGACTTTGAGTATCTTACTTGTCTTTTAAAATGCATACTGTGATTTAATGCTTAGTGGTCAGTTTGTCTGTCTTTGCAATATGGCATGTAGGGAAGCATGGAGCCATGCTACTGTAGAAAACTGAGAAGCAGACTATGATTCAGTCATTTTTCCTTCTGGTTCCCATAGCTCTGGGGTTGTGCGGATGTATTTTCCACCAGTGTTATCCTTACTTAAAGTTAACTAAAAATTTTCCCATGGAACATTTTTTTTCTATTGGAAAATACTGATTCTGTAACATAAAAACATTTCCTGAAATGTTTGACTTTCATAGGAGCTTGACAGGAAATTTGATATGTACTTCTTTCCAACAATTTGAAATACTGCTTTTCAACTCCAAAATTCATTTTTAATATTATATTACAAACATTTTGATTGTGTCATTGTGAAATCTCTCAGAATATTTCATTTTGCAACAAATGTATGGTCTTCTCTCTTCTGACCTGAACAGGGACATAATGCAGTTTCCAAAACCAGAATTTTCTATGGCCTGATAATGCCATTTTTCAAATAGTTCTGCACCTGGTACCAGGGGCGGCATCAGCCTCTTCCTGGTGGAAGGTGCTGAGGTGGGCTAGACAGAAAATTGGGGGCAGGATCAGTTGCGTGAGGTGGGTGGCAGTGGTCTGGAAGGAAGGGGCAGCACTGGGAGAGGTGCCTACAAGTGGGCTAAGGTGTATTTTGGGGTGACTATAGCTCCTTCCAGCACTGCCCTTGCCTGGTACAGTATACCTCTTCCAACACATTTGCACACTTTAGAGTGGCACCAAGCAGAATTATTGCTTTTCTCATTGTCTTCTTTCAGTCATCCTAGTTCAATTAATTAATTTTGTTCTATTAATGTAATTGCTTAATTTACACTAATCTTTATTGTCATTGCCATATGCTAGGTGTTGCTCAACTGTCTGCGTTGAAAGGGTTGCCTTGGCTCATGTTGCTATGTGGTTCAGGTTAGCCATCTGAACATTTACTCTGACAAAAAAATTACTTGTGTTCTTTCTTGCAAATGTTATGAAGTAGCATCTGCCCTCCATGCTTTATCTGAGGATGAGTTAAGGACTCCTTGTTCTGTAATTTTCTTTACCAGATTATTAACTGTAAATGAAAAGATATAGGGCATGACAGAGATTTGTTCTCCTAAAAGGGAGAATGAGCACAATGTGCCCCCATAACAAAGGCTGGGCAAGCAGGCACCACCCCTGGGTTCTGGGATCTCCCCATAGTTGGATTTTCATTGGTGCCATTATATCAAATAGTGATTTTTTTGGGGGCAGTATCCAGTGTGATCAAGGATCAAGTAACGTATTGCAAACACTGTGGAAATGCATGCTAAGAGGAAAGGGTTTCTACAAGAGTAAAAACTGAGGTAGAAATGGGATATAGCTTATTCACATTCTGTATGGAAACATGGCTTTGTTTTATGTGTTTGGGTCCTGGCTTTTATACACCATGTCAGTGCATTGTAAACTTCTGGCTGTTAATGCTACTACACAGAAATGTATAGATTAGGAGGACCTCTCTAAATTTAATTCCTAGGAAAATTAGAACACATCTTTTTAATTCAATCTTACTTTAAAAATTGGTTTCTCCATCACTAACATCATAAACTGGGGTAAGATTTTTGACTGGTTAATTACTCTTGTTTAAAAAAAAATCAGAAGAAATGTTTTTCATAAGTAAACACAATCAATTCAAAAGTAATTGCTACATAAAAGTAGTCTCTACAAATAAAATGGTTGTATTGTCTCATCTGTAATTTACAAATTATATTCAATTAATCTCTCCTACTTAACATTCCAGAGCTAGCCTAGATAATAATGTTAAGATTATCAGTACATTGTAAATGCCAAAAAAAGATGTTGGTAGGTTTGTTTTTTCTATGCGTGATCTGTGTTGCTCGTTACTGGGTGGTATAAAAAGAAGCAATGAAATTTTCTGTGTTGGCATGGTGAATTGCAGTGAAACAGTAGAGAATGCTCCTCCTTTAATTAAGCACTCATGAACAGCAGATCTGGGTTTGCTTGAGACCTACACATAGGAGAGATGGTTGACTAGGGCAGAAATATCAGCAGCAAATACCAACAGCAAATCAGTTTCTTTCCATAGAAAGCCATCCCTGGGTGTTTTGTGGCTCTGAACAAATGGCTTGGTAGCTCAAATTCTTTTCTGCATTTCCTTTTCTGCCACAAAAGGGTGAATAATTTAACTAAAATGCAATGGGGAAAGAGGGAATAGTTATTTATCCTGAAGCATTCTCTGTTGTCCTAGTTCACTATCAGTGATGGAGCAAGGGAAACTTTTTGTGGGGGAAATCATCAACATGAGATTGTGAGGATAATACAATAAAACTGGTGTGTTCTAATTCAGTGGACTTCTTGGCTACTCTGACACCATACTTTCTCATTAACCCATCAAAAATGTCCACTTCTAGTACTGGGTTGGTCCCTTGTGCTGATCTCTATGCCTTGCACATCAGGTAAGTGGTTATTAGATAACTGTTGCTGCAGCTTGACCCACAGATACCTGGTAGGAGTTATGTTTAATGTCTGGGGCTGCATAGTGAAAAGTGCTTTTTTGATTTCTATTTGTCTGGAGCAATTTTTTAAAGTACCAGAGTTCAGGCACTTATCAGAACTAGCTTCACATATAGTATGTTGATGCTTTTTTTTCATTTTTTCCTTCAGTTCTGATTCTTTTAACTTTCTCTCTGATATTTTTGTTTGCTGTATCTTCTAGTATACTTTTCACTTGAATCGATTCCATATAGTTGGATACCTTTTTGGAATATGCTTCAAGGGACTAGATTAAAAAGTTGTTGTATATTTGGATTTGTTTTTAAATTAATATATTTTGACCAAGTTGTTATTCAAAAACACTTTATAGTGTTTCATGATTAATGCAATTAACTTGCCTACACAGGACCTCTAATTAAGAATAGTAAGAGATAATTATTTCAGTCAGGAACTAGCTTTCTACATGCTATTTTTATACCACTGCAGGAATTTCCCATGGAGAAGAGGGGCTACTAAATACACTTAGAATTCAGAAGTGGGAAACAACCCTTGTAGGGCTTCCTATGACCTAGTGAATATTGATGAAGGGTTATAGTCTCAGCTGGATGTGAAGGACTTTCATTAGAAAATATGGAAATTGCAACTTCAGTGTCCATTCACTAAGTTAAGTTAAACACCAAAGTACTTTACAATAAAAGAAGCGTTTATGTGGAATTATTCCAGTTAGTCAACAGAAGAAAGGTATGGGAAGTAATTCAGAAGAACCTAATGAAGATAGGTGGCTGGACACCATAAGACAGATGAAAATAAATACAGACTTTATGCAACTAAAGCATATTTGAAGGCATGACTTGGACAACCTGGATATCTTAATAGGTTTTAAATTAACTGTAACTACCTAGGAAAAATAATTAGGCGTCAGTGAGGGTAAGCAAAAGAGAGGAAAAAAATACTTTGGTATGCAAAAGTTGTTAAGACTTCAAAACAGCAGTTCTTAGCCCTTTTAGACTCAAGGTATCCCTCAGAAGATGCCAGCTCTTAGTTTTCACTCTTTTTTTACTATTGAAAACCAAGTTGCATATCTGCAGATGGAGGGGGTGGGGACAAACAGGCCATCTGCCCCAGATGCCAACTTAAACAGGGCAACAGAATGGCACTTCCTGCCCCTGATAATCTTTGCTATGGCAGCCCCGGACTGCCTGGCTGTAGGAACCATTTGCTGGTACAATGAAGTCAAGTAAGACCACCCCCCTTCTCTATACGCCTTTCCCTCTTCTGCCACACACGGGAGTTTTTTGCCTACGACATAAAACTCATTAGTTATGCCTCCGGGGAAAAATAGTAGAGTAATTCTTTTGTCACAAATAACTGAAAGACCACATCAGGTAGAATGTTTTTGACACTATGGATCCATATTTAAAATCTGTGGGTATAGTTTGCGAATCATGCATACTTGTTTGCACATTGTTTGCACATCTGACAATGCTAAAATTGCGTGGTGCCCTAGTTGAGAATCCCTGCTTTGGACAGTGCAGTGGAATCTGGCTAATTAGTCACTGGGATAACTCATCACTATGGTCTGATTAGTTGCTGCACTGAATCCCCAGTATATTGATTTATACACAAAATACCTTGGCTAATTCATCATTTGTTAAAGCGTAATAAGTCATTCCAAAATCTATGTGCCTTCTAAATAACTACGGAACTTGCTCTTGATAATTAGTCAGCTGAAATGGTGTTCTCCCACAGCATCTGTCAAGCCAACTGATGTTTGCAAAATGCTGGATACTCTTCGGTTTCTCTTGGCTCCCTAAGACATAGGTGATCAACAATTTTGCAGAATAAACTTCTGTTTTGGTGATGAGTGTATGAATGCAAAGTAAAAATCATTTTTTATTTTATACCATCGTAATCATGCAATTTTCATATACCAAGCATATTGTGCATTTCTCTGTTTAATTCTCTTATAATAAGCCAAAGTGCATACAGTTTGGACTCAGAAGTTTGGTAATATTTTTGTAATATATTTTTAATTTGTTGGAAATGTCAGAAATCATTCTTGGATTGAGAAACTAACCCCTGGATGGGTTTGTGACAACAAGTACCAGAATAAACAATGAAAGAGTAATGGAAAGATAGCCATTTATAAGGAAGACTCTGGTAAACTTGGTATCTGAGCATGAAATCCTATGGTGATGTGTGATATATGGAATAACAGAGACTCTGTGAGATAGCTCACATGACTAGAGAACTGTCATGGCTGGGTACGAACTGTTCAGGGAGGATGGACAGGGGAGAAGAGGAGGAGAAGGAGTTACACTTTATTTAAAAGAGCCATATGATTGCTCAGAGCTCCAGCATGAAACTGAAGATAGGCCTGTTGAGAGTCTCTAGGTTAGGGTAAGAGGGGAGAGCAACAAGGGTGATGTCATGGCAAGGTCTACTATAGACCACCAGACCAGGAGGAAATGGTGGTTGAGGCTTTCTTCATACAGCAAGTGGAAGTTTCCTGGTCACTGGCCTTGGTTCTCACAGGGGACTTTAGTCACCCTGACATCTGCTAGGAGGGCAATACACAGGCAATCAAGAAAGTTTTTGGACAATATTGGGTACAATTTCTTGGTGCAAGTGCTGGAGCAGTCAACTAGGGGCCATGTTCTTCTTGAGCTTCTGCTCACAAACAGGGATGAGTTGGTAAGGAATGTAGTAGTGGATGACAACTTGGGCAGCGGTGAGCATGAGATGATTGTGTTCAGGATCTTGAGGAAAGGAAGGATGAAGAGTAG
This sequence comes from Caiman crocodilus, assembly GCA_030014935.1. NCBI lineage: Eukaryota > Metazoa > Chordata > Crocodylia > Alligatoridae > Caiman > Caiman crocodilus. The sequence goes on along the minus strand of JAGPOW010000261.1, from coordinate 83,859,129 downwards.
CAGATAAAGACCCTGGACTTCAGAAAAACAGACTTTGACTCAATCAGGGAACTCATGGGCAGGATTCCCTAGGAAGCCAAACTGAGGGGGAGAGGAGTCCAAGAGAGCTGACTGTACTTCAAAGAATCCTTATTGAGAATGCAGGAACAAACCATCCTGATGTTCAGCAAGACTACCAAGTATGGCAGAAGACTAGCTTGGCTTGGCAGGAAACTTTTCAGTAAACTAAATCACAAAAAGATAGCCTATAAGAAGTGGAAACTTGGACAAATAAGTAGGGAAGAATATAAGAGCATTGCTTGGGAATGCAGGGATGAAGTCAGGAAGGCCAAAGCATAATTGGAGTTGTACCTAGCAAGGGATGTGGAAAGTAACAAGAAGGGTTTCTACAAGGAAGTCAGTAGCAAGAGAAAGATCAGAGAAAGTATGGATCCCTTATTGAATGGGGAAAACAACCTTGTGACAAAGGATGTAGAAAAGGCTGAAGTGTTCAATGCTTTTTTTGCCTCAGTTTTCATAGGCAAAGTCAGCTCCCAGACTACTGCAACGGGCAGAACAGTTGGGGGAGGAAATGAGTAGCCCTCTGTGGTGAAAGAACAGGTTAGAGACTATTTAGAAAAGTTGGATGTGTACAAGTCCATGGGGCTGGATGGAATGCATCCAAGGGTACTGAGATAGTTAGCTGGTGAGATTGAAGAGTCACTAGCCATCATTTTTGAAAACTCATGGTGATCCGGAGAGGTCCTGGATGATTGGAAAAGGGCAAGCACAGTGCCCATATTTAAGAAAGGGGAAAAAGGAGGATCCAGGGAACTACTGACCAGTTGGCCTTGCCTCAGTCCCTGGAAAAACCATGGACCAGATCTTCGAGGAGTCAATTTTTAGGCATTTGGAGGAGAAAAAGGTGATTAGAAATAGTCAGCATGGATCCACCAAGGTCAAGTTGTGCCTGACCAACCTGATTGCCTTCTCTGATGAGATGACTAGCTCATTGCATGTGGGGAGACCAGTAGATGTGGTACACCTTGATTTTTAGCAAGGCTTTTGATTTTATTAAGCTAAGGAAATACAGGTTGAATGAATGCACTGTAAGGTGTATAGAAATGTGGCAGGAGCATCAGGCTCAGATCAATGGCTTGATGTCTAGTGGGCAGCTGGTATCAAGTGGAGTGCTCCGGGAGTTGGTCCTGGAGCCAGTTTTGTTCAATGTCTTCATCAACAACCTGGAAGATGGCATAAAGTGCACCCTCAGCAAGTTTTCTGATGACACCAAGCTGGGGGGAGTAGTAGATATGCTGGAGTGTAGGGCTAGGATTCAGAGTGACCTAGACACATTGGAGTATTGTATAAGTATAAGTGAACAAGTATAAGTGAAAAACACTGCACTTAGAACAGAACAATCCCATGCACCAGTACAGGCTTGAAGCAGACTGGCTGGGCAGCAGCTCTGCAGAAAATGACCTGGGGGTTACAGTGGATAAATAAGCTGAATATGAGCCAGCAGCGTACCCTTGTTGCTAAGAAAGCTAACGGCATACTTGGCTGCATTGGTAGGTGTATTACACAATAGTAATAATCACAACAGAAGTAATTATTCCCCTCTATTCAGCACTGGTGTGGCTATATCTGGAGTGCTATGTTCAGTTTTGGGCCCCCCATTACAGAAAGAATGTGGAAAAATTGGAGAAAGCCAGCCAGCAGAGGGCAGCAAAAATAGTGAGGGGGATGGGTCACACAACTTATGAGGAGAGGCTGAGGAAACTGGTCCTATTTAGCTTAGATAAGAGAAGACCAAGAAAGGATTTAATAGCAGCCTTCATCTACCTGAAGAGGGTTCAAGAGTATGTGCTAGATTCTTCTTAGTGGTGGCAGATGACAAAACAAGGAGCAATGGTCTCAAGTTGCAGCAAGGAAAGTTTAGGTTAGATATTAGGAAGAATTTTCTCACTAGGAGGGTAGTAAAACAGTGGGACAGGTTACCCAGTTAGGTGGTGGAAGGTCAATCCTTGGAGGGTTTCAAAACCTAGCTAAACAAAGCTTTGGCCAGGATGATGTAGTTGGTGATTGTCCTGCTTCAAGTAGGGGATTGGACTAGATGACCACCTGAGGTCCCTTCCAACCCTAATTTTCTATGATATAGAAAACTTTAAGGACCCCTTTACATGTGCAGATAAAGGCGTGATGGGGTCTAATGCACACAGTTGTGCCTCATGCCGTCCCACATGTGTAGCAGGAGATGTGATTGTGGGCTTATGAATCAGATTCCATCATGCCTTATTGCCAGTGCAGGGGGGGCCTGATCCCGAGTTCCCCCTGCACCAGCAAGAAGCAAAATCTTGTAGCTGCGAGCTCCGTGCTAACAGGGCTCTCAGCCATGGGGGTTCCCCATGTATCCCCATGGCTGGGAGACCATAGTGTTCCCAGAGTGCAGGCACAAGCTACACATGCAAATCAAAACTGGTTAGAAACTAGCTATCAGGTTATTATACATTTTCCAGCAATAACTATAGCTGGTTGGATCCTTTTAAAGCACCATCATTAATTTGCACAGCAGCCAGTTTAAATTATTTGCATAATTAACTAGGTAATTGCCTAATATGTATAATGTATAGAGGGTAAGCGGGTTAGAAATGCAAGTCAAATAATATGAACTGAGATGCAACATGATATAAGCATAAAGAACATCAATCACATACTTTTATAAGTACTTTTCTGCATTAATGGGCACCCAGTGAAGCTTAAAAGAAATTTTGTGTAGAGGAAAAATATTTCTTTACCAAAGCATGTAGAAGAAGCATGGTTGCTCTGCTACAGTTAAGGTTGAAAGTTGCTTGTTTAAATAGAGACTACTGTGTGCTCAAAAATTCATATTCTGAGTCAGAATGTCTCCAAATTTAATGTGTTTCATTGAAATGAAATACTAGCATTGGTCAGGCCACAGTTGGAGTACTGTGTCTAGTTTTGGGCGCCACACTTCAAGAGGGATGTGTAGAGGGTCCAGAGAAGGGCCACTTGCATGATTAGTGGCCTTCGTGATAGACCCTATGGTGGGGGAGGTTGAGAGAGCTGAATCTCTTCAGCCTTCACAAGAGATGGCTGAAGGAAGATCTTGTGGCTGCCTATAAATTTATTAGGGGAGGCCAACAGGGAATAGGGAACTTGCTGTTTACTAGGGCTCCCCAGGGAGTGACTAGGAATAACGGGTGTAAACTAGTTTAGAGTGGATTTAGATTAGATATCAGGAAGACATTTTTCACAGTAAGGGTGACTAGGATCTGGAATGGGCTTCTGAGAGAGGTGGTGCTATCACCTAGCTTAGAGGTCTTAAAGAAGAGGCTAGACAGTCACCTGGCTGGGGTCATCTGACCTTTGGTCCTCTTTCCTGCCAGGGGCAGGGGGTCAGACACAATGATCCATTGTGGTCCCTCCTGACTCTACAATCTATGAATCTATGAAATATGATTAGGCTAAAAATTAAAATTTGGGCTTATGGTGGCAAGGCTTCTCTCAGATACATGCCTCCTGGAAAACATACATGCAAGAATGTGAGTGGCTCAGGGGCTACAGCTCAGCTGCATGGGGTTAGGGGATAATAGCATACCTGATTAAGAACACTGAATCAGCTGAGAGAAATGATTGGCCTGGGCTCAGAGGACATTAAAAGCACCCAAGAAGGAAAGCCAGGTGAGGTGCCTGGGCTGAAGCACAGGATCTGTGTTGCTCTTTCTGGTCTGAAGAAAAGGTCCAAGGTTTGATTTTTGTGTTTGTTCTTTGCACCTGTACTGCCTTTGTTTGCTGTGGAAAGAAGCTATCTCCTTGTATAATAAATGGACTGGCTTTTGTTAGGCAAACTCAGGAACCAGTTTCCTAAGGGAGTGATAACCTGATATAATACATTGATAAATAATCTGGTGTTGCTTCATGAATACTGTTTTTGAAAACTTAATTACTAGAACTTTGTCTAACCTATTGGTAGAACTAATTTCCCAAAGGTCAAGCTTCTACTCCTGTGATTCTAAAACAAATAAATACTCATCCTCAGAGAGATCTTTACTCTTTAGAAGCTCAGAAGTACTGACTGGGTGCATCTATATATTAATTAATGTGCAGTGGTTACTGTGAATTTAATTTAGTACTTATATAACCAAATACTAAATAAATGAGCAGTAACCAGAGTTTCTGTACAGTAGTGCTGTCAACCACCTTTTTAGTGATGCTGTTGCACAGTGGCCTAATCATACTGCCGTAGCATATTAGCACTGTCTGTGCAATGACCCATTACTGCTCAATGTTATTAGTCTACTGTGCAGTTAGTGTTTTGTGTAGTCACATCCACAGAGGAGACCCTTAAGGGAAGGAAGCCTCCAGTGATGTGCTTGAGTGTGAAGGGACAGGGAAGGAAGTGAAATGGAGCCACCTCTACTCTTCCAGTTACAGAAATCTTCTCTATAGTTTCTTCATAGAGCCAAAGGAAAGGATTCTTCTTTCTTTCACTGTTTCCCATTAAAGGAATAGCTGGGTTTAAAGGGAAAATGAATGAATTTCCTCCTGTGCAGAGGAGTTACATGGGGTATATCCATCATGTGTCCTCTAAAAAGCCCTCCAAAAGGTTCTGGCCCCCAGCACAACACTTTGCCCTTTGAATAACTATTTCAATTGCATTATCTAGTACAGGGGTTGTCAACTGGAAGTACTTGAGAAGGCCCCAGGGGGTATGTATGGGCTGGCAGGAACGTAGTGCCACTATGCACCATCCCACTCTGCTGTGTAGACACTGAATGCAGGGGAAAGGGGAAGCTTGCCCACTCTGTCCGGCCATGCACCACCTCCTCTCCCCTGCTCTGTATCCGGCTGCTGGGGGTATACTGATCCAAAAAGGTTGAAAACCCCAGAGCTAGTATACAAGCTTAATGCTTATGCTTCAGGATATAAGACAATAACTGTATGGGAAAAGGAAGAACACCTTCCTTCCCTGGTGCAGTGCTCCATTTTTGTTCACTTTAGCATGTTGCCTTCTCTAACAAACCTGGCCCTCATCCTGTTGTAGATGACAAAAACCAGTATTTTAAAACTTCATGGCAAGTTGTGGTCAGTAGGACTTCCTATACCAAGGCTGGTTTGCACTCTAATTAGAACACAACAGAGCAGACTTGATTAATAATTACCTAACCAATCTCCTCTCCTATGACCAGGTGACATATCATCTGGGCAAGGGAGAAGAAATTGATGTCCTATATCTGGACTTTAGGAAAAAGCCTTTGATCTGGTGTCCCATAATCTCCTCTTGTAAAAATTGGCCAGCTGTGGCCTCAGCTATATCATATCCAATGGCTGGGGAATTGGCTCCGAGGCTAGACACAGAGAGTGGTGGTTGACAGAAGTGAATCATCATGGTGCTCCATGACAAGTGGTGTCCCCCAAGGCTCTGTCCTTGGACCTGTTCTCTTTAACGTCTTTATCAATTACGTGGATACTAGTGTCAAAAGTGGACTGGCCAAGTTTGCCAATGACACAAAACTTTGGGGAAAAGCATTCACACCTGAGGATAGGCTGGTGGTCCAGGCTGACTTGGATAGGCTGAAAAAGTGGGCAGATACAAACCTGATGACACCAAATACCAACAAATATAAGGTATTCCACCTAGAGGGAAGACAACCCCACAGCACACTTATAGGCTTGACAGTGTTATGCTCACTAGCACCAAGGCCAAAAGAGACTACTCTTTTGGTGAATATGAGCCACCAATGTGATGTCACAGCTGGCAAAGCAAACCAAACTCTGACTTGCATCCATAGATGCTTCTCAAGTAAATCTCAGAATGTCATCCTCCCACTGTACTTGACCATGGTGAGGCCACAGCCAGAATACTGCATCCAATTCTGGGGTCCACAACTGAAGAAGGATGTGGAGAAACTTGAGAGAATCCAGAGACGAGCCAGGAGCATGATCAGAGGACAGGAGAATAGGCCTTATGGAGAAAGGCTGAGAGCCATGGGACTCTTTAGCCTGGAAAACTGCAGGCTCAGGGATGACCTGATGGCAGCAAATAAGTATATCATGGGTGTGCATCAGGATCTGGGGGAACATCTGTTCATCTGAGTACCCCAAGGGATGGCAAGGATCAAGTGTCACAAACTCCTCCAAGACTGTTTTAGGCTGGACATAAGGAAGCACTTCTTTCCAGGCCTAAGGGGCTCAGACAGTAATAGGCTCCCTCCAGAGGTGGTGCAAGCACCTACTCTGGACTCCTTTAAGAAGCATCTGGGCACTTACCTTGCTGGGATCTTTTGACCCTAGCTGACTTCCTGCCCTTGGGGCAGAGGGCTGGACTTGTTGATCTCTCAAGGCTTCTTCCAGCCCCAATGTCTATGAAATAGAGTCTTTTCCACATTCTTATGAGAGTGCTTCAGCACAGCCTCAGCATCATGTATATAAGCTCCTGCATGTTTAAAAATGTCCCTAGGGGTGATTTATCTAAATCTTGTCAAATGAAGTTTAGATAAAGTGTCCTGAGGCCATTTTTAAACCTGTGGGGGCTAATGCACATGATGGTGAAGCATTTTAATTAGAGCACCTCTTTGGAAACTGCTCTAATTAAAACACCTCTCCCCTGCCTGCAAGCGTGTATATAGGCAGCCTAGGCGATTAACCCCCGAGCCTTTTTGGAAAGGACAGCATATAGATCTGATAAACAATTTTTTTTTTAACTCTGAAGAAAATTTCTGAACAATATCTTTCATTGTGGGGGAGAGAAATGTTGATTTAAAGAGTGATCTGTTTCCCTCTTTATGTACCTCATTAATAGAATTCTAGTTAGTGATAATGAAAGTAGTTTTTATTTACATCCCTTTCCACTTCAGAAATATGACTTACAATGGGTTGTAAGGTTTGGGGTTTTTTCGTGGATTTATTAATATTTTTTTTCAATCTATTTTTAAAATGTAGAAAAACACATGAGCTTAGGAGCGTATTTGATAAGATTTCAAAGACCTCATTTAACTTTCTGTACTTGACAATTTCCTGGGTTGGGGCAGAAATTACACACAAACTGGTATAAGTATTGGAAACTGGTTCAAATCTGAAACATAGAAAAAGCTTGGTACACACAAATCACTTTCAAAATGACCAAAACCAATTTAAAATAAATCTGGATGGATATAGTATCAGACTTAACTGATTTAGGTTAAATTGGTTTATTGAACCTCTGTCCCAGATCCACTCCAGATTCAATTTAATTCTCAGTTCCCCAGCATCCTAGGGTGATTTGCACGTCCCCGACAACCCCCTCCTCCTTTGCACCAGGGAGGAGGAGGAGGGCGGGAAGCTAGCCTTGGCCTAAGCTGCCTGCTCCAGCAAAGTAGAGAGACATGCTGTAGTGCCCCCTGACTTGTGGCCTGGGTGTTTGCAAGCATGTGGCTGCATTTTTGGTATCAAAAGTGAATGTCTATTTACTTGCTTAAAGGTTCAGTCTGCGCAGCTTAGACTAATCTGCAAAGATTGAATCGATTCAGCCTCAGGTTTTTGACTGTCTGTACTTAGCCCTGATCTCTAACCTAATGCTCTTTAAAATGACTCATGGAAAATTCTAGAATAGATATTTTTTCAGAAGGTTAAATATATTCAAATGTTTTTCTCTTGCATGGTAATGAATGAAAAATGTAAAAAAAGTAGGGTATTTGAATCTTTATAGCATTGATTTTTGTTTTCTTTAATGTAAAAAGTGGAAAGGATAACTATAATCTTCAGTATAAATATAAAAAGTTGTTCTTATTGGATAAATGAAATATTTATAAACAGTAGGAGGGAATTTGGAGACTCCCAGTGTATGAGCACCTTGTGTGAGAATTTTAACTTGAACACATGTATGAAACTTTGTGTCACAGGGCACTAAGGTGTGCCTGCTCCTTCAAGAGCAGAGGCAGCTTAGCTAGGGAGCCCTAAGAGCTAGGCAGGGCTCCATAGTTGCAGGTTGCCTTGGCAGTAGGCTAATCAGGGTATTAGCTGGCACCTGCACCTGGTCACCATTTTACTAGTGGCTTATAGGGCCCTGGGCACATATAAGCCCTAGGGCTGAGGCTGGCAGGGAGTTAGTTCTCTGTCAGCAGCCATGGGGAAAGAGCTCTTGCAGAAACACTATGCAGAGATGCTTGGTTGCCTATTCTGATGCTGGTAAGACTAATGGGCTCTAGGAGCTCCCACATATCTGGGGTAGGAGGCACACGTAACTGAGGTAAAAGTTTGCCTCCTTAAAGGGACAGTGTGTGACCTCCAATGTTATTGCTGTTATGTTATAGCCCAGAGGCTTGTATTTACATTGTTATTTGAATCTGGTGGACTCGGATGAGGCTTTTTGGAGAAAAGGAGGCCTGATTAGGGCTGAAGTGAGTCCAGTGTCAGTGAGGGCACAATGACAGGGCCTCAGTGAGCCCAGTATCAGTGAGGGCACAGCATTAGGTCTCCAGGGACCCCAGTGCCAGAGAGCACCGCTACAGGGGGTGAAGGGAGCTCAGTGCCAGAGGGTGCTGCTACAGGGGGTGAAAGGAGCCCAGTGATGACAGGAGGCTGAGCTAGACGGCAGCTTCATCAAAAGGGACAACACTTAAGTAACAATTGTGAAGCATGGGGCAAGGTAAAGGAGCAGTTTTGGAGCCACACATCTAGCCCATAAGGGTTAGGATATCTCTTTGAGTGAGACCTGGCAAAGGATCCAAGAACAGCAGAATCTAGTGGGTTCAGCAGGACCGTGACAACACATACTCATGGGCAGCCTCCCAATTTATAATTTCAACCAACAAAACATTGCAGGTGATAGTAGAAGGTGCCTGCAGGGTGGAGCAGGCACAGTCATGGAGCCCTAGGGTCATCACAGCCATCCCTGGGGATGCCATGCCGTGCCACTTCATTTTCCCTAAAGGTTATTATGAGCAAAACTTCATTAAGTACTGTCCTAAAAACTGGTTACATGAGTGTTTTTTTAGTAAATGATGTTATGTCTTCTATTTAATGAAAACCCTAACTCTACATTAAGTATTAGCATGTTTAAGATAAACTATTTTTAAACAGTGATTTTCCCTTCCCCCCCCTTTAATTAGGCTAAAATCTTACTTGGTCAAATATTTTACTAAGTATTACGTAAACATTTTATCAAATCATAAATATTCATGAATGTTAATATCTTCCTTGCAATAAAGAGTAAATTTTGTTTCTAAAATGAAGACTGAAATAGAAGTCTCATACAATAATGTGATTCTAGGAGCTGCGGATTAAAAAAACAACCTTTATGAAAAAAGTTAGCATGTATCATGAGTTCAAATACTTATTTAAAGTATTTCCTATTTGCATCAACCAGTAGTATTTTGGAATCAAAATGTATGAGCGAGAAAAAATTGTTTCAAATACTGTTAGCTTAGCTTCTCTGTTATCATGATGTCCAGGACTTTGGACATGAGATTTACTAGACTTTACTAAGCATAAAGTAATCCTCTTTTGCAAGATAATGTGGATTCTTTACAATAGCTTAGTTGGTAATTAGATGAGGATCTTGGACTCGCTGCCTGGATACAATTATAACTTTGGGAAGTGTTTGTCCTATGCTTCAGATCTAAGTGCACCTTAGAACATATACTGTAGGTGTAAATCCATCAGAGGCTGACTCTCAGATTGGCTTTGTCAGTGATCCATTCTCTTTCTAAGTATTTGTAGTATTGTGGTTGTTGATTCTATCTGTTAGTGTCTGTTATTGCACATTGCGCTTGAGAGGTGGGTTTTAGAGGCATGGACTGTGAAAACATTTAGACTGTAATGTTTCATTGTGATCTTAACTAAAAAAAAACAAAAACAAAACCTCAAAAACGTCCCAATGCATTCAGTTACTACATCTAATCCCCAGGTGATTAATGCTGGTATTTTCACTCAGTGAATATTAAAACTACTGCATTAGCCTCTTACTACATGCTTAGCCATGTAACTGACAGCAAGAAGATTTTGCTTCACACCTCTGGCCTAGTTCAATATGGTTCTTTTTTTCCAAATCTTTCTTCTAGTTAAAAAAAAAAACAACCTGAAACCTCTGCTTAAGGACTGCTCAGTTGCATCTAGAAACTTTAAAAAAAAATATGTGTAATGTGTTAAATCTTAAATGAAGGGTTTCTTGGTTAAAACTTCACTCTGCTTAAAGATTAATGCTATCTTATGTGCCATATCCACTGCACACAGCCTCTGAGTAGCTTCTTTAGAGATAATGATTTCAGTAGGAAAACAGAAGACAGAATTTTTTTCTTTGTCCCTGGGGGTGTACTACACAGAGTAGGATGAACTGGTTTTACAAGATGGCTGGTATCTGTACAGTGCTTGCTCTTGTTGAAAAGATAAAACTTGCTGGCAATATTAGAAGCTCAGGTTTTCCTGAGTCCTTTAACTTTTCTACATTATATACGTCTATACTGAAGTAAGAGAAAAGCCTCTTTCTTTTGCTAAGACATAGTGATGATGGCTCTTTTGGGAAGAAATACATATAGAAATGAGGTCAGTGTTTGAAATCCTCCATCAGATCTGTTCATGCTTCAAGTCCATCCAGGATTTCAAAAAAGAAAAATATATGAAGCAGAGTTGACATGGAATTGAAAAACCAAAATTCAGATATATGGGATTTCCATTGTCCTGTAACCACTGTCTACCTGTCACTCTGCATAAAAGAGTTAAGGTCATTAGTTTGACTGGAAAGGAAGGTAGAAAGAGAAAGCATAAATGTTTTAGTCACAAGATGAGTATAAGTTAAGTAAGATTTCAATAAACTTTGGTAGAAACAAGTTTAGAGCTTTTGTGAAGTTCATAGGGAACATTTGGTTTATTAAGGGCATTGTGATAATATGAATTTCACTAGGTGTTAGATATAGTATATGCACACACTGTCAGTGTTTAGTAGCACTAATATGAAGTTCCCATCCTTTTCTCTGACCCATGGAAATAATATCTAGGATCCCCATGAAAGTCAACAGGGCTATACAGACTTAGCTCACATAGATCAAAACCTAAATGCAAAAGGGAGTCCTCTTACTCTGCAGACACTGATCTGAAGTAACTTAAGTCAATAAAGTGTAACTTTGGTGACAGGTTTGGGGAATAAGGACACTTTTATTTGTGCTGCTACTCTTTCTGTTGAAGGTTGTGGGGGCTGAGAAACGCTGGCGGAATGGAGATGCTGATGGAGTGGAATTGAGGTGCTGGAGACGCAGCGGTTGCAACAAAAAAACTTTACTTACAGTCTGTATACACTGTAGGCATGTTTCATGGAGTTACAAAACTTAAACAGGAAACAGGCACACTGATGCTCACACTCATGCAGGGTGTGGGGCGTCGGATGATTCCAGCAGGGAGTAATCGTCGGTTGATCAGGCCTCCTTTGTGGCTTGGAAATGCATGCAGGGATCTCTCCTCATGCGCATCCGAGCACTCCTTCAATTTGGGCAGGCATCGCCCAAGCCTTTTATGCGGTCAGCAAGCCAATTGCCGACCGACACGTGTACATAATTTATGGTGGGCCAATCGTAAACATGCACTCGGTAGTGCAGCTGCAAGGTTTTGGTGGGCTCTGATCTTGCACCGAGACTTTTCCGTGTTACGGGAAATCCCTGCAGCCATGTTTGCAATGTGCTTAACACAGATGTGCTGAGGCATCTCTTTGACTGTTTTGCACAGACATGTATATAACAAAGTTTGAACAAGTAATGATTTCCAAAGTGAAAGAAACTTGTTAGCATCCAAGACTATCTTAGGACTCTCTCTTTTTTAGTGAAATTGGATTGTTTAATCTGTAAAGCTGGCGGGGGGGGGGGAGTTCAACTACAAATAGTAATTTGCTTTAAAAAATGGTGTTCAAAACCATCTGTAAACTGGAGTCAAATTCATTAGATAATGTTATGGTTTTGGAATTTTTGTCAAGGGGAAGAGAGACTAGATTGACAGATATTCATAGTAGTAGTTCTTATTTACTAGACAAATGACTAGAACATAATCTCAACTCCCAGGTGAGTGCCTGAAACAAAAAACTAAGACTGAGGAATCATTCTTTCCCGCTGTACTGAAATGGACCAGTTCCAAGAGAAAAGATTCAAAGAGTCCCATTAAAACTACCTTATAGGACACTTCCTTGATAGGAGGGAGATACTAGGTTAAAATTCTCTCAGGCAAAGGTGTGGGCAGATCTAGGATTTTGAAATAGGGGGTGCAGATAGTGTGGTGTCTCACTGAATATAACATAATACCTTCTTCTCCAGGTAAAAAGAAACTAGAAGATTTGGAAATATGCTAGGAGCCTAGGGCTGCATTATGCAGATGAAGATTGAAACAAAAACAAATATAACTTTACTGGAATGTGCATTAATTTGCTATAGATTCTATTATGTATAAAACACCATGAATTAGGCAAAAGCAATTAAAAGACAGTTGTTTCTTTGGTCCTGTAGTCAGAATTAGATTTATAAAACAAATTCTGACATTTCTTAAACTTATCAAACAAAATCAAGTCTTCTTGAGCATCTTGACAGTACATCCAATGCTTCACTGAAAGTTATTTCCATACCTGAGTTAATGTTTCCACCCTTGAAAATGTTTTTAGCTAGAGTTAAAAACAGTCTGCAGGGCTATGAGATAGGAGCTACATTACCAGGAACAGCAGTAAGGAGAAAAATTGCAGAACTAAGGATAGCTTGATTTGTGGAACATTAAGACTATTAAAAAATGTGAGAGGGTCATTGACACCAGTTGAATGAGAAGTTTAGAAGGAAGCCAGATTATAACAAGCCATGAAGTCAAGTGACTCCCTCATTGCTGCCTGACTAGAAATGCTGCAGACACTGCCAGGCTGTTTGTTTTTAAACTTTGAGTAAGGCAGGATTGGGGGTGGGGGGTAGCAGTGCAGTACTACTGCATGTCCCAGCCAGATCCACCTGAGTGGATCCTTGGTGAGAGCTATTGAATCAAAAGAGACCTTTGCAGCTACCTGCTCTTTTGATGCTAACCATATATTTTGCTTTGGTTTTCTGATGAGTGCCTGAAACTAAATGTTTTGGGTCAAATAAAATGACATATTAGTTTTTATTTTGGCAGGAAAAACATTTACATTTGGTTGAATCCAAAACTAGCATTTCTGTTCAGCTGCTGAATTACTATTACAAGATTCTATTAAAAATTATATATTTTTTCAAGTTACTATTATGAAATGAATAACTATATATTCTCTGAAGACTGTCATTGTAATATTTATTGCAATGTAGCCTGATGACATGTACAGTTCTAAATTTGAGAGAAATTTGACAATCTGATTATTTCGAATCAGGTGCACTCACTTTAGAAGGCAAATAAAAAGGGCTTTAAAATCAATTTTTAAAAAAAATCGTATTTTTAAAATACGCTTATGAGTCACTCTTTCCCCCCATAATCATATTTTTTTGAATGCTTGGTTGATTTGGAACAATAAGAAACTTAAACATAGAAAATAAATGAAAACAGCATTTACCAAGTGAATTTCTTCCTGGTTCCTGATCTGGGATAGTTAAAATTAGCAAGGAATATATTTGCTAAGAGTAAGTGCAGCTGTAAAATAATCATTACAGAAGTACTTACAAGAAAACTTTTAAGAACACAATTGCTTTACTCTCTAAGCAGGAAGTCTACAGAATCTTAGCATGGCAAGGATCAACACTGGCTAATTAACTTTGATGTGAACTTTTGTAAAATAATTATTGCAAGGTACTGATGGGAAAACAGACAGAGGAAGACTAGTTCTGAAGACAAAATAGTGAAATAATTGCTTTGCAGTAATGAAATATGAAGAAGCCTCTTGTCCTGTGCCTGTATAGGATGTTACTGCAGTGGGAGAACAGATTTAAAACTTTCATTAATGAATGTTTAAAAATGATAGCTATTTACATAGCTTTGTACAGCTGGAAGAGAATATAAATTCCTATGCCTGGTAGCTCCATGGTATGTAGTTGGTATCTGTTTATGCAGTCTGAGACATGTAGTTGGTCATGCAGCCTGCATTAGCCCACGCTTACAATATTCCAGTCCCGTACTATAATAGAGGTGAGCTCTACATATGATAGCTGCACTGGCACAGAGATGTACAATGGCAAGATAGTTGCAGATTGAAGTAGCCATGATGATGGCCCAAAAGTTATGCAAGAGGCAAGGATTTCTTAGGTTTATAACTCTTATTGGACCAGCTATGTACTTGGGACAAAGTTAGACAAGTTTTTGAATGTCTAACTTCTGAATATCTAAAGCAGTGGTCTCCAACCTTCTTAAGTAGGAGATCACCTCTGGCATTTAAATCAACCCAAGATCTACCATGCAGTGCTGCTCTCCCCTGCCCCTCCCCTCTGCCCAGCAGGTAAGTCTGTGGGGAGGGAAGGGGAGGCAGGTTGAGGCAGAGGGAGAAAAAAATATTTGTGGGAGTGCCTCTGTGGTGGTACCGCTTATGTTTAAGGGTTTTACCCTAGCCCCTTCTTTCAGTGATCTTTCCAATCTTGGGTCCTATGTGGTATATTTCAACTCTTTCCTGCCACAACTTCATTATTATTTCTTTTATTTTTGGTGTTATTAGTTGGGAGGTGTTATTTATTCTCTATCACAGTCGAACATCAGCAATCCATGTGTGGATTTACTTGGGCCTTTCTTGGGGAAGCCTTTCCTGGGTTTCTTCCAGACGACCCCAAAATTTACATCATTGGTTGAATTACAGCCTTATTTGGGTTAAACAATTTTCTTTATTTTTGAATTATTATTATCATTATTACATTTATTATCAACGCACAGTTAGCCAGACTGCAGTTATTTTACTCTGTTCAGGTAAATTGTAATTTAAACGTTGGAAATATGTGGCTGATTCCACTTAAGCAATATAAGGTTTAGGATAATTTTTAATTTAACAGTTCAAATTAAACCATACAGTGCTGGATCCCAGCTCAACAGGATCCAGTTGAGCTCTTCCCCATGCTAAGAACCAGTCCTAGAGGCTCTCCTTTGCTGAGCATCCTTCTTGAGCTTCCTTCAATGGAGCTGTTCCCTGCTCCTGGCTCCCTTGGCATGCCATCCCTCCCCTTCAGGGGCTGCTCTATTTTCATGAAACAGCTGCTTTGGAAGCAGCACTCTCCCTCTGTCTTCACTCGTCACCAGTTGGTTTTGTTTCCTGCTATAAGTATTTGATTTATAGCCATCTCTTCTTCACAGCCTACCCAGCAGGTAAGTCCTACCCAGCCAGGGCCTTACTCAACTTACCTCTGCTCCTGCCTCTGCAGCACTGTCCTTCACTGTGAGGGCATCAATCTAGCCCCTGCCCCTTTCCTCCTCCACGGATTGAACTGCTAGACTGGGGCTCATGCATGCAGGCACTCAGCTACCCACCCAGGCTTGGATCAACTCCAAGAGGCTCTGAGATCTACCGGGAGATCAAGATCCACTGATTCGTGACCACTGATTTAAAGTAAGACATCTTTCCTTAGGTCTCTGATTATAGGAAGCTAGGTACTGCAAATTAAGCACAGCATAGAGGAAGGGCTGACAGAAATCCTCTGGTGTAGCAGAAACACAGCCAAAGAAAAGAAGCTGAGTACTGGAAGATGAAGGTCTATCAAAAGGGTCATTAGAAGGGTGAGAGCACCAGTTTCAGCATACTTTTCTTGCGTGGAATGTATTCAGGAGTTGGATAAATTATAATGAGTCATAAATCCAATATCAGTGTTTAGTCCTTTTTTCTTAGTTTCCAGCCAGCTTATGAAACTCCAAATTCCTTTTGAAAGGTGTTAAGTAGATTTCTCTTGAACTTAAGGTAGTGGGTCATAGATTCATAGATGTTAGGGTCGGAAGGGACCTCAATAGATCATCAAGTCTGACCCCCTGCATAGGCAGGAAAGAGTGCTGGGTCTAGATGACCCCAGGTGAATTAAAAACTCTCCAACTCCCTTCTGTGCCCCCATGATGAACTTATAGGCAGCCAGAAGGTCGCCTCTCAAACTTCACTTGCAGAGGCTGAAAAGATCCAGTTTCTCTAGTTTCTCATTGTAGGGCTTGGCTCGCAAGCCCTTAACCATACGAATGGCCATTCTCTGGACCCTCTCCAGGTTATTCACATCCCTCTTGAAGTGCGGCACCCAGAATTGCACGCAGTATTCCAACTGTGGTCTGACCAGCCCCCAGTAGAGGGGAATTATCACTTCCTTGGATCTGTTCATCGTGCATCTGCTGATGCACAATAAAGTGCCATTGGCTTTTCTGATGGCTTCATCACACTGCCAACTCATGTTCATCTTGGAGTCCACTAGGATTCCAAGATCCCTTTCCACTTCCATGCCATCCAGCAGGTCATTCCCTAGGCTGTAAGTGCGCTGGACATTTTTCCTCCCTAGGTGCAGCACTTTGCATTTCTCCTTGTTGAACTGCATTTTATTGTTTTCTGCCCACTTGTCCAACCTGTCCAGGTCTGCTTGCAGCTGTTCCCTGCCCTCTGGCGTGTCTGCTTCTCCCCACAGTTTTGTGTCATCTGCAAACTTGGACAGAGTACACTTCACTCCCTCATCCAAGTCGCTGATGAAGACATTAAAGCATATCAGTCCAAGGACCGAGCCCTGTGGGACCCCACTGCCCACACCCTTCCAGGTTGAAACTGACCCATCCACCATGACTCTCTGGGTGCGACCCTCTAGCCAATTCGCCACTCACCGGACTGTGTAGTCATCCAAATCACAGTCTCTTAATTCGTTCGACAATATGGGGTGGGATACCGTATTGAAGGCCTTCCTGAAGTCTTAAGTATACGACATCCACCCCTCCTCCTGTGTCCAGGCGTTTCGTAACCTGGTCATAAAAAGAGACTAGATTAGTCAGGCACGATCTGCCTGCTATGAACCCATGCTGGTTTCCCCTCAGCATAATTTGCCCTGCCAGGCTTTCGAAAATGTGAGCCTTGATAATTTTTTCCAAGATTTTGCCAAGGATGGAGGTGAGACTGGCTGGCCTGTAGTTGCCCAGGTCCTCCTTCCTCCCCTTCTTGAAGAGGGGGGACCACATTGGCCCTTTTCCAGTCCTCCGGGACTTTGCCCATGAGCCACAAGCATTCAAATATTCCCACCAGTGGCTCTGCAATGATGTTGGCCAGTGCCTTCAGCACCCTCAGATGGAGCTTATCCGGGCCTGCCGACTTAAAGGCATCCAATTCTTCCAAGTGACTCTGCACCACCTCAGGGTCTAGGCATGGTAGTCTGGCACCTTGCTGCTGCCTCTCTACAACCCCAGTGAGAGACTTGTCATGCCCCTCGCTTAGGAACACTGAGGCAAAGAACTCATTGAGGAGTTCAGCCTTGTCC
>JAGPOW010000261.1:83820654-83841666 GCA_030014935.1 Caiman crocodilus | reverse complement strand
CGCTTAGGAACACTGAGGCAAAGAACTCATTGAGGAGTTCAGCCTTGTCCCCCCTGTCCATCACCAATTGCTTCTGCCCATTTAGCAGGGGTCCTATTCTACCCTGGGCCTTCCTTTTACTCCCTATATATCTAAAAAACAATTTCTTGTTGTCCTTTACTTGGGATGCCATCCTCAGCTCCATGGTAGATTTGGCCCATCTAACTGCCTCCCTGCAAGCACGAGCAGAGGAGGTATATTCCTCTTTGGTGATCTCTCCCTGTGTCCAATTTTTATGTGCTGCCCTGGATTTCAAGGCACAGCCACCCTTCTTGGGCTCCCATCACTTCAAAACTCCTACTCTGCAGTGTGTCCTTGACTAATCGCCTGAGTTCATTGAAATCAGCTTTCCTCAAGTGGTATTACAGACTTGTGGCACTCTTGATTACTCAGTAACATTTTAAAGAAGCAGGACATTGGTTGCTGCGTTTTTCCTGATTTACCTGTGGCAGGCTAGCATGTTAGGTCTATGTTGTGTCAGGGTTGAGGGTAGTCTTATGTAGAATTTAGATTATGATTTTATGGGATGGTTTAGATAAGGATGATCTTGCCTCAGACAAAGGTTTGGACTAGATGACCTGGATGTCCCTTCCAGCCCTACTTCTCTATGACTCTCTGACTTTCCTTATATGTTATCCCCTTTATTTATCAGTCTTTGAGATCTCATTCCTCCAAATATCCAACTTCAAGCGTAGAACTGTGCACACCCCTATGCACTGTTTTGAATTCTTCTACCTAAGTACAGGTCTCTAAGAACAGGTTTGTTTTTAGAGGGTTTGGATCAATATCAGCTGCCTATACTAGAACCATCTCTTAGGAGCATTCTCCCTCTCCTTCTTTCCTTTTACATATAATTTGTATTTACAATCATTCAACACTTGCTTTCATGGGAAAAACTGAGTTTTTTAACCACTTTTTCATAATGATTCCTTTCTTGTGATTGGTAAGTTCACATAGCTAGAAAGATGTCAATTGCACAATTATTTCATATTTGCATGTGTTTCATATGTACAATCTCTGCTTTGGTTTATGGAAAATGATTGAATATCAATGCCCTATTTGGCAAGCTGTATACCCAATTTAATAGATATGAATAGCAGTCAGATGTTCTGCGCTTGTATTCTTCTTCTCCTTACTTCTAGCTCACATAGGCATACTTCATAAGCTTCAGTTTCCCACCTTTGCGTATTCCCGTAAGATCTTTTGGCTAGTTGGCAATATATACCGGTACCAAAAGAGATAAGGAAAAATTATGTTCATTATGATCGTATAAATCACACAGTGTTTAGAGGGTTACATTAAACCTCCAAAGATTATCTGAAACACTATCTATAAGCAGGAAAAAATGAGTGGTTGAACACTCATGCTAAAAAGCACAGATTTACGGTATTACTCATAAAACAGAACTATTCTGTAGCACAACGTCCATTCCTTGAACAGACAGGATTAAAATGACCTTTTTTTGAGGCATAAGCCTCTTTGGTACAGTAATACACATGGATTGCTAACAACTTACATTAGAGTTGGTGACCATTTGTAGATTCATTGACTGAATGCAGTTATGGCTGTCTCTTATCAGATTTTTCTAACTTAGACCTTAGATTGTCCATTACCAAGCATCAGCTACACTCCTCATCATTAAATGATTAATGATTATGTTAGTATGCTTGCTGTAGTATTAAAGAGGTTTCCTAAGGGAATGCTACAACCCCTGTAAGTAAGCAAATGCCATGGGACAGTAAATATCCATTTTAATAGCTCTACTATTTCCCCAGGAATTGGTGCCTTAGGGCTGAAGTCCAGAAAAGACTGATTGGCTCACTCAAAGTACTATATAAATTCAGCTTGCACATGTAAAGTACCACTCTGTGTTTAATAGCCATTTAGAACTGTTTTCACTTTGCACAACTGTTCTATTATAAATTCTTTCCTAAGACTCAGGAGAATCTGTTGATTTATAGTATTGTGGATACTAGCATGAGAAATCATTATGGGTAATGCTTTTACTGTATTAGCTCTCTGAACTTTTCAGGTGCTACTTTTCTTCAGCGATGACACAGTTTCTGATTACAATTGCTTCTTTTAGTCCTGCGTTATTTTTCTGAGAAACTGAAGGAAGACTCATTCTGGTTATGGTTGCTATTATTATTTAGTTGCACTTGGAGCTATTGCCTAGGTCTAGGAGCAGTGGCTTAAAACTTCATCAGAGAGAATTAGTTTGGATATTAGAAAGAACTTCCTGACTATGAGGGCAGTAAGGCATTGGAACAGGCTACCTACTGTGGTTGTGGAATCTTCATTTCCTGGATATTTTCAAGAGCAGGTTTGGAATTTACCTATGGGATATTCTAGACTCAGGTGGTTTAGTCAAGGATAATCTTGCCTTGAGCAGGGGCTGGACTAGATAAGGTCCACAGACTTCTTTTTAGCTCTTGTTTACCATTAGCCGATGAACTAAGCAGGCTTCTGCTTGTAACCATGGTCTGCCACATTAGGGGCAGCCTGCTGCCAATTTTGGATCTCTGGAGTGCCAATGGCTTTGCTGTTTTTCCCAGTCCACCAAAGAAATGGTAGCAGCCAAGCAGCAGAGTACCTCGAGGTCTCCTCCTCCAATGCAAGACATGATTCAAACTAATATATACACAAACTTTAATACACACACACACTCATTATAGGCACTTAACTTTATGAAAAACATAGAAAGAAAAATGCATAACTAAGCTCATAATACTGGTTAATAACCAACAATAAACAGCCCAACATTCACCAATTTGACCACAACATACTATATTTCATATTGGTAACACAGCACTTCAAATACATGAATAACTTAGTACCACAATTGTCAGAGTGACAATAAAATGCATTTTGCAATCTCTCCAGCAGTCAGCAAGGCAGTGCAGCTTGAGGTCTGCTAGGCTTAGCACACACAGCCTGGTCTTCAACTGAGTTGGCAGACAGCAGTCAATTGAGGATGCCCTCTCTCTCAGAGCGGACTCTGACTCTAGATACCTTCACACAGTGCTGTCTTGCCCTGGTACAAACCTTAAGTCAAAGGCAAACACAAGCAAGGCAACAGAAGAGCCACCATGCTTCCCAACCCCTTTATCACACAGCTTTCCTGTGTGCTGCCCAATACCCCATTCCCTTCAGGCCAACCTGACCTCTCACAGATGCCTAAGGTGACCTGAATTATTGCCTTCCCTCACACCCCACACAAGTCTCATAGGGTCCTGGTGGATGGTCCCTGCGGAGATCAGCCTGTCGCATCCTAAAACCCCAGCTTGGTTGTTCAGGTCTGTGTGCTCCTGGGTCCTCCAGAGCTCCCCTCTCAAGCTCCAGCCACTCTAAGGGGTGGACCTGCCAGTACCAGGCTCCCTCTCTGCTCTGGCCCTGTATTTGCACCTTCTCTTTTAAAGGATCCCTTCCAGACGATCAGGAGGCTGAGATTTTCTGTGGGCTTGCTGAGGGATCACTTGTTTTCCAGCCTCTTATCAGGACTTCCCTCTTCTAAGATGTCTCCACTGGGACAGGATTTCATTTGCCCTTAGTCTGGCATCCTTAGAGTCTAAATTCCTGCTCCCTATTGTACTTGAAGGAACAAACCTCCTCTGCTACAAGGCACACTGTGCCCAGCGTGGCTCTCTTTGCATCAAGGTACGTGCATGTTATGCTCATTACATGTTAATGTTACTTTTGTTAAAGGGGTCACTCAAAAGTCCAGTAGTGGATTCCCTGTGCTTTGGCTATGTTAAATTATAAGGGTTCTAGTGATAGCAAAAGATGGCATGGAGAGTACTGATGTTAATAATGTGCTAATTTACATTTTTAAAATTTGGTCTATCTACTATGGCTCTTAACTAGCATGAACTTCATAAAAATCAAAGTGAACGAGGTGGGAATATAACTGATTAGTAACAAGGTTTTTCTTCCCTAGGTGTCTTTTCCTGAGAGCAAAATTTCAATGCTGCTTTTTTTTATAAAGTATAAAATTAGTTTTACTCTAATAAGGATCCCCCCCGAAGGAGGATTACCAAAGCTTATTGAAACGTGAAACTCACGCTTATAATATTAAAGATTCACTGCCCCTTGAAGTGCTGTCAGCAGCTTTGACAAACTCCTTAAAGAGAAGTCCCAAAGTCTGTGCAAGGCACTGGGCTTCTATGTTTCTGCACTACTTCTCAAAAGGGGTTGCATGTGGCCTATATTGGAAGTCAGAAAATGTAGCTAATGATCAGAAAGAATAATGTGAACATTGAATTGTCATACAATCTGTCTTTACAGCAGTACGCTTAGTCAGAAAGGGCAAGATCATGTCATTGAAGCATTAATGGCATGGGCGGATCCAGGGTTTTGTGAAGGGGGGTGCAGGAGCAGCAACTGGTGTTACAGGGGTGGTAGCTCCCAGCTTCACACCTTCCCCCCTCTGTCTGCCCCTGCAATCAGGATGAGCAGACCAGGAACAGCAGCTGGTGACTTTAGGTTCAGAATCTAGCTCTCCATCCCCACCCCCGCTCCATCTACTCTCTCTGGACTCTCTCAGCTTCCCCCCTTTTCCCTTCCATGCTCAGGGGCACATTGCTACCCCTCCCTTCTGATTTCCCCCCTCCCCTGTCCACTACTGCCACTGTCCCTGGCTGTTTCAGAGGTGGTAAGATCTCTCCTGCTCCATTGCAGCCAAGTGGTAGGGGAGTGAGGGATGGCAGCAGCAGAAGAGTATTCCTCCCTGCTCTTGCTCCTGAGCTAGCAGAGATCACGTGGAGGAGGGAATGGGCAGGGACAAGTAACCCCTTTATTACTACCACTGTCCTATGCTGAGCCTGGCTTCTCCCACGCCCAGCTGGAGAGGGGCAAGAGCAGCTCTGGAGCTCCCCCTCAGCAGTCAGGAACAGTGGCAGCAGCCAGCAGGAGGGTGGGACAGGAGTGGAAATAGGAGAGGAGGAGCCATTGATCACAGGGGAAGGGGTGCTGAGATGCAGAGTTGAATTCTTACTTGGTTGGAAGACTTTACAAAGAATAAAAATTACACTAGCCATCACTCTCTTACAATGTCGCTTGAAGGGGGGGCAGGGCAGTTTCTGTGCCATTGCTACCTGATTCATAGCAAAGTGCCTTGTGAGCAGTTTGAAGGAAGGATTGTTCACCTAAGAAACAGTGGTCAGGGGTTTGTTTTTGTTTTGTTGGGGTTGGATGGGCTTATTTTTGGGGGGGGGGGGAGCAGGGATTAGAGAATTATGGAAGGAGAAATACTTTTTTATCATTTCTTGGGGACCAGGGACTGTAATTGTAATGTGCATCTTGAGAAGGAAATGATTACGGTTGAGGAGATGAAGGGTCCAGAAGAAGACTGCTTTAATATTTTTTATAATCTCATATACCAGTCACAATGTTCCATAATGTGAAATGCACAGCATTTCTGCATAGCCACTTGAGGCTCTGAGACCGATAACAAAGGTACTTATAAAAGTGTATATCTGCCTCTCCTTCCCTCTACACCATTACAGAAATAACATGGGGGCCAATGGGAAATGTACACTTATTTTCTGTAGGAGTTCTACTGATATTCCCATGGTAGCTCCACAAAACACTAATCTTACTACATGTGACTCCGTTTTCAGAATTTCTGTTCATAATTTTAACACTTAGATACATGAGACGGGCTGAAAACAGACAGATTCAAACTGTATACTTACTGGTGAGTTTATAGTCAATACAGTAGATAAGTGATGAAACTGGAAGCAGATATTAAAGATGACAGTCCTGTAAATGTTTTAAGCATGTGCTTACCTTTCCACATGGTAATCTCACAAAGTCAATGGGTATATTCCTCAATAAAGTTCAGCATGCCCATGGGTTTGCACAGCAGGGGCCTAAACTATTCAACTACCAGTTTCTAGTGAAGTCATGAGAGGAAACAAATTACCTGTCTGAGAACTTGAAAAGGAGATGTATAATGAAATGATGTTTGTGTTGAGTAGGCACTATATAATCCATATGATTGTTTGGTGGTAAACCTGCTGTAAACTTGTAAAACTATTGGTCCATTGGATAACCCTTTATATAAACAAAGCCAGCTAAATGCAGAAGTGCACAGAGCTCCGTATTTAAATAATTTACTATAAGCAGATAGCAGAAACCCCTGTGGAGCCTATAACATTTTCTTGCTAATGTATCAGTTCACTCAGTTAATAAGTGTTTCTGACAATTTGGTAGATATTTGGAGGAAAATAAATCTGTTGACAAGCCCAAAGACATTTCTGTAGCTTCAGACTGCAAGAAACATGGCACATCTATTTATAGAAGGAAGGGATTGTTGAAGAAACAGATGAAGTGATGCTCCATCTTCAGTATCTCTCAGCTTGAAATATAGTGAACTCTGGAATATCCCTGTAGCTGCAACTGGCTTCCTCATAAATATTGCTGACGTGCTGAATCACAAAAAAGTATGCAAGTCATTAGGCTTTTCATTAATGATATAGCCATTGGGAGAGAGTGCTAACAACTGCTGAAGACTAAATGACATACTGGTTACCTGTTTGGGTTTCCAAACGTGTTTTTCATTAGAAAATGAGATGCAAGGACTTATATTTATGGCAGGGGCGTGGAGCACTAAGCGGTAAAGGAACTTGAAATGTGAAATTAATTCTTTTCCTTATTGGCATGCTACAAGATCTGCTATCTTTCAATGTTAAGCAACAGTTTCAGGCATGCTGGTAGCTTGTCATTGTCACATTTGAGTTCTCTTGATAATGTCATGTCCATCTCATTGTGTGTGCTTGGTCTTGCTAATAATGTGCAAGAACTATACTATAAACTACAAAAAATAAAAATAGTTTTTGTCATTTGATTCATGTTGGCATTTCTGTTGTTTGTAACAGATGGTAAAAAGTCAGGATTGTGAGAGACAAAAATAAACTGTATTTCTAAATAAGTGAAAGGCCCTGTAAGAATTAATTACAGTTGAGGGATATTCAATCCATAGCTGGAAGATTATTTCTATATAGTATGTGGGCACATTTGATGATGTAAATATAAAAATAGCTTGTGTGTGATGACTCAGATGCCTTTTTATTTTTGATATGCAATAACTTTTAAAAAATTCCTTTGATGTAAACCAAACTTTTCTTCCCCCCTGCATCATCAGTATGACTTATTTGGATGTTTTGTTGTAAGATATGAAAAAGTGGAACATGACTGTACTTTGACAAGCTGTCTACAAACAACATTTATCCTGCAATATGATGAAAAGCTGGTAAATTTTCACAAGAAATGGGAACATCTTTTTTGGTTTTTTCCTGAAACTTACCTCTAGTCCTGTGAAAAAGAGGATAAATTTCTAATATCTTCCAAACAAACATAGTCCCTTAGTAAATGCAATAATTTAAAGCTTTTGTTTCATTTTTCTTCAATAAGGTCACATAGCATTTTTTGCTATTACAAAGGTAGAGGGGATATTCATTTAAAAATCAGATTCTCTTATGCTAAAGACTATGGGTTAGAGGCTGAAAACACATACTCCTCCCCACTTCAAGAAGTCATTGTCTACTGGTTCCCTTTTCCCTGAGAAATGAGGCCAGAGGTCATCTTTATCCAGTGGGCAGTGTTTCATAAGAGCCTAGAAGTGGAGGGTTGTTTTGGAGGAGACATCTGCTTGACACTATCTCCTAGCTCTCCCATGTCCACTTTACAGACTGCATCACACATCTTTAAATCACATGGGGAAGCAGGGCTTTTGGGCACCCAGAACTCTGTATCACTACTACTTGTAGCAGAGGAGGGCTCTCATTTCCACCAATAGTTAGCCTACAGCCTGGGTTGTAGTTCCTGGTAGTGAATTGCTATTGCTCTTAAAAATGTAGTCCATCTCTAGTTTATTTGCTGATAACATTTCTGCAACATCTGACTATGGACTGTAGTTACTCTGCTTAGTCAATCGGATTGCTGAGCCTTTCAAGAATAGAGCCAATGTCCCTGATATAAAAATATGTGCAATACGTATCTCTCCAAAGGATGAAAAAAAGTCTCATAATCATAACGGAAGAAACAAATAAATATTTGACTAGGTAGCTTTTCAGTTCGTTTTTAGAGTATAGAGTTAACAACCCTATGCATATACATAAATTGTTGCCTCCTCCCCCATCCCCCAAGTATCTACTTGCTGGTTACTTTTCATGCTGCTTTGGTTCAAAGCAAACGGACAGTTTATCTGGGCCTCGTACATTAGAAGTCAGCATGTTCTTTTTGTCTCCATTTGGTGGATGTAATGCCCATTTTCCAGACAAACATGATTACTGCAATTCTTTTATTAGTGAGTTAATCTGATCTGCTGTTCCACAGGAAACATCTTTTTTTATAGTTGAGATCTCTTATTTACCTTAAATCCAATTTGTTTAAAAACAAAAAAGGAACCAACTAGCGTGACTGACAATTTGGTGCAGAGCGAACCAGTGGCACACATGCTTCCTTCAGCAGGCCCGATTCCTGTTTGTGGATATATATAAATATATTGAGAAAGACATGGAGAAAAAGGTAACTGAGCTTACTTTGCTTGTTATACAGCCAAACAGGCTTTTCAGGCACACAGATCTTATGGAATACTCAAGAAATCTTGTTCAGAAGCTTCCTTCTGGTGTTTGGCATTGGGATAGAGAAGGCCATTGGAGCTGCTGGTCTCTTCAAGAAGGTGGAGGTAGTGACTCCTCCACCTTCTTGAACCTTTCAGGCAAGCTGGCCTGTTGCATACTTTTTTTTTCCTCCCCTGTTCAGTGGACTATCACCTACAAGTTCTTGCATTCAAATTTCAGGAGGTGTTTGAATGTAAGAATTTGCTGGAGGTCGGGCATCCCGGAGGCTAGGGGTGGCAGTCGGCTCCCCACTCCACTGCGGAGAAGAAGCAGCGGCCAGGAGCATAGGTGGCATCCTTATTCAGAGCGGGGAGCTTGGCTGATGAGTTGAAGAAACCCCTTACCTTCTCTAGGGAAGTGGGACCGCAGCAGGCAAAGCATGGGGATCCATGAATTTCTCCCTGTTGCTTGGATAAATCTCTCTTTGTATGGTGTATTGGCATGACTTTTAGGCTTAAAAAAAGGAGTAATAATATATAGTGATAGAAAACCCCAAATAAACTGAGAGTACAAGAATGCCTATAAGTACAAATATTTAGTCCCATATCTATCTCCCCCCCCGCCCTCCCCTACACACACTCTAATCCAAGTTGCAAATATAAATGGAGAGCGGGTTCTAATGATAGCTTTTGTTTGAGGGTCACTACAGTTGAGGCTTATCACAGGTCTGAGGTCCTGAAATTTATAAATGTAACAGACTGCCAAGGTGGGCTCACCAGATTGGCTTGAGATACTTACTTACTTACTTACTTACCCTGGGCTAGAAACAGCATCAGTGAACTCTGAGCAACCCCAAGGGTGGAGCAGGAGAGCCATGCCCTGTGGAAAAGGGAGGATTGAAAGGCCAATTGGAAGAAGGAGTTTTCAATCCCCTCATTCGCAGGGAAAGGGGATGGCTGGGATTGTGGGCCAGCCACCCTGAGCCCTGGTTGGCCGGTTTGCAAGCTAGGGAGGGATTGCTGGAGGGGATAAAAGCAGCAGCTGAACTGGCATGGGGGCTGCTGACAGTGACTCTGGGGAACGATGTAGGAGGCCTAAGAAGAGCTGTGGTGAGCTGACCCAGCAGAGGGAGCAGAGAACCCTCTGAAGGGCCTGGGAGAAGAAGGCAGTGGTGGTCGGCCATGCCTCCAGCCCTGCAGCAGAGAGGGAGCCACGGCCAGGGCTTGGGGCACAGAGCTGGTGCCTCAAGGCCCCATCACGGTGTGCTGGATGTGCCAGGCATCCCAGAGGCAACGGGTGGCAGTTGGCCCCCCTCTCCATTGCAGAGAAGAAGCAGTGGCCAGGAGTGTAGATGGCATCCTTATCCAGAGCAGGGAGCAGGGCTGGTGAGTTGAGGAAACCCCTTACCTTCTCCAGGGAAGTGGGACAGCAGCAGGCAAAGCATTGGGATCCTGAGGAGTGGCAGAGCACCAGGATGAGAGTCCCTGGGAGCTCAGGGCACAGGCCAGCACTTGGAGCAGGATTGGCAAGCCCCACAAGGCATGCAGGATGTCTGGCCAGTCATCTGGAGCAGGGGTTTAGAGCAGTGACCCCTGGGAGCTGCCTATGCTGCTGGCCCTCTGCCACTGACTGCCCCAGAGGGGACTCGGTCCTGTCTCTTATTCTACAGCTGATTGTCATTGGATGGAGTCCCTGAGCTTTGTGCTTGGGTCATGCTGATTGCTGCAGGAGCCTACTCTATTGCTTGTCTTCTTGGTTGCCACAGAGGGTTACCCTTCAGACTCTTTGTGGGGTTGGGGTTTGATACAATTTGATTGCTGCAGACCAGAAGAGCTTAACCTGTTGCAGTGTAAGCTTACTGGGAAGCCTGTTGGATCTGCTGGAAACAAGCACCCTGCTTCCTTGTTGTAGCATCTCAGCAGTAGCTGAAAGCTGACAGTTAACCTACGTGTGGTTCTTGAGTCAAGGGTTGCATTCTGGTTTGTTTTGCCATTTAAGTTCACTTGTAAATAACCTTTCCTATTATTCATGTTTTGTAAATAAAGTATAAATAGTTAAATCAGTTAATTGTTAGACCTTCTTGGGATCACAGACTACTCTGTAAGGAGCCAGGGCCAGCTGGAAAGTAAATGGGTGCTGGCTGGAAGCCCTGTCCCACTCTCACCACACCATCCCTGATATTTGGGCAGAAGTGGCAAATATTGGGCCACCACCCAGGTTATATAAAGAGATGTCTGACCATGAGCCAGGTTTAAAATAAACTGACATGGCTCTTCCCCAAGCAGGTGCATTAGAATATCCTGATAGCCATGATAGCCCCCAGGACATGGATATTTATGTCCTGAGCAAAGAAACAAATGACTCGCACTCATCTTTCCTTAGCTGGCTTTTCAAGGATGGGGTCATTCAATGCAATGTTTTGAATTTTTTTGGCCTTTGATATTGTGGTCAGTGCTCTGTCACTGAAATGGAGAGAGAGATTGCTAGATTTTTGGATTCTTGTAAGGAAGACATAAAATATCAAATGTCACATGGGCTCCTCTGTAATAGCAGAGAAGAATTCTGAACGGCATCTAGATCTTTTCTCTTCTTTTTTATATTGGTATTGTATTGATGTGCTCTCACAATACACAGATTTTATCACCTGGGCCCTCTGAATTGAGATAACATCTTTGATGTAAAAATTTGCATTGGAAGTTTAAATCCAAAAAATTGGGACTACCAGTGTAGTTTTTCTTAAGACTTCCTCTGGAAAAGCTAGCATTTTGGAAGATGTGGACCTGTGCCTGAATCATTTACTCAACAATAGTCAAAATTATAATAGGAAAAAAAAATCTTTTGGAAAAGGGGGATGCCAGGCAGAACAAATCATTTTTGACACATTAGAGAAGTCACTTACTAAGTAGTCTTGATGGAAGCGAGTCATTTTGCATGTTGTGAAGCAAAGATACTTCATAGAAAATCAAGGTCTATAATCGCCATGCCTGGTGTAAATTACATTTGAATGACAGCACAAAAACTCATGCTATTTATAAAGATGAGTGGAATGAGTTACTGTGTTGATTGGATGGTAAAAATTTCAAAGATGTAGATAATTTCAGTGAACTGCAGAGTTCAGGGGAAACGCTTTTCAGTTTAATGAAGTTTAAAACTATGTAATAGTAGCAAGAGATATATGTGCATTTGGCTCATCTTCCACAGGCTTTAACAGAAAATTAAAATGCTACTAAATTAGAATGGAGGCAGCATGCACATTTTGCCACTGAAGTACATAACTGCACAATATGCAAGGCACATGGAAATCCCCTTAAAAATTGGTTCTAATGTTAATAAGGCAACCTTAAATATCCTGCAATAGAATTACTTCAACCAGGGATGCTGTGCAGACCCACACTGTGAAGGTTATTTTTCCATATCCAGTTTCTTGTGCTCTGCTGGCTTAGCTTCTCTGCTCTTTGCAGCTGCTGCCTGTTTCTGAGCAAAGGGTTATAACTTGAAGGAATCTGAAGTGCAGAACGAACTGGCTACACTTAAATTTTTCATTGCTGGCTGCCTTGTCAGTAGTGCAGTTTGTTCCAGACTGAGCAGCATAGTACATCCCTCCCTCCCCCCCGCCACACACAAACAAAACACAGCACTTTTTTGTTGTTTGCTGTTTTGTTTTATTTGCTATGTTCACCATTTTAACAGGTTTCTTCATATCCCTCTTCTGGAAATAATTTTTCTCCAGGGAGGAACGAGTGCAGCACCATAGGTGGCATTTGGGACTGAATGCCACTCTTTGATAAAAATAAATGGGAAGAAACTTCCAGGGAGAAAATCTCAAAGAGGTGTTTTTTTGGCCTGCCTGCCTTCCCTCCCTCCCACACAAGTTTTTCCACAGGAGGGTAATGTGGTTCTTTCCAACTGCAATACACAGGGCTAACAAATAACTAGACTTTTCTCCATTAGGCCACAATTTGATTGTAGTTGGTTAACCTGAATTACTCTTTAAATGAAGTATGTTAAAACTTTCAAGTTTATAATTTTGAAGTAGTACAAAGTAGTAAACATTTTTACTATTGAATGGCTGGACAAAAATCTTTGATAAATTAAAAAGAAATCTATTTATGGGATCCCATCTCATTTTATTATTTCCTCTAACTTAACTATAGCTGCTTCCCCAAGCAGCTGCTGAAGTTTTACCTTATACTTGTAATAACAGATACATTTTGTTGTTTTACATTGATTTTCAGAACTGGCTGGAAAGGGGTGGCTGGGAATCAATTTCCAAGGATTAACAATCTAGCTAAATCTCACTGTTATTCTCTGTTAAGAGTTTTGCTGATGTGTAAATTATAGGAATGCTGGACAAGAAGATGGTTTTGGGAAAGACTCTAAAAAAATGTGAACTGTATATATAACATTTTCCTTTCCATTTTCTTTTTTTTAATGTTGTTTTTGCATTTCAGAGGAGGCTTGAGAAGAGGGTGAATTGCTGATAATGGCCATGTGTACATGAAACAAGAGGCATGTGTGCATGACACCTTTAAAGTGAGCTAAAGTAAGCTTTTGCACCACTTTAATGATGTCAGTTTTTCCATACCTCAGCGGCATATTGCGCATTAATTCCAGATGCTGTGGCAAATTTGGTGGCATAATGCGTCTTAAAAGACCTGGGGGCACAGTAAACTAAAACTCCTTTGAGGAGTTCGTTTGCTGCCCTACAGCCACGAGCTCCAGTCTCCATGCAGCTCAAAGGGTCTGCAGGAAGCCCTGCAGGCAGCCTGGCAGCAACCTGGGAAAGCAGGCTCCATCCAAGAAAAACAGTGAGCCTGATCTTCCCCTTCTCTTCCCCCCTCACTCTCAGAGCCTGCCTGCCTTAGCTGTGCGGGGGCCTGGTGCTTCCCCTCACAGCTGCAGTGCCCCCTGGGACCATCCAATCTAGGTATCTGTGGGCAGGGCCATCCCTTGGGGGGGGTGCAAATCGGGGTGACCACCCTGGGCCCCATGATTTTGGTGCCCCGCGGAGAGGGGCAGAGCACTAGAAGAACAGAGCCAGGTGGAGCGGCTGGTCCACATCCAGCCACTTGTTCCCCACCCACTGCCACTGTTGCCACGGGAGGGCACGCTGCCTGCCAGCAGCATGCCCTCCCCGCCAGAGAAGCAGGTAAGTCAGCGGGGTGTGTGTACAACATGGGGGTTTAATCGGTCCTAAATTGAAGCAGTGTTTTTGTGCTCCATCACAGGTACTGCTCCATAGGAACTATAGTTGTAGATTATGGTCTACAAGATTTATGCAAATTGAATTATAATATAAGCCATCTAAAATGTAGCATTTTGTGTTTATTTTCAGTGTGATGCTTCCAACAGGAGCCACTATGTTGCATTCCTGAATTATTAGATCACATATACATCCTGATCATTTTAAATTGTAACCTTGTGAGCGTCTCCCTCTTTTTTCTTTTTTTTTTTACAGCACACAAAACAGTTCATTAAATTAGCTTTGCCATTTTCATTCCTTAATTATTTGTCTGATACAAAACAAAAGAGGAATAGTACAATGTGCAATATCCACAGAATTTAGATTATGGCAAACACATTTACTAATCAACATCTCTCTGAACAATATTAATTGAGCACTGGAAAATGCAGAGTGCTTGCTATGCAGCATGACTTACCAGGAGGAATAACAGACAATAAATAGGCCAACTCTGCCAGGAAGGAGTCATTTAGCAGCTATTAAAGTTGCTGGGAGAGTCTCACAAGTCTGGGAGGTTTAGGAGCATTCCTAGCATTCTTAAAGACAGAATTCAGTCCTAAAGAACAGCAGCAAAACAAAAACAAAATGTCCTAGCCATATAAATGTCATGTTTTTATTTTTAAAGTGACCATATTGCTTGGAGCGGTGATTCAAATCAAAAAACCTTTTTTCAGACTGGAATATGACTCATAGAAACTGAAAATGTACTACTGATGTTTACCTCTTTGTGATTATGTATATATTGAGAGAAAAAAGCAGACACTAACCAATGGTTAGAATATTGGTAGAAGACAGAATCGGTAATTTTTTAAGCTGAATGTTCTGAAGTACTTAGTAGCTGCTAAACTTTATGGTTAGGCCCTTTGGGTTTCTGTACTGTGAACTAAGTGTGATCTTAAGCTTTCAAGAAAGCAGTCATAAAGGACAACAAAGTCTGCAGAAAAAGTGCACTACCAAGCCTTTTTGAATTGTGGGTGAATGACACATAATCTATGGGCTTGGCCAGATGTTCGGTTTCTCTAGAGAGAGTCCCTGCTCTCTCTGGGGAAACCATGAAAGTACAGAAGTTCAGAATTTTTCTCCCAGAGTAAGAGTGGACACTTAGGGAGAAAAATACTTTGAGAAACAACCCAAGTGAAGTGGTTCCTCTGAGCATCTCTCTTGGGAGACAGAACTTCTGAACAGGCAGCAGATGCACAGCAAACCTCCGTGATTCCTCCCATTCTCTCCCTCCCTCTTCCTCTTCTCCACTCCGTCCCACCAGAGAGAGGGAGAGAATGTATCAATTTCAGCCAAAGCAGGGAGCATAACACTCTATCTGAGTACTTTGGGCTGTAAAATCCCAGTGATAAAGCAGGTAGGGGGCCTATTATGCCTCTGATTTGTTCCCTGCCTGAATGTATTGCAGCACTTGTGTGCAGGGAAAGGTGGAGGGCTCTTTTGTGCATGGAACCTTCCCTGACCCTGATGATCCCTGCCTACCTTCATTTAACAAACAGTGCAAAGTTCTCTGGGTTGCATGCTCTAGGGACCCTTGGCAGCCCAGAGTCTGCATAGTAGGTTCTTTGCTTCTTTGCCTGAACTTCTGTGTAAGTGGTGGGGGGTTTTTCCCTCAAGAAAACAAACTGGACAAGTTGTTCTGAACAATTTTCAAAATGTGTATGGAGCCAATGTCATTGTCAGCAAATCCTAGGTTATCTCCTGGAACATGTTACCTAGGTTAACTACTTCTAAGGCCAACCTTGAATATTATGCATCTGTCTACAGTGGGCATGTCTACACTTGCACAGTTACTGCACAGTAGCTTAAGTTATTGTGCAATAACCAAAAATTACTGTGCAGTACAGGTGTGTGTCTATGTGTATGCCCATACTGTGCAGTAATGATGGTGACTGATTCCAACTTGGGTGTAAATTTGCCACCTGCATGATGCAGGTATCAAATTTACACCCAGCTAGTTACAGCATAGTAAGGCACGTGTAAATGCCTTACTGCACAGCAATCATGTGTGGACTGACTTGAAACTCACTTTGGTCCTAAGCCTGTGGCTCTGCATGCTAGAGTGAGCATAAGGTAGGGCAGCACAGAACCTGATCCTTATACATGGGGCTGATCAGAGGTGATACAGAGCCCCAAAGCCTGATCCCAGCACATAGGGCCCAATCCTGTGTACAGACTGGCCCCATGTCATTTATCCAGCCCCCTTGAGCCCCACTTTTCTACATCATCATAATTAGATACCACATCATCAAGACCACTGTAAGAATGTTTCCCATAGAGTAAACTGCTTCCCTATGTAGTATTTTTATTTTCATCTCATCCACACATGGCACTGGATACTACAACATTGCACTAGTTTTCAGTCTCTCCATCTGAGAAGTGAAGGTTTGTTTTTTGTGGGGGGAGAGGGGTGGAATAGCATGACCAGTACTGCCCAAAGCTATTCTTGGTGAGGCAACAATATCAATTCATATAATGGCATAATTACTTCCATATTACCATCTGTCCTAATATCTTATTTGACTACTAGTGTCTTACTTGAGCAGTTCACAATGATGCCCAGGTCCCTTTCTTGAGTTGATATAGTTAATTCAGGATGTAACAATGCTTAGACAGTATTCACTTCTTCTCCCAGCATAATATAGCTTTAATGCCGGGGAACCATTCAAAAATGACCCCTCTCAGCAAGCTGATCCTTTGGCACTCTTTGACCACAGCAATTTTTCTGGTAGAAGCAACACCAGAGAACTGCTACTACAATAGTGTAGTATTGAGATCAAACAGTGGGTACCACAGAGCAGGTGGAAAATGTCCTGAGGCTGTGACTATCCACATGTTCAAAGAGAGGATGGTACTCCACTGCAGTGGCCTATTGTGTTTGCTCCTGGCCTAAGTCAAAAAGCCTAAGGCTGAATCAATTTGGTCTTTGCAGGTTAGTTTAAACGGCATAGATTAAATTGAAGCAGAAGTGAACAGACATCTACCTTTCATTCAGAAAATGCAGCCACATACCTGCAGTGGCTCAAGCCAAAAGCCAGGGGGCACTAAAGTTCTCTCTCTGGCTGTGTGTTCATTTCCTCTTCCTGCTGCCCTGGAGGTCTCTGGGATTTGCAGCCCAGAATTACAGCAGGAGGACACTGCAGGGTTGCCCATCACCAGGGATCTTGGTTTTCCCTGATTTGAAAATTACAAATTCTCTGCTTAAAAAAATCACAAACTTCCCAAATCCATTATTAAAATGAAAGGTCCCCCCACAGCCTGCCCAGCCCTGCTGATGTCCCTCACTCCCCACAGCCTTACTGGTGTCCCTTGCCCACCATTCACAGCCCCTGCTCCCTCAACCCTGCCAGAGGGAGCCTCCTGCTGCTAGGGGTACCAACCCAGGTCTGCCGCCCCCTGCTCCCCCTCCTGCTGCTAGTGTGGGCAGGGTGATGAGTGGGACTCGCACTCCCCAGATCTGTACCTGGGGCAGGGGTTAGTTGAGGATGCTGCCCAAATGGGTAGGACTTGGGACTACAATACACAAATGCAGGGTCAGGAGTAGGTTGGAGTCACAGATGGCTTCTCCAGTGCATGACCCAGTGCAGCTGGAGACAGCAGTGTGGCATAGGGATTCCTCCCCGCTATGAGCTTTCCCCTACCACTGCACCTCCAGTGCCTGCTGTTGCTTTGTGGGGCACAGCCCTGTGCCACTGCCCTTGTTGCAGCCCTGCATGTAGCAGGCATATTGCGGGGGCAGCAGGGGGGGTGAAAAGCAGTGAGGAAGTTTTCTGCGTGGCTCCTTGACTTACTGCTGTGCCCAGTCATGGATGGGGAGGGGGCAGGAGCTTCAACCTGCAGCCTGTGCCTGCCCCAGGTACAGATTTGGGTACAGATCTGCCCCACCCAGCTGGGCAGCATCCCCAGTCCTGCCCAGCTCCCTCCCTCCCTCCTGGGGCCTCAATCCCCCTCTCGCCTTGCACTTACCTGCTGGAGCTGCTGTGCAGGCTGCCTGGAGCCACGTGCATGTCTATGCATGTGGCGCCCCTTGTTCCACCCACTGCCTTCTTCCTGCTCCATGTAGACTGGAACTCCGCCAGCCTGTAGGGAGCTCATTGCAAAATGGCAAAATCCACAGGTTTCTCTGCTAAAATGAGAAATCTGCATTTTCCTCTGGTAAAAGGCAAATCTGTGGCTTCCTCCATTTTTCTGTGGGGAAACAGAAAACCCAGATCCCTGCTCATCACTTCCTCTTCCTGTTTCCAGGTACCATTGGGATTTGTAGTCCACAGTTGCAACCAGCAATAAGTCTGAGCAGGGGAAGGGGTGTTCCCCAGCCAGGATTTGCTTGGGTGGGGGGGCAGTCCTGTCCCTCTGCAGACTAGGATGCATCCCAGCTGGGCTTGCACCATGCCATCCCCTTGTCAGCCTCATTGCTCCAGCTAGGGAGCAGAGGGGCAGGGTCAGCCCTGCTCTCTGGAGCAGGCAGCCCAACCCATCCCAGGAAAGCATGCTGGGATGGTGGGAGACTGTGATTTAACTTAAATCAGGAAGGGGTCTGAGACAGAAGTTTCATAAACCAATTTGATCCTAGTCAATTAAGTCTGATACGACATTTAACCAGGTTTATCTTAAACCAGTGTCAACCATTTTAAAACTGGCTTATGTGCACTGAGCTTCTGTTCTGTTATAGGTTTAAACCAGTTTCTGATCACTTAAACTGGTTTGTGTAACTTCTGTCCCTAGCTTTAGTGTATGGCAACTGAAAACTATACTGTGGTAGTTTAGCCTGCAATGAAAGACAACTTTAGGCTAATGAGTCCACAAGGACAGTTACTCTCAAGCAAATGATCAGTGGCAAAACCCTCCCACATTTTTTTTTGTGCTAACTACTTCATGTGTTCATACCCTTTCCAATTGTTCTGTTCTGCCAACTGTTTGACTTTTGCCTTTTGTTGAACTCCAGAAGAGAGGAAAATGCATGTGTATGTATGCGTGAGAGATGGGATAGGGTAGTAATCATCATCCATTAAAAAAAATTAGTCTGACAAAAGGAAGCTTTTACAGAGTCTGAAGCTTACCAACATGTTCTCCAGGTATAGAGCTGTTTATAAGAGGTCTAAAAACTTGCCTGTGAGGGGAAAAAAGCATAACAGTTATAGTGAGAACTGAGATTATATATGTTTTAACATTTTTGTTGTTCCTACATGTAAATTATTTTTCCCCCATATATAAATAGAATAATAAGGCAAAATTCTGTTACTTTGCAAGAGGTACGGGTGAAAAAATAATTCTTAAGAAATTGTTTCTGTTCTTGCACAATGAAACACTCTGTCAGCTTAAGTATTTAGTCTTGTCATTAGCATAGCCATAGAAGATTAAATAATCAACCAGGTTATCTCAGCATGTACCTGCAGATCATGGTAGGAAAGAAAGCTGATCATTAGTAGCTTTGTAGAGCACCCCTAAAGGACAGAGGGTGAATAAAGCTAGAGTAATGTAAATATTTTTTTTTTCTTGAGAGAGCAGTTCTTTATTTCAAAAAATTATCTCGATCAGCAGATAGCTGAGAGAGAGTAATTTTTCTGAGGAAAAAAATGAGCAGCTTAATACTTCCTGGTTTGGCGAGGTGTATGAATTTCACTGCCACTCATTGCACAGACTTCTGTGTTGGGATAACAAACTTTAACTTGATATGGACTTGGGGGTTTCCTGTCCTGTATGCCCAGAAGCAACAGATGCCTGAGTTTCCTTCTGCCAGAAATAGTGAAATAATTTTGCTGTCTGTGGACACAAGATAGAATTGTGGGTTCTTTGTGCATTTTTTTTGTTTCATCTTTTAACTTGATTGTAAATGTTTTTTCTGGAGATTACAGTTTAGTAATTTTTTTGGCAAATATCAAGTTCAATAAATCTACTATTTGGGGAATGGAAACTATTCAGTTGAACATTTTCAGATGGGAAAAATGGGGAGGGAAATTGAAAATGTCAAAATATTTTGTTTTAGGAAACTTGAAACATTTTGTTTAATGTTTTAAATTAAATATTTTGACTTTTCATGTTGAAGCAGCCTTTTCTTTTGAAAGTAAATGTCTGAATTTAGGGAAGGAAGAAGTAAAGAATGGATCAAATAAAATGGAAACAAAATGAAACATTTTGCTTAAGATCAGACCAAATAATTTGAATCAACCCAGAATGAATGTTGGGGGGTTATTTGCCCTCTGTTTTTAGCTGGAAGAATGAAAAAATACCATTTTGAGTCTAGTTTTGTTTTCTGCTTCTTTTTCTCGGATTACTAAACCAAAAAATTAATTCTTTACAGGGCTCCCCAGGAAATATACTTGACAAGTTTGAAAGGTCAGTCTATTTTGAGTTCTGTTTCTAGGCAGTAGAAATACTTTTATAAAATGGGTTAAATTGTGGGATTGAAGTATCAGGAGACTCCAATGTATTTGAAAGCAACAACAAAGCAGAGCTAAAAATTTAAGGGTAAAATTATATCTGGAGTATGTCCATATAATACTTATAAGAGTGTCCTTTTTCTCTCTCCTGTGTGATTGTTTGTGCTAGATTCTGATCTCATTTCAGTAACAGGACAGGAGTGTGACCACCCCCCACCTCACCCACCAAAGAAGTTAAAACCCTGTTAATGCATTTAAGTCCGTGGATGGCAATGTTTTTTCCTTTCTTTGGCAGAAAAGAAGCATTAGCAAACCAAATCAATGCATTTAAATAGTCTGGTGAATCTTGCATTCAGCAGAGACATAATACTAGTTTTAAAGAATTTTTAATACCAGCCAGCCCAAGTTTGAAGAGACCAGCAGTTAAACATGTAAGTGGGTCTCCATTGTGCTTGCTTTCAAACTAGGAGATGCAGAACACTGAGCCCTGAAGGGAGAACTGAAAAAGGCATTTCCTCATACTGCTCCTTAGGATATCATCTGTCTCCAGAGAAGTACTAATGGGCTCTGAGAAGATTATTCTAGATTAATACCATAACAATGATTTAAAATGATGTTCATTCAGACCTAGAATACACTTCCAGGGCCTTTCTACTTCCTTTTATAGTTTCATAGTAATTTCATAGTGCCTAGGGTCAGAAGGGGCCTAGAGCAGGCCATCTAGTCTGACCCCCTGCCAATGGCAGGAATGAGTGCCGGGGTCACAGGACCCCAGCCAAGTACCTAT
>JAGPOW010000261.1:83777187-83816808 GCA_030014935.1 Caiman crocodilus | reverse complement strand
ATGGTATGAAACTGGCCTCAGGCATTACTACAAGGGGTTTGATTTCACTACGGGGGTTTGGCTTCTTAGGTGGTGTCATGAGTCACTGCCTACAATGCAATCTGCACAAAGCTGAATAGAGTTCCCAAAATCCAGAGTCCAAGGGCAGAGCCAGTCAGGGTCAGAAGCCAGAAAGCACAAGGTCCATAGAGGCTTACCACAGCAGACCTATGAACAGAACTATTGGGTAGTCTCCAGTCTCCTGCCATAGATGGACTTAAATGGGGAGGCTACTCTCCCCAGTAGCCAATCAGGAAGCCTTAACAGTGGTCAGCTGGTTCATCAGCAGGTGTGGGTCACCAGTTCAAGCCTTAGGCAGGTTTGACCAACCAGGCAATTAGTCTGGCTGGGCTGCCAGTTAGGGCCCCTGAAAGGGACCAGCCTCCAAGAAAGTGTTTTCTTCTGTATAAACAAGGTTCAGCCTAAAAAGTCCCATTTTACCTTAGGAACAGAGTTGTTGACCACACACTTCATCCTGGACTTCTGTGGGCTTTTAGATATTCTAGGCCCAGGTTGCCCAGAAATAGACTGAGATCCCCAAAGGGAACACAGGATAGTAAAGTCTCATGTTAGAGGTAATTAGTGTTGCCCATGGTTCTATGGAGATGAAATGCAGTATTCTGTAGCAGTTGGAGTTTCCTGAGAGCTGTAATATAGTTGGGAGGTGACACACGTGCAACTAAGGTAAGAATATTATCAGCCAGCGTGACACAGTATACTACTCAGCCTATGATGGTAAAAAGCATTTCACAGGAATACTGCTGTGCATGAACTTAAGTGAGGAACATGAGTACTTCAGTGTAATACTAGAGATTTCACTGGTCAAGGAGACCACACCATGCCTACAAACTCCCCCCAGAAATGAACACAAAGTCTCTTTTCCAGTATGGTTCCCTTGTCTGGAGACTCGACACCTTTAGAAGCTCTATATTTGGATGAGGCTTCATAGGACAAGAACTTCTTCAAAAGCTGTACCCTAGTGCCCATATTTTTCTTAAGGACTTTCATTTGTTGCTGCCTTGAAACAAGCAGCTTCTCATTCCGATCTATTGGGATGATCACTTAAGTAGTCTGTTAAAGATTTTGAGAGGCAGTTTCTTAAAAAGGAGCCAAATGCAAATGCATGATCAAGCAAACTCTCTGGAAGTCATATATATTTTCCATCTCTCTGCAAAGCTGTCAGAATGGATTCAATGCAAGTTTTTTTAATTATTGTGTAGTTCCATTATATTTTTTAGTTTTATTATTTATATTAATAAAATTCATAGTTTTTCATTATCATAGGGACCTCTGGAACACCTGCATGATTCTACATAAGAACCTCTGCAAACCTTGGGTGCTTAAAAAGCCTGGTATCCAATTTTGAGATTTTAGAAGATAAGTGGTGGAGTCTTTTTATAATACTTCTTTGTAGCTGTTTGTGTGCACTTGTGACATGTTTTCAAGCTTTTCTTTACAACCAGAAATGTTCTCTTTTGAAAAAATAAATGCTAAGGTTCTCAGGTAATCTCTGGATTTCAAGAGCTCTGGGGCTTGTTTGAAAATTAGTTTATTGTGAGATTAGGTAATATAATTGTAAGTTTCCAGTGCTACAAAGTAATTAAGTACTTTGATATCAATGTTTTTCTGTTATAATATGTGTCTGAATGTTAGTGAAGCTCAGAATCAGTTGTAGAATGAGTAGCTTTTGGACATTGCATTTATTTACCCATCCTTTATTTCCCAGTTGTCTTTCACATTTGCATAGCTTTTCCAGAAGAACAAGAGACAAGCCCCAGAGTTTCCTCAGCTTCTGGTTGGGATTATCCTCAGTAATGATGAGATCTAATTATTAGATAAGCTTTTTTTTAAAATAACACTTTTATTGTTGTATGCTTTAGAAGGCATAAGTGCTGTGGGATAAGCTTTCTTCTGTCTGATGCAGAGCCACATCCACAGTGAAACCAGTTACTTTAAAGTTATGCAGTTATCAATGTTTTTCATACACAAAGAACATTTTTAACATACAGGTGAAGAGATGACTATACCTATCTCAAATAATAGTTTGTTTTTTTATTGCACGTGTATGCTTTTCATGTAAGCATAGAAGAAATCTCTTGGCAAAGGCTTTGGCAAATTAGAATATTGAAAGAAATAATTTCTTTGGGCAAAAATATTTGTATGTGAATAACCTATTCCAATTTATTTTCAATTAGTTTTAAATGTACCTTCAGGATTACTGTTAATACCTGGATTAGTAACAGGAAACCCTGAATCATGAATTGATTGGAAAACCATACAAAGTTCATAAAACTAGAAAGCTTAGTTGTGTATCTATGTTAAACCAGCACATAGTGCTCCATATAATTATATAATCCTTTAGAAAAGGGTTGTACCTTTTTAAAGAGATGTCATCTCATTAAGAGTTGAATAAACCTGTTACACTTGTAGTTCCTGACAAAACTTATTAAATTCCACAGGAATTATAAATATATGCATACATTAAACTTTTTTGTATGTATGTGTGTTTCATTTTGCCAGGGGTGGGTTAGAATGATAAAGTGTGTTAGAGATCTCACTTTATTTTGTCTTCATTCCCTGTACTAAAAAGTTTATCACATCATGATGAAAAAGTATTTTGAAGGATTTGGGGCATACAAACGTTTCAGCATGAAGAGGCAAGATGCATGGCACTGCTGACTCTTCAAAAAGATCAAAAAGTATCATTTCAAAGAGAGAATGGGGAAAAAAAAACCCAAAACCCGAGATTAAAATGCCTAGAGATAAAATGAAATAGTATTTGTGATAACTGAATGTAATGTTACTCTGTATGACTCCAAACTTCAAAAGACAGTTGATTCCAGTGAGTTCTGAACAGATTAATTTTTATGGAGAAGTATATGTAGAAAAATAATTATAAACTGATAGTGTGATCTTTCTGTACATACTTTACTAACTGCTGCTGCTTGGTAACAGGAGAGGAAGTGATCTGCATGTACTATGTCAGCATGTGAAGCGCAAAGGTTGTTTTTTTTTTTAAACTGAGGTGAGGCATGTATATACTTAAGGTTGGTAGCTGCATTCCTGACTTTATTATTGTGCCAAGCAGGTACTTGTGTGCACATATCCTGCTTCCCAAGAGGTAAAGGAATATTGAAAAGATATTTACAATATCTAGTTTGAAATC
The DNA here is from genome assembly GCA_030014935.1 of Caiman crocodilus. Taxonomy (NCBI): domain Eukaryota; kingdom Metazoa; phylum Chordata; order Crocodylia; family Alligatoridae; genus Caiman; species Caiman crocodilus. The sequence continues at coordinate 83,813,603 of JAGPOW010000261.1, read as the reverse complement.
AACAGTTTGCCAAATATTTAAAACAAAGCACTACTACAGTGTGTGTGTGAAAAAGAAATCTTGTTTCTAAAAGAGAAAGACGAAGCTCCATTTTGCCATTCTTCAGAACAAGCTAAGAATTACATTTTATGCCTTGAATCTTGCCTCATATTGTAATAATACCTACCTGCATTTTGGCTGATTCCTTCTTACTGTTACTTGAACATCTCTGTTTAAAAGTGTTGAATGTGTTAGGTCACCCACGCACACACACACTTTTAAGTGCAAAGTGATGCCTAGAGCATTAAGGTAACGATAATTCTCAGGTCTTTAGTTCCAAACATTTATTTCACAAATACAAGATGCCTCAAGTTGGCACAAAGAGAACTTCAGTTACCCGTTATGACAAATGGAGCATCAAATCATATCCACAGCTTTGTACTATTATATACAGGACAAGAAGAAATGATGACTTTTTTTGGTCAGAAGCAAAAAGTACTTACTACCAGTAATCAATAGCAGAGTACATCACTGCACATGCTAGGGTAATTCTGATTTGAATCTGAAAGCTATTAGACAGACTGGTAATGTAATCCTTTTCCTACCCTGACATTTGTTACTAGTGTGTCAGTTTGTCTCATACTATCATAATCATAATTTATATATCCATAGTTGAGAGAGAGGCAGAAAATGTACTAACTATTGTATGTATTGCAACAAAAAGATAAAGGTATTTTATTCATGCCTCTTTGTTTCTCTTACTTTTCAGTAGACCCATTCCTCTTAAGAGAACTCAATAAGGTCTTTAATTTCACTCTTGAGCAAAGGCCTATATTATACCTAAAATTACCATTAAAGGAATGTTCAAACCACAAAGGAAGAATGGCATCAGAAACAATGCTTGCTTCTTAAAATTATTAATTGTATGTAGATGCTAAGAAAGTAGCTGCAATGACTTGGAGAAAGGTCACTAAATTGATTTTGACCTGGGTACATCCCATAATATGGAAGTGGAATTGAACACTACCTACTATGCAAGAGGAAAAATACATAGCAGGCACTCTAAGGATTAGAAGGTAACTGTAATTAGTCTCTAATCTGTATGCAAAGCTATGATTGTACTTCAAATGCTAACAAAAGGGGTTTATCCAGCTCTCATTACAATTAAAGCTGAACTTGCGAAGCTCTCAAAGAAAAATTGTGAATGTCCCTTTAAAAGACTTACAAATTATGTCTAAAAATTGACTGTGGGAGACACAATCACAAGTTGTGTGCCCTGGTAGTTAATGTAAATAAAACCAGTATCTAATATGGTAAAAATGCTTCAGTTGAAATGGGAAAAGTGATGGTTCTAGTTCCATAAAGTCTTAGTATTTCCTTCTCAGTTCAATTTAAGTTGAAATTGAAAGCAAAGGGGCAAGGTTTGGAATCTGAAGGAGAGGGGGCAACTTCTCAAACCTGGAATAAATGATTATATTAGGCTAAACCCAAACTTGGATTTAAGTATTTTATCCAGAAACCTGTGCCTATGTAGTTTTATCTGGGTTGGGATCTTTTAGCAAATTTGGCCCAAAGTGTGTCTGTGTATATGCATCTTTATATCCATAGCTCATTTCTGTGAAGAGAAGTAGCCAAGTTGTATAGACTGGATCAGATAGACACAATTCATCAATCTTCAAAAAGTGACTGCCAATGACCTATCATGCAATGCTTAAATGAAGTTTGAAAGCACCACTGACTACTGTATTATTATTATTTTCTTTCCCAGGTCTCCAATTGTATTTTCTTATGAATGAGACGTGAACATTTTAGATATGTAATAAAGAAGTCCATCTGTTCTAGAATTACCCGCTACCCCCAATTTTGCCCCTTATGCAAACGCCTGTTAAAATTAATCAGGGATACATTTGCAGGGCCAGAGTTTTACCTTTAAAATAGATATGAACTGTTTTCTACAGGTACTTCTGTACATTGGTAGAGTATTGTCTTTTAAAATAACTCTCAAGGATCTAATGAGAATAACTAAAGTAGTCACATATGTAAAGTATTTTTGGGGAAAGACAAACACACAGAAATAAGTGAACAATTCTAAGAACTGTATAAGATTTAAGATGTATGATGGATCACTATGGCTAAGTACAAATAGTCAAAAAGCCCAAAGCTGAATTGATACAATCCTTTGCAGGTTAGTCTAAACTGAGCAGATTTGAACCATTAAACAAGTAAACAGACATTCAGTTTTAATTTAATTAGTTTTAATTTGTTTACAGTTGAGGATCAGCTGACCGCCGTCAGGTGCAGTCATTTATTGCCTGCAGTTGCCCTGGCAACTTGCAGCTATGTTCCTTCTCCCTGCTAGGGCTTTTCCCCTCTCTAGGAGTGGGGCAGCAAGGTGCCCTGTGACAATAGCACCAACTCAAAATTAAATTGCAACTAAATTAGCAAAGTAAACAAGAAACAATTGGAGGTGTGGGAGAAATACAAATTCAATTTAGCCCCTTTTAAAATTAATTTTCATTTCCTTTTTGAGAGAACCTTAGCAATGTTACTTAGATTATGCTAAATACAGAATTACTGTATTTACTCAAACACCACATTTACCTTTCTTCCCTCTGCCCCCAAAAGTCAGCTCTCCAAAATTGGGTTACATATCTTAAGCAGGGAGGCGGATTTTTTCCCACTGGAATAGAAGCAGGGAAGACTAAAAACAAGCAGATACTGTGCTCTAATGGCTGCCAAGATGGATGTTGCTTCTCTCTGGCTTCAGCAAGCAGAAAAATTGGAGTCCTGTGATAACCTTCTCATAGCAACTAAGCATTTTGCAGTAGCTATTAGCTGAGAACTGTAGCTTGCACCTGATGCAGCAACTGAGCGAGCTTAGGACAAGTGAGCTGCTGCATGTAGTCTGTATCTTGCTGAGGCTTGTGGCGTGAAAACAACATTTTTTTTTTATTTACAAGAACATTATACAGAATTATTTACAGTAAATAATTTAGTCTTGCTATCATCCTTGCAAAGATCTGGGTCCTAATTTTGTTGTTCATCTAAACCAGGAAGTTCCCACTGCCTGACTCAGATTCATTCTCTGTCTCTCTCTTTAAGTAAAGAGGATTCTTTAGTTTTGGATGCAGCTTTTGTTTTTATCACTGACAAAAATCTTCTTGGACAATTATCATAGACCCTTACACAGAAAAAAATGTCATCTTATTTCTAAGTATATTCTTGCTAATGGCACCCATAATTCATAATTAGGCAATATAGGGCTGTCTAATCCACACAAAAGTGTAAACTTTTTTTTGCTATGAATTCTACCATCAACGAGCTCCTTTGGTACTTGGCAGAAATAGGAACCTGAATGACTGTTAACTGGCTCAAATTCAACAGAAAAAGAACAGGAGATTTGATAGGAAAAGGTACATTGATATGAGTCTTGAAGACCTTTAAATGAAGTACATCCTCACACTTGGCCCACCATTTTGCTAACCTGCCAGAGTCTGGACTAATAGTAAATGTATTTTACTAATTTCACCTTGCCAAAGGATTTAACCTTTCCCATTCTTGATATATATCTGAATAGACCTATGGTTGAATATACTGAACCTTCACTTGGTTCATTGTATCATAATATCGTACTATCTAGGGTCAGAAGGGGCCTAGAGCGGGCCATCTAGTCTGACCCCCCTGCCAATTGTGTAGGAGTCCAAGTCCAGATAGACTGACTGAAAGGGCATACTACTGTCCTACTGAATTGAAATTCCTCAACAAGGTTCTCCGTTTCCATTTTAATGTATCCTCTGTCCAAAGTCTACTTCAATTTTAGAGTCGGCACAATAAACTGCAACTGACTCTTTCCAATACAATGTGTTGAAATCCAAGAATAGTACTAGACGTTTTCCTATGCAATGATCTGCCACTGGAGAATAATCAAAGTAAAAATCTTGGTACCTTTAGAGCACACTATAAATATCTCCTTTTTCTTACAATTCGACTTTATTATTAAAATTGAGTGACAAAATGTCAGTCATATATGTGTAGCAGAGGGGGAGGGCCCCATTTTTCCCAACACCCTTAGTAGCTGCCTGGATACAAGCATCACCTTCCAAACAAAAGGTTTCCTCTCCACTCTGGGTCAATGACACATCATGCTAATAAGCTAAAACATAAGGGCAAAATTCTTAGCTCTGTTGCCCAGTGTTGCAATGGCATCCTTGCAGCTCCTTACAGTCTGCAGTCCTTCCTTTTTGGCAAGTCAGACCACCCATGCCTGACCAACTTGATTGCTTTCTAGGATGAGATGACTGACTCTGTGGATGTGGGGATAGCATAGTCATGACATACCTTGACTTTAGCAAGTCTTTTAATATGGTCTCCCACAACATTCTTGCAAGTAAGCTAAGGAAGTACGAGTTGAATGAATGCACTGTTAGATGGATAGAAAACTGGCTCAAACATTGGACTCAAAGGGTAGTAATTAATGGCTTGATGTCTAATTGGCAGCTGGTATCAAGTGGAGTCCACCAGGGGTTGGTTCTGGGGCCAGTTTTTTTCAATATCTTCATCAATGACCTGAATAATGAGATGGAATGCACATTCATCAAGTTTACAAATGACACCAGGCTGGAAGGAGTAGTAGATACACTGGAGAGTAGAGCTAGGATTCAGGGAAACCTCAACAAATGAGAGAGAAATCTCATGAGGTCCAATAAGGAGAAGTGCAAGTCTTGAACTTAGGATGGAAGAGTCCCATGCACCACTACAGGCTTGGAACCAGGTGGCTAAGCAGCAGCTCTGCAGAAAAGGATCAGGGGTTACATTGGTTAATGAGCTGAACATGAGCCACTGGTGTGCTCTTATTGAAAAGAAGGCTAATGCCAATCTGGGCTGCATTAGTAGGAGTGTTGCCAGCAGATCAAGGGAAGTGATTCTTTCCCTTTATTAGACATTGGCAAGGCCACATCTGGAGTAATGTGTCCAGTTTGGGTCCCCCACTACAGAAAGGATGTAGACAAATTGGAGAGAGTCCAGTGGAGGGCAGTGAAAATGATTAGGGGCCTGGGCCCGTGACTTCTGAGGAGAAGCTGAGGGAACTTGGTGTATTTAGTTTGGAAAAGAAAACTGAGGTGGAATTTAATAGCAGCCGTCAACTACCTGGAGGGTGGTTTCAAAGAGGAACCCTAGTCAAAACCTTGATTAGGATGATTTAGTTGGGGATGGTCCTACTTTGAGCAGGACGTTGGACTAGATGATCTCCTTAGGTCCCTTCCAACCCTAATTTTCTATGATTTTATGAAGTGAAGAAGTCAAGTTTCAGTTAGTTAACTCTAAATCATTCTTCAACTTACAGGTATAAAAAAAATCACCATCTAAATTTTGTAATATTGTTTCCTAGACTTCAATTGATACAGGCTGTCATATGTTTCTGCAGTACTCATATCTTTCCCAGTTATTTGGACAATTTAATAATATTGTGTATATAATGTAACCAACACTCTAATTCAATAATTTAACTAGAACCTTTTAAAATAAAGATCCTGTCTTCCTCAGCAAATTTTCCCTTATTCATACACTTTCTCTAGTATTTATTAGATATCAGTTTCATTTTAGCTAAAGGCTGTCAAATGTGCTCATATTTCCAACTCCCATGTTGTTGTGGCAAAGCAAATTTAAATGCTACGGGTACTGTTCTGGTGTTATTTTAAGAGACAGTCTTTATAAATATATTTTTGTTATATTAGAAATTAGTGGGCAATCAATGATGTTCATCAAAATATTCTTTGTTTGTATTTTTATTTATTTTGCATTTTTAGCATTCTGTAGATATTCTATTTAGTTTCAAAATTGACAATCTGTTGAATGAATTGGAGCAGTTACACCTTTGAGCTCTTGTCACGTTGTCTTCCTGAAGTATTCCGTCTACCTCATGAAGACAATCTGGCTTCAGTTGCTTCTTTTTTCTCTTCATATTTCTCAAACACGTCTGTACAAGAAAGATTAGAATCATATATGCATAAATGTATTATTTCAATAGTAGCTAAAATCTATCAGAGTGCAAATTTGAGGTTGTGTGTGAATTCTGAAGCCATCAGCCCATAGCATACACTGCTAATACTCAGCTTCCTTTTTTTCTCTTTGTCTTATGCTTTTTATTTAACAGACCGCAATTAAAATGTTATTTTGTTTTTGCATAGAAGTTTTTAGTTTTATTTTTCAGTAGGGCTGAGCATTCTGATAGGAAAATAGAAATGGGTTCCCCCATATTTGATTTTAGTGGAAATGCTCTGTATAATGCCAATTATGCTTTCCCACTTCTCCTGAAAGAAATAATATCCAAACCTATGTCACAAATTTTTCCATTTTAGTGCAAAAGTTAGTGGTATTTTGTAATGGTTACTTATGTATTGTAACTATTGAATTTCAGAAGCCATGGTGGCAAAATATTTTAGTTCAGGCAGAGCTGCAAAACCATAAAGCTTATCTGCATCTCACATCTAACTTAAAAATAACAAAAAAAAATTACTTTTCAGCAATATCAGGTCTTCTTTGCTGCTGCTCAAAGCAGCAGAATATACTAGTACCCAATGGATATTTTAAGTTACTAGCTTTTGTGTTTCCTCTCTGGTCATTGCAAATATGTATCCCCTATCTATCTTGAATAGTAAATTCCTATACACCACCTAAATGGGGCCTTGATTATTCTTCTAAATAATCTCTAATTGCCTTTGCTCATATCTACATGAATTCATTGAGCTTGTTCTAGAGTAAGAACTGACTACAGTGGTATGTGATGCTGGATGAGCAGAGTTGTTTCCCCCCTGAACTTAGTTGTTCCCTCCCCTCTCCTCACCCCAAATTGCTGAATGTCTTTAACTACAAGATGGTAGCAAGGTATATTAAACACCCATCATCCTTTCAGCTTTTCTTTCTGTATTTATCAGCAGGTTGTATGGTGTTTTTCAAATTGGTGCATTTCACTACTATGTATCTCCATTATTACTGATCCCACATGGTTGAATGAATGACCTGGTGTTTGAATGAAATTGGGGTTGGGGTGAGAATTAGCTGGGTCAGATTTAAAGCAAGGTAAGACGGAAATAATACCAGTGGCTAGAGGAAACAGCAGAGAGAATGAGACAATCATAGCACAGCCTGAGAGAGCAACGTGTGCATACATGAATGGCTATTGTTCCTTCTTTCTAGGACATAAAGTGATTCCCACAAATCCTGCATATCTTATGCACCTGTAACACCTTCTGATATCATTGGCAGTTCTCTGAACATACAATTAATATTTCGAGTATTTAGAAACTTCTTGACTGGGGACCCAGTTTTCTGCTTTTTCTCTTTCAATGAATGTCAATGTCACTTTTTAAAAATAAGTTGAGCTCTCTGAATTACCCAGTTCCCTGATTTATTACAGCTTCCTGAAGTGGATTGCTATGGTCTCTCTTTCACCCCCCACCCTGCACATCATCCTCTTAATTAATGAGTTTTTAGAGATGAAAAGCTTTAACATAATTGAAGAGTTATGCTACTAAAAATGGGGATGAAAAAAATTAGTCAAGATCATCTTAATTGTGAACAAGAAGCAGAAGAAGAGAGGGAGAGACATGAAAGCCATAGATGTCTGGGATTCTAGCATCAAAATTCCTTTTGTCTCATCACATGCAATTTCAGCTAACTTCTGTATAAGCAACTGGAACTGGTTTCACAAAGTATTTCAAGGTTCAATTCATATATTACGAATCTAACTCTTCACATTCCAGCACTTCACATGATTTTCCAAACCTTCGACCCAGGTGCAAAGAGATAAATTATAAGACTTGCTGCAGATGTTTTCAAGGTCAGGCATTTCACTTAATACCAATGGTTATTTCATAGGGCACGAAGTAGATAATCTCCAGTACACAGCAAGCAAGAATCATCTAGAGAGTAGATTATTGTGTGATTTAATACATAGTATGGAGGAAACAAAAAGGCAGCAAATGTTGGGGGTGGGGAGAAAGGGACATAGTGATGCAGGTGTTATAGGGACACAGATGTCATAGGGCACAGTCCTGGGTTAAGACCCCATTGTTGTAAACATTATAGGTGTAACAAAATGTTGTATGGTACCTTATAAATATAAAACATGTGTGGAAAGTGAAATAAATCTCTAGGAAGAGATTGACTTGCTACTTTCATGCTGCTACTTGTTTTCCATCTATCATTATCTGACAGCACTTTTCAATATTGTGTGTCATGTAAGTATTTGAGGATTAGCATTTCAACATGGGAATCTTTGAACTTCTACATTAAATTCCTTATTTCAGAAACATTTTATCAAAGAAGCAATAAACTAGAAAGATCAAACGGAGGAAAATTTAATTTTGAAGTGGGGCTTTGAACAAAATGGTGGAAGCCTCACCATTAGCTATATAAATGAGAAAATGGCATTAAAATAAAACTATTAAGCCCCAGCTTGTAACTTGATAAGCTTTCATGAAGTTCCAGGAGCCCAAAATGCCTCCTGAAATGTAATAGAAGTTAAAGGCCTCTCTCAGGTTGTGACAGTTTCAGTGATATGAGAATGGAATTTGCTGAAACTTCAAGCAGAGAAAGCATTTTATCTTGTATTACGCACACAAATATTTTGTTAGAGAGTTACTTGAAAGTTTGACTTCATAATGCTAAAGTTAGGAAATGCCAAAATTAAGGTTTTAACTTAGCCCCGCAGTGTGAACATACATGTTCCAATGCATGTACTACCTATATCATTACATATGCTTCATTCATTGGTGAGCTTGTAACATAATCCTATGATGTTTTGAAGATAGCATGTCATGATCCTCTTCATACAGTTGAAATAGATGACAGCCTTTCCTGAGAGGCACCTACATTACCAATACTCTGATGAAATATAGTTTTCCAGGAGGTAGGGGGAAAGATTGACATAGTTGTGGGTGGAGATAGATCCATGCAATCTGTTCCCCTTGAAATCTACTGTCATTTAATGGTATATTTTACTGCAGATCTGAGCAGCCATTATACTATATGCTGTGTACATAAACCTCAGAAGAACTGAATATATTGGGCATCTTTGGGGAAGATGCAGCGTAAGTTAATCACATCTCAGTAGGGGCGGGAAGCATGGTTACTAAATCTGCAGGATTGTCTCTGCTGATTCCAGTTCCTATAAATCTTTTGCAGGAAACTCTCCATCCTTGATTTGCACTCACAGGTCTCCTATTCCAATCAGGACAATGTAGGGGAACAGTAACTACTTACAAGATATGGCTCTGTTCTCACCTTCCCTGCCTTTTATCCTACAAAAAGAGAGAGTTGGTCTTCCTGTTTGCTTTATTCACGTGATTAATGTGATCTCTCCAAGAACGTATGTGGACATTAATTCTGATTAGCTTTTATTGCATTGCTAGCACACCCTTAACTTTGTTCACTAACTGGCCTTGTTCTTTAGAGTTTGATTTGTTTTTTTAAAGAGCAACTGTCCATAATTAGTCAGTATTGGCTGCCAGCCTTTTCAGAACTAGTCGCTGTATCATTTTCACCATCTACCTAGAGTAAATCTGGGAAAAATCTCAAGGCCAAAATTTGGGCAGATGCGTATACAAGCCATTTTGGAAATACACTTTTTATTAGAATTTGAATGATTTTGCTTAAATGAGAGAGGCTGTTTCCTGTTAATCATAATATTCCTCAGCAGTAACATTAGTGATCTGACCGGCATTGAAAAGAACTTCCGCCAAATGACTGACTGAGGCACTGGATATTTGGCCTTGATCCTGAAGTTTTTTCACATAGGCAGAGTGTTCATGAAGTTTTACTCTCGCCATTCCCTTGTACTCCCTTATTTGTGTTTATCTGTTGTCTCGTCTTGCACTTTTAAATTTGGTGGCATAACAGGCATGCTTTGCACCCTGGGCAAACGCTGAGGGAGATATTTGGCAGGGCACATGTTCACATTCAGGAGAGCAGTGGGAGGGGGTGGCGTCCATGTAGGTTCTGAAATCAGGTGAACGGAGCACAGTCCCTGGCAGCTGCCAATGCTGCTGCTGCTGTTACATACTCTGCCCGTTCCTGCTTTTGCTCTTAAAGCAGCAGCAGTGTGTTGTGTGTGCACTAGGGGTGTGCAAAGTGGGCCCTATTCAATTCAGATTTGGATTTGGCCCAAATTAAGGACAGTGATTCGATTAGTTGATTCGGATCACTGTCCCTGATTTGATTTGGCTGAATCCAAGTCTGAAGATTCAATGCTGATTTTGGAGAATCAGCGATTTGGACACAGACACACACAGCTTTATGTTTTTTCTACATACCTCAAGGTACCAGCACAGCACGTGAATGCTGGGGCAGATGGAGCATCCCACAGGAGCACAGGGGGGGTCGACCCTCCACATGCTCAGTGGTGAACCTGGAAGTGGACCAAAAGTACTTCCAGTCCACTTCCGGGTTTGCTGGGGAGTGAATGGTTGGTGGCACCCCTCCCCCCATGACCCCTGGCTCAGCAATCGGCCACAGGGGGACCCTGGGTGTATCTATATACAAATTGCTGAATCTTTCTAGTTCTCTCCAAATCGATTCAGAGGGTTCCAGTGCAATTCACAGAGATTTAAGGGGTCCTCTGATTTCAATTTGGATTCAGAGATTCAGCCGCTGAATCAGGCCAAATCTCCACCGAATCAAATCGGGGACCAAAGCTTACACAGCCCTATGGTGCACAGACTGTTTTTGAGGCTGTTCTTGCTTCTGGGTACAGACTACCACAAGCAAGAGCATGGGCATGGGAACAGGTTTGGCACCTCTCCTAAGTCAGCATCTGGGGCTGGTACCCCTCTTGCCCATGCCTATTTACACTTTGTTACTGCTTAAACTTTCTAGACATATCCAGATAACCAGGAATGTTTGTTTTATTGGGGACAAGTAGCAGTGGCATGCCTTGTGCCCCTGTTACCGCACTCTGGCACAAGCAGGTTACCCTGGGTGGGATAGGAAATGCTGGGGTCAGCAACTGTGCTGACCTCAGCAGCTTTACTTGGGGTCCTGGGGGCCCCTGGAAGCTGCAGCCATGGCAGAAAGTCTGGCCAGCAGCCACAATGTGGCTCTGGCTGGCCAGGCTCCAGTTTTGGATGCTATGCTGCCACCACATAAGCTGCCCGGCTTTTTTTTTTTTTTGGAATAGTTTTTTTTACCCCCAGATGTCCTGGGGTCAACCCCTCCCTCTCCCTCTCCCCCCCACGCTACAAAGTAGTAGTGTGAGGAATGCTTGCATGTGCAGTGCGTGGTGCCACAGATGGATCTGGCCGCATGTCTGGATGCAGCCTCGGAGGCAGAGGTTATCATTTTATTCTATGTCTGAGTCAAGCCTAGCACAGTGAGTTCCTTGTCCATCAGGGCTCCTGGACCATTTGGTAAATTGAATAACAGTTGGGTTATATTGTTTTTACATGCTGGCTTACTTAGGATATCGCCTGTTAGTTTGATAATGTGAAGAACAGTAATGCTCATGTCATTTAGAGACACAGCCTGATGCCTGTATTTTAATGAAAAAATTAAGAAATGCAGCCATACGTTTCTGGACCCCTGCCACTTTTCTTTGGTGAGACAAGTATCATGTTATCCTCTGTTAAGACGTAGATCCTAGAGGATGATAGTGGATATCTGCCTGCTATCCATTAGCAGCAGGAGACTGTTAATCATTCTTTCATTAGTGCCATTAAAGCTCTTTCCAACATAGGATGGTCTGGGGTCAGGTCAGGAGATGGTAGTCAGCTGGATGGAATGCACTAACGTTCAGTCTCTTTGATAAGATGACAAGTTTGGTTGAAATAGTAATTCCGTAAATATAATATCCTTACACTTTGTAAGATGCTTGACTTAAAATCTAAATGCTATGTGGTGTTAAAAATAGAACACAATACAGGAACAATAAAGTGCACATTAAAGGAATAAAAAAAATGACCAACACATTTCAAGCAGAGGTTGTGAATGGGAAAAGTTCAGCAATTGGGTGTGCTTTCTAGCAGTGTTATGCAGGGATTAGTGCAAGATTTGATGATAATGAATATGTTCATTATGATGATAATGATGATAATGTTCATTCTGATGATAATGAATGTGAATTAAATATAAAATAATTGATGATAACATTTGTGGATGACGCAAGGATTGATGAAGTGGTAAATAATGGTTGGGGTAGTTCTACAGAGTGATCTGAATAAGTTTGGTAACTACATGTACTTTTGATGAGGCAAGTGCAAAATTTTACTCTTAGGAATAATCTATTTTTCTTTTCCCCACAGAATAAAAAAAACCATATGGTGTATCATAAAGCAATAATACCCAACTCATTTGGCCTCACAGGTGCCATCCTATCTGGCCAAAGGGGCTGGAATTTGGTGACAGTAGTGTTAATTGTTTTGGTTCTCAGAATGCTAGCAGCTGCTGCTCCTCCCACACCCAAATTTGTAACCCCATTGCCAGCCCTGCAGGCCAATCAATGTAGTTCCACATTCCAAATCCAGTACATGGGGCTCTTCACAGGACGGGAAATTTGATAGCAGAATGAGCAGTGGCAGCATTAATTGTGATGTTTCCGGCCCATTGGGTTAATGTTGCCAACACTTTTCCATGCCCCCATGATTCCGGATCCATAGGGAGTCCTGCAGGTTGAATTATACAACTATGCCAGCTGTATGTTCATCACCCTGATGTAAAACGTTGATTCTGAAAAGCATTTACTAGTTTCTCGTGGGCAAGCAACTCAGCATGAGCTTCCACTGTGGTGCAGTAGCAAAATGCACTCGTGCATTGACTATATAAACAAGGTAATGGTGTGTAAGAGCAAAGAACTGATTTCTGAAACTGGTCTCACCAATATTTTATATAGTAAAAATAGTTCTGGTCTTCCTATTGAAAAAAAAGGGAGATTGTGAAGAAAAAAAGCCACAAAACTCATTCAAGGGTTTGGAGAAAATTTTATGCCAAAAAAATTGATTATATTTATTTATAAAAAACCAAGAATAAAAGGCTTAATGAACATATAAATACTGGCTGTTTATACATTAATGGAGAAAGGCATAACAAGAATCAGTTACCAAAAGATGAAGTCAGACAAATGGGAAATAAGGTAACAAAACCAGGACAAAAATATTAACTGTGTGTTTGAATCATATGGGAGGAAAAATCTGTTGTGGGCAAAAATAAAATGTGGGAAGGGGGAAATCTACTGCAGCTCCTCTATTTTCTTTGTGGAGGGATGCCTTTCTGGAAGACTGGTTACCTGAGGATAGGATTGGTCTGCCTGTAGTCACACTGGACTTACGAAGCAGTTTGTGGCTTCTGAAGACCCAGTGAAAATACAAGCTTGATTATGGTAAACACTGACAATTTATGCATCCGTCCTAAAAGACAGATCACTCTGTCAGTTTATGTACACTTGTTGTACCTGTCACATCCTTCTAAGCATAATCAATGTTTATCCAGTTATACTTGCAGTAAACATTTATTAATTAGTCTATGTTTTTGACTGACCCTCAATAACATGAATTTAGGCATGACTAAGTTGTATGTGAAATGAGTGGTTACTTGTGGATCACAAGTGAAGAAAATAAACAATTATTCCTGACCTTAACAGTGAATTGGAGGAGCAAAATATACTCCCAAATGTTTAGCAGTAAAGGTTTACCACATGTGCTTCCCTAATGTTACTGTTGGCAAGAAATGCAATGATAACTGGCTCTTCACAACATTGTCCACAACGTCCAGTGATTATCCTTAAAACAGAAACATGTAAAAAGTAAATGCAGAAAAGCTGAAAAGTAAACAAGTTATTTTTCCTAATTCTGGAAGTATTTTCTTGCAATGTTGGATTTTTTCACAATAGTACAAATCTGTACCAAAAAGAATAAATAACCTGAAATATACTGACTAGTGGGAGTGTTTACTTGGAGCTATAGACTTTTAAAATTTTTTTTAAAGAATAAATTGGAAATCCTAAAGATTTTGAAATATTGTTCAACCAAGAACATAAGAAAGATTGAAGCCACATCTGTAGATGTTGAAGGAAAAATGAAAGTGATTTAGAACAAGAGTTCATCATTTTGTATTTGGACGAATCTACATATCTGCAGTTAATAGTATTTATTAGAAGAAATAGTTCTACTGAGCTATAAGACTTGTGGAGAAGGCATTTACCAACAGTTCAAGAGATTCAGAAAAGAACTGGATGTTGTTGGCATTGGATTTATGATCCAGGTACCTTGTTCTAGGTGGACCCAAACCCTCAGACCAACCATGACTTCTTCCATTCAATAGTAGGCAAATTTTACTGATACACAGTGACAGCCTAAAAAAGTAATGCAGGCAAGCAAACAAAATATCCCCACACTCCCCATTCTACTTATCTACCAGTTCCTAAGGCTTCACAAGAAGAATGGTATGCCTGGCCAGTACACAAATTCTACCCTGTGATTCTTGCTTTAATGCCTTGAAGGTCGAGAGCCAATACCCCTCTCCCCAAGTGGGGTGGGTGATATGGACTGATGATATGCCCTCTGTCCATGGTGACCTCAGATTCCCTCCCTTAGGGACCTTTTGTTGCTCTGAAGCCCCTCCTTTTGTATTCTTTATTATCTGATGACTCTCTTTCCATGTATCATTGATTGGTCTGCCTGTGGTCATCGTACCGTACACATTCTGTTCTGTCAGCATAATTCTTTGCTTCCCAAGCACATCAGATGCATACATCTTTAATTTGGTCATTTATCAGTGTCTTAATTTGGGGATGCTCAGCCTCCTAATTTGGTCCATCCACCAAAACTGGAAATCCAAGGGGCTTTGCAGCTGGTCACTCTGACCTAATGCCAATGCCACAAAGTCCCTTATCTTTGTTATAGGTTTTCAGATGACACTGATACGTGATATGTGATACGTCTTTAATTTCCCAAGCTGTTTGTCTGCTAGCTTCAGGCACAGTGACTGAGAACATGAAACTTTGTCACACTGTCTGTGAAACAATTCACAGTTTTTAGAAACCAATCAACCTTTTCCATTTCTCTGAACCATTGTTTTAATGCATATCTACTCTACCTACAGGCCAGTTCCTAAAAGCAAATCTCTAAATATCTTTTTCTAGCCATCAGATTCGTAATTGCAAAAAATGTTTTCAGTAACAGACAGTGGTACTGTTACATTTGGTGGCACTATATCTGTTTTTATTTTGCTTTTCAGGAAAGATCCTGGTTTCTCAGAATGCCCACATTTCCATTTCATTATCTACAATCAATCGTTTTGTATAAAAGTAGCTATCAGGATGCCTTGAATGTGCTTTTGAAAATGGTGAAGTCCATCTATGCCAGATCTCTGCAACACAGACTTTTCAAAAAACCCTTGTATGAACTCTGTGTATACTATAGTGATCCAGTCTTACACTTAGAGATACAAAAGGTGTAATTAAGGTAATGTATTGAAGAGTCTAAGACCTTCTTCCAAAATGCATCCTCTTTTGTAATAGAGGTGAACAGAGTGAAGTATTCATTGGTGGTCTGATTTGGCTTTTCTCACCCATTGGAGGTCTAAATTGTATTACCTTAATCTTAAATTTTAATTTGAAGGGAAAAATGTAACACACAATTGGATCAGTAAATGCCTTCAAACTGAAACTAGAGCTATAGATTAATCAATTTCAGAAAGGTTCTTTTTCTTACTTTCCTAGCCTTCAAAAAGAAGTTGTGAAAGAATTTTTATTAGGCTATATATTTCAAGTGTCTTGACAAGATCATGAAGGTCTTTGAAACAAGAACTTCTGATTTCATTGATACCAAGCCAGTATCCACGTTCATTATTAACTCATTCATTAGTAATACACAGCGCACTTTATTTAAAGACTGAAAAAGCTATGTACCTACCACATTTACTCAAATCTAAGATGAGATTTTTCACCCCTCCCCAGTTGAACATGGGGGGGATGGTGGTGGGAGAAACACCTCATTTTATATTCATGTACAACTCTGGGGGGTATGTGCAGATGTGGCTGGATCTGCAGGTCCAATTCTGACCCTAGGCTTGGAGTCAGTTGCAGTTGGTGACTTGCCACCACCTGCTCCCCACCACTTATCATCCAATTGCAGCTCTCGCTTCTGATCCTACTCTGCCTACTCTGCCCAGGGCAGCAAGCACAGAGCATGTACTGCCTCTGGCCACAATCCAGTTGCATAGTGGCAGTGGCAGCTTTGGCTGTAGGGCAGGTATCAGGGGGCCAAGTGGGGGGGACCAAGCAGGAGGGAAGGCACTGGGGAGATTAGGTGGCAAAGGTGCAAGTGGTGGTGTAGGGGCAAAACAAGTAGCAAGGGGCAAGAGTCAGGCCACTTGACATCCTGCCACCTGTTCTTCCACCACCTGCCCTGAGGTCACTACTTGCCCTGCTGCAGTGGTGGGGAGAAAAATTCAAGATGACTCTCCAGAAATTAGAGTCTAGACATGGAAAATGTATAAATATGTTATATAATCTAATTATTAGGATCATCTTAAATTTGTAGTCCTCTTGGATATGGTCTCTGGATCATGTGTTTATCTGAAGTTAATGTAAACAATCAGTGCTTAGTAAGTACATGCCACTGTCAGTGGTATTGTATTAGTAGCCTGAGTACTCAGTAACTCTCCATATTTTCAGAGGTTGTAATAGAAGGGAGAGTGGATATTAGGAACATGGAAGTCAGTTTTGGGACTGCTAATATAGATGTGTTGCTAATGCTGTATATTGAAGGAGCATCATTTACAGCATTGTCAGTACAGTGGAATTAACCAACACAAAACTGACTAGTTCTATTTGGCATGTAATTATCCATTCAGCTTTGACATGTTACATGCTCAACTAGAAAAAAGTGGCTGAAAACATGACATTTGTACTCAAATTGCTCTGGAAAACTACTTTTTTAACATAATTTGCAATAATATAGTAAATAACATCCTTTTGTGTCTAATGTTGCAATGTTATGTTTCTGTTTGTGTAGTACTATGAGAAATGTAAAATTATATAGATGAGTTGAATTGCCTTTTAACTGTTTTATTTCCTAGATATGGCTAAACTGGATATACAGTATAGGCATCATGATAAAATTAAATTGTTATGGCTCATATCAATAGCGCTGAAATTTTAAAGTGACTTGTGTCTAATGAAAGGTTGGATAACCTTATCTAAGCTATTAGACTCAATATAGCATTAACTGTAGAAACTAAGGGCCTGTGCTATATAGCAGATCAGATGAAATGAGCTAATGGTACCTTCTGGACTTGAATTCCAGGCCTGAAAGAGGAATTGACAATTTCACTGGGCCATACTTTCTCCAGTCAGTAGGACCAGGAGCCAGAATTACAGGCTTTGGGCTTAAATTTCTCCAAGGATCATCTAAGTGAATGGAATTATATACGGGAATAAAGACAAAGTGTTGGCTTATATAGTCTGTTCTTTTCCCCGAAAGAAGTGATACCCAATGAGGGGAAAAAAAGTAAAATATTCTTTAGGATGGAGAAATGTCAGTCTCTCATCATAGGTCAGGGATAGGCAACTTCTAGCATAGGTGTCAGAGCATGATATGTGAAGGCATTTTGCTTGGCACATACACCTCAGGGTGGATGGTGAGGAAGGGGCCAGAACTGTGCTGCCACAAGGATAGGGCCCCTCGTGACCACCTGGGGCCCACCAATGTCTACCCCAGCATGCCAACATCTTTCAAGTAGATGTTGCGGGTGTTTCTGACACTCTACCTAAATCGTGACTGATGCTTGTCATAGATAATAAAAGTTGATTATAAAATGTAACCACTTTCTAATCCTTAATTATTACTGTAAGGATGTTAATAGTAATTTCCATGCATATTTTCATTCAAGTTCATAACTAATTTTCTGAACAGACAGACATATTCCTACACTGTTTTCTTAATTAAGAAATAAAGCTTTACCACTTTCTTCATAAATCTGTTCCACACAATATTAGGGAAAACATAATGTGAGGTGTATGTTTCATCTCATTTACATTTCATCCCATTCTTTCCAAGGACTGTTTTGCAATGAATTTATGGTCAGAAAAAAAGCACAATTTAATGTTAAAAATAGCATTAATTTACACAATCTTTGTCCTCAGTTTGTATTTTCTAAGATCTCTTTAGTTTTCTGAAAAGTAAATGTAAATTTCTACCTCCTACCCCTACAAAACAATAGAACAGTAAATTGGTTTATTCCTAGCTCAAATATAGAACAGAATTATTAATCAGGTTCCAATGGCATAATTGCTATTATTTGTGCAGTTCTGTGAGCTAGAAAGAGCACAGTTTGACTTTCAGCCCCAGACTGAATTTGAAGGTATCGCAGCTTGTAAAGATAACTGAATATATATATATTGAAAAAGATATTGAAAGGAATAAACATGGGATCCTACCTTGCCATTCCTAAGAACTCTTGTACAGATAACTTGGTTTAAAACACTTCGTCTCCTGTCTTACGTTCTTGTACTAGGTTATCACATGCCCTTAATCACCACTTATTGAAGCTATACATATTTAATTATACTTTAATCTTTTCTCACAAATCCAATTCTCCCTAGCTCAAGACATGATTCCTCTGTGTATGCAGCCCAAAACTCTATTAAAGGGGTTTTTTTCCCTCTACCTTCTCTCCAAGGTAATCAATTAAGCCATCGTTATGGCCCCTTTGTGTCATCAAAGCAACTGTACTGTACAGAGAATTTCTCCCCCATCCATCCTGGGTGTAAGTGATTATAGAAATAAAAGAATTGCTCACTATGCCTATACTGCAGTGTTTTGGGGAGGGGGTGTTGTTTTGTTTTGTCTTTTTAAGTACGGTAGTTAGATTTGGTGTCATTGAGCTAATTCTCCTTCCTTTCTTGTTATCCAGTATGCTGTACACCAGTTCTGGAACACACCACATTTATATAAATGGCTGTCTCAGATTGGCAAAGTACCTCATTCAAGTCAGATTTCTATCCTTTGCCAAATGCTGCCTTTTACCGTATTTTCTTGCATGCAACAAGCCCCAGAATAAGTTATGCACCTTGTTTTTTGAAAGGCAGAATGAAGAAAAAAATCTTTCCTTGTAGGAATTAACTGAGTAGCAGCTAGGGAGCCCAACCTACTCACTGTTCTGCTCCCTGTGGAGTGTGCACAGAGTTACTTTTGTTTTCCCATAGCAGACACTTAAGTGACAGAAGCTGCTGTTACAACATTTACTTGCTTATAATGCATCATGCACAACTCCAGTACCAGTAGCTGGTGGGGAGGAGAGGAGGGGGGATGTGTTGTAGATTTTAAAATACCATATTTTACAATACATTTAAAACATTTTAGAAAGACAGAAGACCTTACATGATCTATGAATGGATATTTATCTCATTTATGTATTGTATATTGTGTCAAATAATCTTTTGCACTGGTACTCTGTTATGCAACAAATAGCACTGGCAACAGCAATTCATATCACGGCTATGATATGAATGTTTTCAGAAATGTTTTTATATAAGTCTCAAAAAACTGTGCAAAGTATGCTGGGCTGTATAAGAATTTCCATGTATCTACAGTTTCTCCATAGCTGTACAGATTCTGCAGTATAATGGAACCTGGCCCTATCAAAGTTGCCTGGTTCTGGAGGGAGTTCAACTTGCTGAGAAGAAGCTCCATGTGCTGTATTTAGCGTCTTATAGAAGTTGCAAGTTCTGTGACATCTCACAAATCAGGTACTAGTGTAAATCTGTCTCAACTACTGGGAAGCAAGTATTCAACAGCAAAAGCCAAATAGTTGAACCTGCAAAAGATAGGAAAGTAAGTAGTAATTGAAGTTATGTTGGTGGCTGTGCAGACAAGAGAGCTGCCATGGACAAGTAGGAAGTGCTGGCTTTCTTCCAGTAAACCAAGCATACTAAATGAATTGTTCCCTCTGACTATGTGCATTGAGAGAATGAATACTTAGCAGACGTGTCCAGCTGAGGCAAAGCAAAACTCAGCTGCTCTTGTGATAGTAGGTACCCTAGCTGCATGTCCTATATGGGGTCTTCATGTGGGAAAGAGAAGAGAGCAAATGGGTAGGCATTAGGTGTCATTTCCTCTCCTTCAGCAGTCAGCAAATCTGCTAAAAAATGAACAGGCTACTTTAATTCAGGTTTCAGTGTGTTAGGGGCTTATCAGAGGCAAATGAAGCCCTGTCAGAGTGATTAGCTAGGGATGAAGTGACAAAAGCCTGAGAGGCAGGATGGAGGAATTCTTGTCTTCTGGTAGAACCTGAAGGGCAGATGATTTTGGAGGCTGAAATCCTTTTTTCTCATGGCTTTTAAGGGACAAATTTCAGCCTAAAACAAATGATGATTGATGGTTGAAATTCTTGATTTTTAAAACAGTTTGGTGGGAAATTCCAATTAAAGTTATACCATTTTTCCTTCAAAATATAAATGGAAAATACATTCGGTTTTCAAGAAAGCTCTGGGAAGACCACACAAGGGGATCTTTGCAAACTTCCCCACCTTTTATTTTCTGTAGTTGTTTTTCCCTATTTAAAAGAAAAACCTGAACCTTGGTTATTGCTACCCAATTAATGCTGCAGTATCTGCACTAGTGGTTAGTAAAATTCTTTGCCCATGCATAGGCATACTCACAGGTAGCATCAGAGAAGCATGCAGTAAGTAACAGATCATATTCCTAATGAGCAAAAGCTAAGGGATAGCAATCAGCAGAAGCCACTAAGGAGCAGATTTGAAAAAGGCATACAAGAATATGCTATATTATTCCTAACATAAATAGAAGTGTCACACAAACGCAGTAGTGGATCCTGGTGGGTGTCATGGTGTGGTCACACCCCATTCTGGCTGTGTGCTGCACATGCAGTGAGCTTTCTGAGCACACCAGGATGTCAGTGCCACTCCTGGGCGCTCTGTATGTGCTCTGATCTCTGAATGCAGGAGTTAATCAGCACGGAGTCTGGTCAGAGCTCCACAACCCAGGGGGTGAGTGCTGCTGGTGTTTGCTTTTCTTCTTCCTCTTTTCCCCCACTCCCCAACTTCTTACCCTGCACTAAATTTAGTAGCAGGGAAAAAGAGGAGGCAAGCAGCATAATACTCTCAGCTCCAGAGCTGCAAGAAAGGAGGGGCTGAATGCCACTGCTGCTTGTCCCCCTTTCTCCTGCTGCTGAATGCAGGGTTGAGGGGCGGGAGAGAGTGGGTGAATGGTGGTAGCACTGACTTTCAGAGCTCTGTAAAAGCAAGGACTCCAGCTAGACTCTTTCCTGACCAGCCTGAACTCTGACTTCAGTGGCATCCAGATGACCCTGGATCCACCCGTACAGGTGTGTCACCCCCTATCACTTAATTTAACACATTGATATTTTTGAAAGAGCAACTTCAATGTAGGAAGACGTCAGTCAGACTCGCTACATTGAAATTATGGCAGAATTTAGGTGCCAGGGTTCAGAAATCTTGTAGGTTTTGGAAGGAACTATTTTAATTCCTAATACTAATATTACTTTCATATTCTTCAGTAGTATATAGAGCCATTGGTGATGCATAGGGGTGCACATGCACCCCCTGAGCTTGGTGGTGCACTCCATGCAAAAAGGCACTGCCAACACTGCTGGCAGCCCCTGCAGGCGGTCACTGCTCACTGCTACCCCCCTCCCTTGCCGCTAACACTGCCAATAGTGTCTGCAAGCCCTATTGCCACTGGCCGCTGCCGCCACTCCTGGCAGCATCTGCGGTTGGTCACCAACCACTGATCGGCACTCGATACTCCCCTCCCCCTCGCCGCTGACAGCACTGCAACTGGCTGTGGTAGTTCACTGCTTGCTGTTGTGACTAACAGTGCCACCACTGCCTGCAGGAGCTCGCCATGTCCTCCAGCCTCTGGGGGCAGGTGGCATTCATGCCCAGAGCAGGAATGGGCAATTATTTGGGTTGGAGTAACACTTAGGGAGTTTTGGGGGCTTTTCTGGATTGGATCAGCATCCTACTCCTTCCTCTGCCACCTGCAACACCTCACCAAAACTCCTTAAGTGGGCCCTGTGGGCACGGCATGCCTAAGGATGCAGGCAAATTGGGAGTGGCATCTGGGAGTGGGATAGAAGGCAGGACTAGTGATGGGCTTGGGATCAGGATCATAGGGTATTGACAGCACAGGGCTGAGGCCCAGGATAGAGCTGAAATCTGCTTCTTGCATAACAGATTGTGACTGGCCTGACCTGGGTGGGAGTCAGAGTGTACACACGTAACCTGAACCCCTCTGCCCCACCCCAGCACAGATGTGCGTGGACAGCCCTAGTATAGCACAGCTATGGAGCAGCACAGCATGGCAGCATTGGGTGGCTCAAATGGATTGTGACAGGTTTAGGCTGGTCACAATCTGCAGGGAGCAGATCATTGCTCAGCCCCAGGACCTAGCCCCACACTGCCACCACCTCATGATCCTACCCCTAGCTCCACCAACCCGTCCCAATCCTGCATACTACTCCCTGCCCACCCATCCATGGCCCCATCCCATTCACCCAGCCAAGTTCCCCCTGCCCACAGGGATCCTGGTCTGGACTGGTCTCCATAGTGACCCCACCCACTCCATCCAGTGTGGCTTGCAGCAGGTGCAAGGTGGATAGGCCGGGATTCCCAGGCAGCAGGGATGGATCTAGCAGTGATACTGGTTGAGGCAGCCAGAACAAGCTGCTGCCACTGGAGCTGCCAGGAAGTGGACTCTGGCTGCTGTGCCACCTCACCCCTGCTGTGTGCCTGGGACTGGGCTGCCCCAAACCCTGGGCTGGGTGGGGTCAAAGGAAGTGCCATGGGTCAGATAAAATCCTTTGGCAGCCCAAATCCAGCCTGTGGGCCATATTTTGCTCACCCCTGACCTAGAGTCTTTGCTTAATACCAAGGCTTTGTTTGCACCAAATTCCATAGAACCATGAGGATGCATGCTTTTAAAAATCTAAGAAAATGACTGTATTTTCTTCTAAAAACGTTAATAGTTGAAAATTTTGTGCATGCTCTCACATATTTTTCTTTCATATCTTATGTAATTTGTTCCTTGTTCCTATGCCACTAGAAAGTTACCCCTAATTTAATTACGCTTATCTTATTTTAGGTAAGATATTTTTATGTAATGAAGTGTACATTTTATATCTCTGTTAGAAAATGAAGTTTAACTTATTCCCAAATTCTCTGATCTTTCCATTGAATTGTATTGCAAAACTCCTATTGACTTTCATAAGAGGCAGGAACAAGCCTGAAATATCATCTATGCCACCTGCACTGACGTTATCGGTTCTTCATTGCGCCTTAAAATAATCCCTTTCCCATGCTTGACTGACACCTTTATTGATGTAAGTCTTAATTATCGGTCTTCTCTGGAGTGTAACTCTGTTACAAGTTCCAGTTAAAAGCTTTCCTCAAAACTACCCTAATTGTGAGATCTCAGCATATTCTTCTGGTGTGAAATGGAGAGCAATTGAGCATGTTATAAAATATGTTTTTAATTTTGGATATGGGTCATTTTGACAGCTTGGTAGCATTTTCTTTAGGAAGATGCTTGTCATTTGATTTTTACCAAGTGTCACTTGTCTATGCAGTAATATCAAATAATCACAAATAGTTTTCTTCCAGTAATGAACACAGGACATCAGTAGAATGAACAGCCTTACATCTAAAGCAACTGCAAGTTTATTTCTGTTTCAGAGCAGAGAGGCTGCTTAGTTGACTCTTTCCTGCCTCCCTTCTATAAGTTTAAGAAAAATCAAACAACTTTATATTCCCCATTCATGTCTTCTTTCCTATGTAAAATGATCTTTAACAATTACTACAGTAACAAAAATTACAGATCTGGATAGGTCATTGGCTCCCCTGTTTGTTCACATTCTCATCACTCCCTGCAGGGGAAATGTTGCTTGAATTGTCACATCACTGTGTTATAAACTCCTGTTAAATGGTTCAGTGCTCCTCTCAGGGCTGAGAATCATCATTCCTCACCATTGCTGTGAAAATCACTTGGTAATTCTGCTGGATGGAAAATCATCTGAAAGCAATAGTCTTGTTAAACTACTGGGATTTGGGCACAAAAGGCCTTGGTTCATTTCTTGGCTGTGTCTCAGGCCCCTGGCAGACATGCAGCTAAAGCAGGGGTGGGCAAAATACAGCCTGCAGGAGGGCCTCTGTTCAGCCCCGAGCGGTTCTCTTGGTCCTGCCTGGCTAAGGCACTGCCCAGCTGTGGCACGTTCTGCTGCTCCCTGGGAAGGCAGCAGGATTAGGGTGGCTGTGTGGAACTGCCTTTCTAGGTGGCCTGCGGGGTGGCAGCTCCTTTGCTGCTCCAACTGGCCCCAGTCCCATGGTACTTCCCCCTCACCCATGCTTCCTGACACAGCTGCCTGGAGTCCGCATGGGGCTCCCCTGTGTCTATGCTGCATCACTGCTGCATCTGGGCTGCCCCGCGAGTCAGCCATGGTAGCACAGTACAGATGCAGGGCAGCCTAATGGGGGCTCTGGGTGGTTACACCAGGAAGCTCTGGCAGCGGTAGGGGGAGGGGTTGTTTTTGCCCCGTGCTGAACAGGAGTTTCTCTCTATCACCACCCCTCCTCTGGGCTGAGCAGCAGCAGCAGTGACAGCACTGGGCAAAAAGTGCTGCCCAGCATAGGGAAAGCAGCATCTCTCCCTCATCACTGCAGAGCAGTTTTTGGTGCACCTGCCCAAAGCCCACACCATGCCAGGCTGCCCTGGGGCTCTGTCACTGCCACCTCTGGGATGCCCTGTGGCTGCTCTTCACTGTCACTGCTGCTGGGCTGGGCAGCCCAGAGGTGACAGTGATAGAACTGCACTGCCACCCAGTGTGGCGTGGGCTCCAGGTGGGCACACTAAAAATGGCCCAGTGGTGGCAGCAAGTGGGGAGGGGCCACTTTGCCCCATGCCAAGCAACACGTTCTGCCTGGTGCTGCCATCACTGCTGCTGTGGATGGGCAAGCCCACAGCTGGCATAGGGCTGGGGCTGTGCGCACTGGTCCCTGCGACTACCACATGGCTGGGGCCAGCAGTGGAAGCCAGGAGCTACCTCAACCCCACTGCATGCCTAGAGGGGCAGGATGGGGTGTGCTGGGGCTATGCAGTGTTGGCGGTGGCAGGGAGGTGCTGGCTTCGGGCTGTTGCAGAGTGGCAGTGGGTGCTCAGGGGAAGTGCGTAGAGGGATTCCCATGCATACCTCACCATACCCTCAAACCCTCTCCCACACACCCCACAACCACACCCTTCCCCACACAATCACACACCCCACAAATACCGTATCCATACACACACACACACCTCTGGGGGGAGCCCCTCTCATTGCTACACACACACCCAACCATACACATATACCCACACACACCCCCAGCCACCCTCCCCCTCCCCCTCCACAGCCCCACACAAACCCCATACCTACCCCCACACTCACCTACACATCCTCACAAACCCCTATACACACCCACAGCTCCCCACAAAACCCATACCCCACCACACCCTCACCCTTCCATACCCCACACAATATAGAAGAGTAAGATTTGACTTTGAGCTATTATGCAATTAATTCTATATATACAGCACAAACACACAAATCAGGACAAAAAATATTAAAAAAAATTAAATTAAAATATATTATGGATGTTAGATTTGTAATATACAGTTTGTTTTTTTTCCAGTTCTAAGATAGCAAACCCTCTTCTTAAAAGGAGTACTTCCAGGGGGAGGGACCCCAGGTGGCAAAGGTCAGAGGTTAGAGGCAGGATTTCTGGTCCCAAGATTGTGACTAGAGGGTGGGGTGCTTGTCAAGGGGTGGGGCTACCCCTGCAGCCCTTGACAGCTCACCCAAACTCATTAAGCAGCCTTCCACCAGCAATAATTGCCCACCCCTCAGCTAAAAGCATGATGGGATCTGATGTGTGATCCCCATAATTGTGCTTCCTGCCATGCCATGCCATGCGCGCAGCAGGAGGTGTGATTGTGGGATTGGGCATCAGATCCTATCACATCTTATTGCCACTGTGCACCCATAACTGGGAGATCAACTACTTATTCCTTACTTTATCATGCTATTAATTCCATTCATGTGTGGCCAGGTAACAATTTAAAACACAATTGACTTGTTAATCATGTCTTAAGTGTCATGTGCATGTGTGCCAGGGGCCTCAAACTTCTTTTTTCGTCCTAGGTCTCTACCTATAAAATCAAAACAATGCTTCCTTTCTCCTATCCTTGTTTTATTCTTGATTAGATTTTAGACTTCAGAACAAGAACCATCTCCCCCTATATTTTTATGGGCAGCGACCTAGTCTCAGACAAGGTTTCTCAGTGCTAGTCTAATATGAAGGACCATTTAGGACTAAAATTTACTTTTAAGGTTGGCAATATTGTTCTGGTATGTTGTCCCTAACACATGAACAGCTGAGCTGAACCTGTATAAACTGATCTGCTTGCTGACACAATAGTCCTTGTTAATTCTTTTGTGCTTCTTTTATATCCCTATGTATATATTTGTCATCTTCTCCCATGAAATAAATGTGTTTTTTCTAATTAGCCAGGAGATTTTGGGATGGGAATAACAAAGTCCCACTTCAGGGATGGCTGTATCACCTTTGGAGACCCCCTCTGCCCTTGTCACATTTGCTTTCTTTGGGCAGTCTCCCTTTACCTTTCCTGCTATGCCTTGATGTAATTATGCTTCTAGAAAAGGAAGGCCACACCAGGGGTCCCCAAGTGAGATCTCATACTCATGAACACAGATGTCGCTGCTCATTTCCTTAAGGGCTAGTTATATGGCTTCCTCCCCTTTTAGCTGTGCCCAAGACTTGTGGGCTATGGGTCCTTGATTCTGGTTCTCACCCCTCACAGGCTATCGATCCCTGATCCTGCCTACTCTCCTTGTTCTGTGGCTGTGGACCTGCTCCTCAGCTTTGGCCCCTATCTCTGGGCTCTGGCCCCACTACTGGGACAGTTGAGACCTCTGCGATCCCTACAGTCTCAATCCCCAAACCACCTGTGTTGCCTACCCAGCTGAGGTGTTAGCCTGGAGCCTTACTGCAGCCCATCTGCTCAGGAACTCCTCTCTCCATGGCTTCCAGGTCAGACTGCCTGCTCAGCTCAGACCCTGAATTTATATTCCATAAGCCTGGCCCCTTTTGGGTCACGTGGCTCCCTTGATTGGTCTCTGCCTCATCTGCAGCCTGCCTTTCCTTGAAGTGGCAGGAGCACCAAACTCCCTGCTACAGTGGGAAATATTGAAAAATTCAGAGAGCATTTTCCTTCAGCAACTGATTTCTAATAATCCAGGAACTAATTTCTAATAATCTACTTCTAGGATTGATAATGCTTTCTCACACTCTCATCTCCATTCCTATGAATTCCCAGAAGATATGAAGGTAGAAATAACTTTTACTATAGTACTAAATGTGATGCAAATGAATAGTCCCTTAATAGAGGGTCAAAGAATTTTTTTTTAAACAAAAACACTTCCATTGTCTTTGTATGTGCACTCAACTATATGCAGACCAAATATGTACTGTGCCTTTAATTAGAACTTGAGTTGAACTAGTACTGTACTCTAACTGCTAAAGCTAAAGCATGTTCCAGAATTTTTTCCTGTGATACCCACCAGGATTAGGAAAAAACTCTAATGCCCTGGGCCTGATTTCACATGAGCATGTGACATGGATCTGAAAAAGAGCAATGCATCTGACTTTCCTGTAGTATGATCTCCAATAGAATCTACATGTGACACACTGAAGTGCAACAAGCCTTCTTATAGCTGAAGCTGGTGACACTGACTACTGTTACGGGTGTCTGACAACTATTATAAGACCATATGTTCAGTTGCTCATAACTGAACCACTTACCAAACTTTAATCGTTTGGTCTTAAATGTTTTATATAGTTGTCTGCTTCAGGCTAGATTTTTTTTAAGTTACAAGTAAGGTGATTCAGGTATTTTGGGGAATTATATTAGAAAATCTTGAACACGGTTAAAAAAATATTCAGCCACTTTATTGAGAAACCTCAAAAGGCCTCCCCATTTTGGAATCTGACAGCAGAGTTACCTGAGTGTCAAGGATAGTTCCATGGAAATTCATCTAGATTTAGCCACATTATTAAAAACAAAGATACAACAACAACAAAAACCCTTAGCATGCACATAATTGAAGCCTATTAACAATATGGTAGTTAAACTATCTGAAAATATGTCAGAATATTGGGCCTGGTACATCCCTCTATAGCTCCTAGCTGAGACTGGACTGTGCATATATGCATGCATGTTCCCTACAGAGAAAGTCTGAGACTGAAATTGCTCTGACAGATGGGTGTTTCATAGACTCATAGATTGTAAGGCTGGAAGAGACCTTGGAAGATCATCAGGTCCAGCTCCCTGCATCAAGCAGGAAAGATAACTAGGGGTCAGGTGACCCTAACAAAATGACTGTCTAGTCTGCTCTTGAAGATTTCCAGGGTAGGTGATTGCACCACCTCTGGAGGGAGCTTATTCCACAGTCTGGACACCCTGACTGTGAAGAAGTGTTTCCTAATGTTGAGCCTGAATCCATCTTCCAGGAGTTTGTGGCCATTACTCAGTTTTCCCCAAGGGTGCCCAGGTGAACAGTTGCTCACCAAGCCATTCATGTACTCCCTTAGTGTAGTGGTAAGCTGCTACTAGGTCCCCTCTCAGCCTTCTTTTCTTCAGACTGAAGAGTCCTAGATCCCTCAGCCTTTCCTCATATGGCTTGCTGTGTAAGACTCTGATCATACGAGTAGTTCTTCTTTGGACTCTCTCAAGCTTGTCCATGCCCTTGTTAAAGTGTGGTGCCAAGAAGTGAATGCAGTACTCCAGCTGTGGTTTTACTAGTGCTGAGTAGAGCGTTCCTTGGTTTTTCTGGAGATGCATTGATTGATGCATGCCAGAGTATATTTGCCCTACTGGCTACAGCATTGTACTGCCAGGTCATATTCATACTGTGGTCTATTATTACCCCCAGGTCCCTGTCATTCGTTGTGCTAGTCAGTCTGGTGCTGCCAAGCCTGTAAGTTTGTTGGGGGTTGCTCATCCCCAGGTGAAGGACTTTACATTTCTCAATGTTGAACTTCATCAAATTCCGATCTGCCCAACTTGCTAGCCCATCTAGGTCCACCAATATCTGTAGCTTATCTTGAAGCATGACCATGCTTTCCCATAACTTGGTGTCGTCCATGAACTTGGCCAGTGAGCTATTCATCCCCACATCCAAAACATTAATAAAGATGTTGAAACGTACTGGATGAAGCACCGACCCCTGAGGGACACTATTGCCCACTAGCTTATCAGGATGACCACAGATCCATTCACTATGACTCTCTGGGTCCTATCCTGCAGCCAGTCAGATGGGTGAGAAACTGTCTCGGAGTTAATCCCACAATCCTTCAATTTTCTCTCAAGGACATCATGGGACACTAGATCAAAGGCCTTTTGGAAGTCAATGTCAACTTGTCCAGGTGGTGAGTTACCTGATCATAGAAGGAAATGAGGTTGGTAAGGCAACACCTGCCTGCAACAAAGCCATGGCTGGCTGTCATTCAGAATCTTACGTTCTGCAAGTTTATTGCAGATAGATTCCTTGATGAATTTTTCTAGAATTTTCCCTAGGATGGAAGCTAGGCTGATAGATCTATAGTTGCCCAGGTCCTCACTCCTGTCCTTCTTGTGGATGGCCCTCTTCCAGTCCCCAGGGCCTTCTCCAGAGCACCACGAGTTGTGGAAGAGTTTCACCAGAGTTTCCGCAATGACTTCAGCCAGTTCCTTCATCACTCTTGGATAAAGATCTTCTGGTTCCGCTGACTTGTATATATCTAATTTCTATATGTCTAATTTCGGGTGGCATCTAATTTGTGTAATTTCAGGTGACATCTAAACTATGCCTAGTTTCAGGTGGCATTAGACACAGGAGGTAAAAGCAAAGTCATCATCTCATTTGTGCTTCTGGAATCTATGCAGGAAGTAAGGAGAAGGACCTCTGTTACTGGGAGTAGTGCTGGGCAGGTGGCTATTTAATGTTGTGGGTTTTCCTCAGCAGAATAATTGAGAGGAGGTGACCAGAGCAGCAGCCTCAGGTGCACCATCTTTGGGTGGGGAGGGGCTGCAAAAATAGGTGCCATAAGAGGTTTGTGGCTGACCGTGGCTCTGCTGTCAGCAACTGACTTTGTTCTGTGCACCAGCCACTGCCTGAAGTGCAGAGTTCTGCCTCTGGTCTGCCTACTTCCTTCTTTGCCTTTTAGGGCTATTTAAGAAGGGAACTGAGTGAGAAATGGCAGTTTTAGTCAGGTCACTATAGAGAAAAGAACTCCTGAAGCAGAGGTATCAGAGAGACCACTGAAGTAGAGCAGTGGAAGGATAATGAGCTGCAAGGTGCAATGGAGAAGACCAGAATAGTGCCTCAACAATGAGGTGTTTAAAGTGTCAAGTACATTTCCTGTATCATGCAAGACTAAAGAACTGTGGATATAACAATAGGGGGCCTGACTGCTGCAGTCCAGCGTGGAGAACAAGAGATTAGCAGCCTACATAAATGTGATAAATGGGATGTGGGATCGCAAATAATGGAATAGCTGGAGGCAAGAACTGATCAGGAACAGAGAGGAAAGGGGAGGCCAGGAATTTTTGGATAGAAACAGAAAGGTAGGAACATTAGGCACATATCATCATGGAAAATCTTGGCCCAAAAAGGTTCTGTGGCAAAGTGAAAAGCAACTGAACCCAGGGACTTAAGAATGAGTTGAACAACCTTAAACAACAGGTGGCTATTTTAACTCCATCCATGATTAGTATCCCAAAGAACTAGTCATAGAGCAGCTCTATAGTGGACACACAATGTCAACACACTCCCAGGTTTTACATTTTTCAGCGATACTGTTTTCCCATTGTCATATGTGTACGAGGTTCTGTGTATTTTACGTGGGATTAATGGTAATGCTCCACATCTTTGTAACAAAAAGGAGACTGGCCTAGGGGAGTGAATTCTAGTTTTGGAAAGTGGTAGGGATAAAGTTAAAAATTAACACCAATCGATTTCACACTGGTCAACATTTTCTCAGAGATGGAGAATTAAAATGCATTTTTCATTTAAATTAATGGAAGAGGTGTCTTATTTACATTTTAGGATTCTTTTGTTTATATGTTAAGCATAATTACAGAAAGTAAGATTCATGAACAACTAGTTGAAACAATGTGTACAATAAAAATAAATCAATTGTTACAGACAATGGCCACCCAGAATTTTATGGTTGGAAAC
Source organism: Caiman crocodilus (assembly GCA_030014935.1). Taxonomy (NCBI): domain Eukaryota; kingdom Metazoa; phylum Chordata; order Crocodylia; family Alligatoridae; genus Caiman; species Caiman crocodilus. The sequence continues at coordinate 83,782,325 of JAGPOW010000261.1, read as the reverse complement.
ATGGATGGTGGTAATATTCTTGAGTTACAAAGGATTGCCGGAGACCTGCAATGGGTATTAAGGCTTATGACATAAATGAACAGTTCTGACTATGTCCAGTAGAGGGCAATGGTTCTTGAAAACTAACCATATATCACAAAAGCCTAGCTACCTACAGTAAGAATTGATAAATTCCAGCAATTTGAAGGATGGCCTCTGAGCATTTACACTATCATTTTAATTTGTCTGTAATGAGAACTTTTCCCCTCAGCAGCCACACAATAGTGCTGCTTTTTAAAATATATGCGTGAAATGGAACATAAAAATAATACTTAAAATTGTCATTCAAACTTGAGATGACAGTACTGAAGGAAAATGAAAATATCTCCTCTATCTAGTTTCTTGTCAAATCTGTGGTCACCTTCCCATTTTCCCATTCTTGATCTAGTCTATACATTGTTTATGATCGATCGCTTCCTTTTGAATTTTTATTTTATTCCTTCTTTTCTTCATACCATGTATCCATCTATACCTTTCCTCTTGTGGCTTGCTCTTTTGACCACATTTATACCTCTACTTCTTATTCTGAGGTTTAGGCTCTTTTATAGCTTGGCCCAGAAAATAAACTTTTTATTTGGAAACTAAACCAAAGCCTAATAAGGAAACTGGGAGGACTTAGAAAATTAATTCACTGTTTACAAAAACCTGGAAAAGCCAGAGCACTGAAGCCAGTATTTGATGCAATGATAGACCATAAAGAAAGATAATCATGCAGGAATGCCCACCTTTTCTTTCCAGCTGTTTTTAACCTTGAAAGGAAAGTAGATCCATTTTCCTTCCTGGAGCCCTATGCCAATTCTCCCTCTATTACCACATGGTGTGTTCTTTACACATTTTCTCACTAGCATCCAATTCTAGTGAATGGATAGAATACACATTCTTCTCTAGACATACTGCTATAGATAACTCTGCTAACAGCTCCAGAGCTGTAGTGAAAGCAAAAGAGATCATAATTATTTGGGAAGATTACATACATTCTAGCATGAATTCTTTATATACTTTTTTCACAGTCATAACAACATTATGATGGGTTTGAAGCTAGCAGTAAAATACAGCTCATGATAAAATGTCACGATTCCTATTAAGACAGACCAGCCTATTGCATATGATACATGATTATACAATTTCATGTGACATGTGAAATTACTTAACTGATACACGTATAAGTAGGAAAAAACACAACAAAGCTATTCTTTTGTAACAATTTATCCAAGTTAGTTCAGATCAGATTCAGCTTGAGGATCCCAGTTATACCAGCTCTTCAAGACTGCTGTGAGCTGTTATTTGTTTTAGTTTTATTGTGTTGACGGGTCTGAAAGGTTTTAATTTAGTTTTGATTTATTACCTATACAGTATAAGAAATGTCAAGGCTCCGGTTTGTTGGTTTTGCTGGAAGGACCTTTGAGGGGCCTCAGAAACATATTGTGATCATTAAACCTTACTGAAAGTTCCTTTATCCAAATGTTAATTGGTCATTGACACCAATAAGTATTAAAAACAAGGTAAGATTCTAAACAGTTAAAACCTCTTTTTACTCTCTTGATTCTTGTAATAGTTCCATTTCACTAATTTCTCTGGCAGTACAATCTTCTGGTCCAGATTCGACATGAATTTTTAACATAAAAAGCAACAGGGAAGGAGATGTAGGTACACATTTGTCTGACAAAAAGAAGCCCCACTCCCAAAAAGGGTGCAAGTAGAATCCCTCTACCTTCACCCCTGTGCAAGTCCTCTGGTTGGTTGGTTATTTAACATTTGATACATAACACAATATCTGCTTACATGGTTTCTCAGAAAGTGGTATTCCACCTGGTGTGAAAGGCCGATATCAATTCTGCACGTATTTATGCATTGAAAATGCCACAGAAGTAGTTCCAATGCCAATCTAAGCATGCCTCATGTGGGTAAACAACAAGAATAGGTTCACAATAGAGGGTATGAATGAAAAGGTTACAGGTTGTGTATAACCAGAATCCAGTGGTCCTAACAATGCATACATGGCATGAAAAGTTGCTGTGTCCTCTTGTATTCATAGTCAAAGAAAGCAGCTGTGGGAGAGGCTTTGTGTTTGCATCAGATTGAAGGGATGGATTTAACTTTCCTAGCATTTCTCATTCAAAAATATATATTTTTATTAAAGGGTCCATCCCATTTGGAGACAGATTTAAAGTTGAGATGCAAGATGGGAATAATGGAAATTATCCATACAAAAAGAGATGATGAATGTAGGGGTTGTTAATCCTTATTCCTCTACATAAATCTGTCTAGATACCAGTATTCTGGTTCCCATCCTAATAGGATTGTATCAAAGATTGAAAATCCTAAAATCTAAATAGGGTTTTTGAGGCATGAGAAGGGGTAAATGCTCCAATAAAGGGACAATTTGCTACAGACCTTCCACTCACAGAAATGTATTGGCAGGAATGTTGCAGAGTAATAGACTATGAGTGATTATTGGCATGAAATGTTTTATTAATCAAATCTAAATTTCTTATGAATTTATTTTTGAATAGATCAACATTACCATGGATTTGTTTATTGTTGATTAATTGGAAAATGTTTAGTTTGCATATCCTGCTTTTCATTCTATATATTATTTGAGAACTCTTTGTTACAAGCATTTAAGTACTGTACTTGAAACTTGAGCTCCTCTGATTGACTCTGGAGGCTGGGGGCACAATTTGTGAGCAGGCCCTGGGGCAGGTCAAAAGCCCCATATCAATGCCTATACTTCTGTGCCCGTCCCCTCCCCACAACATGCCTCTGGCCCACATGGAAAAAAAACTGCCCTGTCCTGAGTTGTGCTGAGTTGGGGGGTATGTGCCCTCCCTACCAGTCAACTGTGCTGAAGGATATTGTAGTGTTTTCTGCTACGGCATCCAGTTTCCAGTGCAATGGGAAGGGGGTGAAAGAGTAAAATTTATCTAAAGAATTCTTATAAATATTCACCCATGACATGAGTTTTTCTAGGGCGTTAACCAGCACCACCTACCTCTTCTTTCTTACAAGGTGCTCAAGAATCAATCCTACATAGAGCAAGAGGGGTAGTGGCTCTGGGTGTGTCCATTTGAGTGCGCACATGTGGCTTGTGGCGCTGCAAAGCTGTCTGAGGCACTGCAAACTGCACGTGGTACACGTGCAACTATTTGCCACACTGCCAATATAGCAGCTTGGCACCACAACGTGACACTGGGACATCACAGAGACAAAAAAACCTGCTGCTAAAAAAAGGGTGCAACTTATATGGCAGCAGCGCGCACCGCCAGAAATGAAGCCTGGCTGGCCGGAGACACACACTGGCTGGCGGCCAGGCTCCAAGCAGCTGGAGTGGCACTGCTGCTGCCCTAGGAGGCCTCCAGCTAAGGCTGCTGGGGCCCCAACACCACCCTGGTCAATTTGCTGTGTGCCAGAGTGCACAGGCAGGGGCGCAACCTGGGACAAAAAACTTGTGCTGCTGCAATTTGTGCAGCAGAAAACGCACCCACCTGCACATGTGTGCTCACCTGGACCTCTGCTTTATGCGGGTTATGTACAAATTCACTCTAGTGCGATTAACCTTTTTATACCAAAAATGTGTTATATGTGAGGTAAATACGCTCTTATGTGATCGGTGTGGTGGAAGCTCAGTCAGCTGCTTTCTGCAGTGCACTGTGGGATTGATGTGCACCAAAATATAGTCTTCTGTGTGGATCTGTGTGCCTTGCTTGCTTATTGTCTGCAACACAGGTTTCAGTAGTTGCCATCCCCATGATGATAATGCCCTGTGCTTGTGTGTACTGGGGGTCATCATTGACCACAAGATGAACATAAGCTTTCAGTGCAATGCTGCTGCTAGTAAAGTGAGCAAAATGCTGGCTTACATCCATAGATGCTTCTCAAGCAAATCCTGGGATGTCATTCTCCCCTTGTACTCGAGCTTGGTGAGGCTGCAGCTGGAGTACTACGTCCAGTTTTGAGCCCCACAAATCAAAAACCTTGAGAGTCCCGAGAAGAGCCATGTGCATGATCACAGGTCAGGAAAACAGACCTTACAATGACAGGCTGAGAGTCATGGGGCTCTTTAGACTGGAAAAGCGCAGGCTCAGGGGTGATCTGGTGGCCATCTATAAGTTTATTGGGGTGACCACCAGTATCTGGGGGAACGTTTGTTCACCAGAGCGCCCCAAGGGATGAAGAGGCCGAATGGTTATAAACTACTGGCAGACTGTTTCAGGCTGGACATAAGGAAAAATTTCTTTACTGTTGGAGCCCCCAAAGTCTGGAACAGCCTGCCATCAGAGGTGGTTCAAGCACCTACATTGAACACCTTCAAGAGAAAATTGGATGCTTATCTTGCTGGGATCCTATGACCCCAGCTGACTTCCGCTGGACTCAATGATCTTCCGAGGTCCTTTCCAGACCTAATGTCTATGAAATCTATGAAGTCTGCTGTTGGCAAGTACCAAAACTGTCTTGTAAAAGTGGCAGAAATGAGTCTGGGGGTCACTTCAGTTGAGGTCTTGGAGCATATCCCTATCTGTTACATTGTAAAGTGGGTTCCCTTTAGATTAATTTGCGGGATGCACCATTTCCCAGGAACACATGTACAGCATAAAGAGGGGGGAACCTGTATATACTTTTTGGGTTCCTGTTGGCTCCCAAGAAACAGTAATGGACCCCTATCCGTATCTCTGTACACAGTCCTTCAGTAGCTACAGCCAATGTTTCTTTATTATTTTGGGTGCAAGAATAACGCCTGACGCTTCCCATCAGAACTTAGGTCCAGCTTGCACAGGGGCATGGACAGAAGCCTGTGTTTGGTGGGGTCCTGGCCCTGAGATCCGGCACTGCGTTGGCCAGGGCTTGGAGCTGGGTGCTGGTGGAGTGCCAGCCAAGAGCAGGGCATGTTGGGGTCTAGCTTTTCAGAGCAGCCCTGGGAGTGGGGTGGCCAGGACCCGGTTCCAGCAAGGACTGGGCTTGGCTCGGGGTCCTGGGCAGAGGAGGGAAGGCCTGCACTTGCACCCTGCCCAGGGCAGGCGCTGCCCCGAAGAGTTGAGCTCCGGCGGCACCTGGTGAGCGCCCCGCGGCGCAGGAGCGGACGGAGGGCAGCGCCATGCTGG
>JAGPOW010000261.1:83723527-83777087 GCA_030014935.1 Caiman crocodilus | reverse complement strand
CTGGAGGCGGGGGTGCAGCCGCCTGCCTCCCCCTGCGCGGGGCCGGGCCGGGGCGGGAGCCGGCGCTTCGCCCGCCGCCACTCCGCGCGCTGCTGCTGCGGGAAGCCGCTCTGGGCTGGGATTAGCAGCCGCCCCCTCCCCGCTCTCTTCCTCTCCCTCCTTCCTCCTGTCTCTGCGCGGCGGCGGCGGTAAGTGCTCCCCGGCCGCATTGTGCTCCGGGAGCGGCTCGCCCGTCTCGGGGGCTGGGGGGCGGCGGGGTTGCTTTGTGACGAGCCGGGGAAGCCCCCGCTCCCCCTCTGCTGCAGCTGCCTGTGGGGAACCCCCTGCGCCCCCTCGGCTCCGGCCCCGCGCCGGGGCTGCCCCTTCCAGCCCTTCTTCCCTCACGGGGCTGCGTCGCCTTTGCGGAACGGGGCACTGCCCTCCGTGGGGAGACGGACCCCGCAGGGCCCGGGGGCGCGGCGCGAAGCCGCATGCAGCGGGGAAGTGGAGAGGAGCCCCCCCCCCGGAGAGGCTGCCTGAAAAAAAGCCTGGATTGATCGCCCCTCCTTTACCTGCTGCTGCATTGCTCCCTGCTCAGAAGGGCTGGGGGGCCTTGGGCAATTGCCAGCTGTCCTTTTGCCTGCTTACCCATCAAAGGGTTCACCTCTGCCCCTGCTTGCGAGCTATCATCCCAAGCTCGCTGGGACCCCACAGCATCTCCTAAGGATGCTATGGATACACGCTTGCATTTTGCTCTGGGGTTTTTTAGTCTCAGCCTGGGTACTGATCAACCACTACACTTGCCTTTTGCTCTGGGTTTTTTAGTCTCAGCCTGGGTACTGATCAACCACTGCACTTGCTTTTTGCTTTGGGGTTTTTAGTCCCAGCCTAGGGACTCATCCACCACCGCATTCAAATATCGTTTTGTAAGGTCCTAAACACTAACTGAAAAGGCGGTGGAAATTCAGAGCTGCTTGGTTTCCCCCCTGCTGGAGGCGGGGGTGCAGCCGCCTGCCTCCCCCTGCGCGGGGCCGGGCCGGGGCGGGAGCCGGCGCTTCGCCCGCCGCCACTCCGCGCGCTGCTGCTGCTTTGGTAAGCAGCCAATATTGCAGGACCATGTGGAATAGGACCACCGAAGCACAAGGCATTTGGAGCTGCACTTAGGGAACCACAAGGGAGGTCTCATTTGTGCTATTCTGCTAGAAATGAATGCGCCTTTATTGCTTCAACGTGGTCTAGGAGCAGGGAAAGCATTCTCCTGACCTTCACCAGGAGGATTTTAAACTGATTTGCGTTTTTGCGGAGGACTGGTGATTATTCCATTTGGGATTTGATGAGTAGGATGCTCAGGCATTCAAAGCGTTTCCAGAGCAAATTTTGGAGCCCATGCAAATCTTGCATGGATTTGGTCGTCATACAGCCACTTCAGAAATTTCTGAAAAGGTAGAAAGTCATAACACTTTTTGTTCTGGAAAATTATTCTCCTGCATATTTTGAGGAGGCAAATTTATATAAATCCATAGCTGCCTTGTGGAGGGAAGAACAGCTGATTTATGTAATTGTGTCTTTTGATGAGTACAGCTAATGATCCCAACCTATAAATTACCTTATTATGGTTATTTTTTAATAAGATTTATATTTTTATTTGAGCTTTGAGGAGAGAGTAATGTTGAGTTACAAACATTTTTCAGGAAATACTTTGATGTTGGTTAAGCTTATTTTATCCATGTTGTTTTTTCTCATTTATCAAACATGTTAATAATAATAATAATAATAATATAATCTGCCATTCAGATTATACAGTAGTCAGCTGTAAAGATGGCAACTAGATCTGTGAATGTATCTGAGATACAGTCAGTGCTCTTCAAAAGTTTCTTCTAACTTGAAAGATACTAATATTTTAATCATATTTGTTCTGTTAAAGTAAGGAATTAAGTACAGGTGGTATCTTGAAATAATTATAGTGTCATTAGTTGTTGTTAAGTATTTAATTTATGAGATTTTTTTAATAGGACCCACTCTATTTCTTTACTTCTTTTTGCACTGTTTACTTCAATAATTCTGAAATTATATGAGGAAAATGGAAGTCATGTCATCAACTACTGAAAACAAATATCAGCAAAAATCTTGCTTAATAAATGGGTAGTTGGGTAATTTTATATATAATTCTGAATTACAAGATTTTTATTCTCAGCAGAACTGGTTGTTTGATACTATTCTTTTGTAGTGACTTTGTTATTAGAGTCCATTCTAGTCTCTTGTGTTGGATGGATACTTTTATCATGTATACGTAAAGAAAGAGTAATGTTGCCTTTGGTAAGGACAGCCATATTCAACCTGAACTAGTTAAAGTATCACCTGGAAATAAGTACAAGTGTAGTGTGCATATATTGAATCTCAGTTCTTCACCAAACAGCATTTGAAAATACCACCCATAGAGCTTCATGTTGTGACTTTCATTCTATGGATTTGTATAGTATCCTGAATCAAGTTTCACAGTAATGAAGGGACCTAATGCTGCCAGAACTGTAGCACCATTTTGGGAAGAAATAGAGTGCGAGCTCAAGGATATGAGATGTTTTATCCAACCATGATCTTTATAAACTTTTTTTTTTTTATAGTTCCTGTGGTATTATCTTCCAAGATCTAAGACAGATTTTTCTGATAAAATTCACATGTTTAGTCCCCTGTTAATTCCTACTTCTGGACCCTGCACAAAGTTTAAATATAGACACCCACATAGGGAGATGCCCATGAGAACTAGAAAGTGAAATACTTTCCCTTTGCCTAGGCCAGTCAAGAATACAAGTGTATCTACTCTTTAGCTTCTAGTAGTCTTCTCTGGCACCTTCCTCTTCTGTGGAGGCATTTTAACTAATGGGCCTATGCCCTTGCTGTCCTCTAATGCTTCCTCTGTATTATTTCAAAGAAACTGTATCTCTGTTGTGTATCCTGTCTCCTTGCATGGTCTCTTCAGAACTTAGATCACTTCTTTTTGGTCTTGTATTTAACCTAATTTTTTAGATATGAATCTATAAAATAAATCTTTGATAAAAGGTCTTATTTTCTTCATCAGGCAGTTGTTTGATGATCTGTGGAATACTGGACTAAGCTATGTATGAAAACTGAAAGAACTCCATTTCTATAATTTCTTTTTATTCTGCCTCTGGGAAGGATAGATCTTTGTTCTCACTTTTCACAGAGCTTTCTTGACTAAAGCTTTTTTTATGCCCTTCCAGAGGATTTGAATATGAAATAAGCTATCCTGGTTTTTTTCTAATAGAGGAAGAATACCTTTTTCTTTTTATATTGATATTGGATGTCCACATTTCTGTTGGGGATATCCAAGCAATAAGCCCAATGATAACTGGTTAGCTTACCTGTTATCATTTAGCACAGGGCGAGGTGCAGTCTGGTGGGGAAGGGAAGCCATGCAATGTCCCAGGAAGAACCAGAAGTTGGCAGGGCAGGCAGGAGGGAGGAGAGTCAAAGGGAGACTAATACCCCCCCACAGCCTTCCATGAGGTTAAAGAGGAAAAAAATGGGCACCCTAATGACTTGCCAAATAAGCAATTAGCTGTTGGTTCACAGGTGTGGCCCTCCCTCCCAGCACATAGCTTCAGGTGAACTGTGCTGTCTGATGGGGCTTGCCACCCTCTCCTTCACAGTGCCCCCTTCAGGCTGCAAAGGGCCCTTGGAGCAGCTCTCAGCAGCAGCTGGGTCTGAGCTGCTGTATGATTGGTAAACTGTTTAACTGATACAATTAGAGTAGGTTGAATAGAAAAATTTTAAAATTATATTTACATCACTAGTTTCTGTTTCTATATGTACTGAATAAGTATTCCCAGCAGTGACAATATTCTCCCTATCATTTAAAGTGTAGGAGAGTCTAGACCAGTGATATAGAACTTTCCCAAAAAAGTTTTACACTATTGTTTTCTTGAATAAAGCAGATTTATAGAATCAGAAAAAACATGGACATATAGTAGAGTTCAAACTGAAATACACCTCTCACATGAATACTTATTTTTTTTATTTTTACTGGGTAGTTCTAGCAAATTTCAACAAGGAAGACAATTAGTTCTCTCTTTTTTTCCGTGTGCAGCTTATGTAGCAAAAGGCCCCACAAAAGGATGTGAAATAACTATTTAAGATGTTCCCATAAGCTGCTGGTGTACCAGTTCTCTCTGGGCATACTTCCAATTCTGCTGCCTATGACATGGCTTTGGATAATTTGAAAACATCTGCTGGTGTAACCACTCAGTGCAAATCCCAGCCATCATTTATGGCCCTATAATTGGAAGACATGCTAATTCTGAGTCTGGCCTTCTCAAACTTACCTTGTCCTTGTGGCAAGGTGTTTGTTCTGCACTCTCTCAAACTGTTTAGAATGCTCTGCAATCATGGAATGTAATTCTGTCCCAGGAATTCTTTTTCTGGAATATGCTTTGGTGAGAACTTTCTTGATACCTGTTCTTTGGGAATATTTGCCGTTTCTCTCATTTCAATACCTGCCCAAGAAGCCATCATCCCATTTGAAAACAGTCATATTTGCTACGAGGCCTACTAAGCACATGTGACTTCGCCTAGCTATTCACTGTCTTCTAATAGGTAGCAAGCTTCCTTCTTTCTCCTTAAAAACTGAGGAACAATAATTGACAGGTTAGAAACTATTTTTAAAGGTACTCAATAAACTTTTTGGAGTTGCCCTTTTCATATAAGAGACTTTATCATTCTAGTTCCTTGTCATAGGCTTGTATGCGTGTCAGTGTTAGAATTTCAGATAAATGTGGAGTCTCATAGTTCCTCAACCATCTCAAACTCAGACCAGTGCATACACTTGTTATCCCTCTAATTTCTCAGATGTAAGCAAACTGGGGATCTGAGAGCTTTTCTGGACTTGTGAACATGTATATGATAGAAGAACTTCTAATGCATACTGTTTTTCCCATTCAAATTCTGAGTTGTGGTTTCTACACTATGTTTGGATCTCAAAAGGTGTGTATTGCCAGTTCAGATCTCTCAGATGCACAAGTCTTGTCCCCCCCTATATAAAAAGACTAGGGATGGGGACAAGGTTATATGCCTACCTGTCCTTTCCAGAGTTCCATGAGCCCTAGCATAAGCTTAAACTGGTATAACATGTTGGTGTGTGACAGTTCCCAGCTTATACCTCTGAGGAGGGACTAAGATAAAAATATCTGTGGTAGAGTTTATATTACATAGAGTATAAGCAGTATAGTGCTTATGCTGGCTGATATACAGCTTATCCCCAGCTGAGGATAGTTTAGGCTTTTTTTCTATCTCAGCCTAGTCTTAGAAACCTGCTTTGAAATCAAGTTCTTTTAGGCTTGAGTTTAACAAAGAGGTGGTTTAATTTAGAAAGTACCGTAGCTAGTAAGATGGCAGCCCGGTGTTGTTTTTTTTTTTTTTTTTTTTTTTAAATTCTGCAACAGTGAGTGGAATTTCTTTGATGGATTTCCCTGCCAACGCTAATTCTACAATAGCATATGTACAGGTTCTATGCAGCTTCCTAATAAGTAATTTTAAAGACTGAACATGTAGAAATCTCCGACTGGGGATACAGTTACGTGGAGGGCCGTATGTTTTACTTGCTCACTATAAATTCATTTTTTGTGATGTCCGTAGCACTTTGATTAACACGTTGAGAACTGCTGTTTTTAATGTTCTCAATTTTTCTCTATTTTTCCGTGAGCAATACCAACCATCAGTTAATAAAAGCATGTTGAAGAGAAATGAAAAAGAAGGCAGGCTTCCATTTTCCGCTAAGTGGCTGCTTAAAAAGCTTTAGTCAACAGTACATTTATGCATAATTTTAAAGTGGTATTTACAGTTATATTGTTTCAGCAAGAGAATGAGGAGGTATCATGCCAATGAAAAGCACAGTTGCCCCAAGGAACTTGCAAATGTACAGGCAGATCATATATGTTGTGGTACCTTCTTCAATGGGTCCAGAACTTTTTCCTTTTGTGTGGTATTGAATGGAATTACTTTTCCCCTTTCAGGTGGTTTGTGGCCTGGGGAATGCAGAGTTCATTTTATGCTTGATAGAGCACAGAGACTACAGTTGTGTGTAAGCACTTCATAAGGATGTTGAAGGGTACTTGTTCTCACGAGCTTGTATCCACTCTCTGTCCATGGACCTATGTTGTAACTAGGCAAAATCTCACCGATCATTTACAACTCTCAGCAACTGTACAGCTGCTTTATGTCTTTGGTTTCCATTTTTGTGCCTTAAAATCCTTTAGAACTCAAATTTGTCCTTTAAGTTCTTACAAAAAGCAATCCTATTTTGTCTACTTGCTTGCCTCAGCAAGACCCAGTCCCCTTTATTTTGCTGAGTAAACTTGTGGTCAGTGAAGATAGTAATTTAAACACATTTTCTTGAATGTTCTTGGTAAATACCTTTATCTGGTGTTCAGTGTATACAGAAATGTTAGCCAAGGTTCTTTGGGTAAATGTGATATCTTTTATTAGAACAATTAAATACTTAGTAAAAACTGTCCTTTGCAAGCTGTTGGATACTATGCCTGAAGAAAGGTGTTTGTGCCCTAAAGCCTGCAACGAACAGTTTTCCCCAACTATTAAGTTGGCTTAATGAAAGATGTCACATCTTCCCAAAGAACCTTGTCTGCCTATGTCCTTAGACCAACTTGGCTACAACCAACACCACAGAAATATTACACATACTGAGCCATTTGGGGAGGGGGGAGGAGGGGAAGAAAAGGGGAAAAGAATGAGGAGAAGGTAGAATAACTATGAATAGGTAGTATTCTTGCTTTTTAGCATTGATTCAAATAAATGTGTTCCCAGTGTACTTTGTTATATATGTATAATATGTGCACTGCCACAATTAGCATTGACAATTGTTCTATTAGCTACTATGAATCCAAAAATATAGTATAAATGAAATATTTGTTCACTGATAACTGCCTCTACTAGTATAGGGAAATGTTTAAATTTACTTAAGAAAATGTTATTCTGAGTGGAAACAGGTGTTACTTATCTCGTCTTATCCCTTGACCACATCCATATCTTTATCCATATTAAAATAGATATTGGCTGTTGAAAACAAATTTAAAGAAATGGACATTGAAGAAGCCTTTTCTTTATACCTTCAGAATTTTTTCTTTCTGAGGGAGATGGGTAAAGCAAAAGTATTTATAGTAAAGATACTGATGTAGAAGTCAGGGAAGGCTAATGTGTGGTAAATGTACCATCTGGATGTCCATTTGTCCAAGGAATAGCATTTATAATTAACTACTAAAGATGTAGTGATAAAACTACGATTTGGTAAAATGCTGTTTACTACTTCTATTTTGTTTCTCAGGTTTCCACTTGAAAAACTGTACTCTGACCCTTATAGCTAGACCTAGTTAATTTGCAATTTTGGGGATTTTTCACAAACTATGAAATCCACAATTGCCCACAAAATCAATGTAAAAAAAAACTTAATAAAAATAAAATATTGTCTCCCCAGTGGGAGTCAGCAGTCCTCATTGCCTCACAGCCTACCCGGGAGGGGAAGGTGCTAGCTGGATGGGTGCCACCTTGTCCCTCCTCCTGCCCAGGGCCTCTGCACTAGTCAGTGGCAAAGGGTGGGACCAAACAAAGGGCAGCCAGCAGCCACGATGGCGGCCACCCCTTCATTTTTCTTCCCTCCCTGGGGCCTCTTGGCCAGCCAGCTACAAGGGTTGAAGCTGCTGGGAAGCACCCATGAAATCAGCTATTCGTTCTGTGACCAAGCCACAAAAATTCCTTTGTCTGGCTGTGAGTTAAGTAGGTTCCCACTCATAGTTACAACATATATTTAAAAAAAAAGACATACAGTTTAAGGTACAAGTTTTTATTTTCCAAGGAATTCTTTTGAAATGTCCATGTCATTTCAATTACTGTCTTTATCATGGAATTATAGTTGAATAACATTTCACATGGCATAAGATTTTAAATTAAGATGTGTTCATTTAACATGCTCCCATTTTTTTAAAATCTTCAAATCTATGCAGTGTTTGTTATACAAATAATTGTCTCTTCCCAGACATCTATGGTTTGCTCAGTATATTGTGAACTGTAGAATACTTGCATCTCTCCAGCTGAAATGTTGTCTGTGTTCTTCCAGGATGAGTTTTTACACTTTGTTTTAGAATGGGAGATGCATAGTAAAAGGGCATGAACAATGGCATATGTACATGAAAAGCTCTGTTATTTTTATTTGATCTGTTAAGTCATTCAGTCAGCAAATAAATTGAGTGCCACGCATATGACCAATTTTGCATTAAATAACAAATGGACTAGTGAACAGTCACCCTACTAACTCATAGGTATTATCAGCTTATTTTAGTTTAAACTATGTAGCAGCTTTTGACATATCTAACTAGATATATTTTAGAAATCAGGATCAGTCTGTAAACACAAAAGGGATATATGTAATCAGATAATCAGTTTTCAACTAATATTTATGCAGTTCTATAAATAAGAACTCTCCAATTAATAATAATCACATTGGTGGATTTAAACAAATATAAGTATCCTAAGGAGGAAAAGTTATATGCTTTCAAATTCATGTGGACAGAGACTCATTCCTGTGACTATTATAACATAGCACGTAAGGCAAAAACATGAAAATGTTCTGGTGTATTTGACTAGCTCTAGTTATTGACAAGGTGCCAGTAGTGAGCAAGGTTCTCATAAAACTAATAAAGCTTATTTTGAATCAGTCTGCATGCTTCTAGATCTATAAAGAGTAACTGAGAAAATAAGAAAAAGAGAAATTGGGGAGGAATATGCCACAAAAATCTTTCCAGAGTTTGAGACTGCACCTGACTAGTTCTTGATCCTGCATTCTTTTTAGTGGGAAATATTTTGAAGAAAAAATGTGCACCAAGTTCTCAGTCTTATTAAAATCAGGTGAATTTGTAATATGAGCAGCAGTTGATAGGTATCAGGACTGTACGAAGTGGCTAGCATTTGCTTTGGATTTGGATTCGGCCGATTCAAGGGATAGTAATTCAATTCCATGATTCGAATCACTGTCCCAAATCGATTTGGTAGAATCTGATTTGGAGATTCAGCCGCCGCTGAATCTCCAAATCAATCAGGCCCCATTCCCCATCCGCTCTCCCAGCCCTGTCAATGGCTGCCCTGCCTGGCCCCAGCCCTGCACTCACTGGCTCCTGCCAGGTGTGGGGGGAGTGATCCCTGCTGCCCCCCACTACCCTGTGCTGTACCCCTAGAAACCCTGATGGCCACTGCAGCACTGGTAAGTGCGGGGGTTTAAACAAACAAAAAAGGCCCACACTCATACTTTTTGTATAGGCCAGCATTACTTTTTCCCAATTGTGATTTATGGGTGGGTCATTTTATAATTCAAGACAGATACATCTGTGGATATGACATGAAAATTAAGCTGAAGTTCTAAATTCTGCTTAACATATTATCTCACCTATAACTTGGCCTAGAATATAATAATATTCCTGCCCTTTTTTTGAAAGGCAGCATGAAGGAAGAAAGCTCTTACCTTGTACCACAGGTTAATAACTTGAGTAGCAGCAGTAGGGAGCTGAGCCTGCTGCCAGCCCTGCATGCTGGATGGGGTCTGTGGACTGTGATAGGTCTGATCTGGTAGGCTGGGGTTGGGGCCATGGCTGTGTACTGGATCTGGCCATGGACTGACCTCACATGCTGGGGTTGAATCTGAATGCCAGGTCTGGCTGTGGACTTGACCTCATGTGCCAGCCCAGTCAGCCAGAAGAGACAATTCTGGGGCTATGCATGGGGCCCTGTCATCCAGCTGAAGTGGTACCCTTTAGATCTAGAAATCTGGTATTGGAGTAATGGTGGCAGCATTAATTATCATGGATCCCAGAGCTGAGATAGTTAATGCTGTATCTGGTCCCGCACTGCCATATTTGCAGACCTGTGGGGATCTGTATTCTCACATATGCACACCCCAGTTTCCCCCAGCTTGTTTTGCTGGGGGGAAGGGAAAAGGGTGTGTGTGCTTTGTGAGAAAATGTAGTTTGTTCCATGTCCAGTGTTACTTTCACTGCATACCCAGTAAGCATGGATCAGCAACAGGGATAATGATTATTGAATATGTTAAAGATGAGGTTTCCTTCTCTTATATTTTGCAGTTTTATTAAAGCAGGATGGAATTTGGGGTTAGGTAACCTTTCTCAGCCAAGCAAGGGGTGAGTTTTTCACACCTGTAACCTCCATTTCTTCTTGGGCTATACAGAGCTTGAGACTCCTCTTTGGAAAATCTGTAGTGTACAGAGAAAGAGTAAAGTGAGGCTTGGCATTAGGTTCAAGGGGAATATAAGGAGTACCTTTTCAAGAAACAGAGGAGCTTATTTTCTCCCTGGAAAAAGAATGGAGCCAGGGACAAACTGTGTCTGAATTTCTTCCCAGGGCTGCTTCTGGAGCAGGGCACTTTTGTGTGTTGCCCCTTACTCTGGCCAAAGGCTGTCTAGCCTTTCATAGCAGCTTCTTCATACTACCCCATAAAACACAAAATCTCAATGTTAGTAATTAACTCCTTTATTATGACTTTTAGTATCTTATTATTGTCAGCCATACAGTGTCCTTGGACACTTCCATTCCAAAGAGGTGAGAGAATTTGCTGGGTTTTTTTATTGCTCATTCTTGTAATAAAAACAGTAGTTTGGCAGTGGCAGAGAAACACTAGTTTTAAAGAATTTTGTGTAGGCAGATGTGTGCCCCATACAAATTGTAAATAACTATTTTGTTATTTAGTGTTCCATGATGTATGATTGAATTTTAAAAATATATATTGACTACATTTGTACTGTGCAGCCTAATATGATAAAGCTTTTTCTACCACCACTAGAGGAACCCAATAATTTATTACAACAATTTAGGTTTATAGATGTGATTCATTCAGTCTTATCAGATATAAAAACAAATTGGCTTACATTTGTGTAGCAAGTTATTATTCAAAGCCAGAGCTGAAGGTGTTCTTTATATTATGTTTAAAGGGGCACCAAACACACTTTTGGTAAGAAGAAATATGTAAAATTTTCTAAGTAAACTATCAAAATGGTCAATAGCCTGCGTCTTAGTCTAAGTAATTAAAAGTCCATTCTTGTATCTTATCAAATGAATAGTGAATCTCTAACATTAGTTTCAGTCCTAAATTATATGCTGTAACACATAATATTTATAATCCCAGTGGTGCTCAACTCTTTGGCCTCACATGGGGTCAGTCTGCAGGCTGGATTAGACCCCTCATGCCAAGATCAAGCCCTGAGGCCCCCTGCATGCCACATTTGGGTTCCATGGCCCTGTGCCAGTCCTGAACACCAGGATTGGACCCTGAGCATCCAACCTAGTATGCAGGGCCCAGTCCCACAAGGCTCCCCATGGACTCATGGAGAACTCTGCAGGCCACGTGACATAACACCAGGGACTGAATTGCCTGCAGGCTGGGGTTGAGCATCCCTGTGTAATTCAAATATCTGGTCCAAATAGTTAATTCATCCTTACTAGGATTATTTTAAGGCTAACTGCCTCTGGTGTATTGTACATAAGACTAATAATAGATATCCCACAGTATAATGAACAGAATTTTTTAAATGAATGAAGGAAAGTGTGTATTGTATTCTTTGAAATCTCTCTGAAATTAGGTAAACAAGACAAACAAATGCTCCTATTTTACTTTGCTGTCTGAATTTTATGATAAGTGACAGGGTTTTGTTACACACTGTACTTACTGCTGCTCAAATGTTGATCGGTGTTAGTGCTAGCTTGAGTTGGGAGCAGTCGCATCTGAAAGCTAAAAGCTCCCTCACCTGCTAGCTGTGACTTGCCACTGGAGGGCTGGTGAGCAGAGACTGGACTGGGAGCTGTCTGGTGAGCCAGGATGGGCTTCTATCCCTGCTCTAGGTCGGGGTATGTGAGATGAGTTAGGGGGTGGGGTGCGAACATGAAGCTGATGGATATTGAGTTAATGGAATGGGAGGTGGAAAAGAAATGAGGGTGAGGGAAGGTTAGTGAAATGAAGGAAGTCAGCCACTGAGGGACAAAATAAAAAGTTAAAACATTTTTTTTAAAGAAATGAAGAAATAAAAAAGGTCTCATGTTTTAATAAATTGGGATTTGGGATTGGGGTATGGGGGTGCTAGTCATGCTTCTTGGGGTGGCTGGGAGGTGGGAGCAGTAAGGAAAGGTGCTTTTGGGGGAGCTCCTGCCCCAGGCCTGTGAGGGAACTTGCAGTTCATGGGGATCCAATCTGGTCCCCTACCTTGTTCCCCTTGACCCCCCAGACCCTGCTCCTGGACCCTGCATCCGTGGATTGTGACCTGGCTAGCTGCCATGTTCTCTGCACACTGTTTGTATTGTATTGCACCCCTGGAGGTAGGAAGGGGGATTTGCTTTGGTGCCAGAATTGCCTTCTGGGTAGTAGAGTTCAGGGAGTAGAAAGTTTGTTCATAGAGAACAGGAGGGTGAGGTATGGAACACTGCATCCTGGGATGCTGGAGGACTGAGCAGCTTGGGTGGTTCATCTATGGGGAGTGGCCACACATTAATGGAACATGACCTGGATAACACAGATATAAATAATCCTTGCTTGAAGTGGTGTAATTTTAAAGCTACCTAAAGTGTAGTTGAAACTAGTTTCAGTTGTTAATATGTATGCAACCCAGGAGTTTAGAGTTCCAGAAACCATGTAAAATTAACGTGTGAAAAGGCCCATAGATTGTTGCCTATAGACTTTTTTTTCAGTTCCATAAAACTTTTGTTGTTTCTTTGGTACATTTCATATTATCTTTATCCTAGTTATACTCAGCAAACTCTTAGTTATCCTCAGTGGAGTTTCATTCAGTCTGTATAGATACTGAAATATCTTAGTGTGCCTAACTGCAGTAAATGTAGTTTCAAAGTATTTTCCCTGAGCACTTTTTGTGGAAATCATGTAAAAATACTCTCTAAAAGTTGGATTGATTTGGTTGAATAGGATAAATATTTTTTTAAAAAGTTTCCCCATAATATCAATATTTATTTGTCTGTTTTTTAACCAGCTCTGCCTCTGTTAAACATGAAGATTTGAGGAAACAATTCTGCTGAAGAGATTCATGGTCTAGTCCTAATATCAGGAGAGGTCTGACCCTGTATTCTTCTGCACTCAGAATCCATCAATTTGAGTTAAAATCCCATTGAAAGCTTCAAGAAAGTGCAAATTACATCGGTACTACTTCATATTATATGGAAAAGGTGAGGTTTGCTTCTGGTGTATGGTTCCTGAAGTAAATGGAGTTTTACCAAGGGTGAATTTGGCATTTAGTGATAGTCAAGCAGGTGTTAATTTAATGTGGTATCAAGTCAGCTCTTCTGTTTTTCCAAAGGTTTAACTTCTGGCATATATTTGGTTGTGTAATTCTTTCCTTGTCCAATGATTTCCTAAAAAAAAAAAAAAGGGGAAGAAAGGAAGTTTACAATTTCCCAACTAATGGGAAAACTTCACTTTCTCTAGAAGCTTTAGTGGCTGTGCCAGAGAAGAATTTGGCCCTAGCCTATTCAGTAGGTGTCACATTATGCATCAGAGTAGACTGAGATTAAGACAAACAAGGATGGAATGTGTAATGGAATCATTTCCCCTTCAGTGTATTGAATTCCACAGTATGGCAAATCAACTTTATCATGCAGACTACAGTAATAAGATACATTTATTATCTCCTTGGTGACTAATAGCATATTTTTTTCTCCCGGCAGCTTTAAAGAAATGTTTGCTTTTTGGTACAACTATATTTTTAGGGTGATGAATTTGAAACAACTATGTACTTGGTAAAAGGAAAAGGATTTATATATCAATTATGACTTAAAACAGAAGAAACACTATGTATTTTGTTTCTTCTGTAGCTGAGTTGTAAATTAGAACATTTTTCATAGTTTCATAGTTGATAGGGTCAGAAGGGACCTGAGCAGATCATCAAGTCCGACCCCGTGTCATGGGCAGGAAAGAATGCTAGGGTCAAATAACTCTGGCTAGGTGTCTATATAGCCTTCTTTAGAAGACCCCCAGGGTACGAGCGAGCACCACTTCCCTTGAAAGTTGGTTCTAGACCCTAGCCGCCCTGACTGTGAAGTAGTACCTCCTGATATCTAGCCTGAATCTACACCCTGTCAATTTATGGCCATTATTCCTTGTTACTCCCGGTAGTGCCTGGGGGAACAGGGACTCTCCCATTGCCTGCTGGTCCCTCTTGGTCAGTTTATAGAAGGCCACCAGATCCCCTCTCAGCCTTCTCTTGTTGAGGCTGAACAGGTTCAGGTCCCTTAGCCTCTCCTTGTACAGCCTTCCCTGCTGCCCCCTGATCATGCAAGTGGCTCTCCTCTGGACCCTCTAGGTGCTGTCCACATCTCTCCTGAAGTGTGGCACCCAGAACTGGATGCAGTACTCCAACTGTGGCCTGACCAATGTTGCACAGATAGGGAGGATCACCTTGGACCTGCTCATTATGCATCTGTGGATGCATGATAAGGTACGGTTAGCCTTTCTGACCGCGTCCTCACATTGTTGGCCCATGTTAATCTTGGAGTCATTATTGACTCCAAGATGCTTTTCTGCCTCCAGATTCTGTGACCTGGTCAATTTTCTCAAAGAGCTTTTCCAGGACCAAGGTAAGACTAATTTGTCTATAGTTTCCTGGGTCCTCTTTCCTCCCTTTTTTGAAAATAGGCACCACATTGGCCCTTTTCCAGTCCTCTGGCACCTTGCTGGAGCACCATGAGTGCTCATAAAGCTGTGCCAGGGGTCCCGCAATGACCTCTGCCAATTCCCTCCGCACTCTGGGGTGGAGTATTAAAGGGTACTTTTTTCAAATTCAGTAGTAAAAACATAAAACAATATAAAAAGTATAGTACAAAGTATCCAGCATTCCTAGGGCTGTGCAAAGTTTCAGTCGATTTGGTGGAGATTTGGCCCAATTCAGTGGCTAAATTACCAAATCTGAATCGAATCAGGAGACCCTTTAATCTCTCCAAATTGAATCGGAATTCTCTGAATTGATTCTGAGAGATTCAACAAAATTTGATGATTTGGATATAGACGCAGATTTTAAATATTTTTCCTATATATCTTAAGGTAACAGGAGGCTTGTGAATGCTGAGATAGTGGGGTGGATGGAGCATCCCACGGAAGCGCAGGGGTCTCATGTACGGCAGCAGACCTGGAAGTAG
Organism: Caiman crocodilus; assembly: GCA_030014935.1. Taxonomy (NCBI): domain Eukaryota; kingdom Metazoa; phylum Chordata; order Crocodylia; family Alligatoridae; genus Caiman; species Caiman crocodilus. The sequence continues at coordinate 83,761,889 of JAGPOW010000261.1, read as the reverse complement.
ACAAGAAGCATTTCTGGTCACTTCCAGATCTGCTGCCAAGCACACGGTGCGGGGGGAGGGGGGTCCTCCCTGAACCTCCCCGGCTCAGTGACTGGTGCCTCCTGGGTCTGAGGGGGCACCTGAGGTCCCCCCACAAGTAATTGCCAAGCCAGAGGGGTGTGAGGAGCCCCCCTGCTCACTTGGCGGTGGACTTGGAAGTGGACTGGAAGTATTTCTGGTCCACTTCTGGGTCGCCACCGAGCAAGCAGATGCTGCATCTGCCCCAGCATTACAGCGTTCACAAGCTGCGCCTGGTATCTTGAGGTACATAGAAAAGACATTTAAAGCTGTGTCTATGGCCAAATCATTGATTCTCCGAATCAGTATCAAATCTCCAGATACAGATTCAGCCAAATTGAATCGGGAACAGTGATCTGAATCAACTAATTGAATCACTGTCCCCGAAATCCAAACAGAATACGGTCTGCTTCATACACCCCTAATCACTGCCTTCGATGCTTAAAATATTTGGGATTTTATTTATGAAGGCAATTCCAAAGTGAATTTTGTATTTTATAAATTAGTGGTACTTAGTGTGGCCTGCAGGGCTGGATTCCACCCATAGATCCAAGTCACCCAGTCTCTGGGGCTCCCTGTGTCTTGGAAAATTTGGTAGCAGAGGAGCAGTGACAATGTTAATTGTTGAGGCTTTGGGAGCCCCATGGCAATTAACACTACCATCACTCCACTGTTGCTAAATTTTTGGATTCAGGGGAGCCCCATGCACAGGGCCACATTATTTGGCCTGCTAGACTGGGCTGGTGTGTAGGGTCAGTCCACAGCTGGGCCCTGCACATGGCTTTGAATTGGTGCACAAGTTCAGCTTGTGGCCCTGGAGCTGGTGCTCAGGATTAGACCAAGCACATGGGAATAGAGCCACTATGCAGCTCCAGACCAGGCATATGGGGCCCTGGACTGGTTGGTGTGCAGGACAAGTTCATGGCTGGATTTGGTGTGTGGCCCCACACCTGATCCAGGGCCTAGCATGTGGTGTGGTCAGACCCTGTATGCTAGATCCGTCTCGTGGACCAGCTGCAATTTATTCATCTGGCCTGTGTGCTGGAAAGATTAAAGAACCCCCTGTCACTGATGTGGGGCTGTGCATTTGGTCTAGCCATGAACCACCTCTGTGTGCCAGGTCCAGAGCACATCTTGGCTCTTTTCCTGTGTGCTGGGTCTAATCCTGCACACCAGGTCCAGGGCTGCAAATTTTCCCTGTGCACTGTTCTGGGAATTTTATGGTAGCAGGTTGCTTAAGTTAATTTAAATGAAAATACTACATTGATTTGAAAATGGTGAACTTAAAAACAATTATAATTTATAAACAAGCCATGTAAATTATCTTATTTTCTACATAACTGTGTAAAATATGTAATAAATAGAATGTAAGATGGAAAAAACACTCTCATTTTTAAGTCATTCATTAATCACAAAATTTATCAACTACACTAAATACAGTCTATTTATATTAACTCAGTTTATATTTGTATGAATCCTGTTCATACTTACTCTGAGGCCAGACTGTCAGAGGTGTTCAGATATCATTGTAATGAATACAGAAGTAAAGTCCTTGAAGTCAATGACAAAACTGTGATGGACTTGAATGGGGTAAGGATTCTATCCTATGATTTTTAATGCATAAAAAGAAGCTTGTCAGAATCCAACAGTAAAATATACATCTACTTTTTTTATTGTATGGAAATAGTTCATGGTTTGGTATAAATGTTACAATCCATAGCAGTCTGAATAAAAACTGTTGAATTAAATGGTTCACCCTGAGGTGAATGGAGAAACTAGCTTTTACATCTGCAGGGATTGGGCCCTCTGTTCATGTTTATTAAAGATCAGTGCCCCTTCTTAGAGTTTCTTTACTGATTAACATGTCACTATGTAATAAATGTATTTATTGAACTTCAGACAGAATATTTTTGAGAGTTTTAGTGTCAGAATTGAAACAGCAATACTAGTGTGTATGAGTAGCAAGTTTGGTTATGTGGCTCTGTGACGTGGGTGGAATTAACATGAAAATCAAGGTTATGCTGAAAAGGTAGGAAATAAGCCCTCAAATTTACTTTGTCAATAAATAAAACTAGTGTTGATTGACAAAATAAACACATTAACCCCCTCACCTAATTAGGTAAAAATTATGAACACATCCAGAAAACCACGTAACTTTGCCAAAGGACAATATATTCAGTATAAGATAGATGTATATAATAAAGCCTTCTAAGCTCTCTTAGCAGGATTATTGGATTCTAAGAAGACTAGTTTCTCATTCATTTTGAAAATGGTACCATTCTGTGACAGATATCAAACACCTCCCTGTTTCTGAGGTGGAAAACCAAAGGCTACACAAAATACTTTCTGCTGATACTTGATTTCCAGGTATCTAACAAGACAGACTTAAGTAGGGATCTACTCAAATTGCAATTTCACAGAAATCACAAAATTGGGTGATCTCCCTGGTGGGGAGCCAGCACTGGGGACCCAGCATTTTTTATTTAGCTCCCCCCCAGATTTCACAGAGAAGGGGGCAGGGGGCTGCCAGCATGAAGGTGAGCAGGCAAGATGGCTGCTGCCCCACTCCTTGCTTATGATTGGTTGAGAGGGTTTCCTGTCATGTAGCTCTGCTCCTCTCCACCAGTCAGTGGCAAGGGGTAGGGTGCATGATGGGTAAACTCCTCTCAGCCAATCAATATGGAGGGTGGGGCCACTGGGGCTTCTCAGCCAATCAGAGGTGTGGTGAGGCCCTGCCACAATAAGCCCACAAAATCAGCTTGCCACTTCCTCCAGTTTGGGACACCCCTACTTATAAGCAGCTTCCTCCTTTTCCAAAAACAGTTATAAAACAGCTTGTCTTAGTTCTAGACAATTAAGGAAATAAGTTGCAAAGTTGCTCTGTACTCTACATGTATTCCACTGACTTCATTGGGTCTTAAACACAAGCTTAAAGATATGTCTATATAGCACAAAAACACTGCTGTGCTACTTCTTAAATTGAAAATAACATAGCAGCAATAGTCCAGTGCTCCCAGATGCAGCTCTGCTTAGCCCATATGCAGCACCACATTAACATGCTATTCTGCTTCTAGTTTGGGAGCTAATGTACACTGTTCTAAAAAGAGCTCCGCACTCATAAGCTCTTAATGAGAACTGCTGGTTACTGAACACTTATGAAAATCTGACCCTTAAGCAATATTCATTTTAGTTTGTTTGTTTTTTTTATTCCTCAAAGCATTGTCCAGAGGCACTTGGTTGCCACCTTGTTTTCTTTGTTATACCTCTAGTGCTTGTGAGCCTCTAGTTATTCTTATCCGACTTAGATGATGTTTAAGCTGGTACTCATGCAAAAGGCATTTTTAACATATTGAAATAATGTGCAGGTGTTCACTCTGCATGCCAGTCTAGATTCAACTTATGAATATATTAGCTAGTGGTTTTAGACTTTTCAAAGCAACTAACTTAAGTGGAGTAAGAGTGAAGCAATATACTGTCCCCGATTTCTTCCAATCTTAAGATAAAAGATATCCTTGTGCAATGGGCTTGCATAGGTCCCATTCATGACATATGTCCCATATTAAAGGTGCTTTGAGGGCTTAAGTGCGGTTTAAATAGTGCCTGGTGCTTTCTGTGCAGAGATGATTTTTTTTCTCCCATCAGAATAAAATTCTGGTTTTTAGTCTAAATACCGGAAGATTAAGGTAGTGTATATATCTCTTGCTAAGGTCTTGTAGTAGTTAAGACTGTCAAACTCAATGTCAATTAAACTTCCAGGGGTGAAAAGTCAGCCAGCCTTCAAGAAGAATTTGCTAATTAAAGCAATGAATATTGCATTAATATTCCATTAGTCATATACGATAATTACACACTGATGGGCTGTCATTTTCAACCACATACAGAATAAGATCATAGATAAATTCTGCTGTTGATATGCACTTGTCAGATTTTGGAGCCTATCAACAGTCAATATTATGCATGTGTCTGCTATAACATTTCTGAATGACTCTTTCTGTAAACCTGTTATTTATTGCCACATTCCACACTTTGCCTTTTGATCTGATGTTTATCATTTGCTTCATTTAACTTCTTTTATACCTTTGACATTTGCCCCTTGACATTTTATTCTCTGGTTGTGCCTGTAGGGAACAAAGCTTCACTAGTCAAGAGATTTGGCAAAAGGATAAAGTGTGATATGTTATGGAGGAAGAGGAAACAAAGGGGAAATGAATTGTTTTTTCTTTTTAGGCATTAAGAAAAATCTTTAGAGTAGTGTGATTACTGAAATGTAATCCAGTACTGCCAGGGCTCTGTTTCCTCCCTTATTACCTCAGTTAGCTTCCCTGAGGGCATTTATTGCTTTGCATTGTTGTTTGTGCAGCCCAGTCCTGCGATTCTGAAGCTTCTGAAGGTTGAAGGGTAGAAACAGAGTAGGTATGTATCTGAGATCTCCGTCTTCTAAAGTGATTCTTGGGTCCACCGTTGTGGTGAAAATCCTGATTGCACAATTAGGAGCTGTTTTTTGCAGGAAAAGGGAGGTTTATGAACATTGTGTGCTGGGCATAGCATAACATAAAATTGCAGGCACCAGTGTAACTAAGGGTGGAGGGAGTGAATGGGACTGCATCCACAGGGTACTAACTTGGTTGAGGAGGGAGGTGCAAAAATAATAACCTTTACCACTGCCAACTGGCCCTGCTGTTACCTCTGGCAGCTGAGAGCCAAGCTGCCTCATTATGCATCTGATTGTGGTGCCAGACTGTTCTGCAGAGCCACTTGCCTACATCCAGTCAAGTAGACTTTGTGAGATGGATTTTGTTTCTTCATGGAGTCTCTTTAGCCCAAAGCCCATTTTCCTAGATTTAGCCTGGAGTTGAAGGTTCCCATAGGAAGGAGAGTTGTTATATTATTTTTGTTCCATAGCTGAAAGCAGAAATGTTACAATTTCTATGGGTGGATATGTTTGGGTAGACCAAACATTAAATGAAAGCTAATGTTGTAAAGTTACACCTGCACATGTATAACATCATGGGCAAACTTTCTTTCAAGTACTTGATTTTTCATTTGTATTGCTCTTTCAACACAAGAGGATGGGGATTGTTCAATATAAAGTACTATTTTCTTTTCGATGAAACAGATTGGGGAAAATAGTGTTACATCTTGCAGAATAATGCTGACTTCAACATAGGTTAAGAGCAGTGGTCAGATCTCTACAGCACAGACCTTTAACATGTGAACTAACAGAGAATAACCAGTTTTACCTACCAGTATTAGACTCTAACCTGTTTCTGTGGTCCAGCCATTAGTGAAGACTAATGTTTTGCACATGTTTTGCAAGTGTATGGAACAGGTAGCTGCTGATGGCAGACGAATGCTGCTGATGGCAGAGGAATGCTGAGAATCCTGAATTCTGTTTCAAGTTCTGGAGGAGAATGTGTTTCAGTGGTTCAAGGTCTTCTGCTATTGCTCCATCAGCTGTCCCTAACCTCTTCACTTATGCTTGTGTCTCCTACTTCCTATGTTCTGTTTCTTCCTAGTCTGTAGTATTGCTGAGACGGACTACCTAGTTTCTCTTTCAGTGCCTAGTATCAGTGACCCATATGACGCTGGTTAAGCAAATGCAGGAAAAGCCCTGCTCAGCTGCTGAATGGAGCATATTCAATCACCATTGTAGGAATGGATTATATGTAGTAAACATAGAGTGTTAGCAGAGTTCTGTTCACTTCCAACAACCTTCTGTTTATGTGCAAAATTTGTAAATGTACATGTGCAGTCAGCCTTGTATACACATTTAGGTGAATTTTCATATGGATAGTGTGTTGTTCTCAAAAGACCAAGGAGTTAAGCTTATAGAATGATAAAGCTTGTTTATTCAGAGAGTAGTGCTTTGTCTCCAATTCTGCTGTTCCCTCTTGCAATCCACAGGCAAATATAACAATTTATAACACTCTTAAAGGTATCCACACATCTTCCCCCTTTTACATGTAATGTATCCCCTATAATACTAACATTGGCAGTTCAGTTCAACCCATAGTTAAAGCACATTAACTGGTTTCTATTAGTCTTTGTATTGGCTCTTTAGCTCTAAGTGATCTTCTTAGTTACTCTACATTCTCCATCCTTATTGATTCAATTCTTATTTAGTTTCCTTGTTCAAATGTCTCTGAAAATGACACAGAAATAACCTCCTGTGTCATTTCTTGTTCCTTTGATGTTAGCTCTGTTTTCTTTGGTGAGTCTGGTGATGCTGCTTCTTTTCTCCCTTTTTTGAGCTGCAGGTGTTGTCAGTTTCCTCTTAACACCTGTCCTGCTGGTATAACTACTTTATAGGATCTGGGCTTGATGGGAAACTAGTGTTTTTTGTTTCCACATTCGTTCGTCTGAAGTAAGCACTGTATCTTTGTTGTGTAGTTGTGGGAACTCCCTCAAACCCCTTTTATAGTACCATTGTTTGAGTTTGTCAATTTTTTAAAAGTTTGCATGACTTGCTTCTGATTTTTGCAATCTTGTAATCCTGTATAGTTCAGCTTGTTCTGTTTTTTCCTCCAGTTTGTGCAGCCTGGCATTTTTATCTCAGCTGCTTGGCACATTCTAATGCCTTGCCTTTGCCTTGTTCAAATTAAGCTTAGGATTCTCTAGCAGTCACTTCCTAAGGCTTGTATCCCTTATATCCAACACTATTTGGTCTCCTTCTTTTAGGTCTCCAAAGTTGCACATGTGGCTCAGCAGTCTGAGGTCTTTGACAAACTCCTCTATTATCTCACTTTCTTTCTGCTGTCTCATGTGGAAAGTATACCAATCAAATGTTTCCTTTTGTTTGGGTTTACAATATTCCTTAAATTTTTATAACTGTGCCATCGGCTTTCTGTTCTGGACAGCTTGAACTCCTCTGAAATTCTGAGATGCTCCATTTTTTTGGTCTTTCTTTATACCCCACTCCTGGTATCATGTGTTGCTCTTAAAAGGCCAAGGAATTAATCTCATAAAATGATGAAACTTGTTTGTTCAGAGAGCAGTATCTTGCCTCCAGTTCTGCTGTTCCCTCTTGCAATCTCTGGGCAAATGTAACAACTTATACATATCACTGTTAAAGGTATTCACACAGGTAGTAAGGCATCCGTCTGACAGAGCAACCCCCTCAATCACGTTTCAGGCTCCTGTTCTACACAGTGGAAGTATAGCAGTGTCTCAGTGGACAGTTTTAAGAATCTAACATCCCCAAAAGTTTCATTTTTGATAATTATACTTATCGTTTCCTCTATCACCTTTTTAACTTAACTAGTATTAGGAGCTTAGCTGGAATGTAATGAAACTTACTTAAAAAATGGTAACAGCTGATCAGATTTTCAACAAAGGAATTGCTAAATTTGTCTGTGTGTTCATGCTTAAAAAGTTATTAAGATACTATCCAGAGACTAGCAGTTTTTAACTATTTTAACAGAATTTTGTAGCAAAAAGATGAAACCAAGTTAAACAAAAATCCTTACTTGGCATTTTAAAATGATGTCTAACTTGTTATACCTTCCAGCTGAGCTAAACACTAATGCCCACTGTATCAGCTTGCTCTAATCTTTCATCTGCTTTGTATGTGCAAATCTCATGCAAGTTAACAGATTTTATTGTGCATAAGGGTGTACTGAGAATGTCTCCACCAAAAGATGTACACATCTCTCCAATATATCACATCAATTCTTTTTTTCTTATATATTTGTATTTTCTTAAAAGCAAGTGACTGCAGCTGTGATGCTTTCCAGTTCTGTCTTTAGAGAATAGTTCAACATTCTACTCCTACAAAATACATACATCTTTCTCCCTGTCATCAACAGTAAAGTCTATATAATAGAAGTCTCTAATGTTCATTACCAGCATATTTCTTGTATCATGTTCAAAACTCAAAAGTTATTTCTCATAAACTGAATGCCATTAAATCATCATGACTTACTAATAACTACCATTCTTCATATGTGATATAAACTATAAATGCAGGAACTATTGTATTAATAGAACGGTGGCACCTGATGTTGTAGCTATTGGAAAAATACTACCTTTTTTTAATGGTTCTCATTTGTTCCATAATTATACCTGCTTATAAGATCACAAGAACTTATGAGAGAGCTCCTTCATTTACTCATTTGTGGTGGAAATGCCACCATGAACCAAAACTTGCCTCCAATGCCAGAGTGGAAGGAGAGGTGGTGACCACAGAATGCTGCTGAAGATCAAAGGCATGGTGACAGAGATGCTGGCACTAAAAGACCAGCCACACTGGTGCAGGAGTGAAGAGAAAAACAGCAACCTCAAAGCACTGCTGGAGATCAGATGTTTTCTCCTGCACCAGCATGAGTATGTTTTGTAGATGCGTGCTGATGTTGGTTCGTTGGTCAGCCCTCAGGGTGTGGGATAAAAGCACCACCAACCCACATTCAAGAAGGACCAGAAGCGAGGCCTCCTGACAGCCCATTGTGGCAGGAAGCAAACTAATGCCCTGTCAGGGGTGAGTGGTGGTAACCCCAAGAGTTGGGATGCCCTGCTAAGGCTGGCTTGGAGGAGGCCAGGATATGAACCTCTCTTGAAGCTGTGGATCACAGCCAAAGCTGATGGAGTGGGACAGTGGACAGAGCTTGTGGAGAGAGAAAAAAGGGATACTAAAACCATGAGTTGCCCCTGGGGGGAGAGAGAGCATCCTGAGGGAAGTCACCCTGTGGTGAATGCAGTAACGAGTCAGACCAACGTGAAGCATGGATAAGGATGATACAGTGTCTGAACCAGGACTGAGATCAGGTAAGGGCTAAAGCCCACCTGTGACTGATTGACTTTGCGTTAGCCTCAGCCAAGGAATAACATCATTGCTGCTTGGCGCTAGGTTGGGTGTAGGGGAGGCAGAGTCTCAACACCAAGACCTAAGCGAGAGACTGAAGAGGAAACCAGGAGAGGCAGGATTAGAGAACTTCTTCCCAACCATAATCCTAACAACAGGATGTGGCAGGCAAGAACCCCTGGGGACCATTTAGGAAATCTCGCTGAAGGACAACTTGCTGACCCAGAAGGAGGCAGCTGAATTCTGTCATGTCAAAGGCAAAGTGTTCAAGCGAATGTCATGGGAAATTACAAATTGGTGCATTGGCCAGGAAACATGAAAAAGGTGTGACCCTGAAGGGCAGATGTAGAAATAGATGTGAATCTGGCACCCCAAGTTGACCTATTAGGCCAGAAACTACATGTTGTCATCAAAGTGTTGTAAATCCAACAGCAGCTGGCCATTCAGCAGCAAGAATGGGAGATGAAATTGGTTGGACATCCTTTCAGATGCATGAGTTGATGAAAGAAGATGACACAGAGACTTGCATAGAGTCCTTCAAGGGAATGGCAATACAAATGGGGATCAATATAATGCTGTGGGCTAGTCATTTGGGATCCCTGTTAGTGGGGAAGGCACAAGCCACATACTGTACCCTTTCTAGGGATGATGCCTATGACTACAACAATATAAAAGCCACTATATTGCACTGTTTAGAATTAGTATTGGAGCATTACTGACAATTTTTCAGGGCCAGGAAAGGGAGGGAAGATAGAAAGCCCTGAAAACTGATACAATTATTAAAAGGTCTCATGAATAAGTGGGTACCACCTCAGAGAGTTAATTGGGCCACTGTAGCAGATCAAATTTTATTAGAGCAGTTTATAAGGGATCTTGAAGATGAGACCCAACTATGGGGGTAATGGTATCTTCCTAGGATGGTGGAGGAAGCCCCAAGGGTCACTGAAGCCCTAAGGGTCGCTGAAGCCTTTGCGGCATCTGAGTTAGAACCAGTTAAGGAAAAGGGTCATAAGATTATGGGAATTGGTTCTAGAAAAGAAGATGAATGTCTTGAGAGGCATTGAGATATTTGAGAAAAGTGATAGTGTTATAGATGCTGGAACTCAGGCCATTTATCCTGCGAGTGTATGCTCGGTGCTCAAGAACAGTGGAAACAAGAGAGTGATGCTCCTGGAGTTAAGGAGAAGTCAGGGGCCAGTGAACCAGTCAGATTCATAGATGCTGGGGTCCGAAGGGACCTCAACAGATCATCGAGTTCAACCCTCTGCCTAGGCAGGAAGGAGTGCTGGGGTTAGATGACTCCAGCCAGATGCCTATCCTATCCAGCCTTCTCTTAAAGACCCCCAAGGTAGGAGACAGCACCATTTTCCTTGGAAGCCCATTCCAAATTTTGTCCATCCTTACCACGAAGAAATTTTTCTGATATTTAGCTTAAATCTGCTCTCTGTCAGTGTGTGACCATTGTTTCTGGTTACCCAAGAGGTGCCCTGGTGAACAGAGCATCTCCGATCCCTTGCTGCATCACCCCAGTGAATTTGTAGGTGGCTACAAGATCATTGTGGGAGGAAATAGATTGGGTGGAGCAAAGAGGATATGGGATAGACCCATGATGTTGGCCTGTGTGGTGGGCCAGGTAGTACAAGCCACACTCAATACAGGCTATTCCAAATGCTGTTGAGAGCTGGTAGCATGGTGTAGGCCAGTCAGACTGTGCTGACCTATGGAGGGGTGGACCAATATGAGAGGGGCTATATTGACATGAGAATAGGTAACCAGAAAGGTAGAATGAAAGTAGGGTTTTTACCTGATTTGTATGGGGAAATGATCCTAAGAAGAGACTGGCTGCCATTGTGCAAAGTACTAGAAGAGGTCCATAGAGCAGAATTAGAAAGAAAGGGTTGGCTCAAGGTAGAAGGGTGGGTTGCCAAAGAGGATCATCCTTGGCTGAAGAAGCCCTAGCAAACCTTGGGATAGGAACAATAGGGCTTCAGTTCAAAAACTGTTCAGGAAAATGAAGAAAAATTCCTGAGGATTCAGGAGGAGGTGGTGGCCAGTATAGAGGACCAGGTACTACAGCCTGGACTAAACAAAAGTGACCCCCATTTTGAGATTCATAACATGTTGTTGTATAAAGAGATGTCTAGCCAAGGGGGATTGGACCCGACAATTGATGGCACTGTGCCTTTTCTTTAGGCAAATATGGGATTTGTCCCATGCCACACCATGGGGGGACATTTCAGGAGGGACAAGACCATCGCTAAGATTGACCAATAGTTTTTTCTGGCCAGGGTTGAGGGAGGAGGTCATGCAGCATTCTGTGGTGTGTCCTGGATGCCAAAGGGTGCAGCAAAGGCAATTGCCTAAGGTACCTCTACTGGTGAATGCCCCTTATTGATACTCCATTTGTTAGAATTGCCTTAGATATTGTAGGCCCACTGACAAAAAGTAGTGCGGGATATCAATATATATTGATCACAGTAGATTATGCGACCCGCAACCCATAGGCTATACCTCTGAGGTTGGCAACTTCTCCCTGGATCACAGAGGAGCTGCTAAAATGGTTATTGAGAGTAGGTGTGCCCTGATAAATCATTACAGACAAGGGCATGAATTTTATGTCTAGGTGTGACAGGTTGTTGCTCGGGGCCGTCCTCAATATGGCCCTGCCATATGTCTCTGGGCAACTGCCCGCCTTATCTCACCTGCCACGTCTTTGATGTTAGCTAATTAATGAATTAATTAGTGGGAGGCTGCCCTTGTCCTTGTACTGCCCCCTCCACTAGGGGGCGCTATCTGTGGCTCCTTCCTCCCCAATACCGCAGCCCAAGCCTCGTGGATGTCTACCTGGTCTTCCCTATCTTGGCCCCTTCCTGTTCTCTCTGGGCCCTCAAGTGTTGCCCCCCCATTTCCTGGGGTTCACTGTGTCCAATCTGGACTCCTTACATGTACTGCCCCCTCTCTGGCGCTTGCTGTGCCTCCACCGGGCTTCCTAGTCCTCGCCCTACTTGGGCTCCTCAATCCCGCGGCCCTCTCTTGGGACTTGCCTCTCAATATTGGCACCCTTCCTTCTGGTGCTTGCCAAGCCCCCTCAGGGGCTTCTCAATGTTGTCCCCTTCCTGGGGTTCACTGTGCCCAACTTGAGCTCTCTAATAACTGCGGCCCCCTTTCAGGGACTCCCAATGCCCAAACTTGGGCTTCTCAATTCTGTCCCCTCCTGGGACTGACTGTGCCCATCTTGAGAGGCCTGAGAGGGGCAGCATTTTGAGAAGCTCAAGTAGTGCTGTCCTTCTCGGGCCTCTCAAGTTGTGCTGCCCCCTTCCTGGGACTCACTGTGCCTAACCTAGGCCTCTCAAGGTTGCCCCTTGCCAGGCTCCACAATGTGGCCCCCCTCCTTGGGGCTCACTATGCCCAACCTGGGCTCTCCAAATGCCCTTCTCTGGACTGGGGTCTACACACCCCGCAAGTTGCGCCCTTACTGGCACTACGTCGCACCCTCCCGGGTGCTAGGGCCCCACACTTCTCTGGGCCCCTATGAGGGTATCGCGCCCTATCTGGCACCATTGAGAATACTGCACCCCCATGGGCGCCGGGATCCCCACGCTGCTGGGGTCCCTTTATGAGGCCTCCTCCTTCCCCTTATAGCTTCACCCAAACCACTGGTCTTATAACAACAACAGAACACAAACCAAGTCCCTGGGCTATAACACAAACATACGCCCTCCAGCTATAATACCAATGGATGCCCCCCAGCCCAAACAACATTCGTTCCTACCCGTGACCCTTCCGCTCTCTGCTGCAGCCCCTGCATCAAGTTTCCTCTCTCTCGCTCGCTCTCAGGGCAGAGAACTCCTCTCTCTCTGGTAGCTGGCAGGGAACTGCCAGCCTGGCCTCAGCTCTGGGCTTTATAAGAGCCCAGCCCTACCCCTTTGGGTCAGCTGACCTTCATTGGTTGCCGGGGCAACCCACAGCTGTGCTGCCTAGTCACTGCTAGGGCTCCTTCCCTAGCAGTTTTCACCTCTTCAGGCACAGGGTAACCGGAGTGCCCTGTGACACTGGGGTTATTAAGGTAATGTGCCAAGTGCTAGGGATTTGGCAGTTACAAACCACCCTCTATCATCCGCAAACCAGTGTTCTGGTAGAGCACTTGAATAGGATGATTAAATGTCTGCTCCGTCACTGTTCCCAAAAAGAACCCAGGAAATGGGACTTATGATTGATACCTCTGTTGTTTGCATTGGGGGACACTCCCCAGTCATCCACTAAGTACTCGCTGTTTGATTTAATATTCGGGCATAATCCAAAGGATCTGTTGCAGGGCGTAAAGGAGGAATGGGAGAGTACAGGACAAAAAGAAGTTGGGGCCCAGCAACGCAGGAAAAATATGATGGAGAGGCTCAGTCAAGCAAGGCAGAGAGCACAGGAAAACTTAGTGAGTGCACAGCAATGACAGAAACAGGAGTATGATAAAAAAATGCATGAAAGGGAGTTTCACATTGGAGAATAAGGTCCTAGTACTGCTTCTTATGACTGCGGATAAGTTGCTGAGAATGTGGCAGGGGTCCCTTTGAGCTTATCCAACAAGGAGGCCCAAATGATTATGAAGTTTACTGTTCAGATCACCAACGGGAATGTCAGATATACTATGTTAACTTACTGAAGGCTTGGCAGGAACCTGAGGGTTGGTTGCTTAGCCCAGAGGATCTACCTTAAGAGCTGGAGCCAGAAGTAGAAGAACAGTTGAGAGGGGTAGAATTACTAGGGAAGGTAAAGCAAGGACCTGAACTGAACAGGAAATACCAGGAGCAGTTACAAGCCCTCATAAATAACTTTAGGGATGTGTTTAGTGAAATACTTGAGAAGGCCAGAGTCGTGAGGCATGAAATTAATACCTGAAAAGGGACAATTGTGCAGGAGAGGTGGTGACCGGTCCCTCATTTGCAAGCTAATGTGTACCAGGAGATAAAGAAAATATTGTCCCAAGGAGTAATAATACCATCATGTAGCCTGTGGCAGAGCCCCATGGTAATGGTACCTAAGGCCAATCACTCACTAAGAATTTGCATGGATTTCAGAAGGTCAAATTAATTTGCCTGCTTCGATGCTTTCCCTATGCCGCATGTAGAAGAGCTTTTGGAAAGGATAGGTCAGGCCAAATATATATCAACAATTGATCCGTCAAAAGGATATTGGTAGATCCCCATGGTGGAAAAGACCAGCCTAAGACTGCTTTTGGCACACTTTGGGGACTTTTTGATTTCATGTGGATGCCTTTCAGTCTCCATGGGGCTGTCGCTATGTTTCAACACCTTGTGAGTCAAATACTTACTCCCCATATGGGATGATGATGTATGATGATATCATCATTTACTTCCAGTCTTGGTCCTAACATATGCAACATTTGAAAACCATGTTACAAGAACTGTCACACAAGGATGGCAGCCAATCCTAAAAAGTGTTCATTAGGCATTCTGGAAACCAACTATATAGGGTTTAGAATTGGACAAGGGCTCATATGGTTCTTGGCAAGTAAAATAGCCCTAATAGAAAATTACTAGCCACTGCAGACCAAAAAGCAAATTAGGTTGTTCTTGGGTTTAGCCAATTATTATAGAAGATTCATCCTGAAGTTTATTGAGAAGGCAGCGGCCTTAACAGATGCAATACGAGGTAGGGTCTGCGGTTCTATGCAGTGGACACTTTGAATGGAAATGGCTTTTAAAAATATTAAGGAAGCACTGTGCAGCAACATTTTGGTTAAAACCCCTGATTTTTCTGAAACTTTTATCCTCCAGATCAATGCCTTGGAGACAGTGGTTGGAGTTGTGTTGTACCAAGAGCAAGAAGGCATGGAGTGACCTGTAGCCATCAGTGGTAAAAAATTGAATGCAGCTGAAAAGAGGTACTCCACCATTTAGAGAGAATGTTTAGTGATAAAATGGGCAGTGAATTATTTCTGATATTACTTAATTGAGAGAGAATTTAGGCTGGTGATTGCAGTGCCGCATGGTCAATGTTTGAATTAGATGAAGAAAGATAATATAAGGATAATAGCCATTCAAATTTTCTGTTAACTATGGGCCTGGTCGTGGATTTCCTGTCGAGGTGTGACGAGACTGACATGAATATGGGAGAGTGGCTAAGGGCAGATGCCGGTGACAGATACAGCCAGAATAGATGGATTGCACTGCTACAAGGCAGCTTAGGTAGGGGGATACGTGGCAGGGACACTGCCATGAACCAAAACTTACCTCCGCCAGAAGATGAACCCCGTGTCAGTGCAGGAGCAGAGAGAAAAGTGGCAACCACAAAGTGCTGTTGGAGATCAGATGCTCTCCCTCACCACCGTGGGCACATTTTGTAGATGTGAGCCAATGTTGGTTCATTGGTCTGCCCTTGGAGAGAGGGATAAAAGTGCCACCAACCCTTATTCAAGGAGTACCAGAAGTGAGGTCTCCTGAGAGCCCAGAATGGTAGGAAGCAAATGAATGCTCCAACAGGGGTGAGTGGTGGCAGCCCTGGGAGTTGGGATGCCCACTAAGGCTGGCTCAGAGGAGCCAGGATACGTACCTCTCTCAAAGCTGTGGACCATGGACAAAGCTGACAGAGTGGAACAGTGGTAAGCTTGTGGAGAGAGGAAAAAAGAAAGGATAAGAAAGTTGTGAGTAGCCCCTGGGGGTAGGGAGAGTGTCTTGAGGGAAGACACCCCAGGTGAACAAAATAACAAGTCAGGCCAACGTGAGGCCTGAAGAAGGACGATACAGTGTCTGAACCGAGACTGAGATATGATAAGGGCTAAGGCCCAGCCACGGCTGATTGACTTTACTTTAGCCTTGGAAAGGGCTAACATCATCACTGGTTGGTGCTAGGTAGGATATAGGGGAGGTGGAGCCCCGAGACCAAGACCTAAGCGAGAGACTGAAGAGGAAACCAGGAGAGGCAGGATTAGAGAACTTCCTAACTATAATCCTAACTACAAGACATGGCAGGGGAGAACCCCTGGGGACCTTTTAGGGACTCTTGTTGGAGGGCAAGCTGTCAACCTGAAAGGTGGCAACTGCGTCCAGTTGGCTCAAAGGCAAAGTGTTTGAGTGAATGTCATAGGAAATTAGATCATTCAACAGAAAATATTAATGCTTTTTTAAAGGGGTCTTGAAGTGGACCTTTTTGTTTAGACTATAACTATGTTTTTATTTGGCCTAAACAGTGGATGAAATTGATATTCACTTCAGAAGCAGAGGCCTGTTAAGGACTTCTCACATACTGTATTTACTTGATTACAAGACAAGGTTCCCCCAACCCAGTCAGCACTGGGGAAAAAAGTTCCTCACTTTGCATTTCCATACAAGGAAAATGTATTAAATACAGTGTCTCTTTCTGAACTGCTACTAAAAGTAACAAGTGCTCAGTAATGAAAACCAACTGTGAATTTGATTACAGTCATGCTCAGTGTTGGCTGCATTTAAAGTACATGACTCACATTGGGCAAACAAGCTGATGGGAACTACCACAAGAATAGGTTAGAGCAACCCGTTTGAAAAAGATATATAGTAGTATCTACTGAGTGCAGCCCCTTCAGCACCAACTCCATTTCAAATCAAAGTGAGTCACTACATTGGATATATTCCAACTTCACTTCCACGGTTAAGCGGTGCCTTTCTTTTCCATTTTCAATTATTCCTGTTTCTGCATCAGCCTTAAATGCCTGGCAAACATCACAAAATTTGCCCTAAACAGTACGCACAGAATCCCTCTGTCACCTTCTCTCTCAACCTGTCATATATGATTAGTGTGGACCATGTTGCCTTGCACCTCATCTGCATATAACTTTTTGGAGTATCCCAGAACTCATGACAAAAACACCCCCAACTAATTAGCACATGGATCCTTTGTGGGGGGCTATCTGGACTGCACATACACAATAAGCAGTACTGAGCTCAGTGTTGTAACAGAATAGCATAGAAAATTAGAGGTGGAAGGGACCTCAGCCAATCATCTAGTCCAACCCCATTCTCAAAGCAGGACATCCCCAAATATATCATCCTAGCCAAGGCTTTTTCTAGTTGGGTCTTAAAAACTTCCAAGGATGGAGAGTCCACCACCTTTCTAGATAATCCATTAAAGTATCTGAGAGGAGACCTGGTAGCAGCTTACTGCTACACTAGGGGAGTACATCGAGGGCTCAATGAGCAATCGTTCACCAAGGCACCCAAGGAGAAAACCAGGAGTAATGGCCACAAACTCCTGGAAGATTGATTCAACTCAACATTAGGAAAAACTTCTTCACAGTCAGGAATTCCAGACTATGGAATAAGCTCCCTCCAGAGGTGGTGCAATCACTTACCCTGGAAATTTTCAAGAGGAGACTAGATAGCCACCTTGTTGGGGTCACCTGGCCCCTCAGTTATCTTTTCTGCTTGGTGCAGGGGGTTGGACCTGATGAACTTCTGAGGTTCCTTCCAGCCTTACAATCCATGAATCTAAGTGCTTCACCACTCTCCCACTGAAGAACTTTTTCCTAATATCCAGCCTAAAGTTCCCTTGCTGCAACTTGAGACCATTGCTCCTTGTTCTGTCATTTGCTACCACTGAGAACAGACTAGCTCCATCCTCTTTGGAACCATACTTCAGGTAGTTGAAGGCTGTTATTAAATTCCTCCTCAGTCTTCTCTTCTGCAAACTAAAAAAACCCAGTTCCCTCAGCTTCTCCTCAGAAGTCATGTGCCCCAGCCCCCTAACCATTTTTGTTGCTCTCTACTGGACTCTTTCTAATTTATCTATTTACTTTCTGTAGTGAGGCTGATGACAATGTGGTATTCTGAAAACTCTTTTTGTATTCCTTCTCCTTTGACTCTTTATTCCCAGATATCATTGATTGGTTTTCTTGGGGATGCCATGCTGCTCACATTCTGTTTTGTCAGCCAAAATCCTATCTTTATAAACCCATCACATGCACACATCTTAATTTGGTCATTTCATTTGAAACTGAAAAGCCCAAGGGTTTTTGCAAGTGGACACCGTAACCCTCTCCTGAGCCAGGCCCATCTCTATTATGAAAATAAAGTTTGGAAGTTTTTAATTTCCCAGGATGTGTATGACTAGTGGAATCAGATACAGTGTCTGCCTTTGTGGCTGTGACAGACAGACTTTTAAAAATCAATTAACCCTTGCTATTTCCCTAAAACTGATCCAACCAGTTTTTGTCCACCTTATATTCCATTCAACCAACCTGTACTTCCTTAGCTTGCTTGCGAGAATGTGTCATGGGGGACCATATCAAAAGCCTTACTCAGGTCAAAGTATATCACATCCTTTGGTCTCCCTGCATCTGCAGAGCTAGTCATCTCATCACAGAAGGCAGTCAGGTTGGTCAAGCATGGCTTGCTCTTGGTGAATCCATGCTAACTGTTCTTAATCAACTTCCTCTCTTCCAAGTGCTTAGAAATGGATTCTTTGAGGACCTGCTCCATATTTATTTCTGGGATTGAGGTGAGGTTGACCAGCCTGTAGTTCCCTGTATTCTCCTTCTTCTCTTTCTTAGAGATGGGCACTATATTTGCCCTTTTCCAGTTGTCTGATCACCATGAGTTTTCAAAGGTGATGGCCAGTGAGCAACTCCCTCAGTACCCTCAGGTTCATTCCATCCAGGCCCGTGGGCTTGTACACATATAGCTTTACACATGTAGCTTTCCTAAATAGTACCTACCCTGTTTTCTCTTGACTGTTGGCTGCTCATCTGTTTCCCAAACTGTGCTGCCAGGTGCAGTAGTCTGGGAGCTGACCTTGCCTGTGAAGACTGAGGTGGAAAAGGCATTCAGCATTTCAGGCTTTTCTGCATCCTCTATCACTAGGTTGCCACCCCTACTTTTAGTAAAGGTCCCACACTTCCCCTGATCCTGCCCTTGTTGCTGATGTACTTGTAGAAACCCTTCTTGTTACCCTCCATGTCCCGACTGTGCTTTGGCCTTCCTGATTTCATCACTGCATGATAGAGCAATACTCTTATAATCTCTGTAGTTGTTTGCCTAAGTTTCCACTTCTTATAGGCTTCCTTTTTGTGTTTTACTTTTGTGGGTCACCATGGCTTGAAATGCTGTTGACTGCAGTGGGGCCCAAACCAATGAACTATATGGTAAATCATGAGCCTTTTGGCTTTGGACTAATATCATCCATTGTTTGTTCTATATATAAGTAGGTGCCAAAGCACTCTTTAAAAAGTGTCTTTATGGAGCACCTGTGCTAAAACTTGCAGCAGTTTCAAAAGAGGTAAGATGTATCAATTTTGGATGAACTAAGTCTGTGGGTACTATATGCATATTACTGCAGCTAAGCTTATTTCAAGATCAGTTATTTCAAATTTGCTTTTCACTTTGTGATCTGTAAGGGGTGTAGAAAAGGGCTGCAGTGGAAAGAAGTTGGGGGGTGGAGCACAAAGGGGCTATTTGACCTGCCAGATTTATTTCCCCTGCTCTATAGTAGTGTGAGGGGGACACATTCAAGACAAAACTCCATAAATTAGTTTCTATACCTGAAAATATGCATACATTCAATATAAAATTGTCCATATATAGAATCTAATTATTAAGGGGTCATGGTATAATCAAGTTGTCTTATATTTGAGCAGTTATGGCTATTGTATAATTAAATGTTCTAAAAAGAACCAGATACCATCTAGTTAGTTAAAGCTTTGTAATGTTTCTTTTATTTAGTTAGGTAGTACACTGGGGCTTGTTGTTTTGTATGGAGCTTGGAAGTTACCTATAGATTCGAGTCTGTTTTTATTAACTGTAGGCACAACAATAGCTTAGTTTTGTGACAGACTAATTAGATGTATTTGTTTTCCTAGCTGTTAAAAATGCTATATTGATAAGATTGTATTTAAGGAACGTTATTTTTAGGTATGAACAGAGTTATAAGGGACTAAGATATACTGTTACTGAGAATACATGGATTTTATGCTTCAGCAGTTAATGCATAATTAAATTTGACAACCACTAACATGAATTTCAGAACAGACCAAAATCAGGTGTATAACTATTGCTCTGCGACACTATTACCTTTCTATCATTTCATAGGCTTATCTTTCTGAAGGACAGAAAGTAAGTTAGCATTATTTACTTTACAAAGGAAACTTTTTGAAAATGTAATACTTTGGTGTGTATGAAGCAGCTTTGAGATACAGATGTAGGTAGAAATATGATTTGCATAAAATAAATGCATTGAAAAAATTGGAAAGTTGTTACTGCATGGAATTTGTGATCTATTTGCAGAGTTTTTTGTAATCAATTTAAGAGGCTTATTTTAATGGTAAACTTACTATGGTTTGCTCAGATCTCATTTGAAGACTAATTGTAGGTAGATTGGAAGGGAGGGTAAATGGAATTAAGTGGTACTAAAATATTTCAGAGATTGGCTGAAATTCAGACTTCTTTAACATGCGTTGGATGTGAACAGTGACAAACTGTCTGTCTTTGAATACTTAAGGTCCTTGCTCCTGGAAAGCTTCAGGAAGAATAACTACTCAAGGTTATATTTTATTCTATTGAGTAGCAGAATCATGAAAGATTATTAGATTTCAGTACTTAATGCAATAAAGATTAAAATGGTACCTTATATAAAACAGATACTTTCTCTTACACACTTGCATTAGAAAATATAACTGATGATTCAATTTCAGATAAAAATGTATGTAACTTTGTACATGCTTTCTATTCTGTTTATATCACCTATATTTAGTGAAGCTGCTCCTTTTCATGTGTTTTTGTATTATTAGTTGTTCCTACAGTAAAATATACTAAATAATGCACAGGCAGAAAATTGCACCAAGTATTATGGCCCATTGGATCTAAAATTAATAGAATATAATTGTAGGTGTTACTCTCCTAAGTATGAGTGCTTCAATTTGCTGTTTTTCAGGCAGGGATGACATGTGCATGTGTGTATGTGCATGGCTGCCAGGCAACCTGGAGAGCAGCTCCTGCAGGTAAGTGGAGTGGGGGGATTGAGGCCCCCATAGGTGGGGGGAGTTGGGTAGCAGTGAGGCTGAGGCTGCTGCCCAGCTGGGCGGTGCATGGGACTTGTGGCCCTGGACTGCAATGTGCAACCGCAGGACCCCGGCGGGGAGTAGGACGGGCTGCGACGGCTCATCCAGGGAGAGGGGCTGGTTCCCTGCTGCTGTACACAGTGCTGGGGGGCAGAGGGGAACCCATGTCCCCAGATTTGTGCACAGCATGGGGGCAGACACAGGCTCCCCTCTGTGGGCTCTGGGTCCTGCCTTGCTATCTTCCCTGGGGACTCTACAGCCTGGCAGGTGTGACCTGATACTGCAGGGCACAGTGGAGCTGCACAGTGATCCCATTGCTGCTGTAAACTCTGTGCTGCTCTGGTAATGCATCCCCTGCATGTGTGCCTGTGGTGGCAGTGTGGGGTTGTGTCCCTCACTGCTGCTGCATGGGCAGGGGATGTGTCACCAGGGCAGTGCAGAGTTTGCAATGGCAAGGAGATCCCCATACACTTCCGCTTTGCCATGCAGCACTGGGTCTTAGCTGCTGGTCAATTTATTATCATAGAATTTATGATTTTTTTTTTTTATCAGGGAAAACCAGGATCCCTGATAATAACTGACTATGTTAAGAAATACATTAGGATTTATTAATCTGAGGCTACATTGAATTATGTGACTTAAACACTTACTGGTATTCATTCTCTTTTTCTATAGCTACATGAAAAAAAATTCTCTTTTAGCTTAATTATAACTTCTTAAGGAACTAATACTATAAAGGAAAAGTGATGTTAGATTCAAAGGGAAAAATAAAATACTGTTGAAACTGAGTACAATCAGGAACAAGAATTTGGTGGGGGAAAAAATGTAATGTTATCTCAGGAGAATTGTAGAATAGTAGAACCAGAAGGGACCTGTAAGAACATCAAATCTGGTCCCCTGCCATGGGCAGGAGGTAGTTGGGCTCAAATGATCTCAGTGAGGTGCTTGTCCAGCCTCCTTTTCAACACTTCCAGGAATGGTGACTGCATCACCTCTGCTGGGAGTGTGTTCCAGTTTTTAGATACGCTTATGGAAAAGAAGTTTTTCCTTATGTCCAACCTAAATTTTTCTTCAACTAGCTTGTGCCCATTGGACCTCATCTTTCTGAAGAGTTGCTCCTCTAGATCTTGATAGCTGCCTACAGGTATGTTGGGGCGAACACCAAGTCACCTCTCAGTCTTATCTTACTCAGACTGAACAAACCCAATTCCTGGAGTCTCTCCTCATAGAGTCTATCCTTCAGGTCCCTGATCATATGGGTGGCCCTTCTCTGAACCCTTTTGAGCTTATCCACATTCTTAGTTTCATAGTTTCTAGGGTTGGAAGGGACCAACCAAGCCTGGTGACCAAGGTCACCAAGCCTGACCCCCTGCCCGGGGCAAGAATGAGTGCTGGGATCATAATACCCCATTCAGATATATATCCAACCTCCTCTTGAAGACCCCCAAGGTAGGGGAGAGCACCACCTCCCTTGGGAGCCCTTTCCTGAGCCTGGCAGCCCTAACTGTAAAGTAGTTCTTGAAATGCGGTGCCCAGAACTGGACACAGTAGTCCAACTGTGGTCTCACCAATGCTGAACAGAGGGGGAGGAGCACCTCTCTGAATCTATTCGCAATTCATCTACTGATGCATGCTAGAGTTCTATTTGCTCTGTTGGTGACTTCATTGCTGTGAAGGCTTATATTCATCCTCTGGTCGTTAATTGCCCGCAGGTCCCGTTCAAATGCAGTGTCAGCCAAGGGACCTCCACTCATCATATAGTTATGATAAGGGTTCTTCCTACCCAGATGTGAAGGACGCAGCACTTGTCTCTGTTGAATCACCTCTGATTGCATTGAGCCCATAGGACCAGCCTATCAAAGTAGTTCTTGATCCTTACCCTGTCCTCAGATGTGCCCACATTTCCCCACAGCTTGGAGTTGTCCACAAATTTAATCATTGAGCTAAGAGGATGTTGAATCTGGTGATAGAAAATCCTAATGCTTTCTGAGGAGCTAAAGAGGATGTAGTCATGTGCATTTCTGATCTCATTAGTTAACATTATTCCAGATGTCAATATTATTGACCTCTGAGGAGGAGCTGAGACAAACTGATCTGTCATATGCATTACTGAACCCACTG
The DNA here is from genome assembly GCA_030014935.1 of Caiman crocodilus. Classification (NCBI taxonomy): domain Eukaryota; kingdom Metazoa; phylum Chordata; order Crocodylia; family Alligatoridae; genus Caiman; species Caiman crocodilus. Next base: position 83,738,874 of record JAGPOW010000261.1, on the reverse strand, counting down.
CAAGCTAGGATGTTATTTGTGTTGGCAAAATCCTCCTTTTTCAGAAAGGGAAAATGATTTATTTAATAAATGCAAAGCAATTAATACTGTAAAATATGCCAGCAATTAACTCATTGATGGGAGAGGCTACTTACTGAAATGACTTGGTTAAAAAAAAGCCCTTTAATGAAAGAAAAATGATTTCTTACAAAGCCAGAAGGGATTAACTAGAATTCCATTTCTAAGTCCTCCCCTTCCCCCCCATTTTATAATGTCTTGTGGTTTCAAAATCAAAATACTTTGGGATCCAAATGTTTCAAATAGTTTGTGGCCACCTCTGAACTGTGGATCAGGGCTTCCCCTTGGAAACATCATATTTTAGTAAAACAGATTCTAATTTGAGATGGGAGGTGAAGTATTAAAATTTTAATTAAACAGCAAAAATTCTGTTTTGTGCTCTCTGAATATTGATGGTTTAAAAAAAAGAAAATGAGTTTTCACCAGAACATTGGAAAAGGGGGTCCTCAATCCTAATTTCAATTTTGTCATTGAGACCATTGGAGTGTCACTTACCAGTTCCACTTTAATTTCCCTTTCTGTATAAAAGGCATAATTATTTTTATATTTCAGAAAGTGAAGTTGTGAGTTTTAATAGTTCATTATTATAAATCACTTCAAAGACAAGGCACTATATTTTACTTAAATTGCCTGCAAATATTTTAGTAGTGGATGCTGTGGTAAGTAGCAGTAGGAATTATTCTTCTGTGGCAGCTTTCCTAATACCTTTGACAAGCCCTTCTTTGATGGAAACCATGGTCATTGGCAGATACTGCTTTGGGAGTTCTTGATTGAAAGAGTAGTGAAAAAGAGGACAGACTTGAGGGATCTAATTTTCCCTTTACTTATATATTTTACTCAAAATCATAGTTTTTCACATGTATCAAGAGGGCAGTAGTAATGAATGTAAGAAATCATTTGTTTTAATAAGGAACTATTAATTGGTATTTGGATATAGTTTTGCATGGCACTCAACTGCTGTAGCATCTGGGAATTGGGTAATTGGAATGCTGTAAAGAGAGATTTTTTTATAGGGGTGCACCAATAGAGATTTTTTGGGCTAATACTGATTGCTGATATTTAAGGAGACATATCAGCCTCTACCAATCTGATTCTGATATGCAGCTGGGCAGCTTGGAAACCACTGTCAGGCTGGTAAGGGGAGGTGAGGGGAGAGAAGGGGCATGGGGGGTGCAGATTGAGGCCCCCACAGTGAGGAAGGGAGTGGGGTTGGGGCAGATGCTACTCAGCTGGGGCAGGGTGGAACATGGGATGGAACCATGAGTGGCTTATCTGGGGGTTGCTGGTGGCTCCCACCCTGCATGCTTCCCGAGAGGGCATGGGGGGGCATGTGCCCTGGATCTGTGTGGGGTGAGGTGGACTGCCAGGGTGGCACTGGGCTCTTCCTGGTAGATGGTTGGGCCAGATGGTGCTGGGTGGGGGTTATAATATGGAGGGCTGCAGCCACCCCAAAATTCACCATAGCTTTCCCCCTGTAGACATGCTACTGCTGCCTACTCTAAGTGCAGCCTGGCCCGACATCTCCTGGGAAGAGCCTGACACAGCCCCAGGCCCTGGCTTCAGTGACAGCCTGCCCTGCCCCATGCACAGATCCAGGGGCAGCTCCTCATGCCCTCCTGAGGTCCGCCCGCTGGTGGGAGTTGCCTCCCCCATGCCCTCTGGATGAGTTGCTGGTGGCTCCATCCCAGGCCCATTCATGCCCTGCCCTGTCTGTGCACCACCTGCCCATGCCCCAGTTCACCACAGGGTCCACTGTTTGCCCCTCTACACTCCTTTCCCTTCCCTTCACCTTTCCCCCACACCAGACTTACCAGACTGATGCTGCACTCCTGGCCATATGCATGCTGCAGCTGTGCATATGTCTGGGGCATATATTGGCCATGTTATCAGCCACATCAGGCAAAAAAAGCCAATTTCCAATACTGTCAATTTACCCTATATCGATGCCAATCTGATATGGGCCGGGTACATCAGTGTACCTTTATTTATTTAGCAGATTGTAATGAAGTTTAGTGAACATGAGAGTGTAAATATAGTAGTCTAATATACTCAAACACTTGTATAACTTTCTGTATTCTTACAGAGTTCCACATCTGAATCACTAATAGTCTCAGCTATGGTAGCAGTTCCTAAAGAACACACAAGTTGTGAAATGTTGTGTTGATACTGTGTTCATATTTCTTTAACGGATCTTGCTTTTTCCCTTGATAACCATCTTCAGTAAGTCTCATCAACTATGCTGACAACTATGTGAAATATGCTTAAATATTGTGAAGAAATGAAAAGGGAATGCATGGATCTGTTTGGGTCAAACTCCTTTTGGAGAAGAACAAGAAAAGAGATTCTTTTTGGATCCAGCATCTACTATACACCCTTAGATTTGGATCTAGAACTAGTTAAATATCTATAACATTTTTTTAGAGAAATACTACAGGAAATTGTATTTATATATAGGAGACTTAAACTTCCCAGTAGATTGCAGAACAAATGCTGCTTATAATGGTAGACACATTTTATTGCTCAGTGTGCAGATTGGAAGTTTCTTCACCAAATTGTTCCTGAACCGCCGAGTGGTGATGTTATTTTAGAGTTGGTTTGGGTAAGTAGTGAGTAAATTAAAGTAGAATTAACAAAATAACCTTGGACTGAATGATTTCAATTTAAAATATGTAGAAAGATAAAGTATTGAAAACGAAAAAGGTTTACATAAAGGAGCTAGTCAGTGAAATCAATCAAGCTGAGAAACAGTAATGTAGAAATGTAAAGTAGGCTTGAATTTTCTTTAAGTCAGTCATGTAAAAATGATTAGTAATGTATATTTCCAAAAGGGAGCAAATGTGCAGGGAAGAATTCTACACCACACTAGACGAGTGACCACCTCAAAGAAGAATATTTTAAGTGGGAAGCCTGCAAGGAATAGGGGAAGAAGACTGATCAGCAAAGAAGGATATTTCTGAGAGGCTATTTGGTCTAAGTAAGGATAAAGTGAGACTGGCCAAAAACCCGAGCTGAGTTAGGCTTTGCAAATGATATTAGAATAAATAAGAGGTTCTTCAGCAATACAAATAAAATGCAAAGAAAGAAACAGAGTTGCTGAGATTATCCTTAATGTCTGTTGTTGAGTAGAGATTGGCTCCAGAACTAAATTAATACTTTGCCTCAGTTTTCAGTAAGGATGATTATTTTAATAGTTCGGAGAACATCAGGAAGGCTAATCAGATTAACAGTTTAAAGCTAAGGTAGAAGCAAAACTCAAAGAGCTAATGCACTCTGGTCCAGGAACTGGAGAATTGCTATCCCAGAAATATAAAAGAACTGGTACAGTTTAAAGTGTTTTGACAATCCTGTGACAATAAGGTAGTACCAAATGATTGGAATAGTAACTGGTAGTGCCTGTGGGTGTCTATACATGTGATCTGGGGCAAGGGGAGCTGTTAGTTAAAGCAGCTCTCAGGAGCCGCTCTAATTAAAATGCCCACTCATTCAATGGGCTTTACGTAAAGTGCCCCCCCATTTCCATTTTGAAATGTGGGACACTGAATACATGAGACACTGCGGCATGCAGGAGCGTTTTGATTAGAACGTTCTAGCAGACTCAATTGATTGATTAATTTAATCAGATAAATTTAATCGGAATGCATTGGAGCATGTATGGAGGCACACTATATCTAAGAAAGTGTTGGTGGTGGCAGGGGGGGAGGTAGTGATCCTAACAACTGTGAAAAGCTTTATAATGAATTTTGAAAGAAAGAATTAATCAAGATCATTTTATGCCTGACCAATCTGATTTAATTCTGTGACAAAGTGAGAATTCTGGATGGGTGAAGTGCAGTGGATATGATGTACCCTGATTTTTAGCAAAGCTTGTGATACTGTTTCCCATGATATCCTCATGAATAAGCTAAAGAAATGCAGTGTAGATGAAAATACTATAGGCCTGTGGGAATAGGGAAATATTCTGTTCAGATTTGGATTTGGAGATTCGGATCACTGTTCCAAATTGATTCGGCTAAATCGGCTTTGGAAGATTCAGCACTACTTTGGAGGGATTTGTTGATTTGGCCATAGCCTATAATGGGGAATCATTGAAATACCTATAACATTGTCATTATTTTGGCAGATTTGGATGAAAACAATGGTATGGGTAGCCCCTTTTGATGCCATGAAGCCTGCCAGGTTTCAAAGAGTTTTGAAATGGTGAATGGGTAGCAGGTATGAGTGATGAAAACAATGGTATGGGTAGCAGGAATCATGCAGGGGTTTCTGGGAAACTGCAACTCAAAGTGCTGACAAGCAAAACTTGTGACATGTGACTTTGTGTGTGTATTAAGGCACAGTGGGATGAAAACAGCAGGAATGGTAGCCTGTAGCAAGGGTCCTTCTCAGTACTCGGGCAGAAACAGCTCACAAAAGTGATGGAAGGGCTATAGACAGGGGTTTATGTGCTATCTCTACATTGCTCCCCCAGAGCACTGTGATTGGAAGGGAACTTGGGGAAAGCTCATAGTTGCTGGCCAGCTACAGATGTCTGTCTTTCCCCCCCTGCTCCGCCTTCCTCTTGTCTTCTCCTTAAAGACTGCCTTACGAATCTCCAAATCTTTTTTCTGAATCTTTCCAAATCAATTTGCAGGCTCAAAATTGATTCAGAGGTTTTTTTTGGTCTCCCGATTTAATTCCGATTCAGTGACTGGCATCTGAATTGGGCCAAATCTTCTCCAAATTGAATCGGCAACTAAAGCTTCGCATACCCCTACTATATGTGGTCTCTTTGGACCATTGCACTCAAAGAGTAGTTATTAATGGTTCAATGTCTGATTAGGAGGGTGTATGAAGTGAAGTTCCCCCAGGGCTTGGCCTGCATCTGGTCTAATGTTTCTGCTAATGGTTTGGAGGATCAGACTGAGTTCATGTTTAGCAAATTTGGGAATGACACCAACATGGATGGAGCTGCAAACAGTCTGGAGAGGGGATTAGGATTCGGAATAACTTTGATAACCTGGAAAAATTATCTAAAATTAATCAAATGAAATTTGGTAAAGAAAAATACGAAGTCCTACACTTGAGAGAGTAATTGCATGCACAAGTACAGGTTGGTAAATGACCAGTTAGACTGCAGTATTGCAGAAAATGGCTGAGGGATATAGTGGGCCATATGTTGAATACAAGACAATAGTGTGCTCTTGTTTCAGAAAAAGCCAATAATGTACTGGACTGTATTAATTGAACTATTGCTTCCAAGTCAAGGAAAGTGAGTCTTCTGTTCTAGTTGGCATTGGGAGGCCCCACCTTAGAGTGCAGTGTCCAGTTTTGGCACTGTACTTCAAAGAAGATATGGATCATTTGGAAAGAGTCCAGTGGAGAACAATAAAAATGATTAGGAGTCTAGGAAACATGCCTTGAGAGGGAAGGGTGAAAGAAATGGGATTATTTAATTTGAAGAAGAAAGGGTGAGTTTAAGTCTTCAAATATTTGAAGCATGGTTATAAAACGGGCAGTGATAGTTTATTCTCTGTGGTGACAGGGAACAGGACAAGGAACAACTATCTTAAATTGCAGTGAGGGTGACTTAGACTGCATATTAGGAAGAACTTTCTCACTGTAGTAGTGATTAATTGGAACAGACTACTCAGAGTGGTTGTAGAATCTCTATCCTTGGTGGTTTTTAAGAGCAGATTAGGCAAAAACTTTTCTAAAATGTTTTACATCAAGAGAATCCTGCCTTGAGTATGGCTTGGGGCCAGATGACCTTCTGAGATTCCTTCCAGCTTTACTTGTCTATGATTCCATGAACCCTGAGATAAAAGAAAAATGGAAAAATTACAATGCATTACAAAAAGTCGATCATGCCTGACTAATTGCTTTATAGATAAAAATGAAAGGAGATTATGCAAAGTTAGGAGGAGATGGAAGGTAAAATGAAATAATACCCAATGGCATGCAGTGCAAAGTCATTCCTAGGGACAAATACCAAGAATAGTTGGAGGTTTTTTTCCAGTTGAGGGTCTCATTCATTGGAAAATGGCAGAAATGGAGAAACACTTGGACATACCCTGGAAGAGACCCTGTTCCCCTAAGCACCTCCTGGAGTAACAAGGAATAATAGCCATAAATTGTATGAGAGTAGGTTCAGGCTGGATATCAGGAGGTACTACTTCACAGTCAGGGCAGCTAGGATCTGGAACCAGCTTTCAAGGGAAATGGTGCTGGCTCCTACCTTGGGGGTCTTTAAGAGAAGACTTGATAATTACCTAGCTGGGGTCATATGAGCCCAATATTCTCTCCTGCCCAGGGCAGGGAGCTAGACTTGAAGATCTACTTAGGTCCTTTCCAACCTTACATCTATGAATCTATGTACTGGCTAATTACTGGATGGTATGTGCTGCCATGTGTTACAGCATAAAAAATGGGAATGTGATCCTGGAGGTATCAGAACAGATATTTCCAGGAGAGAAAGAGAAGAATTGCAAGGCACTGATGGAACTTAATTTCAAATACTGTGTACTATTTTGGTCACCCAGGTTTTAAGAAATATGAACTCCAGCTGAAGCAGGCACAAAGAAATATTTCTAGATACTGTGGGTTGGTATCTTGAGGCTGGTCTTAAAGCCAGATCTTGTGGGTGGATTAGGTCCGTTGTCATCCAGAATCCAGTGTTGGTGCACAAGCTTGGTCTATGGGTGCAATCCAGAGTGGCTGCATGCACCAGATCCAGTTGTGAAGTAACCCACCCATGTGTCAGCACGATCCAGTGCATAGGGTCATGTTATCTGCCCCTCAGGGCTCGCCATGGGTCCAGAAATTTGGCAGTCAGGGTCTTGCGTCCACATCAATTGTTGCAGTTCAGGAAGCTGTGGCAATTAACAGTCACCTTACCCGTGCTGCAAAATTTGTGGACCAGTGGGGAGTTCCATGGTTTGGATTCAGCCTGCGGGTGGTTGAGCTCCCCTGGCCTAGGTTGATTAGAAAAATGAACAGCCCATTGTACAAGAGGAGACTCAAAGGGCTTGTCTTGTTTAGCTTAGAATGAGGGCTGATAGACAAAGTTTCCTCTAACAAGCAGCAGTCTGTGACCACGCCACTTTGGTCCAGCATGGAACACTTACCGTGAAGGCTTGGGGTCTGGGGGCTTGGGTGAGGAGCCTGGGGGCCTGGGGGTGGGGTCTTGGTGTGGGCTCTGCCAGCTCCAGGGCACTGCTCTTCTCCTGCTTGACCTCAGGGAGTGAGGAGGATGTGGCATCGGGGCCAGGGAATGAAGCACTTCTCTGGAGGCTGCGGAGCCCATGGAGCAGTTCCCTGGAGCTGGCAGAGCCTCGTGGGCCAGGCAGTGGCTCCTCCCTGAGGTGAGGCAAGGCAGGGATGGAGGTTGGGGCTGGGGGCTGGCACAGGCTCTGCTGGCTCTAGGGAACTGCTCTGCAGGCTCTGCCGGCTCTGGGGAAGTGCTCTACTCCCAAGCCTTGATGCTATGTGCCTCCTTGCTCCCTGAGGCAAAGTGGGGGAACAGACCAGTTCACTGGAGCTGGCAGAGCCTGTGCCAGGCTACCTCCGCTATCTCAGGGGGGAGCTTACCTTCTGTGAGTGTCCCATGCCTCAGCCCAACTCCTCTCCTGACGCATATGCAGCCTAAAAAAATTTGTGCGTGGCCAGCCTTTTATGCGTGTGCAGCCATACATGCATGCACTTTAGAGGGAAACTTGCTGATAGAGTATATGATTGTTCCATATAAACACTCAGGAAAAAATACTAGGGAAGGAAGAGAACTTTTTAACTAAAGGACAGTGTTGGCAAAAGAACAGATGGGCATATATTGGCCATGAATATATCAAAACTGGAAATTATAAGGAAGTTGTGTAGTGAGGCAGGAAGGTTCTGGAATGGCTTTCCAATAGGAGTAGAGTCAAAAAACAGTTGCTAGTTTTAGGAGAAAGATTGTTCTGGTTCTGAAAGATTTCATGTAATATGATAGCGGAGGACTAGATTTAATGGTCCAGGACATCCCTCAGATCTTATGATTCTATTTGTGTATGTGAACACCCAGATCACAGTGGGTAGCTAAAGCAAAGATGAGCTGCTCAACTGTCTACTTCAGCTTTTGCTTCAAAGGCTGCTGCTTCTCCACTGAGCGGGAGATCATCAGAAGTCACACAAAGCTGCTTGAAGAGGCACCATGCCTAAATATAAGCTGCAGTAGACAACTGAAACCTCAGTGTTCCCAGGCAGCTGTTTGCCAAGGCTCCGTATAGCCCTGGGTAATTTGCAATGCCTCATCTTAAAGGGGAGTTAGTAGCAGCGGGATATTATTATTATTTATTATTATTTAGGTTTTTTCAATATTGACTAAGTGGTTTCCTTAATTAGGTGTTTACATCAGGAAGTGGTATTCTAGTGTATATGCCTTCAGTGATTGTGATTACATCTAGAAACCTTCCCACTGCAGACATAACCAAAGGCAGAGATTATGAACTGAGGTGGTAGAGTATGGACTGTATTCTTGAGGAAGGCATAATTATTTTACCTGGGCAGCTGGAGTAAGACAGAAACAGAGGAAGAAGAGAAACAGGGAGATTTAAGTTGGTTCAGATAGGAATTCAGTTTTCAAATGCTTATGTGCTTCAAACTTCTGAATCCTTGGAGGTTTATCCTCTGTACTGTGTGCAGTAGTTTGGAAAGAAGACCATGTTGCGATTTAGTAGTCTACATTATTTCATATCTAAAAGAAAAAGCTTGTCCCTAAAACCTACTTTTTAAAATATCCAAATTAAATTAAAATATTGTTGAGTACTGACTTGCCTGCAATGTTTTAGCCCTGAGTGAATTTTTGTACCTGATGCATGGATCCATGAACAGTCAGTGGAAATACTGGCATTTTTAATAGTGCATCATCAACTCTTATGAACTAAGCCTGGTTTCCAAGCTCTCAATTGTCTATGATTTTTCTATATTAAGTGTTTAATTCCAGTAGGCTTTCAGAAGCATATTAACTTTAATTAGCTAGTTAAAAGAAGATTTTTTTTCTTCTTATATTTGTGTAGATTAATTCGCTATTGAATTTACTTAATCCAGATAATTTATTAGTGAATACTGTTTCCATTACCAGGGACCAAACACTGCAATCTTTAGGGATAATACTCGTTTACTTCAGTGGGAGTTTTGCTTGGGTAAGTATTATGGGATTTGCCCCTAAATGACATCATGTTTACAAATATAGTAAGTTTAAAGGGATAATTAGATATACATGTTTAAAGGCATGGTCCTCTAAACTGATGGTACTATCAGTTAATGTCTTTCTAAATGATGGCACTCTACTTTAAAAATAATTTTTAAAAAACTTAAATTACTTTAAATCCAATTTTAGCTAACCCTTTTATATGTACCTCTAGTATAACTCTGGGAAGCTTGTGAAAATAGCATTTACAAAGTCTTACGACAGTAGATACTTTTTGTTGTCATTGCTTTAACAAAAGGTTTTGTTATGGTTTGCATTATTAACTGGTTTTAAATCTTTGTACTAAAAGCAATGCTTATATCAGTGGAGTATACTCAAAATTAATTCTCCTCCCCTATCCCCTCCTCCTATCTCTCCCCTCCCCCTTCACTTCTCCTGTCTAAACAGGGTCACTGTTGTGGATTCTGGCTATCCACCAGCTGCAGTCATATGTATCTTCTTCCAACTCCTCTTTCATGTCTCTTTCCACTATAACTCTCCATCTCATCTTTGGTTTTTTTCTTCCCCTCCTCTCTGGTAGTGCCATTCTGGTAACTTCTTTTCCCATGTAACTTATTTTCCAGACTCCTTTAAACATGCTTATACCATGCCAGTCTTCTCTCTCATACTTTCTTAGACATTTCCACTACCTTCACTGATTCTCTGATGTAAGTGTTCCTCACTTTATCCATTTTCATCACTCCACACATCTGTTGGAGCATTCTCATCTCTGTCGTATTCAGTCTTCTTTCTTGAATTTTCTTCAGGGGCCATGACTCAGCTCCATACAATAACTCTGGATGCACATATGTCTTACAGACTTTCCCCTTCGGCTTCACCGATACTCTTCTTTTGCATAATATTCCTGTTGCCAATTTCCAGTTCATCCACTTTGCTGTTATTTGATTGGTTCAGCTCTTCATCTAACTCTGCATTCTGCTGAACAGTTGATCCCAGATACTTAAACTTGTTAACTTTTTGAATGTTTCTCATTGATTATCACATTTCCAACATCAGGTACCTCAGAGAAACCACAGTGGAATATTCCAGCTTGTATTTTCTCTAGACTTGCAATGCAAGTGACCACATCGTCTGTAAATATCACATTTCAGGACAGCCTCATTTGTTCAGTAAACATATCCATCATTACTGCAAACAGGAATGGGCTCAAAGCTGACCCTAGATGTATACCTACTTTTACCTCAAAACTCTTTGTCTCTCCTGAACTGCTCCTTGCTCTTGTTGTACATTTCCACTACATATCCTTGATGGTTCTGCCATATTTCTCTGGCACCCCTTTAACTATCAGGCAGTCCTATATTTCATTCGGGAATACATAATTGTAGGCTTTCTTCAGGTAAATAAAAGCAAGATGGATACCTTTGCAGCCTTCCTTGTATTTCTTCATCATCTGTCTTATTGCCTTTATGTCTGTTAATTCATTAGAACTTAAACTGGCTTTCACTTAGTCCTTCCTTTTTTGCATCCTTGTTACACGGTATTGGCAGAATTCGCAAATTCATTAGAATATGACAGGCCATGCTGTGAACACTTCTGTTATAGCCTCAAATTTGTCATCTCTGGGCTGCCAACCATGTATATTAGTGCCTGCACACCCCAGTTTCTTTTCTTAGTATTTTATATTTTAATGTCACAAATTTAATTTCACAATTTTAAGGTGGTAATCACCTATTTCAAAAAATCAGGGCTACTACTGCAGGAATGAATTGTGAAGACAGTTTCATTAGTTTTCTGTTCTAGAAAGGAGCTTAAGTATCTGCATAACCAAATGATTAAGTATCAGCTGGCCTGGAACCTAATTCTGTCGAATCTCACAAACTTAAAGGAGAAGTCCTATTAATGCTATAATTCTAATATATTGCACAGTTATAATCTTCGAACTGTATACATTCCAGAGGTGCTGGTAATGCCTGCTAAGGGCAAGACTCCAGAATGGTGTTGCTTCATCAGGACTATAGGGATTGGCTAGCACAAGGCTACCATCCTTATGGAGGGTTGGCTTTTCTAATGAGAGAGTAGGGCCAGGTCAACTCAGAAACATATTGTTTTTCTTTTCCTGGGATCCCATACCAATAATTCTAGCTTTCCTCTTCCTAAACTTTACCCGCTGCAGCAGCCTTAGTAGGGGTGCAGTCTGTACCTGCCACCTGACTTGTGACCATTGAGATAAATCTGACTCAATAAGCCAAGATTCAAAGAAAGACTATTTTAAAAATAAGTTTATACATTTAAAAGGAATAATTTACACATTGCTAGGAATCCGTCCTCTTTGAAAGTCCTTTAAATTTCTCATGTGTTTAGACCAGAAGTGTGTATGTGCTTTCTCTGTGTGTGTGTGTGCATTTCATTATATATATATCTATATATATATATATCTATATATCTATATATCTCAAATGACAACATCGGGTTGTGGTATTATGGTAAAATGGCAGCTTCCCCTGGGAGCAACCAACTTTTTGCAGAATCATGAAGATGTGGAAGCATTAACAGCAATTGTTAAAACTCTGTACACCATTCAAATAATTTGGGAGAATAGTCCCAGGTTTATTCTCTTGGTAGAAAAACTTAGCCAGAGCTGCATCTACAGACATTTGAATGCTGAGGCCCTGAAGAATGGAGAGTTTGCAGTGCTGACACTGCAGGCAGGGGGAAGGAAGGAGCACTCTGCACACATCTGTGTGCTCTGCAGGCTCCTTTAGTCTGCCTAAATGGAAGCAGTGTACAGAGCAGCTCTGATTGGCTGTCCCAGACTGCCCATGGTTAGCTTGTATTGTCAGCATATACAGTCATTTACTCTCCCAGGAGAAACTCTCCTGGAAGTGATTTAACCATTGTTGTTCCCAAGTTATTTTCCCCGGACTTGCCATTTTTACTCTGTGAGAAAAAGCCTGAATGATTGTAGTTTCTCTTGGGAGAGCTGTGATTCACCCAGAAGAATCTGAATGTCTTTAGGAGACCTAAAATTGGTTTATACAATGTGTTGTGTAGGAAACCTTACACTTGGCCATCTTAGGTATTAACTTCCTGAGCTTGTATCTGAAGTTCAAGACTTATACTTTAGCAAAACTTTGCTACTGAAGTAGTGAAATTCTTAATTTGCATATTGGTACTGAGCTATTACCTATTGTGCTGGTGTTACTGTTTCAGTTTCAGAGATGTGTTCTTTCTAAAGAATTTCTCCTGTTTTGATTGCATAGAAACAGCAAAGTGATTGCCTGAAGTAAGAAGGTTGAAAGTTATATAGGAAACATTCAGGCATGTTAATCCAGTATAGGGCTAGTTATTTGTATCTGGCAAAAAAGGAGATATCAAAAGTTGTGTGACTGCATATGTAAAAGTAACAAAGCTAAATTTGCATTTTTTATGGAAACAGGGATGATCTCTAGGTATACATCTGAGGACTGCTCTGACCCGCACGCATTACTAACACTCTTAATAGGCTACAACCACAGCTGAGAGATGTTTTCAATAAGTTGTAGACCTTATAATATTTTCATATGGTCGATTTGGTCAAAAGTTTGACCGTTTTATGTTCTGTGAGCAAAACTATTATTTTAAATAATAAATTCAAAATGGAGTTTCAGCTTACAAAATATGAAGGCAATATACTCAGTCTTAAAAGAGATTTCTCTCTGAGCAGATATCAAATATAAAAATGTTCAAACAGACAAGGATTTTTCAAAAAAGTCTAAACTTGTAAACTGGTGTTTAAAATTACAGTAGTTAAAGTTTTAACTAGTAATATTAATTAGTCTGATTCATAACAATAAAACCTTGTAATCATTAATTAAATCTTTTGTAATACTAAATCTTTAGACTGAGATTTTCAAAATTGCCTCTTAAAATTAATGGCATAGGCATCCAAATTCCTTAGCTGGATTTGAAAATCTTCATATCTGAAGTCTTGAGAAATATAAAGATACTGTCACAGGGGGAGAAACCCCGAGGGGACTCCGGAGCTCCTGGAAGGAGCCGCAGAGACAGAAATGGGTGGCGAAGCAGAGAAGAAAGAAAAAAATTTAAATCACCTACCGCAGGAGCCGACGGAACGCTGGAAAAGCCCGCGCGCAGCTTGGACGAAGAGTGGAATCACCTGGGGATGGCGGGTGACGTCAGCGGAGCCCGATGGCCGGCGGGGCTAAAAGGGCTGCCGGCAGAAAGCCTGGCCGGAGACTGCTGGAGGCGTGAAATGCCAGAGCTGATTGCTGGCGTGCACCCCTGACAGGGGAAAGAGCTCGGGGAGCGTGAAATGCCGGAGCTGATCGCTGGCGCTCACCCCAGACAGGGGAGAGAGCCCAGAGAGTGCGGAACACTGGAGCTGACGGTTGGCGCGCTCTCCAGGTGGGAGAGAGAGCCTGGAGAGTACGAGATACCAGAGCTGATCAAAGGCGAGCACCCCGGAGAAGAAGAGGGACCCGGAGGGGAATGGATGCCAGAAGACGGCGTGGCTACAGCGGGTAAGCCGGGGAAAAGCGGGAGAGAGCCGCGGCTGCCTGGAGGGAACCTCGACCAAGGGAAGATCCAGAGAAGGATTTACGGCAGGGTGAACCCGGAGAGAGGGTCACACCCAGGGGAACAGGGCAAGGAGTGGTGGGTAGCTAGCCTGGGGAGTGACGGCTAGCAAGCTGCGTCACAGATGGTGACTTGATAGAGGGGCAGAGGCCCCGTTAAGCGACCAGCTGTGTTTAAGTTTAGTAGAGTTGTCTTTGGTTGTGTTACCCTGGGTTTGAAGGGGCTGAGGCGTGGCAGCAGGGGGAGTGAGGAAAGGCAAACTCATTGGTGGGCATGTCAGAGGGAGCAGCAGCAGGAACATCAAGAATTGCCGGGTAGGGTAAGGGTGAGGTGGAAGGGGAGAAGGAGCCTTGCAGAAGACATCTACCGTAGGTAGCTGAAGAGGGTAACCACATGACCAGAAGCCCCACCCACTGGAAGATCCAAGTCATGGCAGGCGAGAAAGGGGTGGACCCTGGTGCGGAGAGAGACCTGTTGCAAGCTCCCTGCGATGGCAACCCAGATATCTGCAAACCCTCAAGGAGGCCCGAGGTAGGATGTACGACACCCGGCAGCTACAGATACCAATCCTTGGTTGCAGTATTACTTTGGAATCTATATTCCATACCAACTGGTAAGTGAATCCTAATATGCAAACATACAACACTTTTTTCCCAATGGAACTGTAAAGAATTTTGTATATTGATGAAAGTCCCATAGATTCTAGGCAGTTATAAAGCAGCTACCATTCCCATTAATTTTCTGTTGGTTGGTTTTATTAAACCTGGAAAGCCTAAATTATTACAATTTAAACTATAAAAAGTAATTTAATATGCCATAAATTCTGTTTCTACCATGTAAATATATGTACTATACTGCCACAGTGGATTAGATTAAAATTTTAATCTGACAGAAGATAGTGACTTCTAAATCAGATTTCTATTTGAATGTTATTCTCTAGGTAATATTTTCTCATATTTAGTTTGTTTGTAAATGATATCTCTGTCAGTCTTAAAGCATTTAGCATCTTAAGTAGGAAGCTAATTATCTGCAAATTTCTTCTTGGTAAGCTCAGTTATTATGTGGATACTGTGTGTGTGGCGGGGGGAAGATAAAATGTTAAAATAAAAAGAGAGAAACACTACCAGTGTTTTCGTTAACATTAATGAGGAATATTCTGTTGACAGTGAGAACTGTCCATGTTCCTGGAATCCCCTGCCCCCATCACATGGTATTTGACATCAGAAGGTCCACCCCTTGCATGGGAAACATTACTCCTTCATAGGGCCTGCCCTCATGATGCATGGCTTTCTCTTGGGTCCCAGAAATTCTGGCTTCTAGGCCACGAGGCACAGGCATGATCTATCAGGTAGTGAGGTGTTACCAAATTTGCCCATTACTTTGGGGTGTGCTCATTTATTAGGGATAGGTTACTAGGGTCTTGGTGATTCTGTCAACATGCTGCTTGTGTTAATATATGGAGTTGTATCTCTCCCTTCTGCAAGCCCTCACCCCCAGTGGAGCTATCTTGCAGGACTCAGTCTCAATGGGACTGGGTTCTTCCAGTCACCAA
>JAGPOW010000261.1:83692420-83717267 GCA_030014935.1 Caiman crocodilus | reverse complement strand
CATGACAATGACATCCTTTGTCCTAACCGCCTCCTTAAGCTGGCCAGCGAATTGGAGGTCCAGCTCCTCCTTCTGGTTGGGTGGTCTATAGCAGACACAAATCTGCCATTCCAAAGTCCAAGTTCGTCACTTTGCTATCCTTATGCCTTCCTTTCCTTAGAATAAATAATTTTACCATTTTCTGTTTGCTTCTTCCCTAAGTTAATTGCTTTCACAGTCTTTGTTGATCAGAACTAAATATAAGATAGATAATCCCATATTTATTTCCTCAACTTTCTGTTCTAAAAATTTGTCCTCTGAACATGTTAAGAAGTGGCTGAACATTTTGATATCCTGTATTTTCCTTCCCATGTGGATTAGGGAAATTAATCTCTCATTATAACTGCCTAATACATTGTGGATATGCTTGTTAGCTGCTGGAAGTATGCCTTCTCTGTTTCTTCTTCCTGCTTTGGTGATATATAGCAGATGAATACCACCATGACATTACTCCAGTTCCTTTATCTTTCCCCAGTGGCCATCAACAGATAAATTATATTCTTGCTCTTGGATTGTAAAGCAGATGCGTGTGTTCCTGATATGTGGTCTGCTTGATTCCCTACCTTTAACTGTCCCTCTGGAAACAGGTATACCCCTTCAAGTTTATTTTTCAATTATGGGAATCATCCCGATAAGTTTCTCTAATGTCAGTTAAACTGTTTTCATCCTGATGGAATTAAAAAAAAACAAACAGATTTTCTCCCTAATTTAAAATTCCCTTGCCAAGAAATTGTGTATATCCTCACTAGTGTGCCTATCCGTGCCATAGCGAAATGGGTCATGTCACATCCAGGCGTGCTTCCTTCTAAATCAGAAGTGTAGCCATGCATGAAAATAACCTCTCCTGAGAGGCAGAGGCTATCTGTACCAAGGGCAGTGTTGCACTAAGGCAGTGATTCTCAACTAGGGCATTGGGACACCCTGGGGTACTACCGTTTTTTTTGAAGGGTGCTGTAAGGGGTGATGAGCTAAGTGAAGCATTAGGAAATAAGCAGATAAACTAAGCAGATATGCACACGTTCAGGCTTGTTCCTGCCTGTGATCCTGTACCCCTTCTGCAAAGAAGTATTGTAATATATAAATTAGTTTTTGAAATTGCGTGTCACTCAATTCACAAGTCATGGAGGGATGCCAACAATCCAGGGAGGGGTGCTTCTAGTCTAGTGTGGGAGTGCCTTGAGTCCAAAAATGTCGAGAACCTCTGCAGTAAGATGACTGTGCTACTTCTGGTTTGCGTTGTCTCGTCAACTGGAGATATTACAACCATCCTAAGTTAGCTGTCTTTTACCAGGTAAACTGCTTTTAGAGTGCAGTAGTATTGAAAGTTGCTTCAGCCATTTCAGAAATTCTGATACTGTGATGATTTTGTACTGTTAGTCAGTGTAGATATTTTATTTCAACTTGAAATGTTTTTCTTTCTTTGAATCTACTCTCTTCCTCTTGCTTTAATGTTTTATCCCCAGAACAGTCAAACATGAAGAGCATATGTCCTTTTAATAAATGCTTTCTTCTGTGCTCTTAAATTCAAGAGACAGAAATTGAAGGCTGATCCAAAAGTGATTGAAGCAAAGCATAAAATACACTTAAAATAGTTTGTGGTTCATTCTTCAGGTAGGTGTGTACAGGGCCAGTTTGTACCTAGAACAAAGGTCAGAAGTTATAAAGGAGTGTTAGTGAATTGATATACGCACCAGGCTCTGAAAAGAATCCATGCATGCTATACTTACGAATACTCCTTTCCTGGTGTTTAGTTCTATTAGAAATTGAAATACACACAGCAAGACCATAAATCTCTGGCTGTGCTTTCTTCCCAGTCTTGATTGTTCTGAGGGTTTCCATGAAAGAGCAGTCTTCCACCTTGACCTCAATTTTCTATCCTTAAGCAACCATCTATCTTAGGTCAGTGTTAATGACCTGTATCTACTGAAATGCTGTCAACTCTGTTTTAAGCACACCTGCTTTGGAGTGTATTAAAAGAAAACCCTTATCACCATGTTACAGGGGTGTAAGAGCAAGGTCTATACAAAAGTTGTATGATTTTGGAATGGTTGGTATAATAAATACACAGTATGGGAATGGGAAATTTAGTAGAACTCATACCAAATGTGTACATATAATATTTTAATGTCTAGATTTAACCAGATGGCACTGTTACAGTAACATTTTTATTATTCTTGCTTCAAATGTTAATGGCATACAGCAGTCAAGAGAGTAGAACATGAGGAGAGACCTCACCAAAGGAAGGCGTAGAAGAAAATATCTAATTAATATGTTGATGAGTATTTGCATAGCCAAAAGAATTTCAGTGCTACCTCTGAGTGGCTGGAAGAATCTGTTCTGCAGGATGAGTTTGCAGTATAAACTGCACCCTGTGAAGGAATGCTTCCTTGTATTCCCCACAGGACTCATCCATATGCAAATGTATCTACGTGGTATAACTGAGTTCCAAGTAAGGTTTTTACCAAAATGGATAGCATAGTTTAAGTCAAAAGGAAACCATCACTGTCATCTGTCTACCTCAGATACTTGTGAGAGTGTCCATCAGTTTAGCATGTAAGCCTTAATGAGCACTCCCTTTTTTTGTATAAATGGGCCCTCTGAAATCTATAAATGAACAATGTCAAATAGAATCAGACGGGGCATGGCACAGATGAAGAGTATGAAAGTATCCCTTTACCAGTTAAAAAAAAATACATGTGCCAGGCAAGAAAAAGGGTGGAAGAAAAGAATCTCTCTTTTTAGGAAGACTCCTACCAAAAAAAAGTGTTTTGCTAATCATCTGAAATCCCTGTGTGTAGTACTAGTTGTATTGTAATGTAAAGTTAGAGGAAGCTAAGAAAATACTAATGAGAATAATTAGACCCTGAGACGAACCATAATGAAGAGAAGTTGAAGAGGATTGAGGTGGTTGTAACTGACAAGAGGACGCATAATAAAAGCTCAAAAAATAACAAGTGGTATAGAGAAAATATACTGGGGACACGTTTTCTGTTTTTCTCTCATACAAATGCATGGATTGGCATGCTCTATGGGACACGGTGATTAAACCAGTTGGCCAAGCTCACTACGTGACCTGTGTAGGAGAAGAACCAAAAACTTTCCATTGTATTTTCCACAATGCCTGACCACCTTTCATATTAACGTAGAAAAATATTTAATGTATTTAGTGTATGTGGAGAGTGTGATTCCATTGCAAATTACAAAACAGTGATAATAACATGAATTTCTGTACTAAAGTGGTAAGTGAATCAGAAAGAAGTTTGTTTTTTGTAACTAGACTACAAAAAAAAGATATGTGTGAACATAAATACACCATTTAAGACTTATGTAATTATGATATGAGTATTTTTCTAATACATCTCTAATGCTTTTCTGTCGGAGACCTACTTACAGAATGTATTCCACTGAGTATTTGAAATTTATTTTTCATTTACTTGAAGTTGGTCTGTCATAATTTAGGTCAGGAAAGAAAATGCATGTATAAGAACCAGTGCAGGTTTTCAAGCTCTTGCAAGAAATGGATCTCCACTGTGACCCTACAGACAGGATTTTTGTAATATTCGTTTAGAGCATTTTTCAGGTGGAGGATAGCAGAAACCAATAAAAAGATGCTTTGGGGAAAATGTATATTTTAATAGTACCTTGTATAACCATAAGAACTATTTATCTATGATTTCTTTTTCTGGATAATCTGTTTTCTTTAGGAGGCAGCTTTGAAAATGAAAATGAATGACTATCGATATGATTATAAAGTAGTTTTGGAAATGTTTCATTAATGTATATCTAGTGATGGTAATGGAAATTGCACAAAGGCACTGAAGGAAAATTAACCCCTTTTCTACAGGTTTTATTAACACCCAAAAGTTAAAGAAAAACTTCATACTGTTTGGGATATTGGCTAATGTAGAACATATATGGGTTTGATAGCAATTTCTGTGCCAAATACAGATGAAATTACATTTGTTTTTATTCATTGCTGATGCTTGGTCATCCAGAAGTAAGTCGATATTTGTTATACCTCCTAGGCTGGAGCTGTCTCTTGCAAACACAAGGCAAATTCCCCAGGCTAAGAATTTCAGGTAACTCGAATCTTTTTTTGTTTTTTCAGAGAAGAAACATTGCCTCAGTCTGATCAAGACTGCATCCAAGTAGTCTTCATCCAGCCTTATCTGTAGTTTTTGTATGATATGCTTGCTATCTATGACTTAATTTGGAAACTCTTTTTAAATTTGTACTGCAAATAGTTAATGCATATAGTTCTCTTCCTACTTGTATTAGTCATATGTGTCCATGTGTTGTGTGGTGTCAGGACTGAATGATGAATAATTTTGTTTTCTTTTTATGAACAACAGTTGTTTTTCTTTTTTAATTGTTATGACACATAACTGTACTTTCCTTAGAGGTAATGCATTCCATAATATGATGGAATTTGTGTGGTGTTCAGCTGGAAAGCCCAGATTGGAAGATTTGGATTGTCTGCTTAAAGAAATTAGTACTGGTATCAGATGGATAAGGGGAAGGGGGAAACTGCAGTGACGATGGCAAAGTATTCTGGGGGGGAAGGAGTAGGCAGAAGGACAGGTGGGGAAACAAAAGCACCAAGGTCTATGACTGTTGTAGGGAAGATAGGGAGTTGGGGTTGCATAGCGAAGAAGACTTGTTTATAACACCCCCTTCCTCACATTTACTGTGTAAGCTGGAATATTAGTTGTGAATGAGGCAGAGGACTATAGGAAGAGAGAAGATGATTACATAGTGAAGGAAACTGAATGGTGTTCTGAAAAAAGCTTGCTATTAGGGATGTGCGAAACAGGCTGTATTCAATTCAGATTTAACTCGAATTGGGGACAATGATTTGATTCATTGATTCGGGTCACTGTCCCCAATTCGATTTGGGTGAATCTGAAGATTTGATGCTGATTTGGAGAAACAGCAATCTGGCCATAGACACAACTTTAAATGTTTTTTCTACATACCTCGAGGTACCAGGTGCAGATCGTAAATGCTGTGATGCTGGCATAGGTGGAACATCCCACAGGAGTGCAAGAGGGGGGCTGTGTGCTCGGCAGCAAAGATGGATAAGTAGACTAGACATACTTCTGCTACACTTCTGAGTCTGCTACCAAGTGTGCTGTGGGGCCCCTCGGTGCTCCCTAGCCCAGCGAATGGCCACAAGGGGACCCTGGGTGCCCCCCCGACCTAGGAGGGACCAGTCACAGAGCCAGGGGTGTGCAGTGGGACCCATGGTACTCTCCCCAGCAGACCCAGAAGTGCTTCTGGTCCACTTCTGGGTCTTCTGCTTAGCACGCTGGAGAGCCCCCTGCACTTCTGTGGGATGCTCTATCTGCCCCACCATCAGAGCATTCATGAGCTGCCTCGTACCTTGAGGTATGTGTTGTATCATTTATAGTTATGTCTGGATCTGAATCATGGAATCTTTCTGATTTGATTTGGAGAGGCTAAAGGTTCTCCTGATTCAGTTTGGATTTGGAGATTCAGCCGCTGAATTGGGCCAAATATCTGCTGAATTGAATCGGGGACTGAAGTTTTGCACAGCCCTAATTTCTATTGCTTCTGCTGACCCAGTATAGTTGTTTGATGTAAGGGCAAGTCAGTGGAGCTGGTTCTATTGGATGCCCAACTTGAGAACCTGGGTTCTGCTTTGCAGAAGTTCTGAGCACTCACATCTGTTAGTGAAATCAAGGGTTACTGGCAGCCTTGATTCTCACATTTCTTAACATTTTAGTATTTAACTCTGCAGCCTTAACATGATTTTTAAGTGTAATGTCTCATATACGTTTCTATTTTGCAGTTTGCATGTTAGCAGATTCAGTGCAGCTGACCAAACTGAAATCTGTTCTGTTTTCCTATATTGTCGTTGGTATGGTCTAACTTGCTAGATGCTTAGAATGACTCTTAGTTCCTAGACTGCGTTTCCAGAAGTGATAGAAGAAAGATCATTCAGCTTAGAAACTGAAGACTCCCTTTATATGGGAAGAGTATTAAGAGGTCGTGCAGAATGCCATCTTTACGAAGTCAGACCAAAGAAAGAGGGAAATTCCAGGTTGAAAGTCTTTCACTGGCAGCACCTTCTTTGTCTATTTGTTTTCTGTGTATATATTATAAAGTACACTTTGATTCTTTAAAAAAAAGATTTTTTGTTTATATGCCATATGCAGTAGACTTAGGCTATCATTAATGCTCTAGAATAGCAGTTGGTAACCTTTTTAGGATGGTGTTTTGGAATGACCTGGCTTGGGTCCAAGGTGAGCTGACACTATTCTTTCCTGCCAAGGCAGGGGGTCGGACTAGATGATCTGCCCAGGTCCCTTCCGACTCTAGACACTATGATACTATGATACTAAGATCTGGCCGCTGCTACCTGGCAATAGCATAGGCAAAGCTCCCTCATGCTGCCAAGCTCTGCAGTTCTGCTGACCTGATATACTGGCTCCATGATCTTCTGTCCCCTTCTCTGGAAACCATGTGCTCTTAAAAGAGCAAGTGAAAACAGGTAGGGCAGGACAGGTCACTCAGACATATAAAGCATAAGATGATTTGTGATACTTTTCTATAGAGATAAGTTAAGATAGTTAAAAGCATTTGTACTGTGATAAAAGTACTTAGCAGTTCCAGTGTATGGCTACCCACAGGTACCATTAGCAATGATTGTATTATGTAGCACTATTTTATTAGAAATGTACATTTCAGAAAAAAATTAATTACTGGCATTTGTAGTGCATGAAATATTTGCATATTGATAGTGTTGTACTGATGCAAGAAAAGCCAGTATGAGACTGGGTTGTGTTAAAAGGATGAAGTAGTTATCCATGTTAGTTTAGAGCTTGGTAGAAGGCAGTGTTGATTTGCACTTTACAGATAAACTAAATCGGAGGCCTAAGCTTCCATAAGCAGAAGGTTGCTTCATCAGATCCTGTGCTTTCAGGTAGAGGTGCACTGGCATATCACTCACTTATTGGATCAGCACCAATAAATGAAAAATTAACATTATTGCCAATCGGCTTTTTTTGGTTGGTGTACCTGATAATGTCATCAATAAATGCTGCGTGCATGTATGCAGCTGCAGCGTGCATGTAGCCAGGAATGCAGACCAGCAGCTTGGAGAGCAGCATCCAGCTGGTAAGTCTGTGGGAAGAAAGAGGTGTGGGGGGGGAACAGATCAAAGCTCCCACAGTGGGGGAGGGAGTGGGGCAGGGGCAAGTGCTGCCCAACTAGGGTGGTGAATGTGACTTTGGGGCCAGAAGTAGAATGGAGCCATGGGTGGCTCGTCCAGGGTCTGCAAGGTGTGTGTGTGGGGGGGGGAGGTCCCAGCTGCTGCATGCAACCCTGGAGCAGGCATGGTGTGGCATGTGCCTCCCTGGATTTGTGCATGGGGTGAGGGAGGGCTGCCTGCTGCAGGCCTGGGGTCAGCAGCTGTGTCAATCTCTTCCTAGTGGGGGGCCAGGGCAGGGCTGGGCTCTGAGTGGGTCGGGGCAGGGTGGGCAGTGGCAGCAGTGCTGGAAGGGGTGAGTCTGGGGTGGGCTACAGTCACCCCAGAATTCCCCATAGCCACCCCTCCCAGTTCTGCCACTACCTGCTCTACCCCTGTTCACCCCAAGAGCAAGCCTCCCAGCCCCACTCCACCCTGCTGGGAAGAGGCTGGCACAGCCCCTGGACCCAAGCCCACAGTGGTCAGCCTTCCCTTGCTCTGCAGACAAATCCAGGTTAGACGTGCCCCCTGTGTCTCCGGCAGTGAACCCCCTGCCTCCCCACACCCTGCACCCCATGAACGAACCACCTGTGGCTCCTTTTCGCTTCCAGCCCCAGGGTCACATTCACCACCCTGGCTCGGCAGCTGCTACCCATGCCCCACTCCCCCCCTCACCATGGGGGCCTCAATTTGCCCCCACACACTCCTTTCCTCCCCCACTTTCTCCCCACAGACTTATCAGCTGGATGTTACTCTCCAACATGCCAGGCTACATTCCTGTAAATTGGCTCTTGTATCGGTATTGGCCAATATGGCTGGTTAATAATCGGTATTGGATAAGAAAATTTTTATTGGTGCACCCTTACTACCAGATGCATTTATGAAATTTGCTGCTTACAAAAGATTATGCCTCTGATTTAGTTAGCCTGTAGGTTGCAAATGTACTGTCTTTTCCCTGTATTAAACAGAAGAATTACTTACAAGTCAGAGGAAGTGATTTTTTCTGTTCTATTCAGAACTGTTGAGCTCTTATTTGGAGTATAATGTCCAGTTTTGGGCACCACAGTTCAAGAAAGACACAGACAAATCAGAAAGAGTCCATCAGAAAACAGTAAAAATTATTAGAGGTCTGGGGAGCATAGTTTATGTGAAAAGGTTGGAAGAATTGGGATTATTTGGTCTGGAGAAGAGAAGATGGAGCGAGGACTAGATAAATCATAAAATACCTGAAGTGTGATTGTAGAGAGGATGGTGATAATCTACTCTCTCGGGTATAAGATGACATCTGGATGTTTATCTTGCTGGGATCCTATGATCTCTGCTGACTTCCTGCCCCTGGGGCAGGGGGCTGGACTGGATGATCTTCCGAGGTCCCTTCCTGCCCTTATGTCTATGAAATCTATGTCAGCTATGAGATGAACAATGGTCAATGGTCTTAAATTGTAGCAAGAGAAATTTGAGTTGTATATTTAGAAGAATTTTTTCACTATAAGGTTGGTTAAGCAGTGGAACAGGCTAACAAGAGAGGCTGTGAAATATCCATCCTTGGAAGTTTAAAAGCAGGGGGTTGGACCAGGTGACCTAGTACTGCCCTTTTCCTGCATGATTGTGACACTATATTTAATAGTTTTTTTTCTCATGTGTTCATTCCTTTCATTTGCTTTTGTGTTTATATTTGATGGAAATTATATATTTTAAACTTACTTGTGGTTTATCTGTTGCTTTAATTAGTTTATGGTCACTAAAAGAACTTAGGGGAGAACATTTCATTTGCTGTGTACGTTGAAGTTGATGAGTGCAGTTAAGTGTTTCAGTTGGATGAAAGACCCAAAACCTACTGCAATGATAAGAAGTGTGGCTAAAATTGTGATTCAGTTGAGTAGCTGGGCTAGAAACCATATTTTTTCAAATAATTGATTATCTAGCCTTAGAAATTTACCACAAAATAATTATTCTTGTTGCCAGATATAGCCAAAACTTCTTGTGAAACATGCAAAGTTTATGTAAATAAGCTTCTTGCTGGGAATTTTGTGGAAACTGAATTCAAAGATCAGTAGCCACTACCATATGCACTAAACCTGTTATGTACCCCTCACGTGGGAATCTTTGACAGCTGAACTGTGAACATTTTATATGGTTTGGTACCTCCTGTAACAAGAGAAGTGAGAAACATTTGGTCTATGTTTCCATGGTAAGTGATGGTGCTGATAGACATGGGGGAAAAAAAACAACAAAAAATGTGCTTTAGCAGAAGAAGCAGTGCATTAGTTCAACCCAATTCTACAGCATCTGCATAGATTGGGTGCTTCAGCAAGGCTTTTTGGTGCTTTTATCTAATAGCTGATTCAATAGCCTATTAGATAAAAGTGCCAAAACCCTGATGAAGTACCCGATCTTTACAGACATTGCATGAGCTGGTCCAACTAAAGCAATGTCTCTAGTGGGTGTGCATTGGTCTCAATGTGGGGGTGCACAGATTTAAAAGTAAAGTGCCATGTGGTGGGGAGTGGGGAGGGTTACATCTGTAAGAAGCACAAAGTCCAGTGCACATGTGAAACTAGGTATAGTATGGACATTCTCTTTCAAATATCCTCTTAATCTTCTGCTCATATTCAATGCCCACTTTTCTGCTTATAATTCTAAGGCAGCTAAGGCCAAAATGTGTGTTGTTTGGAGTTTCACTGGATAAAGGAATGTATTTACATTTTTTCTGAGTGGTTTTTCATTTGTTGGCTGATTGATTTGGTTCTTTATTTTTAGGGTACTTTCAAAAACAGTATGTTTTGTAGTCCGAAACATTCAATGGGTACTATTAAAGAATAGCAGATACCAAATAAATAAATTCCTAACATAAGCAACATTTCAGAAGTGATTCTCTTAATCACAACTTGCACCAAAATTTCCTTCTGGTAAGGTGACAGGCTCTGTGGATGGAAGAGCAATGGATGTAATATACCTGGATTTCAGCAAGACTTCTCAGACAGTCTCCCATGGCTTTTTCATGTGTTTTTCACTAAGGAAATACAGACGAGACAAAAGCTTGATGTAAGGTGGATCACAAGTGGTTAGATCATTGTACTCAGAGGAATTATCAATGGCAATGTCTAGAGAGAGGAGTTATTGAGTGGGCTTCCCAAAGGTTTATTTCCAAGTCCAGCATTTTTTAACTTAGGTATTTTCAATTGTTGATAATCAGTCACTGCCTTGGCAATAGCCTGTGTGAGGTACAGGTGACTGTAGAGTACAGGGGTGGGAGGGTTGTTTTCTGTTGTGGGAGTGGTATTGGGATTTTAGGAAATGGGAAATGTAACACTGATAAATCAGCTTGTCCAGGCACTACCAATCTATTAAAAAACATATAGGTGCCTGAAGCTGACCCTGCTGTTACCCTAAAAATACATAGGTCCAGGCACTGCACAGAAATTCTGAGTATTGACAGTGTTTCCAGGTAGATTTCTTTTTTCTAGAGGGACAAGCCAACATAGAAAGTTCTGACCTATTTTGGCAACAGACAAATCATAGAATCTGTTTGATCTGTTAGCCTGTTCCAATGCTTAACCGATTTTATAGTGAACAAGTTCTTCGTACTATCCAACTCAAATGTCCCTTGCTGCAGTTTAAGGCCATTGACTATCATTGTTCTCTGCAGCCACAGAGAACAGACTATCACTGTCCTCTTTGTAATCACTCCAGGCATTAGAAGACTTATCAAATCTCCTCCTCCCACCATCTTCTCTTCTGCAGTAATTCCAGTTCTTCCAACTTTTTCTCATAAACTATGTTCTAACACAGTTTCTAATTGTCTTTTCCAATTTGTCTATGTCTTTCTTGAACTGTGATGCCCAGAACTGGACATTGTACTCCAAATGAGGCCTCAACAGTTCTGAACAGAGCAGAAGAATTGCTTCCCTTGACTTGCAAGTGACACTTCTGCTAATACAGACTAGCATGCTGTCAGCTTTTTTTGAAACAGGAGCCACACTGTTGGCTTATATTCAGCCTCTGGCCCACCATAACCCTCAGGTCTTTTTGTGGTATTGCAGCCTAGTCATGTATTTTTATTTTGTTTTTTAAAGATACGTTTTAAACTTCAAACCTTTTTAAATTGTGGAAAGTCAAGGACATTGGAAGTGACAGAACTAATGTAATCCAAACAACTTTACATTTGCTCTTTCCATGCTTTAAGATTTATGTGCATTTCACACATTTAAGTATATTTACAGTCATTTTGGTTCTCCAGAATTTTACAAAAGTTTCATCTTTGCAGCAAAATGCAGATTGAGTACTGGAAGTAGTATAGTTGGACCAGCATAGTGCTCCGTTTGATATAATATACGCCTCAACAGTACTCTACATTTATGCTCACTTGTGCCATTATGTACGCTAGTGATTCTCAACCTCGTTAGAGTTGAGGCAGCTCTTGGAAAATCTCAGCATTTAGCTCTCATTCCTTTTTTGACTGTGGAAGAAAAAAAAAACCAAGAGCAAATTTTGTGTTGCAAAAAACTCAGAAATACTACAACAGGTCAGAATGTTTTTGAAACCATGGATTCCTATTTTAATCTTCTGGGTTTATTTTATGAATCGTGTGCAAGTGTTTACACACTTAACAGTACTTATATTGTGAACTACCCCAGGATGCCATGGCATATACTGGTTGAAACTCACTGGGATATGCTCTTCTGATTGCCTAATTGCCTTTGTGTGCATGTGTGCTTGCACTTATAACACTGCTTCAGTTTAAAGCAGGGGTCAGCAGCCTATGGCCAATGGAGCCCTGGCTTTGGTGCCTTTTTGGGCCAGGGGGGGTGCAGCTCTGTTTGGCCCACACTGGGATCCAGGACTTCAGCAGAGGGGGAGTGTGACAGGGATGGGCTTTCATG
Source organism: Caiman crocodilus (assembly GCA_030014935.1). Classification (NCBI taxonomy): domain Eukaryota; kingdom Metazoa; phylum Chordata; order Crocodylia; family Alligatoridae; genus Caiman; species Caiman crocodilus. Next base: position 83,705,135 of record JAGPOW010000261.1, on the reverse strand, counting down.
CCCGGTGAAAGCACTGGCCTGCCCCCTGTCTACGAGTCAGCCACCCACCTCTCTTACCTGCCACGCCTTGATGTAATAATATTGATGTAATAATTAGGTGGGAGGCCGCCCACTGTACACCTCAAAATTGGGGGGCTATCTGCAGCTTAGTTCCACTCCTACAGCATGGCCCAAGCCTCACAGATGGCATCTCGGGTAGCCAACTCAATTGTTCCCTTCGCCCATGAGCTGTGGCCCCTTTCCCTGGGACCTTTGACTTCCCTTTAAGTCCTGGCCCCATCTCAGGCCAGTTGGGAGCCTGAGCTTCTCTGCTCTATATGGGCATCTCTTGTGGTGGGCCCCTGGTCCTTTGGACCCCTATCTGGGTCCTGGCCTCGGCATTGACAGGTTGGGTCCCTCGGGTTAGACCTAAGCCCCCTGTGTGCATTCAGGGATCGGGATCCCCTATTCCTGGCTCAGATGCTTCACCTGTGGGGTTACTCACCCCAGCAGGCTCAGGCGCTTCAAGAAACTTATCTGACTTTCTCTGGATTGGATGGATCATATAACCCACCCGAAGGTAAGGGCTGGGGTTAAGGCACCCTTACCCACCTTTCACCAGGGTGGTTACTGGTCTGATTTCCTGGGGACTCCCAAGCCATTGGGAGTCCCACCAGACTACCGACCCCTGGCAGGGTGCAGTTTTAGGTCATGCCCAGGACCAGAGCCTCCTGCTCCTACTTCCAAAATAATTCCATGCAGCAGCTCAGCCAGACAATGTTTCTTGCCTGGCTCTCAGCAGTAAACTGCTCTTGTTTATATAGGTGGCCAGACTTCTAAAATGGCCACTGTTATCTAACACCTGCTGAGTGTTTGATCTAGCTCTTAAAGTGGCAGGCACCACTGGCCTGCCCTTAAAGTGGCAGGCCATATCATAGTTGGCTGGCATGGACCCTGCAACAGAAGGTGTTCTCCTTGCTGCATGCCACAGCTGGGCAGCAAGTGAAGTAGTGGAGGTGGCCAGGTCCTAGTGGCTGCTCATTTTATTCTGGGATTTTTCTTATTTCCCCTGCTGGGAAATATTACCAACCTCTGGTTCAAAGGGTGTATTGTCTTAGTTGCTTTCCTCCACACATCCTTTTTTGCAATCATTTACCAGCCAGTCATATCTCTTTCCCAGTATCTCTAGAGCAGAAGATCAAGGCAAAAGGGGACACTTATTCTCTGACCTTGTTTTATGTATATATAGTATGTGAAAGCCCATACCAATATAGACAGAAAGGGAAGACTTAACTCTTCATTGGGTTAGCAGTTCCTTGTCTTTTCATATTTGTTGGGACTCAGCACCAGCATTGTCTAGTAATTCCATTTGAAGAGGAAGAGTGGAATTTTCCCAGAGCTCAGTTTGTCAGGGTCAGAACTGCAGTTCACTTCTTTGCTTTGGTGGTGGGGTCGGGAGTCTGCTGACTAGGACAAAGGACAGCAATTACATATAGATTGGTATAAGTGACTGGAAACAAGTTCAAATCTGTAACAGAGCAGAAATTCAGTGCACATAAACTGCTTCCAAGTGGCCAAAACCAGCTTAAAATAAACCTGGATGGATGCAGTATCAGACTTTACTGATTTAGGTTAAATCAGTTTATTGAACTTCTGTCCCAGCTCCCCTCCAGATTCAAGTTAACTCAGTTCTCCAGTCTCCCAGGATACTTTGCACTTCTCCTGCAAACCTCTCCTCACAGGGTGGGCAGACTAGTCTTGGCCCAAACTGGCTGCTCCAGCTGAACAAGGAAGTGTGCTCTAAGTCCATCCAGCTTCTGGCATTGCAGGCATGTGGTTGCATTTCCAGAATCAAAAGTGAATGTCTGTTAACTTGCCTACCGATTCAATCTATGCAGTTTAGACTAACCTGTGAAGATTGAATCAATTCAGCCTCAGGCTTTTTGACTCTGTATTTAGTCTAGGAGAAAGACAGAAACATTTTTCTCTTGATTATCTCTGCAAACATATGGATGAGAAGAGTAATGGTCTTTTGACTGTTATTGATGTAGCCAAGCTATAGGAATGAAGAGGTTGCCTTATATTAGGCTTGTTTGAGGGCAGACCAGCAGGTGAAGCAGTTGCTTCGTGATCCATGCTGCCATAGCTGTGGAGCTGAGCTGAGCTGCTGCTTAGCTGTATTGTGTAGGGCTCAACTGCTGAGCCCACCTCTGTGGTAGCAATCTGGAGACAGCAGCTCTGCTTTTCCCAGGGTGAGAGGCATGTATGTATATTTTTGAAAATCTAACCTTCATAAACAGTTCATTATTGATGTTTTTAATGCAACATTATATAGATATTAATCTTAAATTTTGTTCTGCTATGCTTTCTTTAGGTTGATTGATAGCTACACCAGCCTTAGGTAATTTACGCAAAAAAATGCACAGAAAAGTGGCTTTATCGTAACCATTCATCTTGAAACCTGCGTCATTCTAGAATAAGCCACATACGAAGTGAACTGACAGGAAACTAGGGAGGTTTTTTTGGTAGACTCCTGCCTACATTTCTTTGAAAGTTAATAGTTACTTTGTTATGGTTTCTTTTGCATAAACACATTAATGCCTCACCTTTTTCTAAGAAAATTTTCTGTGTCCAGAAGCTCTGGACCCCTTACAAAACAAGAAATGAATGTTAACCACTCTAACTTTTACAAGCCTGGATGTTATGGAAATATTTTCTGAGAAGCCTATATTAAAAATAGAAATGACGACAATGGCTCTGTCTAGAGAACTGAATATCAATGTTAGAGCTAATCTGCTGATATAGGGTATGTGCTATGTTAAAAAAATATGCAGCCTATCTCAGCAGTAGTTCCTTAGAAGTTATAGATGTGATTTTTGTCATATGTATTAAGATTTATATAAATGCTACTAAATGGTAGAATCCCTTCCCCCAAAGTCTGTCAAATTTAATTTTCTGCTCTGTGAAGCACAGCTAGTGAGACAGTGAAGCCAAGTGACATTTTACACAGTGTTTGCTGCCAGCTGCTAGAAGCCTATGGCAGTGGATGAATCCACAGTAAAGTAGCTACCAATTGGTCAGAAGAATAGATTATGTAATTCTTTCTAATATTCTTTCTCTTGGAATGTTCATCTTTGTCCATCAGAATTATAAAGGCAAAAGTAATGAGACTCTGAGGAGCATGATGGAGCTATATCTAGCTTCCTAAAGATTAGTTATGAACAGGGATCCTGGTTTTTTCTGATTTAAAAAAAAAAAAGTCCAAAATTTTCTGGTGTAACCCTCCCTTCTCCAATCCACACTTTTCCATGGTTAAAACAAAATGCCGCTACATATATATTTATTTAGTGGTGTTTTATTTTAATCAGGGAAAAATGTGGATTTGGGGTGGGTGTTTTTTATCAGAAAATTTTGGATTTTTTTTTGTCAGAGAAAACCAGGACCCCTAGTTTATAATTACTTGAGGTTCCTCATAGACTGTTTTGGTTTAAACATTGAATCTTTTTAATAGAGTAGTAATCAGTGGACAATGGGATGTCTGGATATAATGCTTATTCCTGGCCATTAATAAGCTGCCTTAAAAAACTGTTGAAACTTTCTGAATTGTCATTTATTACTTTTTTGTTCTATATTTTATTCAGTAGCAGAAAAAGACTGTATAAATTTTGCATCTTCATGGCCTTTTTAATTTTACTTCATGTTTCATTAAGATCATTTTGAATACTTGCTTATATGAAACTGAAAAGGAATATAGACATTCTGAATAGGTCAACTTTACACAAATCTAGATCTTCAGCTCACATGTCTAGAACTTGATAGATCTAGTCTACAATGCTCTATTTTCTTAATTGAGTTAGAACAAAAATCAGAGAGAGGCCATTGTGAATAACACATCAAAACACCACGATAAATGTGATTCCACAAACAATTTATGCTATTTTTGTTTTTTACTCATTGAGGAACATTTTCCCTACTGGCTGAAAAATAGGTCTACCTGTCATGTCTCGCAACATATTGCATATGTTAATCACAACAGAACAGACAGGTAATGTATTTAATTTGGATTTAGTTCAATCAAAAAGCAGTTATATCTTTTTCATTGTGCTGCTTGCTGTGGAAGAGCTGAGCTGCGTATAGCTGATTCTTTTGTACTTCCATCAGTAAGAATTGAAACACATGAATAAAACATCATTATAAATATGCTAACATCAAAGTTACCTTCTTAGCAATTTTTCTACATTTGACTCTGTATAGAAATAAGCTTTTTCTTGCTTTTTAAAAAGTTGAGAGCCATTTAAAGAACTATTCTAAATTTCTAAACTTTCCATGTTCCTCTTGTATGAAGTATCTAATTCTGACATGCTTGAGAGAACCTGCCTTTTCTTTAGAAGAACTGCAATAATGCAAACAGAAGTCCACAATAATTTGTTTCTGAATTCTGGTCTACATTAGTTTGCATCCTCGGTTTTGCAGAAATAAGATGCTGTGCTACTTCAGAAATCCCCAGAATAGCTCCACAGAAAATCATGGGGAATGTCTTTGTCCTCTTTGTCCTGAGAGGAGGAAGCACAGATGCTACATAGAGGTGTCAGGAAGCTGGTTTCCCTTCCATCTCTGCTACTGACCCTGCTGCATGAGTTGTTGGACAAGTGATTTCATGTCTTTGTGCTTCAATTTTCCCCAGTTTCTCTTCTTGTTTTTCTTGTCTAATTTAGACCTTACGCTTTTTGAAACAGGAGTTGCCTCCTACTAGTTGTTCATTCTGTGCCTAATGTGGTTGGGCCTCTGGACAAATAAATAACATTTTTGCAGCAGAAGTACTTGTCTTGGTTTAGGTCCAGATGTTACACGTATTGGATAGGTGTGCAGGAAGCACCAGACAGCTGTAACTGAACAGAACCTGATGGCAGATAGTCCTTAAAAATGGCAGATCCCACTGTAAGTCAACGTCTCAATGTAGTATCAGGCTTAAGTACTTTAGATTAGAGTACTTTATCGAATGTCTGTAGCAGATCCCATCACAAGTCAAGGTAAGTCGCATTCCATTGGTATCCCAGGGGCCCCTCATGGTGTGGCCTACTAGCATTAGCCGGTGCTTCTCTGCCCAGTCCCACCCCACTCCCAGGCTGTCACAGAGAGGAGACAGAAAAGGCTGTCTCCTCTCTGCATGACTGGACAGGAATGAGGTAATGGATCCCCCCTGCCACATGCCTCCCCTCTTTCCCTCACAGCTTGCTGGCTTGGGTCTTGGCCAAGGTCCATGCAACAGGGGGCTCCATCCCTCCCCACCTGTTCCAGACTCCTGACACCTGCATCTAAGAGCCTCATTGGGTACTAGGTGTGGGTGGGTGTAGGAACAGAGACCCCTTGCTGTGCAGGCCTCCCCCTGCTTGCTGGCTTGGGTCTTGGGAAGGGATGGGCCAGGGCTGTGGAACAGGGGGACTCTGTTCCCTTGCCTGCCTGCCCCCAGTTCCTGGCACAGCAAATAGCTGCATGCAGCTCTGAGCTGCAGCCATCAGGAGGCTGGGGCATTTGGATCAGGGAACAGATTGCATGGCCCCAGCCCAGCCTTTCCCAAGACCTGAGCCAGCATGCTGTAGGGGAGAGCCCATGTGGGAGTGGGGCTCCGTTCCTCCCCTCTGTTCCTTGTGCAGCAAAAAGCCTGGCAGTTCCAAGCTGCAGCTCAACCAGGGGGCAGGGATCAGAGCTCCTGCCATGCTTTCCGCCTCCCCCTACGTCCCCCAGACCTGAATCAGCAAGCTGGGGGGGGCATGTAGCAAGGGGTCCCCCCTCCAGGCACCAGCACTGACAGTAGGCAGGTGGTGTGGGGGTGGGGCTGGGATCAGGGACCATGCTGGCCAATCAGGGGTGCTTGACATTCTCTGGCAGCCTCCTGGGAGGAATGCAGGAGCGCCCTCAGCCTGCTGGCTTCAGCCAGTGCAGGGAGACTTTGACAGCCTCCCATCCACCCCCCAACAGCAAATATCTATTCTCTGAGTAAAGCGTGATACTTACAGTGCTTTTGCCTTTGGCTTTTTGAGTACTTGTACTTATCCTTGGTTGTTGTGCAAAAAAACCTTTTACAGTATAATGGCTACTGGAGCACATGGACTCACTAATTGGTTCTAATATAACAGATGCTTACATACTTACATGACTTTGCTTTTTCTTAATAAATCAGCCTCATTTGTGAGCAAGTCATTCCCATGATAAATTTGTTTCATGCTGTAATATTCCCTCAGTAAGGAAACACTTTCACAATATCAGTTTCCTCTATCATTTTTTTAAGATTAATTTAACTTCAGGACTAAAGGACACAACAGTCCTCCACAGTGGTCTCACCTATTCTTATAGCCCAAGTACTTCTCCGGCCACAAATATGCTAGTAATTTGGCAGGCTTTATGATACAGATCTTGATGCATTTTTAATAAGTAACCAATATTTAATGAAGCTTTGTGCTAGAATTTTTAGTGCAAAGAGGATGAACTGTTTAAAAAGTTCTAAGCTATGGTTGACATTTATTTTCAAATATGTTATCCCAATTATAGCAGGAAATTCTTAAACGTGGCTTTTATTTTAAAGATCTGTAACATATCTTAATCATAGCAATCTGCTGTTTAATATGTTCTATTTGGTGAAGGGTTGGAGTGGAAAAGCTTGCACAGGTGCTTTTCATGCTGTACCTGTTTTACTAGGTAAGCAGAGAAATACATTATCCAGTGTTATCAACACAGAAGCAGTAAAATAAAATGCCCTCCCTTCTTCCCCATCTTAAATTCAAAAGGCAAAAATGGCTAGTAGATTTACATTAATATTGTCATGTTTTATCTACTGTTAATTCTACCATATGTAAGTTACTTGTGGGATACACATATAGGATTTTGGTTTCTGCTTGATTGTGTCTATTCTAGTCTATTTATATTCTGGCAGTAAAGAGACTTCAAGGTGTTTGTAAATAATGGCATGTGATTTATGCAATTTTATGTGCCAGTAGTGGAAATGAGATATGGATCCTTGAGGTTTGATTTGATTTTGTTCAATACTCATATTGAAAATGCAAACCATTTTTGTTTTTTGTGGGGAGGAATAGAATATAATACTCTTAAACTTTTATTGTTGGAATGTTACATTATATTGCACTACTGTTATGGTGCACAAATCTATTTATGAGTTTTGGGTTATCACATGTAATTCAATTGATCTGATACTATAAAACTGAAGGAGATGGCATAATGTTTTGTAATCACATTATTAACTCTTACTGTTTAAGCAATCTAAAGTGGTGCTGATAAATTTGCTGATAAATTTCTTATCTCAGTAACTTTTTGCATGAAGAGAAATAATACTTCTAACAACAAACTGCTGACAGTGTTAACATTTTCAGCTACCAGTTGTATGAGAGTAGTGTTCAATATGCATGAGATATGATGGCTGTTACTAGTTCCTGATAAAAACTATATTTTTTATAAATTGAAGAGAGAGCTTGTTTGGTAATAGGTCATTATTTTAACAGATATAAAACATCAAGGTTATGAGTCCTTCTGACAATCTCGAGTACTTCAATTTTGGTATTTTCTTTAAAAATAGCTATCTGTATATCTAGCTCTTTCCTTAGGTTTAGTGTGACTCATCTTTGTCACAGTGATATGTTCCGTCCACACACACACTAGGTGGCTGCCTTGCATCTATTATTAAATATCAATTGATACATATTTAATCTGAAGTGGTATTTTGGGGTTGGTTGGTCTTGAATTTTAATCCTCTAAGTGTTCCCATCTGATTGCTTTGACTAAAGGAACAGCACTTGTTGCTTTACTTAACAGAGATTATTTCCTATATAGAACCACAGCATCTGAAAATTAGGGTTGGAAAGGACCTCAGGAGGTCATCTAGTCCAACTCCCTACAAAAGCAGGATTATCCTTAACTATATCATCCCAGCCAAGGCTTTGTCTACCCAAGTCTTAAAAACCTCCACGGATAGAAAGTCTACAACCTCTTTAGGTAACCTGTTCTAGTGCTTTACTACCCTCCTAGTGAGAGAGTTTGTCCTAATATATAACTTAAACTTCCCTTGCTGCAACTTGAGACTGTCATCTGCCACCATGGACAACAATCTGGCTCCATCCTCTTTGGAACCACCCTTCAGGTGGTTGAAGGCTGCTGTTAAATCCCTGCTGAGTCTTCTCTTATGTTTGTTGCCTTCCACTAGTCTCTCTTCTACTTGTCTACATCATTTCCGTAGTGGGGGCAAAAAGACTGGACACAGTACTCCAGATGTGGCCTCACCAGTGCTGAATAGAGGGCAATAATCACTTTCCTTGATCTGCTGGCATCACTTCTACTAATGCAACCCAGTATGCTGTTAGGCTTCTTTGCAATAAGAGCACACTGGATCATATTCATCTTATTGTCCACTGTAACCTTTTCTGCAGAAATGCTCCTTAGTCAGTTAGTGGAACAATCCCACTGGTGCATGGAATTCTTCCCTCCTAAGTGCAGGACTTTGCAGTTGACCTTGTTGAACTTCCTGAGATTTCTTTTGGCCCAATCTCCCAATTTGTCTAGGTTACTCCGAATCCTATCCCTACCCTTCAGTGTATGTACTTCTCCTCCCAGCATGGTGTCATCTGCAAACTTGTTGAGGATCCACTCCTCCCATTTTCCAGGTCACTAGTGAAGGTATTGAACAAAACCAGTTTCAGGACCAACCCCTGGGGCATTTCACTTGATATTGGCTGCCAACTATTCTAATCTGTATTATAGTTTACTGCCAGCTGTACTAATTGAACCATTGATTACTACCCTTTGAAGCCAATGATCCAGCCAGTTTTCTATGCACCTTACAGTCCATTCATCCAAACTGTGCTTCTTTATATAACAAATAGTGAACTAAATTACATGGAAGACAGTGAGAAAAACTAAATTTAAGGTTCTTTTTCTCTCCTTAATCTTTATATTACAGCACATAAAAATCACCTATGGCCTTCCATTCCCTATAACAGGTAAAGAAAGGTATAGGATCAGTTTGATCTTGAAAATGCCTATGTTTAGGTATCTTAATGCTAAAATCTAATCACTGTGGCTCAAGCAAGTGATCCATTTGATAATTTGGTTTAAGTGCTGAGGATCTCTACACAAGCAGTGAGGGGAGATATGCCTCAGAACAATCTAATTTCTCTAAGTACTTTTACAGAGAATGAAGAGTTAGGCTTCTCTAACAGGTGATCCAGGTAACCCAGAGCTATCCAATAAAAAATGCCAAGCCAGGGGGGTTTCTCACTCCACCGCTTTCAAGAGCATAGTAGATGCCTCCATTCACTTGTGAACTATTATGCCTCATTCCGTGTCTGAATGCGGACACCTAATTTCACTGGCTTGTGAGACAGAGCTATGCATTATTACTCTTTGGAACCGAAATGCCATTATGGTGCACCTCTACCTTGCATTCTGCCTGCCTTAACTCTGTATAACTCCTACTTCAGTGCCTCTGAGGCTACAAACAGATGTTGTCTTTGGAGTGGGGTCAGAGGACTGGAAAAGGGCCAATGTGGTCCCCATTTTCAAAAAAGGGAGGAAGGAGGACCCAGGAAATTATAGGCCTGTTAATCTTACCTTGATCCTAGGGAAGCTCTTTGATAAAATTATCCAGGTGCACATCTGTGAGGGGCAAGCAGGGGAGTTTATGCTTAGGAGCAACCAACACGGGTTCATTAGAGGCAGGTCCTTTCAAACCAACTTGGTGGCCTTCTATGACCAGGTCACAAAATCCTTGGATACAGGTGTTCCAGTAGATGTAGTCTTTCTGGACTTTAGAAAGGCCTTTGACACTGTTGCTTACCCCATTTTCATAAAAAAATGAGATTGTGGTGTTGATGCCTACACATTCAGTTGGATTGCTAATTGGCTGGAGAGGCACACCCAGAGAGTGGTGGTGGATGGGTCATTTTTGACATGGAGGGATGTGGGCGGTGGGGTCCCCCAGGGCTCAGTCCTCAGCCCGCAGTGTTCAACATCTTCATCAGTGACTTGAACGAGGGGGTGAAAAGCACCTTGTTCAAATTCGCAGATGACACTAAGATGTGGGGAGAAATGGGCACGCCAGAAGGGAGGGACAGGCTGGAATTAGATCTGGACCAGGTTACATGGGTGGGCAAATGAGAATAAGATGGTATTCAGTATTGACAAGTGCAAGGTACTGCACCTAGGGAGAAAGAACCAGCAGAAAATTTACAGGCTGGGGAACTCCCTTCTCATCAGCACAGAGGCAGAAAAGGATCTTGGAGTCATTATAGACTCCAAGATGAACATGGGCCAGCAAAGTGGGGATGCAGTCAGGAAGGGTAACCGCACCTTATGATGCAAATCTGGATGCATGATGAGCAGGTCCAAGGAGGTGATCGATCCTCCCCCTCTATGTGACATTGGTCAGGCTGCATTTGGAATACTGTGTCCAGTTCTGGGCGCTACAGTTCAGGAGGGATGTGGACAACATGGAGAGCGAGGAGAGGCTTTGAGACCTGAACCTGTTCAGCCTCCACAAGAGAAGGCTGAGAGGGGATCTGATGACCATCTATAAACTGGCCAAGGGAGACCAGCAGGCAATGGGAGAGTCCATGTTCCCTCGAGCACTACTAGAAGTAACAAGGAATAATGACTATAAGTTGACGGAGAGTAGATTCAGATACCTAGGTATCAGGAGGCACTACTTCACAGTCAGGGCAGCTAGGATCTGGAACCAACTTTCAAGGGAAGTGGTGCCCACTCTACCGTGGGGGTGTTCAAAAGGAGGCTAGATAGACACCGTGCCAGGGTCATGTGACCCTAGCATTCTTTCCTGCTCATGGCAGGGGGTCAGACTTGATGATCTGCTCAGGTTCCTTCTGATCTTGCCAACTATGAATTATGAAACTATGAATACCAGGATGTGCCCCGTCACAGTTAATACACTTCACTGGCATCTTCAAACATTGACCAAGGATGTTGTCCTTCAGACTCAGGCCCCCGGCATTCCCAAGGTTTCAGGGACCCAATCCCCACTGCCATGCCCCAACCCATAGGGGTCCCCTGCGTGCAGATGTGTACCTCAGATTGGGGCACAGCAGCATAATGCGTGCCATGGGAACCCCCTGCAAGTATGCATGGGGAAGTGGCCCAAGCTGGAGCAACAGCATGAAACAAGCTGAGAATCACCATGAAGGTTCACTTATCCAGGGAGGAAATATGGGAATCCCTGAGAGATAAGGGGGCAGAGAAATATGACAGAACCATAAAGGACATGTACAGGAAATACACAATGAAAGTGAGGAGCAGTTCAGGTGAGACAGAGTTTTGAGGTGAAGGTGGGCATCTATCAAGGGTCAGCTTTGAACCCATTCCTGTTTATGGTTATGATGGATATGTTTACTGAACAAATAAGGAAACCACCCTGGAATATGATGTTTGCGGACAACGTGATCATTTGCGCTGAGAGCCTATAGGAAGTGCAAGCTGGACCAGACCAATGAAGAGAGTGCTAGAGCTAAAAGAAATGCAGTTAGTCAATCCAAAATGGAATATATGCACTGTGATTTCTCTGAGATACCTGATGTTGGAAATGTGACAATAGATGAGAAACATGTTTAGAAAATTGTCAGATTCAAGTATCTGGGGTCAACCAGTGGAATGCAGAGTTAGACGAAGAGTTTAACCATCAAATAACAGCAGGGTGGATGAACTGGAAAATGGCGACAGGAATATTATGCAAATGGAGAGTGTCAGTGAAGCTGACGGGGAAGGTCTACAAGATGTGTGTGTGGTCAGCGCTATTGTACAGAGTGTAGACATGGCCCCTAAAGAAAATTCAAGAAAGGAGGCTAAAAGTGACAGAAGTGAGAATGCTATAATGGATTTGTAGATTGATGAAGATGTATAAAGTGAGGAATACCTGCATCAGAAGGTCAGTGAAGGTAGTGGAGGCATCTAAGAAAGTACAAGAGAGAAGACTGGCATGGTATGAGCATTCAGAAAAATACATGGGAAACGAAGTTACCAGAATAGCACAACCAGGAAGACGGGGACTCCCTACCCGTGGAGCATACATTCTCATCATTGGCCTCCATTGTCCAGTTTCAGTCTCATGCCCCTGTTGTTATTCCTTTCAACTTCTAAAACTTTGTCCTTCATTTCTTTGTGCAGGATGATCCCAACTCCATTTCTTCTTTTGTCTCCATTACTGTAGAAGAGTTTTTAAATATTCCTCCAATCTATTTTGCTTTGTTTCCATTCCACTTCTTGTTTTCTGCACACATGCAATATGTACTTTCCTCCTTTCCAACAAGTCTGACACTTCTCCACTTCTCACTGTCATATTCCCTGCATTGAGCATTACAACTGTCAAATCCTTTCTTTGGACTAGCTTCTTCAGCTGCACACATCCCTGGTGTGATAACTCTTGCCCATTTCCCTCAGAATCCAGGTATTGATCCTGTGCATCACCTGTGAGGTACACCCTAACTAGGTTTTTTCTTTGGATCCACATCATGATGATTGGGCAGAGTTTTTTACAGCTGGATGCCCTTCCTGGTGCTAACCCTCCTCCTTTATCTGGGAGTGGATGGCTAGAATTGCTCAACCACGGCAGAGGTATTGGACTCTTACCAGAAGAGAGGGAGAAGCTGCAGCGGGATCTGGGCCAACTGCAGGAGTGGGCGGACAGAAACAGGATGGGATTTAACGTGGACAAGTGTAGGGTGAT
>JAGPOW010000261.1:83649606-83692320 GCA_030014935.1 Caiman crocodilus | reverse complement strand
GGAAGTGGTTCTTGCTCCTACCTTGGGCATTTTTAAGAGTAGATTAGATAGGTACTTGGCTGGGGTCCTGTGACCCCAGCACTCGTTCCTGCCATTGGCTGGGGGTCAGACTAGATGGCCTGCTCTAGGCCCCTTCTGACCCTAGGCACTATGAAACTATGAAATTATGACTCTATATATGGGGCATTTTATAAATTTGTTATATCTACCACATATAGAGTCTAGTTATTGGAGGTTTGCCTTGAATTTGTCCCCCTCCCACTGCTACAGCAAGGAAAATAAATCTGGGGGGGGCAAGTAGCCCCTTTGCTCTCTGTCCCCCCACAACTTCTTCTCCTGATGCCCTTCCCCCCCTCCTTATGGTCAGACCCTTTTTTCCTTGAGCACATAGAAGTAAGGAGAAAATTTGAAAACACTGAAATAAACATGTCTGTAGTAAATTGCCTATAGACTTGAAGACTTAATTCATCCAAAATTGATGTATTTTACTTTTTTTTTAAACTTCTGCAATGTTTAGCACAGGTACTCCAGAAACACACTTTTAAGCAGCATTTTTGTATCTACTTATTTAGTAGAAACTGCATGATATTAATCCAAAGCTAAAAGGCTCATGATTTACCATCTAGTTCATTGGGCTGGACCCCAGCATAGTCAACAGTGTTTTAAGCCATGGTGACCCTATAGCTCAGCAGTGCTCAGAAAGTGTGTATACTCCAGATATACCTCACACAATGAAGGATCCATGTGCAAATGGAGGGAAACAGGAGTGCTTTTTACAAGTCCTAGGATCCTCCAAAAATGTATATGCAGATTTCACAGATTTCATAGATATTAAGGTTGGAAGGGACCTTGGTAGGTCCAGCCCCCTGCCTGAGGGGCAGGAAGTCAGCTGGGGTCATAGGGTCATACGAGGGTCAGATGAGGTGCAAGACAGCCTAGTCTGGCTTTACCTCCTAGAGGCAGGGCCTCACTAGTCATATAAGATAGGCTGAGAGAGTGGGGTACCAGGGGGATTCTGGATGAACTGTTTAGGACCCTGTTTGGTGATGTTTGCCAGATATTTGAGGCTGGTAAAGAAAGAAATCACTGGAAATGGGACAGAAAGGTGCAGTTCAGTTGTGAGAGTGAAGCAGATGTCAAAATGTATTCAAAGTCGTGGCTCACCATAACTTAACAAGAGTCAGCACTGAGAAGAATTTTGATCAATGGGCGTTACCATATATCTTATTTAGATGTGCTGCATCTATCTTTTAGGTAAGTTTTCATCTGTATGTCTGCCCAATATGGGCCATGCATTTTAGTCATGCTCGGTGTGGGCTGAATTTAATCAACTTCCTAGTTCATTTCCACTACTAAGCACATGCTGCTTTTGGCAGCAATTTAATTATAGACAATGTGTTTAATGAGTATTTCTTGTATGTGACTATAAGACGACGAGCTTATTTCCACATGCTGATTGGGAGAAAAAAACCTTATCTTGTATTTCAGTAAATACAGCCCAATAAATTTCACTAATGTTAGAATGGATTTTTGTGTCTCTTGTAGCTCTGTTATTATATAATACTACCATCTAGCTTTTTTGTCTATGTTTATAAAGCATACTTTATAAAGGAAGGAAAGCATCATTATGTGCATTTTACCAACTGGGAAACTAGGGCACATTGTAAAGATATAACCTTGGGAAAGGGACAGAGCTGGGATTAGGTTTTGGGTCAACAGATGGTTATGTAGGTAGCTGCTTTTACCTGGCACATGGCTTTCTGATCCATTTTCCTTAGATTTCTGTGATTTTGCTCTTTGCACTGGTTAATGGTTGTTTGACCTCAATTGTGAATGCCTCCCCCACCAAAAAATGAAGTAATTCTTCAAGTAAATGCTGAGAATGGGAATGGAAAAAAAGTCTGTTATCAAAATGTTGTAGAATTTGCATAGAACAGAACCTTTCCAAACAATCTGCCTGATTTATTAAAGCGATGCCATGAATTCTAGGCAGTATGTGGTAATGTTACTGATATATCAGGAAATGTGTTGTCCTAAAGCTGATTGTCTCACTGAGTTATGCCTTGTACCAGAGATGCAAACTGTACTTACAGGTGCTATCTTTACATTATGAAGCAAACAGGGAGAGTGAAGACATGTCATGGGTTTCAGTCCATACTATCGAAGTACAGATGGTCAAAAAGCCCAATGTGGAATCTTTGCAGGTTAATGTGAACTGTGTAGATTAAACTGATAAGCAAATGAACAGATGTTTACTTTTGTATCTGGAAATGCAGCCGCATGCCTACAGTGGCCCAGGCCAGAAGCCTGAGTGCAGTAGAGCACGTCTTCTTGCTCAGCTAGAGGACACAGATTGGGCCAAACCCCGGTTTGCAGGGGAGTTGCAAAGCATCCTAGAGGCTGAGGGACTGAGAGTTAACTTGAATCTGGAGGGGATCTGAGAAGAATTTCAATAAACTGATTTAACCTGAATCAGTTAAGTCTGATACTGCATCCATCCAAGTTTATTTTAAGCTGGTTTTGCCATTTTCAAAGTGGTTTACATGCACTGAACTTCTGTTGTGTTACAGGTTTGAACCGGTTCCCGATCACTTATACCTGTTTATGTGTAATTTCTGTCTCTAGCCAGTTTGTGTTTCTCTACTAAAAACCCCTAGAAAAATCTTGGTCAGCAAAAACTGTAGGGAGAAGATGTTTGTGCTAATTTAATTGACTGTTATACCATGTGTGTGTGTGTGGGATCAGGAACTGTCTGATTTATACAAGAGGCAGGTCATTTATTCCATTTCAGAGAAGGATCACCACTGACCACAATTCTGTCTGGTGCCCCCTCTCTTCCTTCTGCCTCCTTCCAAGAAACAGGAAGAAATATGAAGCCTCTTCTCTATACCCAGTCAAACATTTTGATTCCAAAGCATCAAAATACAGAAATGATATTATAATCTGCCAAATATGTTGTAAACTACAACATATTCAGATACTTCATGTTGTGCTCTTTTGTCACTTTTTGGGTAGCTTTAGCAGTTTGAAGATTGAGAAATAGGTTCTAAAATGCCATTGCCTCATGACAATGTTGCTGGGTGCTACCATAGTAACATACAGAAGAAAAAATAGCAGCATTATATGTTTAGTATCACGATCAGTATGTTGTAGGCACTAGAGCTCATTACTTAAAATGTAAATTGATCATCCATGACTAAAATATACATGTAGGAATCCTACTTCAGAGTGTCTAGTAGCTATTTGTTTCTGAACGTGCATGGACGTATGAATAAGAGTGCATAGTGCTTTCTGGATGCACATTCTTGTTTTTAAAAATGGAGATATAAACATATATTAAAAATAAATTTGCAAAACACAATAAATCAACCCAAGCTTTCTTTCCTTTCCTTTACTTCTTCCCCACTCAATTATTTTTTGTTTACTTTTTGCATGCTGGCCTAAGTTTATAGGCTTGCTCAACTGTAATTGAAAAGAGGGCAGAACAGTATCTTGACTGCCTAGCTAGCAGACTATTCACTGGATCAAATTGCCTCTAAGACTGGGAAGCTAATTTTAAATATTCAGTACTTTTTATTATTGTAAACTACAGTGAAAGAAACATTAACATTCTGTCTTATGCTTCTAAATTGTTTCTGTTTTTTGCTATTATTTTTATCTAATTCTCAAACTTACTCCGCCTATGAAAAAAGTTTCATGGAAAGGACTGCACATTCATATGATCAGCATTAACATATGTATTTAAAAAAAGAAAGTAAGTACAATTCTGGACAAACCAAGATGCAGGTAGCAAGAAAACTCTTTTGGAATGCAGTCTTATGCTGATGGTACCAAGCAAATCCAGTTCTTCTCTCTGTAATTTAACTGTATACCACACTGAAAATTTAAGCATCTCTTGTGATTTCACTTGAAGCTTTTATAGCCAATGTAATGAGCACTTCAGCATTTTTTTATTTTTGAAAAAGCACATTCAGCTGTAGTATACTGTAAGATGCACATCAAGGGAACTGTTAATTGATAGCACATCTCAAGTTCATTCATATGGAATGAATTTATGATGTTTCAGCTACTTTATTTGATACAATCTCAGATGAAAACCAAATGTATGAGAGAATACCTATAATATACAGTAGTTAACCATCCATGCCACTCTCTCTTTTTTTTAAAGTATATAACTATAGTAATGTTGAGGGGATGTTGCCACAGTGATCCAGGTAATATGTGAAAGTCAAGAATTTTTGCAGGTGATATATTTTATATTCTATATTGGGGTAGAAGCAAGCATAGCAGATGGAGCAAAAGTTTGTTTAAAACTATATGTAATAAAATAATGGTAACAGAAAATAAAAAAAGTTAGCAAGTAGCCAACAAGCAGGAGGGATGCAGTAAAAACCTGTTAATGGAAAAGCAAGAATGTTTCAGAGGGTTGTTATCCCCTGTGAAGTCTAGAGATTACTGAATATCATCAGGTACAGCGTATAATGGACCATGAAGTCCATGTCTGTGTTACGTTACTGGTACTTAATGTCCAATAGGCTAATGGATTTTTGCCCGCCATGCTTATCTTGTAAAGGTGTTGGGTAGATTTCCTTTGAGCACAAGAATTGTGAGATCAGACAAGGAGTATTTTCCTGTCCCCCCTCACCCCCATTTACCCCCAGTGAAAAACCTGTGTTCTAGTGCTCATGTCCTTTATTTTCTCTTGGTGATCATTATTATGGTGCTCAACTGTTGTCTGGTTTCACCCACAGAGTTGCCATGAGAGCATTTAGTGTACTGGATGAGGTATACCTTATTCTGGGATAGATACATATATATGATTTATGGATTCTGATAGTTTTGCTATGGGAATTATTATGGCAATAGAGATGTCATGACAGGTCTTGCATTTGTTTTTAGGCAGAACTGGGTCCCACTGGGTACCTGTTGGTCAGCAGGGGTTGTGTCTACATGAGATGCTTTACTGAGCAGTGGACTAATTTAAAGCATTACCATCTACATGTATGCAGAATTTACTGTGTAGTAAATCCATTGTACTGCAGTTAGGTACTACCTGTAAATGCAGGTAGTACATACTGTGGAGTAGATTCATAGATGTTAGGGTCAGAAGGGACCTCAATAGATCATCGAGTCCGACCCCCTGGATAGGCAGGAAAGAGTGCTGGGTCTAGATGACCCCAGCTAGATTAATATCCAACCTCCTCTTGAAAACCCCCAGGATAGGGGAGAGCACCACCTCCCTTGAAAGCCCATTGCAGACCCTGGCCACTCTAACTGTGAAGAAGTTTTTCCTAATGTCCAATCTAAATCTGCTTTCTGCTAGCTTGTGGCCATTATTTCCTGTAACCCTTGGGGGTGCCTTGGTGAATAAAACATCTGACTTTTGAACCTTTTGAATGCTACTTCAACAATTTCTTGTTCCCATCTTTTACTTGTCTGGAATGTGAATATCACAGCATATCTCCTGAATTCAGGTGTCATGCATTTTAGATATTTTCACAGGGCTAGCTTAGACCTCTGCTTTAAAATGTCTTCTTGATTTCACCTGGGCTAGGGACAGACATTACACATAAACCAGTTTAAGTGATCAGAAACTGGTTTAAACCTGTAACAGAACAGAAGTTCAGTGCACATAAACCAGTTTGAAAATGGCTGAAACCAATTTGAAATAAACCTGTTTGTGAGTAGGGTGGGGGTAGATTTAGCCCCCAGTGTTTGGGAAGGGAGTGGAGATGGGGCTGGAGCAGGGGCTGCTCAGCTGGGGTGGGGCACCAGACTGAGCTGTGTGAAGGGTGGTTCCCACCATTGCGTATATCCTGAGAAGGGCATAGGGGGGTATGTGACCCCAGATTTGTGTGGGGCAAGGTGGCATGCTGATGCGGACTGGGGCCAGGGCTGCATTGGGAACAGCTGAGCCCTAGCCCCAGCTCACCCTTCCCCATGCAAATTGAGGGCACATGCCCCCATGCCCTCCTGGGAGTGTGTGTATCTGTGGGAGCCATCCCACATGGCTCAGTCATGTGCAGTCCTTGCCTCTGCCCCAGCCCAACTCCCTCTCCCATCACTGGGCCAGTCTGGCTTTGTCTCGCATGCAGATCTGGGGACACATGCCCTCATTCCCTCCTTGGGTGTGAGCGCCAGTGGGATTCAACACCCCCTCTCCATGCTCCCCTGGATGAGCCTCTTACATCTGTGTCTCATGCTCTACCCCGGCCGCATAGTCTCAGCCCCACTCCCTCCCTCATATGGATGCCTCAATTTGCCCTCCCCTCCCCCACCCCTTAAAAACAAGAAAATATAAAAGGGTACCTCAGCTGGAACTTCAAGGGAGAAGGAGTACACTTGTTAAAAAAAGGTTGAAAACCACTGTGCTTGCTAATGCTGAGAGGTGTTTGTGTAAGGCAGACAGGACAGTGTCCACTTAGGGCTTTTTGGAGCTAATTAACAGGTAATGTCCCTTCACTCTTTCCTTGGAAACAAGCTGTTTAAGAAGAGCTTGAACTTATGAGAGAAGCTTTTGCTGTCTTGATGGGGTGCTAAATTCACTGTTATCAACACCCTGCTGGCTCCCCTGTTGGTCAGGAGCAGCAAGCGGGAGGGGACCCTTCTCTAATCAGAGCATCCTGTCTGGGCCTGTCCATATCCCAGCTCAGCTCAGCACTGTATAAGGGAAGGGAGAGATGCTCCCGCACCCTGTGGCTTCTACCCATGTGCCTGCATTTCTTCAGTCCATGTCTGTGTACTTGCAAACCAGTTCAGCCTAGCTAGGTTGGACCAACCTGCAAAGATCGAATCACTTCAGGCTTTTGATTTCTCCCTAGCCTTGTTGCCTAAACCTCCATGAGTGCCAGCACTCAATAACAATTAAAATGTAAAAAGTATCCATGGTAAATTTTTTAAACATAAGACCAGAATACAGACAAATACTTAAAAAAATATTTTAGGTCACTAAATAAGCATTGATTTGATTTTTATTTTTTTTAAGTTCTCCCTGCAAATTTCAAAACTGTAGGCATTGTTTGGCATTTGCATTGCCATGGCAAATTCTTTGCAAATATTCTGCTCCTTCTATGATCATAATTATTCACATTTAAAAATGCTCTGGAAAATGGAAAAGTATGTTGTGTTCAAATGTACCCCCTGGCAAAGACTATGTTTTTTAAGAGTGTTGATTCTGAGATTTATCTAAATAAATAGCTGAATGACTGTTTACTAGACTGTAGGGCCTGATATTATTTTGCCCCATTTTACCCTAATTTTAAATATTAGAAGACAGAATTAAGAGTTCTGCCTGTAAAAATCTGATATACAGTTGAATATGGTAGTATAGATGTTTTGCTATCACTGCTTAGATCCCTTATAATAGAAGGAGCTACAAGATTATTTAAAGTATCTTGTTCATGGGAGCTGAATCCTTGAAGCTAAAACTGGCTTTTGAATGTATTTCAGGGAGTAATCAATGATTGGCAAGGTTTTAACAAGAAGATCTGCTAGCTCTTTCTCATCCCAACTAACCTCTCTATCTTAAGGTTTCTTGACCCACAGAGGTGCTGGATTTGTCCTAATGTGGATAATTGTTGGAGAGTATGTTAAAAAGAAACAAGTCTTCAGTGGAGTGAACTGAATAAAAACATATTGATTAAATAAACTGTCAATAAAAATTTGTGTCAATTACAAGAAGATACTTGAATTATCATTGCTCCATAGTTCATTATGTAAATGACGGTGATAATTTATATCTTTTGATTATTCTCCTTTCCAATATAACAAAATACTTATTACATTTTAAAACTTCTTTTTTTGTTAGACTGGTGTATGCTTTTAACCATGTATGGATCCATTTCACAAAGAAAGAGAGCTAGTTCCATTACGGTGAATAGTGTTTTATGACTTTTGTCTATAATAACAGAGATTTCTGATTCTAGGGAGTTCAGAGGGGTGGTTATAGACTCTGTTCCTGGTGTACAGAACATCTGTGTTCCACTGCTGCCTTTGAAAGGGCTGAAAGCAGGAAATTATCTTGAAGAGGAAGCAAAAATATAGCTTGATAAATACAGCACTTGATAAATACTAAGGGCTGAAGCACCACCAGTCATCAGAGCATCCGTTTCGCATGTTTCTAACTACTCTGTAAATATTCCTGAAAAATATTTATTTTAAAATAATTTATGTTCATGATCCTGGGGGTTAGAGCTACAGCCTCTGAATTGGAACTTCCTCAACCTTAAATGCTGAAGGCTGCAAGAGAGGAACAATAGGGGGGGAAAAAACCTGAATCACACCCAGCTCACTCCCTTTCAGCCTTCAGTCTCCGTCACTGTGTTCTACAGGATACTGGGGAGAATAGACCTCTGGGTCTGACCCAGTTAATGGCCATTCTTATCTTCTTATTTAACTCTGTTAACAGCTATTAGTATTTACATATTATTTATTATTACAGCTGACATGAAGTAATTATATGTATGTGTGTATGCATGTGTGTGTGTATATATATTAAAAGTTCATAAAATATTTTAATAACTATATTTTCTTGTTTTAAGTAGCTGTTTTTGAGAGGGACTTTATGAGTAGTTGAATACAAAGTAGTACCCTTTTTTATGAAAGCAGTTGAATGAAATATATTCCTTCAAAATCTCTTTTATGAAGAAAATAGAAAAGGGATAATATAATGTGTGTGTGTGTGTGTGTGTGTGTGTATATATGTATTGATGTGTAAACACACACCTCAATATTTAAAATATTTAACTTTTTTTTTGAGATTTGGAAAATGTGAAAATATTGAAAGTTTTCTTTGTGACTCAAAAATGTTGGCAAGATCTATAGCTGACTGAAACCCAGAAAAACTGGCAGATTAATTTCTTGGGGTGAGGGAGGGAAGGTTGTTTTTTTAAAATATAACATGCCAGTCCAGTTTCTTACATCAGAATTCAGTTCTGGAAAAACTGTGGGACTAACTGAAGTCAATGAGGCTACTCACAAAAGTGATGATGGAGCCAATAGTCAGGAATCTTTCAGTTAGGCAACTTTGTGCATTCCTCATTTAGTTCATATTTTGGCTTCAGGTCTCTCTACCAAATCATTATTGTGTTCTTTGTTTTAAAAAAAAGGAATATTGTTGTAATATAATAATTGAATTTTGTTTGAGGTATGGTAACTATATCAGCAATATTAACTACCCCCAGTCCCCTGTCTTCCCCTCCCCACCTGATTATATTGGTGTCATTTCTGACTAGCTATCTTTATCTAAATGAAAAAAGAGGTTCAGAATCACAAATGTAAATTACTGATTTATGAAATGACTACTTAAAATATCAAAATAAGATGAATTGCTGAGCTGAAAGGTATTTAAATTCTGAGTGCACATAAGGTTTTTATGGTGCTTCTTTTTCTTCTTTTAAATATGCCAGGCATTGGCTTGGTGGGGAAGACAGGAAAGGCAATGGAAGCCAATGGATTTGATAAGAGCACACATTTTAGTTTAGATTTTATCCACTCTGTTTTTTATGTTATAATTGATAATACAACATAAAAGCCAGAGCAATCAAATCAAAATGAAATATTTTGACTTTATATAAATGAAACTCTTTGACTTTATCAGAGTAATTTATTTCATCTGAAAATTTCAGTCAGCCCTAGTCAAACAGTCCCTTTGACTGACTTCATTTCTTTTTAATTCTTACCACTATTAACATTGTTGTCACATTTCCTTATGGACTAAAGCATGTTGCTGTGTGGCTATAACTGTACAAGGTGTTTCAAAAGTAATGGAAAAATGGCTGCCCAAGCTGTATGTCTGCAACAAAGTAGGAAGCTATACAGCAGTGACAACACTGATGGCAGCCTTCTCAAAGAAGCTTGTTGTTTTGTGCTGAACACTTGTGATGCTAGTGAGCATGTAAACAACATGGCTACACAGCTATTAACGTTCATCAAAAAAGAACAGTGTTCTATCACTTGTTTTTTGGGAGGGGAAAGTATGCTGCCTAGTGAAAGATGCCATAGGAAAACTATGGTCTATAATTAGGTGGAGAAGTTCAAATACAACCAGAGTAGATTAGCCAATTTGTGGTGCAGGAGCTGCTGTCACAACACCCATAAAACTTGTCTGAGGATGATGTCAAAAACCTTGTGACTTACTGGAACACCCATGCTGCAAAGCAGAGTGACTGTGTATAGAAACAATGTGAGTCAGTAAATGATCATTGCATACAAAATAGCTTTATTATGAAATTGCTGTTAGTTTCTGAAACACATTTGTCTGTGCATGTGGAAGATATCTAAATACTTGAAAAACAAGGGTGGTCACCTGCCTTGTGATACTATACTGGCTCTTAAATAAGCTATGTCTTCTGTGAATTTTTTTTACTATTATAGGGAAAGGACATGATTGTCTGAATGTTGGTCTTTGCTTCACCTCAAAATGTTTTTTATAGACTTCATAAACGTTAGGGTCTGGAAGGAACCTCATGAGATCAAGTCCAGTCCCCCTGCCAGACGCAGGAAGTCTGCAGGGATCAAATGATCCCAACAAGATAAACATCCAAACGTCTTTTGAATGAGTCTAGAATGGGTGATTGCACCACCTCTGGAGGGAGTCTGTTCCTTGGACTGGAAGTTTTTTGTTATATCAAGTCTGAATCAGCCTTCTAGAAGGTTGTGGCAGCTAGACCTAATTAACCCTTGGGGAGCTCTGGTGAATAAGTGCTCTCCCAGATCCTGATGCACCTACCTTATATACTTATAGGCTGCCACCAAGTCCCCCCTGAACCTTCTCTTTGCCAGGCTGAAGAGGTCCCTCAACCTCTCCTCATAAGGCTTGCCCTCTTGGCCTTTGATCATGTGGGTGGATCTCTTCTGCACTCTCTCAAGCTTATCCACATCCCTTCTGAAGTGGGGGGCCCAAAACTGGATGTAGTACTCCAGCTGTGGCCTCACTAAGGCCAAGTAAAGTGGAAGGATGATGTCCCTGGTGGATTCATGCCAGAGTTTGGTTTGCTTTGCCAGCCATGGCATCTCATTGGTGGCTCATGTTCATTTTGTGGTCAGTCAAGACCCCCAAGTCTCTTTGGGTCATGGTGCTAGCAAGTATAGCGCTGCCGAGCTTTGGTCTGCCCACTTTGCAAGTGTGTGCAGGTTGGTCTGTATCCCCAGGGTGACTGCCTTCCCCCATAGTTTAGTGTCGTCCATGAACTTTGCCAGTCCTCATCTGACCCCCCCAATCCAGATCATTAATGAAGATATTGAAGAGTACTGGCTCAAGCCCTGAGGCCTAGGGGACTCCACTGATAACCTTGCAGCACATTGATTTGTTCCCATCAACTAGTACCCTTTGGGTCTGACCCTAGAGCCAGTTTCCCAGCCGTCAGACCATGAGATGGTTGAGGCCACAGTTCCCCAGCTTGGCCATGAGGACATCATGGGAGACCAAGTCAAAGACCTTCTTGAAATCCAGATAAATGACATGAACCTCATCTCCCTTGTCCAGGCAGTGTATCAGCTGGTCATAGAAGGAGATGAGGTTGGTCAGGCAAGACCTTCCAGTAATAAAACCATGTTGGCTGGTATTCAATAGGTTGTCTTCCATTAGCCTGTTGCAGATGGATCCCTTGATAATTTTCTTTAAGATCTTTCCAGGGATGGATGTCAGACTGATAGGTCTGTAATTCCCCAGATCTTCCTTCCTCCCTTTCTTGGGGCATGCTATGATGTCCACCAGCTCTTGTAAGACTCTTGGGTACACTCCATCTGGGCCCATAGACTTATGGCTGTCAAGCCTCTCGAGGTATTCTCTCACTTGATCTATGTCAATTGTGGGCCCATCTCCTGAGCCCTCGATGCTTTGCACCCTGCTTGACAGTGTGACCCTTTTGGGTGGCTGGAAAACTAGCACAAAGTAATCATAGAAGACTGGCCTTTTCTTGGGTGTCAGACATGAGCTGCCCCATTTGATCTTGCAGGGGGCCAATGTTGCTTTTGTTCTTCCTCCGGTTTCCAACATATCTGAAGAATGACTTCTTGTTATCTTTGATTCCAGTGGCTAGCTTGAGTTCTGTTACTGCTTTGGCTTTTCTGGACCATTCCCTACAGGTATGGGTTAGCACCGAGTAATCCTCCTTGGTGATGATTCCAGTTTTCCATCATTTCAATTTCTCCTCCTTTCATTTTCTTTGGCCCCTGGCCAACATTAATTTAAAGATGTGACAGGCTTTGATCCCAGGTCCCAAGAATCATGTTTCCTGCCATGTAACACATGCCTGGCAGGATGCATGATTTTGGGGATCAGCTTTCAGTCGCATGCTAATGTCCCAGCCAAGCCCAGGAATGCAATTTTGGTCCCCACATGCACCAACAATTTGAAAGTTAGGCATGGTGCAGCTCAGCTCTGTAACTGTTAGATGGGTGTGGGGAGAGCTTGGGGATTGAAAGGGAAGTTCCTCAGTCATCTTGGGCTCTTTCAGACTCCTGGACAATGCTGTCCCAGTACAGGCTGCCCATTCTTTCTGCTGACACTTAACTGATTGTCAACATGTGGACCCAGAAGCCCAGGGTCTCAAACTTGGCTGATGCTGTGCCCCTCCTGAGTGGATAGTCATTGATTGTTGGCATGAGGAAGTGTATAATACACACTGCCACAAATATGTGGAACATCTTTGTGATTGGTTTGCCATTTTATATGGCGGTAAATTGACTGAATGGTAATTGAGACATAAATGCAGTGTCTGCCAGGGGCCTTTGACTCTGATTTTGGTGAATCTGACTTATGTTTTTTATTTCAAAATCTGAAGATTTGGTTTTTTGCTTGTTTGGGCCTCTTGTGTACCTGTTTTCACCTAAGGATCAGGTTGCTAGACAGAAGTCAGAAGCTGCACCTGCATATAATTAAGGAGAGAAAATATGTGCCACCTTTTCCTCTGGCTTCTTTTGTTGGAACACATTCCTATCTGACATGCATTGAGCTCCTACCCTCTTTTCTTTCAAGAAGCTTCTAATCCACTTCCTGTTCTGTGAAACCTTCTAAGTGCAGTGATTACACCTTTCTTTTTTCGTTTCTGTTCTTGTTGTTCTGCACCCACTCATGCTTCTAAGCTGCAAGCTGCTTGTATTAGGAATTCAGTTCTTTCTGAGAGATTTGTCCTGTGCCAAGAGTCATATGCACTTAATAGAACAACTGGATAATAGTATTTTTATATAAGTGGTTGAAAATGAAAGAGCTACAGTTTAAAATAGTTTTAAATTGATTTATAGAGGCAGCTTGTGTTTATAATCCTTTACATTTTTTTAAGGATCTTTTAATTTTTATATTTAATACCACATATTTTACATGTCAAAGGCATGCAGAACTTGGGCTGAGTTAAGACTAACTTAATGTAGTTTCAGAGTTGATAGGGTCAGAAGGGACTTGAGCAGATCATCAAGTCTGACCCCCTGCCATGACAGGAAAGAGTACTGGGGTCAAATGACCCTGGCAAGGTGTTCATCCAGCCTCCTCTTAAAGACCCCCAGGGTAGGAGTCAGCACCACTTCTCTTGGAAGTTGGTTCCAGATCCTAGCTGCCCTGACTGTGAAGGAACGCCTCCTCATATATAGCCTGAATCTACCCTCTGCCAGCTTGTGACCATTATTTCTTGCCACTCCTGGCAGTGGGGCTTTCCAACTTCTGAGTGGCTAGGGGCTATATGCCCCATACTTGCATGTCATATGTGCTATAGGCCAAGCCATGGCAGCAGCTCCATGGTGCACCATGTGGGCACCCACCCACTCTCTGCAGTGCAGGGGCATCCTTGTACTGAGTGGTGTCCCTGAGTCCCCTGGCTGTGGGCTCCCTCAGCCATGTGCTACTGTACTACTCTGCCCTGCCACTGGGGGGGGAGGAGCAGGCTGCAGAAGCTAGAGGAGGAGGTAGAACTGGGAGATTCCAGCAACAGTAGGTATTTCAGCAATAATACATTTGGGTGATTCCAGTAGGAGAGTGATGAAGGAAGAGGTGCTTGGTCTGGGAGCCTGGTGGCCATAGGTTAGGCCTTCAGTGGCTGGATACAGCTGGCCACCAGTTGGACAGCCCTTGTATAAATAAATGAGCAGCTTTTTAAATCTCCCACTGTATTTTTACAGGCATATTATTTTCTTTTATCTGGACTTCAGAGCAAAACCAGCATCATTCGAGTTAAAGGGCAAAATTATTGTCTATAACCCACAATCCCCATTCCTGTTGCAAATCATCTTGGCCCAGTTACAGATGAAGTGTGAAATGTTTCAAATGAATAGTTGTTCACAGTTGAAGTAGTGTGCCAAAATGAGGCTGTGAAATGGAGAAGAGAGAGAAACAGTTTTAACTGTACAAGTTCAGAACTCTTCTAATATCTTAATGTTATTGGAACTGTTCCTTCAAATTTTGTAATTCTGGTGTCTTTATAAACTGTTTCCTTGATGGTATCTACTACTTTTTTAGATGTATCAAAAGTTTACAAAATATTTTAATAACTATATTTTCTTGTTTAAGTAACTGTTTTTAAGAGGGACTTCTTGAGTAGCTGAATACAAAGTAGTAGCCTTTTTTATGAAAGCCGAGTGGAATGAAATACACTTCTTCAAAATCTCTTTTATGAAGAAAATAGAAAGTTATAATGTATGCATTTTTATATGAGTGAAAAATCTGCCTGTGGATTGTTCTTTAAAGTATAATGCAAATGTAAATCTGGTTTTTAACGTTAGAAGTGTTGGAGATATTGTAATGGAGGCTTCACCAGGTGTCCAGGCTTGATTAAACAATTTTATATTTAATATTCAAGCAAAAATGGCATAGTTTGTCTTCTTTGCGAAAAATTTATGAAGTTGCCATTTTATCTTTGACTCTAGTGGTTTGTAGGCTTGTACATCCCAAGGTACTTCTTTGACCCATGTTCTGATTTCAGCAGCACAGTTGTAAATCCATAGGGTCTATCTCATTTCCTTGAGGTGCCTTTATACTACAGCTGATAATATTAAAAGGCATTAAAATGGGTGTCACACAAGTACAAATGAGAATGTGGCCCATTAAGCTCATTGGACTGAGAAATGGAAACATCCTAATAACTGAGCAACATGTGCATGCCTACAGTGTTACTGAGATGCTTTCTAGTGTAGGATGGGTAGTGAGGCATGTCTCCCTTCTCGGTAATGGCATCTAGGTTTACACCTCACCTTCTCCACTCTTGCCTGTTTTAGTGGCTCTGAGACTACTTGCAGTATACAGATTCTTCAGTAGAATGAATCAACCTCTAGTCTATCTTTATTCTTTTGACTCAAGAGTAAAACTCATCTGTCTATGGGAGAGAACCAGGTAGCCCTTGAGAAAGCTCTTGTTGGAGTTTCTCCTATAGTCTTTCAGGACTAACACAAACTTCATCACCTTCCGCTCTGAGTACAAAAACTACTTTGACTTGCCTTCTTTTAATATACTTAGCTTCATGTACTTTTTCTTTTAAAACACATACACACATCAAAACCAAAACTACCATAACAAAGCGGTACACTGCCATTAAGTTCACCCTGAGATGATCGGGTCAGAGAAAAACAAACATCCTAAACAGATATTAGTCACGTTACTTACCAGGCACTGCTGGAAGGTGTTGAGAAATTATAGTGAAGAAAATGCTGAGAATATAGGAGAAGATAGTGCACCAGTGTGCTTAAATGATATAGTGCTTAGTTTGTGTTGACTGATTTTTATAGTTAAATCAGAAATTCCATTTTTTCTTATGATGGGAGATGGGAGTAAATCACTTGGTTTCCAGGTTTCATGGCTAACATTCAGTGCTAAGTCTTTACAAGACTTATGCAAATTATGCACAATCTTAGTTCATATTTAAACTGTATCCACAAATGAGTAGTGGTTTGCTCAATTTATCATCTCAAATTTGTATGAAAATTACTGTGATGAAAATGTATTTGCTTTATCTAGCTACCTGCATGTTCGCCCTGCATGCTTGAAGATCTGTTTACTTGCTGGAATAGATCACTTGCTACAAATCAAGAGATAATTTTCCTTTGTTTAAGATTCCTCATGTGGTCCAGAGGCTGGACCTTGCTTAATAGAAGTCATTTTTATTAGGATACTGAGAGGGAAATCTCAGCATTTTAATTGTTCTCTAAGTCATTTGTAATGATGTGGTAGGAAATCTTAAAAAAGAGCTTCTGCTTTTCTTTAAGTCTGACAGGATGTGATCTAATAGGCTGATTTCTGCACTTCACCTCTTATGGGACCAGTAAGTAATTTTTGTACAAATATGTGCAAGTGCTGTATTACTCTTCTTTTAGAACTTTTGTTATGTCAAGGAGTCATGTCTCCCCTCCGAATCTGATACTTTTGTGAGTAGGCACATATTCTTTGCATTAGGCACATCAGTCAGGGTGTCCTACAGCACAATAAAATGTTTTTACCTATGTGTCTCTCTTGATTTTATTTTGTTTTAAGTGTAAATCATTGCTATTTTTTAGACAAACCATTTGATATATATTGCCAGTTGATGCCACAGTATAAATGTGGCAGTACAGTTCATTTTAATATACAGTAAATGATTTCTGTGTTGGCTATAAACGATGATTATAGTGTTTTCCGAGAGAGGCATCTTTCTTATTTAAAATGTACTGTATTTCATAGTGTATAGGTTGACCCCAGTTTTCCAGTGTGAAAAGTTAGGGTTTTCATGGGCACAGTATATAAGTTGGCCCACATTTTATTCAAGGCCCAAGTAGTGCTGCTTGCAGGGGATGGGGTTGTGCTAGCCGAGTGCTGAGCCCAGTGCTGCTCGCAGGGGATAGGGCCAAGCTTCATGCTTAAGCTGGCACAGCCCCACCCCCAGTGAGTGGTGCTGTCTGGACCGCGCCAGCTGAGCATTGAGCCTAGCCCCATCTACTGCGAGAAGTGCTGCCAAGCCCAGCCCCAGCCCCTGTGAGTGGCACTGGGCTCAGCATTCGGCTGGTGGGGCCGGGCTTGGCACTCAGCAGTGCTGCTCGCAGCGGACAGGGCCAGGATAATACACCCCCATGCCCTGTGAGCCTGGTGCCACTCAGAGGGGATGGGGCCACGTGAAATGAGTGCCAAGCCCCATGCCGTCACAGGGGATGGGGGCAGGGCTGCACTCAGCAGTGCTATTCACAGTGGACAGGGCCAGGCTTGGTGCTCAGCTGGTGAGGCCCAAGCACTGCTGCTTGTAGGGCTGGGGCTGCACCAGCTGAGTGCCAAGCCTGACCCCGTCCCTGTCCCCTGCAAGCAGTGCTGGGCTCAGTGCTTGGCTGGCATGGCTCTATTTCTTGCGATCAGCATTGCCTAGGCTGTGCCAGCTGAGCACCAAACCCAGCACGACTCACAGGGGATGGTGATATGGTATATAAGTTGAGGTTGAACTTTAAGACTTAAAAATTGGGCTTCATACCTCAACTTATACACTATGAAATATAGTAAGTCAAAATGAGAAAAAGCCAGAGAATGCTATGATGAATGTATCTCATTCTCTTTGCCCTGTTCTTTGGTAATTTGTTTTAAGTAATGTCAAACTTTATAAACATTGACCCATGAAATGGTCTACATCTGTAAATTTTCTCATTAATCTTCATATCTAATGAAAGTTGGGACCAGAATAGACTGTCCTTCATTGTGGTTCATCAAAGACCTTCCCAGTGTCTGGGGAAACTTGAGAAGGCATGGTAGTTTCTCCTGGAGCTCCAGGTAATGCTGAGTCAGTCCCACTTTCTCCCATTCCTCCAGAGCTGTTGTAGTTTTCTAACTTGGTCATATAACTAGTAGTAGGGAGGGATAAGCTATGTACCAAAACTGCATTTTCTTTCTGGTAGGATAGGTGGCATTCCAAGGAACATTTCAGAAACACCCTTCTCTTTAAGACCTCAAACACAGGGACTGCAAATCATGTATTGTCATTAAATAGGGACTCAAAAGGGACAGTTCCTTGCACCTTTTTCTCACCTCCACAGTATATCTGAAACAATTGTTAGGCATATTCCAGCTTCTAGTGAAGGAATGATATGCTACATTGTGACATCAGTGAGATGATATTTAATAACGGATAAGTGTAAGTATAAAGTTTAAAGATTTTGCTTAGCGAGGAAAAATAATATATAGAAATACAAAATATAGGGATTAACTATTTAGTAGATGTGATGATGAAATATTGATCTATGGGTTACAAATTCAACATGGGATGCAATTACAAAAAGGCTAATATCAAATTATTAATGGACATTAACATAAGGTTGTATGCAAGACACAGGAGATAATTATTCTACTGTACTTGATGCTGGAGAGACCGCAGGTGGAGATCTGTGTCAGTTTTAGGCATTATGATTTAAGAAAGGTGTAGGCAAATTGAAAAGTCCGGAGGAAAGCAAAAAGAACCATAGGGGTATTAGAATACTCTGTCTGTGGCCCCTGGCAGAAATTATACTTCACTTAAGATATGATTAGCTATTTAATCACACCTTAAGTAATAACCCATCCACACATTCATGGAATTAATGGCCCAGTAAAACAGGGAATAAGTTAGAAATTTCTTACACAAAATATGTGCAATAAGCTTTGTGGCTGGTTCATCACACCTAAAATAGAATGTATCGCCAGAATCAGCTTTTCAGGGCCTCTGCAGTGTTGGAGTCGAGGGATCCAATGCACCCCTGAAGCTGGGAGCCTTGATCAGCTGACTGCCACTACTAGCCTCAGGGGTGCATGAAAACCCTCTTCTCTCATTCACCTTCAAGCCTGGGAGAGCTGACTATCTGACTGCTGCTCCCAGCACTTGATTTGCTACTAACCAGTGCTGGGAGAGCCCTGGGTTCCCTGTGCACTGGCAATAGGGCATGATTGGGATCTGATCCCAGATCCCACAATCATACCTCCTGCTATGCGCATATGGCATGGTAGAAACTAGAAAGCACACTTGTTGGGATTGAAATCAGATCCCACTGCACCTTTAATTGCACATATTTAATTGAACATCTGCCATGGGCCTATGAGAAAAGTTAAAGGATTTGTGTTTAGCAAAGACAAGCGAGGACTGAAAGTGGGATATGTAAAAAGCTGTTATCAAGATCATGGTGATTAATTGTGCTCCATGTCCATGGAGGATAAGAGAGTTAGCAATTGGCTTAATTTGCAGCAAGGGAAATCTAGGGTATATATTCAGAAAGACTTTCTAATTGTGTGGATAGTTAAGTACTGGAACAGATTACCAAGGGAGATTGTGGCAGCCCTGACATTTTGATTTAAAAAACAAACTTAGATAAATTTCTGTCAGAAATGTTATTAGGTCTACTTGATCCTTTCTCAGATCTAGAGAATGAATGGAACAATCTCTTGAACCTTTCCAGCCTTACATTTATATTGTTTTATTTGCCTTCATATTACAGAATAATATTTCTTCTTTCATTCTTTGCATAACAACCAACCGCCTATGAAAATACAAAACTCCCTTGCTTCTAAAACAAAAATGCACTGTGCTTAAATGCTTTACTTGCTGCTGGTACATATTTTCCCAGTAGAGCAGCAGATTAAAGAGAATCAACATGTTTTTAAGGATATTACTAGTATGCAGAAGAAGGTGGAATGATGATCCATGAGAAGACTCTCCACAGATTTCACTATTTTTCTGCAGTAGAATAAGTAAAATGTTAGGTATGCTAAAAATACATTGCCCTTTTGAGAGTTTCCATGGATGTCAAGAATTTTCATGAGCACAATATTAAGCCTATTAAGGGCATCTTGAATTGTTTATAATGAGGGAACAAGAATGAATTTAAAACACTGGCTTTGATTGATTATGTTAGTAGTAGGGAGAGAGGAAGGCATATGCAAAATAGTGAATCTCACATTCAACAAATCATCCATTCTCCACCTGCTTATTTATCACTGATTCTTTGCTAAAATTCATCAGAAGAGGAGGAGGGGTACATTGTAGAGGTGTGTGAGAGAAGAAGAGAAATGAAAAGCAAGAAAAAAAAATCACAATTAATTGCAAGAGAGAACACAATCCAGAAAATTGGGGAATCTTGTATATAAAACCTATTTAAAACTCCAGGAATTTTGGCTGTAATTAACTTTATTATAGGCTTTCTTTAGTGGGTTTTTATTTTGAATGTAATTTTAACTGAAAGTAAAGTGAAACTAGCTCATAAATTGGTATACTCCTTGACTAAAGAAGAATATTGCTCCTTTCCAGTGTTGCCTCCAAAGGAAAAAAAGAGTGCGGCAGCAGTATATTGGGTCAGGATTGTAAAAGAAAAGATGATTGTATTCTATGTTGCATCCAAACAACTTTGATTGCTTTTGGTCTGTCTTATTCAAGGCCATACCTTGACCTTTGCTACAAGGCATGGCGGGAAATAAACTTGTGCCATATCAGGCTGGAAAAATTATGGAGGGTTGGGGCAGAGAGAAGTTGTGAGGCATTCTGTCTCTCTCCCCAGAGATAGCAGAAATCTTGCATACAAGCACAATATGGTAGGACTTCTATGGGCTTTTTAGGTGGAGTGGGGAATGGCCAGCTAGAAAAAGAAAACAAAGTGATGGGCTGAACACATTTTTAACAATGGACTCAAGCAGTCATGTATCCTTCTTGGTTTATAATTTATAATTAAACCCATGTTTGGGATGCACGTACTTATAGAGTGGCAAGGAAAAAAACACTGTTTATGGTTATAAGAAAAAGTGTTAATATGATGAGGCAGCATCATTTGCCAGACCAATTGATATTAAATGCACTTTGTAGGAAACATTAGTCCTTTATAGTTGGAAAATGTAAGATAGCAGATTTGTATATTTCTCATATAATATGACACGAAGATTAATTTTAAGGATATTTTTTGAGAATCCAGAGTTCTCCCTTCCTTAATGTTTGCTGCATTCAGGACTATTCTGCTTACAAAATACTTCAGACAGGAATTAATAGAGGCTCAGCATAGTCATAAGTCTTCTAAGGCTTCTGTTTCTGAGCTTGTGGAATGGACGGGGAGGCATATAGCACAGCAGCAGGTGGGAGAGCTGAAGGCAGACTGATTCTGAAGCACAAAAACAAGCCATGACAAGATCTCTTGGTTCTATGCGCAGAAGTTTTAAGATTTACAAATTGTCCTGTAAATGATAGGATTGTCAGAGGGTCCTGCAGCTACCCTTTCTGCATTGCTACAAACCACTTCTGTGAAATGCATAATCTGTTAAAAATAACAGAGCTATCAATGTGAATTCCCCCTGCCCAGTTTTTTTTTTCTGTAGGAAGGGATGAAAGGACTTTAAATTACAATTTGGGGGCAGAATCAGGAAGAATAAGGGCAAGGTGAGTTGTGGGGAGGAACTGAAGGGAACAGATAAACAGGAACCTGTGGGAGGGAACATGAAAACAGAAGAAAAACGGAAGAGAATGGAGAAAACAGGGCCTCTAACCATTAGATTCTTCACAGAGGGTTGTTCAGTGATTTGGAGTGTTAAATGTACATGGTTTCCATACTGTCCCCCCATATTGGATAACCTCTTGTTTAAGCTCCATTGGTCCTCCATTCTCTCTTTATCAGGTAAGGTATTAGTAGTATCCATTTCAGATTACTGACCCAAATCAGTTAAGTTTGACCCAAATCAGTGGGTACTACAGTGTTACTACATTCAAACCAGTTTCAGCCATTTTCAAACTGGTTTATGTGGACTGAACATCTGTTCTGTCACAGGTTTAAACGAGTTTCTGATCACTTAAACCAGTTTGTGTAATGTCTGTCCCCAGTCTAAAATATAAAGGCAAACATTTATCCGGAAGTCTAACTGGTTATCTGTGACAGCACAACATAAATTCACACCTGTGCAGGCTGTAGAGAGGTGGGAGGAGGACGGCATACAGATTGGCAGCAGGTCTTGAACTTACTGAGTTCTCCACATTTTCCTCCAGCCTATACCCAATATTTATAGATAGCTGGTTCTAATATTCTAGTAAATATCTCTGATTGGTTTTATTGAAATGTCTTTGTTTCACTGAAACTTTTGGAACAGAACTGAAACAGATGTCATAGACATTTGGGCTGGCAGGGACCTCGCAAAATCATGGGGTCCAGCCCCCCTGCCCAAGGTGCAGGAAGTTGGTTGAGGTCATATGATCCCAGCAAGATAGACATCCAAGTGTTTCTTGAAGGTGACCAGAGTAGGTGCTTGCACCAATTCTAAAGGGAGTCTATTCCAGACTCTGGGACTCGGACAATAAAGAAGTTTTTCCTTATGCATAGTCTAAAATGGTCTTCCAGGAGTTCATGACTGCTAGACCTTGTCTTCCCTTGGGGTGCTCTAGTGAACAGACGTTCTCCCAGATCTCTTTTGGCTTTGGAATTTGTCAATTAGTTGGGATTTATATTCTAGGGAAACTAAAAAGGAGGGTTTCTTATCTCCTTTCTTTCCCCATTGTGGAATGCTGTTCAACACTTGGCTGTTTCTTCTTTAATTTATGGTCTTCTCTGACAAGGCTGCTTTGTGTTTATAAATTAAGCATCTTAACAAAATATATCTGTTATAGTGAAATAACATCTGATTCATTTAGTTACATCAATCACTACTAGTATTATTTTAAGATTAAGCTATGATATACTGGATTTGGATTATTTAATTTATAGTATTCCCTTATAATATCTTCTTTCAGGCCTTGTGCCCTGTTTAATTGTGTTTAGTTAGACATGTGGATAGCTTCTTCTACTTTGCTGACCAAGCTAGTTGTCTGTCACATCCGCAAAAGTTCACTCTATGGTCACTCAGAAACAGGTTTTGGGGCTTTGTGCTTAGCCACACATCTGCAATTTGGCTTAGGCTCCTTGAAAATGTTCAAGGCTGGCAACAGGGTGTGGTGAAAGGAACAGAGATAAACAGGAACCTGGGTCAGGGAACATGAGAACAGAAGAGAACTTGAAGAGGCTGGAGAAAACAGGTACTGTAATCTAACTACTAGATTAAACTCCCATAGACTCCAGTGCTATCAATCCTGAATCTCAGCAGTGCTTTGTTCCCTGGCAAACAGTTGTGAAACCCATTTGAAAGGTGCTCCCATTCTGTATCTGAAGACCATTGTGGGAGGTTGAGTATGGTTCCAAATCACTGATTTTTGTTTTCAGGCATTTTTTAATTTAAAAATGCTGGCAACAAATTCTATAGACTCTTAAATTTGCAAGGTCAAGTACTTAAAAATTAAGACTGCTTAATTTTGTTCTTTTGTATGTGTGAATCATGATGCAGCTTTTAATTAGTTGATCGTGTGCCTATTTTTCTCCCTGCAAGACCTCAGCATAGTAGCCTTTCTTTGAACATCAGTGTTGTATAGTAAAAGATGCTTTTTTCTGTAGGACCTGTTCCTCATTTGTTGTAGAAGATGATGTCTGATGAATAAGGTAAGGAATTGCAGGTTGAGAAAAGATGGTTTTGTGATTAAACTAGTTAAATGTCACAGTGAAGAACTGGATTCTGTCCTTGGCTCTGCCACAGTTCCTATGTGATGCTTGACTGCTAATTGCATTGTTTCTTTTCTGGGTATTCAGTTTCTGACAACTTTGAATCAGATCTGCAGAAATGCTGAGCGCTACCAGTTACAGCTGAGGATAGTTTATTGTGAAATAACCTGAATATATGAAACATAGTGCAATGCTAAGTACTTTGAAAAATCTGGCCATAAGCTTCTCGAAATGTGCTGTCTAAAACTAGTTGACATTTTTTATGTGCTTGTATCAAATAGGTATAATGTCATTTTTCCCTCTCACAGCTATGAAGATAAGTTTTTTAATTAGGAAAGAAACTAAGATAATGACAAAATTACTTCTGGCATTAGAATTCTGGTAGAAAGCACTTTGCTTTGAAGTGCAAGTATTTTGGCTTATAAGCAAGTATTTTAACTTACTGTTCATTGGTGACGTAAAAGAGTGAGTATTTTTAACTTGGATTTAAGCAAAGAGAGGGTTTGTTTGTGTGTTTCATACATAGGAAGAACCCTGGGAAGAATCCTGGGTAGATTGAATGGTATGTGGTTTGGATGCATTGCTCTAGGTAAATGTTGTAGGGCTCTGAAAATAAGCACCAAATTCTGGAACCCACAAAAGACAGTTAAGAAGGCTTATAATAGGAAATTGTCTGATGTGAATTCAACCCACTTTTGTTCTAGGGGGAAGGTGGGACATTTGAGGAGGAAAAGCCTACTCATACTGATTTTTTTTTTCTGTAATATTAGCTCACCCACTTCCAAACTTGTAGGGTGCTTACAAACGCAGCTGACATGTCAGTTCAATAAAAAAAATCTTGTTTAAATTCCTTGAGAAATTTTCAGGCAAAAATTGCTAAGGATAAGAAAGGATAGCAAGCATGTAGACAGCCATAGAATTGTGTGTTTTTTTTTCTGGTAGAACTAGTAGAAAGTCACACTAATTTTTTCTTTCAACTCTTTTTTTTTAATATAGCAGTCTTGCGCTAAATACAGTGTTTATTCATATTATGCAGCAAGTTGAGGGAGGTTGATTAGAAAATATTTTTTGTGTCTGCTGAGATAGACCAGTGTATTTATAATAATGCAGTTGATTTTAACTACATCCAATTTATTTAAAATATTGATTAATTACTTTTCAAATACATTGGTTTATTTGCTAACTTGTTTTTAATTAAATCCTTGTTAAATTGATTGACTTAATTGAATTGACTGTAACACCCTGGTGAGAACTGGGTTATTTTGAATCCAGTTAACCTTCAAATGAAGGTGTGTGTGCTTTTTTCTGCAGTGTAATTATGACTGGGATTAGGTTGTTATGTGCATAATGGGTGACCTTTTATTTCGTTCAAGGTAAATAAGTGATCTGAGGTATTTATAGTATGAACAGAAAGTGCATCAGTTTTAAGGTAAGATATTTATAAATATTACTAACCTAAAATATTTTTTTAGTGGTAAAGTGATGAAAGGTATTAATCAGGATTGCAGCTGAATTTTGTTGGGCACTCTATAAAGCTTTTAAAAGAATAGGTGAGTACAACCCCCAAATCTGTCTTCATTTTCAGAATGAATTTTAGGCTGTCTCTCATACACTTGAGCCATGTCTTAAATAAAAACAAATACAATACTTTATACTTGTAATTTTTCATCATTTCTCCTACCATTAGACTTGTCAATAATATTTGTTACAATAACTCTGAAGGGATATGCACATAGGTTTCAAATGCAGAAACATCCCTGTCAAGGCTTTTGTATGTTTTTGTATGGGGGAGAAAAAGTCAGAAATTGTTGGAGAAGAGGAGGAAATGCATTTTAAAATAAATAAAAAAAGAAAAAGTGGGGGTTTTGCTACACTTAGATTTGTCTAGCAAAAGGATATTAAGTGTCATTGTTAGTAATTAATTTGTCATAATTAATCAATTGGGAATTATAAACAAAAATGATGTATTAGTATATTGTGGTCTGTGAGTAATTGTGTAGGAAAATATTTCTCCATTATCTTTTCTTATATGTTTCAAGGACTCTTTCCAGCCTCCAAATGAAAATATAACAGTCTATGCTATAATACAATATATATAATAGTTATCATGATAGAGCTGCTTACAATGAAAACTCAAGTCGAGCTCCGTTGCAGATAATATTTTAATGTTTAGTATTTACATTTCTATTAGTATTTCAAGGTTCTTTCATGATTCCTGATGGCTGTTGGAATCTGTGGTTGTGGATGTTCTTGATCCACATAGTTATAATCCTCATAAATTCATGTTTAACAGCCATGGCATGCTCCACTACATTACTAGGGACCCTCCCAGCATGCTAATTTGATCCTGTTTTTCTGTCTGACATGCTGCTCTGCTTTCTGATTCCTGACCAATTTGCTGTTCCGCTTTCTGCCCTGTGTTCTCCATTTCATATGCTTCTCTGCTTTCTGCTTCTTGCACTATCTGCTGCTGTGCTGTATGTCCAATCTCTGATCTGCCATAGACACGCTGCTTGTGCCACTTGTCATACGTGTACCTTAAGTTGGCTACCACTGCGCTAGGCAATCCACAGCTTCCCTCCTGATAGCAATTAAATGATTGTGTTAGTCTTCATTAACGTTGAGTTTGTAGCTGCTGGAAAAGAGGTATGTTTGAAGTCTCCTTGAGAGCACTTGAGATGGGAGTGTGTGTGCAACCTTCCTCACGTTTTTTAAAACAAAACTTTTTTCACATTTTTAACAGCAAGATGACAGTCCCATACATACATGAATTCTTTGCTATTTTCACCTCCCTTTACTAATCAGGTTTTTGTTTTGAGGTGGCATTAAGTTGTTAGGACATCATTCAAAGTTAGACGAGAAGAGACTTTTAGGTGTTGATTAGCTTATAAAGTGACTAAATCCATGTGACAGTCTGTCTATAAGAACATATATTAATGCGAAAGTGTCAGCTAATAATTTCATAAGATGAAAAAGGCACATTTTCCACTTAGTTGTCTGTGGCAAATATTTCTAAGAATGTATCCTGAGATATCCTTTATGTGTTTTTTTGTTCCATTGTCTTACTGTGAATTGCAAAATATGAAAGCAAAGTTTTGAGCAGACAAACGAAAGAGTTGTGTGTTGTGAACTATGCATAATATAATAAAATAATGCTTATCTAAGTGATAGGTAATTCATATCCAATAAAATGACAAATGACACTCTTGCAATCAATCAGCTGTCAAAAAGTGATACTTTGTCTAATTTATAATTTATTTAGGGCTGCTACTAACCAGTTTTGAAGCATTAGACTTGATTTCAAACCTCAAACTTAGCACTGGTTCAGCCTTAGATCCAACATACTAACTTTGCCCTACCACTGCTTCTTCAGTCAAGTCTTTGTTTGGCCTGATTTTGAAGCCATAGTATTTGAATGGCTGGATGACGGACTGACCTGCTGGGCTAGGGCACGTGTGTGCATGCACGCAGGCACTCAGCCTACCACCCCAGCCTCGGATCGACTCCAAGAGGCTCTGAGATCTACTGCAAGAGCCTCTGAGATCTGCCGGTGAATTGAGATCTACAGGGTCAGAAAATAGGTCCTTTTAGTTTAGTATCCTGTCTTACAGTAGCAGAGTGTGGATGCCTAGAGGGGATGGTGAGCATGACATGTCCATGATCTTCCACCCCTTGATCCTGTCCCATTGCAGCTTCCAGATTTCAAATGTCTAGGGAGCTCTGATTCAGAGCTTCTGCCTCTATTTACATATTCAGTGCCTGCTCATGGGGTTAATATCTACTCATGGCTCCTCTTCACCTACCTGATCTGCATATTTAGATTGTTTTCTTGTGGAAGAGAGGTGTCATTCAGTGTAAGTTTGTTCAGTGCTTAATACAATGGTGCCCTGGCCTGTTTGAAGCCTTTAGATACAATTGCAATACAAATAGTAAATATGAATAATAGCAATTAAAATTTGTTACCATCTGGCTGCTGGTAGAGGCCTTAGTGAATTATTTGCTGACTGGCACAAAATCATTACTCTGGCTGGCACTGATTTGTGCCTTTGGTAACATTTTGACAGAGGTCAATGTTGAATTAGAACGATGGTTGAAACTCTTGTCATTAGAGGTTCTTCTAGGTTGGGGATGAAACACATTGCAAGGACAATTTGGGGGTGAGAATAACTATATCTATATATCTATATCTATATATATATAGATATATATAGATATATATATATCTATATATATATTATATTTCTATATCTCTCCATATAAAACTGTGTTGTAATTGTTATGGAAATAAATAGAGGACTTTACTCTTCATCACAGCCAATCCCCTACTGCAGAAGAGCACCAATCTCACTTAAAAAACGAAAAACAACCAAGTACCTCCTCCCTCCCCCCCGCCAGCAATAGTATTTAAGAAGGAAAGTTTTATAGCATTATAAATGCTAAGTGATGATGGCCCTAATCATTTTGTGAAAAACAAATTCATTTGGAAGCAAAAGATAAATCATTAAAGAAAACCATCAAAGCTAAAAATTTTAATGTTTTACATCATTCAGGTCTCAGCTGACTTTCAGTTGTCCCAATAAAAATATATTATTATTTTAATTCGTCTGTGGTAGGTGATAAATTAAGCTATTATACCTGTCAGTATGCCCTTGGTTGTTCTAAGGGGCTTTTATTTAACTTTTCTTGCTGCTTAATAACTTGATTCTGCTTGGCTGAAGCTTTGAAGAGGTGAAATTTCTTTTTTCTTAAAAAGGGTATGATCAAAGTTTCCCTACCTTCAAGCCTTGATTTCCCCTCCCCCCCCAACTGGAGCAGTTGCAGTTTTTTTCCCTTGTCTTGTTAAAAGTTTCATACAGAAATTAAAGTGCAGCTGTCTCTCCTGCCACCTTCCCCCTCCTCCCCTTCCAATTATCTGATCATCTGGAGAGAAAGAACAACAGTTACGCTTCTGATTAATTTGCAAGGCTTCAGACTTGGTGTTTTTGCACTATGGTCAGATGATCTTCTTCTGTAAGATCTTTTGTCAAGGAGACCCTGGGCAATCAAAATGTTTTAGAGTTTTTTTCTTGTTTCCTTAAAGGAAAGACTTCCTTCTGTTTTGGCCAACTGAACAAACAGCAGGTAATGTCACTAAATGTTCATATCATCGTGTGATGGAATCTGATCTTTGATCTCAACAGTTGCACATCTTACAGTGAACAAAAGATAATGGGAATCGGGGACATATCCCAATCATGAATCATGCCAGCACCTCATACTTTGCTGCCAGTTATGGGACACTAGAAGCTCTCCTATGGGTCGGCTTTCCCTGCGGTAGAAATTAAAACCCTGGTGCTGGGAGCATCCAGAGGGCTGTCAGGCACTGGGGAATGTTGAGAATTAGGGGCTTTGTGGGATGTCTTGCATGATTTCTTGAGTTTTACTGAAATGGCATGTGTTGCCTCTGCATAAAGGTAATGTTAAGCTTTATTTAGCCATATTGTCCTAGTATTTACATGCTTTGCAGTATCTGATATAAAATATATTTCTTATGTGTCATATTAAGGCCAGGATTGCACAATATTTCAGATACTAAACAATGAGTGTCTCTGACACCTAGGGAAGACTTCAAGCTTAAATAGCTGAAGAGTAATAATGCCTTAGAATTAGCGTTTGACTTGTTTATTCATTGCTCATGCCAACCTGTGCTGAGGTATGGGAGCAAGGCTTTGCCAGGCAATGATAAATTCACTTTTTTAAAGAAGCGGCTTGAAGAATAGTGAAACTAGTGTAGTCAAACTATTGGGGGAAGATGAGCAGTATATTGTATTAGCAAATCTCCATATCTGGAAGGATGCATATGTTCCCCTGGTCCTATTCAGATCAGGAAAGATTTCTGCTTTGGCAACCATGTACCTTTGGAATGGGGAAGGAAGATTACAGGTATATAGCATTGACTACCCTCCTAAGAATCCAAGAGGTAATGCATGTGAGTAGCCACATAAACAACTGTACCTAAGCCTGCCTTAAGAGCATGGTTTTGTCTTCAGTCTTCCCTTGTACAGAGAAGGCTGTGATCCTTCAGCCCAAGAAGCTGAGTAAAGTAAGCTGGTAGGGGAAACTGCAGGATGCTCTGACAGAGGTTGGAGATGTAAACTGTTGAAGCTGGCTAAGGATCCTGAATCCTGGGATTTAAGGTGCAAAACAGATTTATTCTTCTGATATTTTCTGCCCATATCTCAACATATGGTTACTGATTTCTTATGCTTGTTCTTCTTTCATAATGCATCTTTCTGTTATCTTTTTCTGCCTCACTTGTGATTCCAGAGTTTTTGACTACAGATGCTGCCCCATTCTGTGGAAAAGGGGTTCCCTCTTTTCTGAGCAAGACTAGTCAGGCTGAGACACCACAGGCCAAAAGTTGTTTTCTGGCACATCTCAGCTGGTTCTCACTTGTTGAGCAGCAGAGAGCAGGAAGGAGTTTGCAGGTGAAGAGAACTCCTGAAGATACAAGAGCACCCTGGGAAGGTCTCAGAGGCATTCCCAGTTGCACCTGGGGGCAGGGTGTGTCATAGGGGGTTTAAACTCCCTCAAGGAGGGGAACCCCTTGTCTTTGCCTGCTCTGGACTGGATCAGCCCATGGAGATTGGGGGCTGCTGTGGGGTCTGATGTGGACCTTCAGGTGATTGTCAGCTCATATTACCTGGCTGGTTCTTATTATCAGTTTCCAGATAGTCCCAGTGTGTGGATATACCACACATTTAATTTAAGACTACATACACACCAGTCACAAATATGTTCTATATTATATGTGGAACAGCTTTGTGACCAGTTTATGGAGCAGTAAATTGGGTAAACACATGGCACCATTGCCATTTATGGCATTAGTAACATGTTAATTGTCATAAAAGTAACTTGTTTCAGGGACCTTAGTCATATTGTTGGAAAATGTCAGGAAGGATTTTCCTGCTTTATTTTGTCTTATTTTGTCTCAGTTGTGTGGATCATAGGGATGCTAATCTAAAGATTCACCTGTTATGCTACTTTGGGTACAATTAACAATCATAGTATGTTGTCATTTTTAAGGTGGAAAAGATCTGTGAAAGATGCATATCTGTATAGAAACAAGAATGCTTAATCTAAATTGATATAAAGTTTTCAATCTGAGAATCACAGGCTACCAGTATAAATTCTGATTCATTTAGATTCATAAAACTGTAGGGTATGCTTGTTCACAGTCACTTTCTTGATGAATAAATTGAAGCTCTGAGTTGTGATTTACCAAAATTCATAATGCATGAGTGTGGACTTTAAAAGGAAGGATGGATTTCTGATTAATACACTGGTCTAGGACCAGCTGCATTAAATTCTCAGCTCTGTCACGAACCAGTTGTTTGATAGTAACTAGATCACTAAGAATTTTTTTTAGCATAGGTCTTTCCTTTCTCCTCTCCTTAGTCAGTGTTGTTTGTTGAGACTAAGAACTTCAGGATGGGAAGTTCTTTGCATTATGTGCATTTATTTACATGTCCTGCCATGGTGGGACCTCTGATCTCACTTGGGTTGTTTACACTCTCGCTCTTGTCATTTGGGTTTTGATAAGAGCAGCAGTCGTCCTGCCTGAAATAGAAAATTAGAAATAACAGAACCCCAAAATATTGAATTTCAACTTGTTGCATTATCCCCTGGGGTCAGCCAGTACAGAATACTTTTCACCTTCTATGGTAAATACTGCACTTGTTCTGTTCTTGGTTCCAAGGGGATGGTGGGCTTTTTTGAAAAAAAATCAGTTGTCTTTTCATATCTGTACGGCATGTAAACTATTTACTAGAAGCTAAGTTTTTTTTCAGAAAAAAATTAGAGTACATTCACGCTCAGATCTCCTCTACATCAGCAGAGCCATCCTATACTACCTCTGCCTGACAGTCTGTGTATGTAGGCACTCCTACACCATTAGCTATCTATGGCAGCCCATTCAGTAATGGAAGGTGCACTTAATTTTCTGGTATCACAGCTGCTGCAGTAGAGCTATGGGGAGCTGCCAGAACTATGTGGATGTGGATGTCTAGTATTTTATAATCTGCCTTTCTTAGCTG
This sequence comes from Caiman crocodilus, assembly GCA_030014935.1. NCBI lineage: Eukaryota > Metazoa > Chordata > Crocodylia > Alligatoridae > Caiman > Caiman crocodilus. The sequence continues at coordinate 83,660,788 of JAGPOW010000261.1, read as the reverse complement.
GATATAAACACAGTGAAGAAAGCAAGTTACTGAAAATATGTTGTATTTGTTGGTAGTGGGAGAATTTCTTACACTTTTCTCACATAATACTGGACTACCATTTTCCCTCTAGTTAGTGATGCAGTTTGGTTATTACAGCCATAAACCACTCTGTGTTTATTCCAGCTGTACACTGTTGTATTGAATCTGCTTGCACATTCGTAGGTTGCATACTGTTCAAAGCAGTGGCTTTTTATTTATTTGGTACACTTCACTTCATCTACACCCCCAGCTGTGTTGTGTAAATAATCAGACCCATGAGAAGAAGGGCTTGAAATCAAGAAAATCTATGCTATTAAAAGTATTTTTGTTATTTTAAGAATCTGTCTGTGTGGAGCTTGTAACCTTTGCTAGAGCAGTATATGCCACTGACCTTTAATGCCCAAGGTTTAAAAAAACAGCTGAGAACATAAGCAGTAACTCTGGTACTTTATGTTGAGCCTGTTAACCAGTATTGCAGGTCATCATTTAAACATGTTTCTTGTAAGTTTTTGAAAAGATATTCATTAAATATTTATAAATTAGAGAGCTTTCAGGATCAAGGCTGGTGCATAAAGCCACAGACATAATGCACAGTTAAAACCTTTTTGAATATAGAAGTGAAATAAATTCTCCCCTCTCTTTTTTTTTCCAGTGCCTGATTTACTTTATTTCTCTTATGTAAAAATTAAAGGTCCATTTTTCCCATTAACTTGCAGGAGACTTATGCATATAATTCCCATTAATGTCAACAGAAATTACCTGCATTGCTCCCCTACCCATAAATACAAAGCAAAAAGTTCTTAGGTGGCAAATAATGTTACCTTTGTAATGCCATAAATATTTTTATTGAGGCACACAAACCCAAAGTGAATAGACATCTAAGCCCTTTGTCAGCCCTTTGATACAAATGCCAAAATTTGTGAGCTGGGCTATTCCTAGTCAGGGTTTGCGCTGCCTTTTTGTGGCTAAGGTCTGTTCACATCCAGAGAGATGTTTGCTTATGTCTCCAGCCATTCTGGACAGGTACTCCCAGGACTTTGGAGGCCCAATCACGTGCACCTCGGGAATCCCTTTGGAGGAGAATTTCCCAGGGTGTGTGTCTGCTGTGTGGACAGGGAACCCCCATACAGGGGATTCCTGCAGTGCTTGTATCTCGCTGCTGTGCCCTGACTCAGGGTGCACATCTACAAGTGGGGGAACTGTGCTGATTTCCCCACTTGCAAATATGCCCTGAGTTGGGGCATGGCCACATGGCTGTTCTCCCACAGTATTGGGCCTCTGAAGCCCCAGAAGTGGCCCCACCCTCTGGGACAACAGCTACAGTGATGACTCTAGATGCATCCTGACACAGCTGATCCTGCTTCAGACATGTCTGTTTATACACTTAGTTGATTTTGTCATTGGTATTTCATGTACAGGATGTCTCTTACAACTATCTACTGCTGCTACAAAGCAAATAAAACCAGAACTTCATTTATCGGTGAGTTCTGTTAGGCAGAAAAATATTCTCCAAAAATAAAGGTAAAAGGAAAATTGTAATTATTTTGGTGTCATAAAACTAAATGGGACAAGCCAATAGGAAATGTACTGTAGAGATCAATTCAGTATTGACCGGGAGATAGATTAGATAATTGTTGGGTTGTCTGTAGATAAGTAAAAGCATTCATTAAAGTAATTTGAACCTCTCAGTAATAGATGACATTCGCTTAACGCTTCTCTACCACTTCACCACCATTACCATTTCATTTTGAAACAGAAAAATGAGGGCATGTATACCAATTCTAATATATCTAGCCTAGCATTTACTGTTCTAGTGTTAAATCCTGGGCCATTGCAGGCAATGGAAAAATTCCAAATGGTTTCTAGCACCAAGATTTCACCCCTTATGAAATCCTGAGATCTGCATTCCAGTTTGCTGAAGTGACCCTTATAGATTTCATAGACATGAGCGCTAGAAGGGACCTCACAAGGTCATCGGGTCCAGCTCCCTGCCCAAAAAGCAAGAAGTCAGCTGGAGTCAGATGACGCCAGCAAAATAATCATCCAAATGCTTCTTTAATGTACAGGTGCTTGCACCACTTTGGGTAGGAGTCTATTCCAGACTCTGGAGACTTGGACGGTAAAGAAGTTTTTACTTATGTCCAGTCTAAAATGGCCTTCTAGCAGTTTGTGACCATTTGACTTTGTCTTCCCTTGGGGAACCCAGATCCTGATGTCACACCCTTTTGCATTTATAGGCTGCCACCAAGTCCACCCCCGGCCTACACTTCTTCAAGATGAAGCATCTCCTACTGAAGAATCCTTTATGTAAGCCACTCAATATAGTCATCCTCTAAAAGGAAAAATCTGCTATTCACATTAGTTGTTTTTTTTGCTTACTGACTGTGATCAAGCCTCCGAGTCTATATAATGGAGGAGAATGGTGTTTGCAGATTATAAAGGGGAAACTGCAAACCATATAAATAGATTCAAGAACACCTCACAAATTGAGCTGTATTTTGACATAATAAAATAGCATTTAAACCCTGTCTAGTATTGCAGTTGATAACATTTTCTGCTTGGTGTCCAGGCACAAGACTTGAGTCCCTTTATGGACTATACTATTGTAAATAAATAAAATAAATCCTCAGAGGCCAATTTGTGCATTGTGAATAGAAGGATTCTTTGATTTTTTTTTTTTTTTTTTAAGACTAGAAGGCACCCCTTTTGATCATTTAAGATCTAAAACTCTACATAGTACATGTCAAAGAACTTCATCTAGCAATTCCCTCATTGTGCCAAAATTCTGTGATTTAAGCAAGAATACTTTTTTTTAGAGACACTGTCTTGATTTAAAGACCACAAGTGGAGAATTAACAAATTGTTTTACAGTTTAATTACCCTCATTATTCAAACTTTGGAAATTTATCTGTAGTATGAATGTATCTGTCTTCAGCTTCCATCTATTGCAAGAATTTCAAACTCACCCCATTTTCCAGGCCAAATTGGGACCCTGAGGCTCCATGTGGGCTGGATATAGACTTTGGGCCTCCTTGCTGGATCTGTGGAGGAAGTGGTACAGGCAGTGGTAGTAACAGCTGTACTGGGGCTGGTGTCAGTGGCAGGGCAAGCTGCGGCAAGGTGAACAGCCACAAGCCAAGTGTCTGCAGGGCAAACAAAGCTATGTTGGCACCATCTTCACTTTCTCCCTGGCCACCAACAGCCATATAAAATTGGGCCCCAGATTTCTCAGCCATCTCTGCCGTTCCCTGACCTATGTTTCTGGCCTAGTAGGAGACCCATGGGCTGAATAGAGTAGATCCAAAGGTATCTGGACAATGGGCTGTGCATTTTATACCCATGATCTGTTGGATCTGTTGTTATGCCTCTTTTGCTAAATAAAGAGCCATCTACACAAGTACACTGATACATGTAAGGTACAGATGGAAGTTACAATTTTTCTCTGATCTGGCCACAGAAAGCAGTTTATAGCCATGACAAAACACAAGCTGTGACCAAACATTGCATGAGGGGTCAGATGAAGATGTTTCAAAATAGTGGAGACAGAAGTTACAGAAGATGCTCTGTCTGCCAGGTTTGAGCTGTTTTGAGAATGGGAGTAGGGAAAGAGAACAGAGTCAGTCTGCGGGCTTTTCAGCCCTTGCTGGAGGATGGGATGGGTGTATTGAACCCCCCCCCCCACCCTGAGGTGGAAGGGCTCCAATTCACCCACCCTGCCCTCCAGTATTTTCTGGGGAACCCCTAGGACAAGCTCCCTCTGCTCCCTTTCCCCTTCTCCTAATCTGAACCACGAACAGGCAGGGAGAGAGGAGGGGGTGGCTGGCTCACAGACAACAGCTTGATTCCCCTAGCCCCTGGAACTAACAGTCAACTTCCGTTTGTTCCAAGAGATCGTTGTAACTCAGAATGATTCCTGCAAAGTGTTCTCAGTTCCAGCAGGAAGCTGCACTTCTGTCTGCACCCATCGACCAACCTTTTGGGGAGCATGCTCCAAGTTAATTGCAGAATATGAAATAGTGTCATTCTAATAACAAGCCACCATCATTGCCAAATGCTATTGAATCCCATTGCAGTCAGGAAGCAGAAATCCTGAATTCAGTGGAACTCCTGCAGCTCCTGTGGGGCCAAACTCTTGAGCTAGCACCAATCTGCAACCTCTGTCCCCTCCCTAAGTGCTGCCCCAAATGCCATTGCCAGTGCCCCTTTAATTTGGTACTTGGGGCTTGTGCGGCAAAAACACTAGCTTCCCATATCTCTCGTGGCAGGCCATAGATTGGCCACCACTGGTATGGACTATGATGAAGCCACTGTTTAACTTTCTCTTTGGTAATCTAAGTATTAAGTTCCTAAGTCTTTCAATGTAAGGATTTTTTTTCCAGACCTCAGATAATTTTTTATAGTTCTTTTGTACAGATTCCTTTCAGCATCCTTCTCTGTTTAGACTCTAGAGATAGACATCTTACTTCAGTAATGATTTTCTGAACACTGTATTTAGAATAGTGTTATCTCTCTACTGTTAAATTACCCTGGAAGGACGTTGCAGGATTGTATCAACTGTCTTAATCACAGCATCACTTATAGGGGTGATTCTCAGCCAGGGTAGTATGGTACCCCTGGGGTGCCATGAGGCCCTTTTAAGGGTACCATACAAGGGGACCCATACAATATTAGCACTGTTAGACATGCAAACACCTACATGATTCACAAGAACCCACAGAATTCAAATAAGAATCCATAGCATCAAAAATATTCAGTGCTGGTTATGGTCTTTTTGAGTTCTTTACAACAAAAGAATGCTCTATTCTTTTTCTGTAGTCACAAAAACAAGTGGGTGCCTTGAGGCTAAAAAGATTGAAAACCTTTACATCAGTGTAATCTTCAGTCTTTGTTGCTTTGTCTGTCCTTGCAAACTGTACTAAAATGCATGTTATTCTGATTAGCCTAACTTATTAAGTGATCCAGACCTATCATTCCACTTCCAGTCCTTTAATTAGTTTTAGAAATATATATATCAAAAGAAGATGTACTAAAGCAGGGCAGGGTTTGGGACACCCCCTCCAACCCATTAATTCCTTTCCTTTGAGTCAGGGCTTTAGACTCTTGATACTTGGGGTCCTAAATAACCAAGCTGAACCTTTGATAGATCTCCCTATAGTATTATAAAAGAGAGAGAGGGAAGTTTCCTGCTTTAGTTTTCAGAATGCCTCTTAGAAAATGGATTCACATTTAAAGGGATAAGGTGTATTGTTGAGTGAACTATTGCAATTCCCTCCTCCCACAAATAGCCCAAGTTCCACAATAATGTTTTTATTTTTATTTTTTCATGTACATGTAACATAGTTCTTGGCAGGTCATTTTTGCATTGTTTTAAAGTGAATGATTACCCCTTATTAGAAATGAGCTATTTTTGTGTTGAATTCAGTGTACAATGTAATAAAGGAGTGTTTTCAAACTATAATTAAACTTCCTGATCAAAGTTCCAGATGAAGCAAAACTGGAAAGGGTTGCAAGCTCTTTTGAGCATAGGTTCTTGATAGATTGGAGATTTGGGTTACAAAGAGTGGACTAAAGTTCAAGGCAGACAAATGTAAGGTGCTCTACTTAAGGGGAAATAAGCTAGCATACTAATACTGAATAAAAGATAGCTGAATGAGTTGTTGCTTTGTTGAGAAGGATCTGGGGGTTTTGGTGGATCACAGACTCAACATGAGTCATGGATTGCATCAACAGGAGTATTAGGTGTAAAACATTAGAGATGATAGTATCACTGTTTTGGTGGTGGTTAGGCCTTCTGTTCAGTTCTGGGCTCTACATTTTAATAAGGATATAGAGAAGCTAGAAGGAGTCCAGAGGCGAGAAAGAAAATGATACCAAGGTTATAAGGTAAGCTGTATGAGGAAAAGTTGAGAGGTCTTGGCATTTTTAGTTTGAAGAAACAGATTAAGGGGTAACAAGAAGCAGTCTTCAAATATTTGAAAGGCTTCAGTAAAGAAGAGGGAGAACAACTGTTCTTTTTCACATCAGAGGACAGGACATAAAGCAATAGTTTTAAATTACAGCAAAACATATTTAGGTTAGATCTAAGGGAAATTTTCCATATTGTTGGAACAGTAAGGGAACGTGATAGACTGTCAAGGAAAGAGGTAGAATCTTCTTCATTGGAGGCGTTCAAGAGGTGGCTACATAAGGATTTGGTAGAGAGAGTTTAGGAATAGCATTTCTGCATTCATGCAGAGGGTTGGATCAGATGACCCTGGAGGTCCCTTCCAGCCATGATTCTATAAGCACATACTTTAAGCATGCTTACTGTTTTCTATATACTTGTAATTTTGCAATAAACATCTCTGTAAGACAAATTAAGCCCAGAAATAAAGTGCAGATTTAGTATGCCAGCTTCAAATTGTGTTAGTATGTGATACTTACTGTATTTACTTGAATCTAAGATGAGAAAACTCCCCTCAATCAACAGGGGAGATTATGTTTAGGGGCAACCAACATGGATTAATTAGATGCAGGTCCTGTCAGACCAACCTGGTGGCCTTCTATGACCAGGTCACAAAATCCTTAGATGAAGGGGTAGCAGTGGATGTAGCCTTTCTGGACTTCAGGAAGGCCTTCAACACTGTCTCTCACCCTATTCTCATTAAAAAACTAAGAGACTGTGGTGTCAACACCTACACAGTCAAATAGGTCACTAGTTGGCTGGAGAGCTGCACTCAGAGAGTAGTGGTGGATGGGTCTTATTTGACCTGGAGGGATGTGGGCAGTGGGGTTCTACAGGGCTCGGTCCTTGGGCCCGCACTTCAACATCTTCATCAGCAACTTGGACGAGGGGGTAAAAAGCACCCTGTTCAGATTCAAAGATGACACTAAGTTGTGGGGGGGATGTGGGCACACTAGAAGGGAGGAATAGGCTGCAGTCAGACCTAGACAGGTTACAGGGGTGGGCAGATGAGAACAGGATGGGTTTCAACACTGACAAGTGCAAGGTACTGCCCCTTGGGTGTGGGGGGAAGAACCAGCAGCATGCCTACAGGCTGGGGAACTCCCTTCTGGTCAGTGCAGAGGCAGAAAAGGATCTTGGAGTCATTATTGATGCCAAAATGAACATGGGTCGACAGTGTGGGTACGCAGTCAGGAAGGCCAACCGTACCTTGTCATGCATCCACAGATGCATCTCAGGCAGGTCCAAGGAGGTGATCCTCCTCCTCTATGCAACACTGGTCAGGCCACATTTGGAGTACTGCATCCAGTTCTGGGCACCGCACTTCAGGAGGGATATGGACAGCATTGAAAGGGTCTAGAGGAGGGCCACTGGCATGATCAGGGGTCAGCAGGGCAGGCCCTACGAGGAGAGGCTAAGGGACTTGAACCTGTTCAGCCTCCACAAGAGAAGGCTGAGGGGGGATCTGGTGGACTGTTACAAACTAGATTTGCGACCAGCAGGCACTGGGGGAGTAGTCCCTGTTCCACTGAGCACTCCCAGGAGTGACTAGGAATAACAGTCACAAGCTGGCAGAGGGTAGATTCAGAATAGACATCAGGAGCCTCTACTTCAGTCAGGGCAGCTAGGATCTGGAACCAACTTCCAAGCTAAGTGGTGCTGGCTCCTACTCTGAGAGTCTTTAAAAAGAGGTTAGACGAACATTTTGCTTGGGTTGTTTGACCCCAGTACTTTTTCCAGCCGTGGCAGGGGGTTAGACTTGATGGTCTGCTCAGGTCCCTTCCAACCCTACCAACTATGAAACTATGAAACATGGGGGCATGGGATTCTCTCATCTTAAATTCACATACAAAATGGAGGGAGGGGCAGGTAGCTGTTGCGGCTCTGGCTCTGACCCTGAATCTGAGTCTGAGTTAGAGTCAGACCTTCAGGAGCTTCCTGTTTCCAGTTCTGTTTGCCCCCTGCAGCTTCAGCCTTCTCTTCTACACCTTCCCTCCCCCACTCCCTATTACTGGCAGGTGCAGCTTGGCTCCAGCTGGGGCTGGGTTCCTTCCTGGACATGGAGTACATGGAAACTCCTTCCCCTGCCCAGCCAATCAGCAATGCCAGCACTGCTGCATGCCTGGACAAGGGCTGAGCTTCCACTTGCTGTTCTTTGGGAGGGAACAGAGCCCAAGCAGTGTCTGATAGTAAGGAGTAGGGGAAAAGGCAGAGACCGGGATGAGTGGGGAAGGAGAGTAGAGACTAGGAGTAGCTGGGGTTGGGGGGAATGCAGAGAGCAAAAGCGGAGGTGGGGTAGAGGGTAAGGGTGAGTACCACTGCTCACCCCACCATTGCTTGCCCTGTTGTACCAGTACGTGTGTGTGTTATGGGTGGGGGGGAGGGAGCAATTTAAGAAAACCCTCTAATACTTAGATTCTATACCTGAAAAATTAAAATAAATTTATGCATTTTCCAAGCCCCAAAGTGAAGTCAAAGTACATGTCATCTTAAATTTGAGTAAATACTGTAATTTCAGAATCATACTGTGATTTCAGCTCATCTCTTCAAAAATGGTGATGGTGATGGACTTTTCTAAGTTGCCTTGATAAATTGTTTTGCAATTTTAATAGCTTTGGCATAAGATCCGCTCTTCAGCTTTTTTTGTTGAAGATTTATGACAATGAAAAAGATTTCTGAATTCACTGCACCATCACAATAAATTGCTTACTTTGGGTGAATGCAGAAGTCTGATGTTTAAAAGCTGACTTTGGTAGACTACATTTTTTCAGTAATAAATGCTTTATTTTCATTTAAAACTTCTGGTACAGTTGTCTACCACTTAATAAACTGATTTTTTTTCCACTGGATTCCAAAGATATGTATGGCTGAAAATGTTTTACGGACACCTAGAGCATGTGTGATTGCATAGTGCAATATCCAGTTTTACAAGATGTAGGAGTATGTGTTTGTATTAAGTCTACTTGATTATATTTGCATTAAAATTGCATTAAATTCAGTAGTTTTCCAGGATTTTAGGAAAAATTTCATAGAGGAGGACAGGAATACCGCGTTCATGAATGCAATCATTTATATATGATGGTCCATACTAACATCTTACTGATAACACTACAAGTGTGTGATATCTATGCATATCTATGCTATCTTCAAAACAGTTTGTGTATGTTATTCTTTGTGAATGCTTTGTGAATCACTGTTTCGCACTGAATTGTTTACATGAAACCTTTCCATTTCCATATATATTTATTTATATTATTTGTATATTAAAAACAACAGCAACAAAGAAATAGGTTTTCAGGTGTTTGTGATGTATTGTGACTCTTTCCCCCTCCATTCTGGAGGATACTAACAGATAAGAGTTTATGAGTAGCAGTAGCATACAGAATAGCATGTACATAATACACAGTTTAGTACTAATTTAACTATTTAGTGGTGAAAGAGAAGAAGAATGTTTAGTATGCCTGTTCATCTTGTTTCAGAGCAAAAGAAAAATACATTTTAGGCTATTCAATATTTTTGTGTATGCTTTAAAAAACTAACAAAGTCCTTAAAATAGAAACTCCCTGAGACTCTCACACTGATGTCACAATTGCAGAGCTGAGACCAGTGTCTGAAGGTCCGCGATAAGGAGCAGTGGTTATAGACACACTTTAATGTAGGTTGTTCATGAACTTTCCTTCTTCTGTGTTGCTCTAGAGATACAAACTAATGGGAACAGTACTTTGGAATAACTGCTTTTATTAGGTTATAGTTACTCAAGCAGCATATTAGCTCACCTAAACCAATTTTAAAGAGTGAAAAAGTGAAAAGAAGCCATGCCAGAATGGCTTTATTTTATTCTTGCTTTAGTTTGATATGTAATAATATATTAAAGAGGCAGGCCTTCTTGGCTTTAATAAAAAGATTAATTCTGTCACACAGATTTGCCACACAAAAAGATTAGTCATGTACCAAAACTGGAAAATTATATAAGAACAGCAAAACATTCCAAATAAATATTCTTCCTTGTTATGGGCAAGATCATCTCCCAGATACTTCTCAGGATAAGTAGAGAGATACCCCAAAAAGTCAAGTCTGGAGTACCTTTCTTATTGCAGTGTTTACAGATTCATCCCAGGCTCATAAGAAGTACTGTTTCTAGGACAGGGCAAACAAGGCACCCATGCTGGGCACTGACTACAAGAGGATGCCAGAACTCCATCCCAATGTCCCTCCCCAGCGATGAGTCTTTGCCACAGCAGGAGCAGCCCATCGGAGCTGGGTAGGGCAGCACTGCACCAAGCAATATATCTGCGAGAAAAGGTGTGGTAATTGGAATGAGCAGAAAAGTGGTGCCCCCACATTCCCCCAGTAGTTGCAGTAGTAGCCCAAGAAGGTAAGCTTTCTTTCACTCACCCATATCCCTCCTTCCCCACCATCTACAGTTGTCAGAATACCCCTTCATCCACTTCTCCCCCAGCCCTGGGTGCTTCCAGCTTCCTGTTCCTTGGCTCCTCTGCATTTAATTAACTATGTTCTGAGACAGAAAATGTGTAAAAAGTTTACAACACATTGAAAGATTTTGTGCTTACTAAGTAGCAATGATACAATAATAAGAGTCAAAACCAATTAATGCTTATCTCTGCAGTAACACTGCTGTGAAATAACAAGTTGCCAGGTTTAATTTATTTTGAATTTTTCAGGAGCATACTGCTGCTTTATCTGAATAAGCTATGAAGCCTTGTACTAGATAATTATACAAGAGCCACTTAGATTTCTATAGGATGTGTGAGAATAAGCCACCCTAAATCACTTTTAAAATAAGTTTTAAAAATTAACACAATGTGTTAGTGAGATGTGCAGTACCATTGCGAAGTTGAAACTGCCTTCTTATTTTAACCCCCAGGTTCAACATCCCACCAAAAGAAACAAATCCTTTAACTTCTCATGTGGGATCATATCCAAGAGTAGAATTTTTCTGGGAAGTCTAGAAAAATTAAGGGTTTAAAAGGTTCTTTTGCTTCTGACTCTGACCTCCTGAAGATTTGTCTGTGTCATGCTCAGGTGTTCATAGCTCCAAGAAAACTTGGCTCCAAGAAAACCACCAAGTACATTTTCTTCAATTGATCTCACTGATAAGTCCTGTTCTCCTCTCCCCCCCCCCCCACCCCTCAACCAAAACAAACCAAAAAAACCAAAAAACTCTTACTTTTTTTTCCGGGTGGCACTAAATTATGA
>JAGPOW010000261.1:83581903-83649506 GCA_030014935.1 Caiman crocodilus | reverse complement strand
AAAGATCAAAGAAACCTGGGCACAATGAAAACCACCAATTAAATTTTATTAAATGGTCCTCCCTTTTACTCCCTGTGCGCCCCCCCCCCCCCCCCCAACCCTCAACCAAAACAAAACAAAAAAACCAAAAAACTCTTACTTTTTTTTCCGGGTGGCACTAAATTATGAATATTCTGAATATTGTCTTCAGGTATACCAGACTTTTGAGTTTGTCTGTATTCTTTGCTAAGACAGAGAAGTTTAGCTAGAGATTCATTAGAGAAGAAATCTTCTGTCTCCTCTTTATGTATTTCTCTCTCGTTACACATTTAGGAAAAGTTAGAAAAATTTAGGGTTCAGATAAGGCAGGAGGCAAGGGCTTCCCCGAAACAACCATTATAGATGAGGTTAAGAGACAGATCTTTGGTACTGTTTCCTGTCAACTATTTGCATCTACTTATGAGGAAAAGAAGAAACTCATGGTCAACCTACACTTTACAGAGGACCGCTATTCCAACTGCATGCTGTTTTTACATGGAGAAATAGGATGTATGATAAAACTTGATCCACTTCGGGAATATTGATGATAAATAGAAAAAGAAAGACAAGAGGTCTTGTGGAGACCAGAGGTCCCTAGGCAATGTGTGTATACAGAGAAATATTGTCTGTCATTTTATTTACATCCATATTTGATATTAAGAAGCACTGGATAGGCACTTACTGAAGTCTCATTTATAGCACTTCTGTTGGATCTTCTGCAAGTGTTTCTAAATTTATGTGGCTAAGTATCTCAATCTATCTGTGATTGGCAAACCAGCCACAAAGATGGTCTATATTTCATGTCAATTCAGTGCTATTTAACATGGACCATCTTTGGTGCTGTTTTATATTCTGCTTTAAATTGAATGTGTGATGGGCTCCCTCTGCCCAGTAAGTTTAAAGCTGCTCACAGGTCAGCCCTATGCTAAGCTGCATCACACATGCCTTTCAGCTTGCCAATGCACAGTATTCATGCCAGCAAGTTAAAAGGGTGACTCAGGAAGTGCAGCATTGGGGACTGGTCCCTGTCCCATGCTCCCTGCATTAGATCTTGTGCCATTGGGATCTGACAGTTTTATCACTGATTCCAAAAATCAAGCCTCCTGCCATGTACTTATGGCATGATAGGACACTCAATTGTAGGGATCCGGTTCAGATCCCATTGTGTCATTAAATTAGTATCTGCCAATGCTGTTTATTTACTCTTTGGGGACTGGCATATTTCCTACTCTGTGTCTATAGGATACCAATTATAGTGGAGCTTGATTTGTTTTGTGGGCTCTGATAAAAATGTAATACAAATAAGATCTAAGACAACAACATGGAAGATGAATGGGATGTATCCAGTGACATGATTCCTTAATAGAATAAAATGAAAGGGAAAAGTTCAGAAAGAATCTGGGATGCCATTTTGGCAATAAGTTTCCCTTTTGTGGCCAGCAGAGTTTAAGAGATCTCTTAATTATGTCTAAACAGGTGCCAAGTTTAACCACAGATGACATCCTTTATCTTGTTTGCTTACATCTTTAAGAAAACACAGATCTTGAGCATTCAAATTGGCTCTGTGCATAGTTTCCAAAAAATCACACCTTGTACTGTTGTAACTGCTGTCCTGCTTTCTCTGCTCCCTCAAATTGTATTCCAGCTTGTTAAAACTTGATTTAATTTAGATTGTCTATTCTTTGGGGCAAGAGGGGGTGGGACGGCAGGGTGGAACTCTTATTGTAGTGGGCTATATCATTACAGTTATTTCTTGGTCATATAGAGGGGTAAAGAAGACCCTCCATCAGTTGTTCTGCTTATCTCTGATCATTCAGTGATTCTGGTAGTTGTAAGGAGAGGAGGAGCTTTTCACCTGATACTCCCTGCATGAGCAACTGGAGAATATTTTTCACTCCACTCTACAACTTACTGGCAAGAGCAGCTGACTGAGAACACAGTGGAAGTATCTTCTGCTACAAAAAGGAACAGTAACATACTCTGTCTTGGGAAGAGCAGGGGAAGGAGCCAGGGATGGATTTTGACCAAGTCACAGTAAGATTCTTTGTTTTCTCCTGCAGCAAAGACGCTACATACCATTCCTTTCAGGTTGTAAAAGTCATAGTTTGGTTATATATGTTTATTTAGTATCCACAAACTATTAACAGACTAAATGCCTGCAAGAATAGGGTAAGTATATAATGCATTAACCTGGATTCATGGTATTTCAAATCCTTATTAGTATTTCTGACAGATTCCATATGGGGACCCTGCCATTTCTTCTGCAGGAAGCTTTTCCTCTGTCAGCACTACCACAGTGGTGACATGTTTATCTTCCATGCCCAAACAAAACAAAACCAAAAAATCAGCCAACTGATAATGGGAAAAGAAAATACAGTATTCATGAACACCTCAGGCTTATGGTTGGGAAACTCATTTGGATTACACAGGGAGTCATCTATGAAGTTTTGTGAACGTACATCCTTCAGGCCATCAGAAGGAGGATGAACGGCATGTAGGCATTGGATTGAAGTTAAGATTCACTTAAGTATCACGTAGAGTCTTGAAGGAGCTCATACCAAAAGTTGCCAAACTCTGAACTGCAGTATGTAACCTAGCATTAGAAAACAGTCTCCGAACCAGAGAACTGAACAGTTCCCAAAGTGAGTCCAGTATTTTAAAAGAGCTGTAGAAGGTACTTGGGGAACTATGGGTCAGCAAGTCTGACTTCTGTTCCTGAAAAATTGGTAAACACAAGACAAAAGAATTGTTCAGCGCATGGATTAACATGATTTGCTGGGGATGATCAGCATGGGTTTGTTGAAGGGAAACTGTACCTCACCAACCTACTGGAGTTCTTTGAAGGCATCAATATGCACATGATCCAGCTCACATAGTATACTTGGACTTCCAAAATCCCTCTGACAGGGTCCCCCATCAGAGGCTCACAGGGTAGGTCTGCTGTACTCAGTTTTGATTTAATGAGTGGCATTGATAGAATAAACTGATAATTGAAGCAATTCTGGCCTCTAATTCAAAATTTATGACACCTTTAAGCAGTACCAAAACAAAACTACAAACAGATTACAAGGGTATCCTTAAGTAAGTCTTCTAAATGATGTGGCCAGGTGTCGTCTCCGAACCAGGGTTACAGTCACAGCAGCAGGTTGTTGTTTCCTTCTCTGGTTTTTCAAATGTTGAGCGGCTTCTTTGCCTGTGTATGTCCTTACAACTTTTTTTTTTTATCTTTCACATGATTGACAAGCTCCCACTGGTAGTCACAGGCTCCCACCAATCACCCCTTCGTAGCAACTATCCCTGTTACTTTGTTACCCACAGTCTGTCTCAAGTTTCTTTTTGCTAGGTATTTCATTGTTACAGCCAAATAGGTCATACAAGTAGGTCACCCTGTCCAGCAGCTACATGCTTGCCCCATATCCAGCTAATGGCATTAGTTATGTCAAGGCCTCAAAATGGCATGTGTTATATCAAGGCATACAGGCCCACTTATGGATTAGAAATTAAACCAAGATGGACTGTGAGCAGCTACAAAAGGATCTTGTACTGTTGAGCAAATGTGCAGCTAAATGGCAGAACACATTCAATATAGGTAAGCATAAAGTTGATACACATGGACAAAAATAACCCAAATTATACCTATACTTTGATGGGCTCTACATTTAGTTGTTAGCACATAGGAAAGAAATTCCCCCTCCCCCTCCACACACATACTTAAATTTTTTGTGCTTTAAACAGTTTGCAGTCTAGATCCAGTACAGGTAAGGAAAGGTTTTTAAACTTGCATGTCTTGGATTTGGACTGCAAACTGTTTAGAGCTGGGACTGTTAAAAAAATAAATAAATAGCTTGCTTCTGATGTCTCATGATGCTCCCAGACAATATTGCTCCTTTGAAACTGCCCAGGCATGGTGTTTGTTCCAGTGGTCCTCCTCAAGTGAGAATTTTCCTGTGTCTGACTTGAAACTGGGAAAACCTCAATTTTCCTGCCTAGTCTACACAAGGCAGGTAAAAGCTTATATGTAAATAATTATTTATCCATTTAATTTATGTTAAGGAAAATCCTTTATCTGAAATTATTCAAATGCTTTCTCTGCCATTTTTAACCTCACTCCTTCTTCTTCACTTTGCCTAGTGCCCTAGCCTGCCCAGTGGGTAGGTGCTTTGAGAGTAGTCATACCAGAAAATGTTGGATCCGATGCTGTTAGGGGTGCACCACTAAAGATTTTTTTGACCGATACCGATCTGACTGCCAATATGCAGCCTAGCACCTTGGAGAGTAGTGTCTGGCTGGTAGGTATGTTGGGAGGAAGGGGTGTGGGGGAGGGAAGTGGCGGGAGGCGGTGTGCGGATTGAGGCCCCTGTGGTGAGGGAGGGAATAGGGCTGGGTCAGGGGCAGGGGGTTGTGCTGCTCAGCCAGGGCAGGGTGAGGCATGGTACAGAGCTATGAGCAGCTTGTCCAAGCAGCACAGTAAGGGAGGGGTGGCTCCCGCCACTGCGCATACCAGGGGAAGACATGGGGGGGCACGTGCCATCCAATCTGTGCTTGGAGCAAGGGTGGGCTGAGGCCAGGGGTGCTGCTGGGTTCTTCCAGACAGGGGTTTGGATGGGGGCTGTGCTTAGGGTAGTCAGCAACAGTGCTGAGAGGGGGACTATAGTGGGGGACTATGATAAATTTGGGGGTAGTTGTGTAGCTCCCCCTGCAGCTCCCCCTCCCAGCACTGCCAGTTCTTGCCCCACCCTGCCCAGCCTGGCCTGAGTGCAGCCCCAGCCCAACCCCCCTGGCACTGCCCCCACCCCTGGCCCTAGCCTGCAGCAGCAGCCCACCCTTGTCCCACACACAGATCTGGGGGGCACATGCCCCCCCTCAAGCCTGCTGAATGAGCTGCTCATGGCTCTGTTCCATGCTCCACCCTGCCCCAATCCTACTTCCCCCCCTTACTGTGGAGGCCTTGATCTGCACCCCCATGCCACTTCTCCCCTAGAGACTTACCAGCCAAATACTGGTTTCCAAGCTGCTGGACTGCACTCCTGGTAACGTACACGCTGTGGCTGAGCATATGCACGTGACATTTATCGGTGACATTATTGGTTACATCCAAAAGTAGTCAATTGCCAATAATGTCAATTTTCCTTTTATCAGTGCTGATATGTTATGAACCAATGTATCGGTGCATCTGTAGATGCTGTATTTATTATTGGCACTACAAAAACACCAGGTAGATAAACAGAATAATAAACTGAAATCAGTTTTCTGGAACCTATATTTTCTTTTTACCTTGGAGTCTTTGAAAAGGTCAATAACTGAAGTGTACCAAAATGACTTTAGCAGTTTTATTTCTGTTAACACTAACAATAAATATTACGTATTACTTCAAAATGATCTGAACATATTAATATTTCCCTCTTCTCCTCACCCCCTCCCCACCCCAGCCCCAATTTGGACCTTCTATTTCATAGTGCACACCATGAAATAGTGAATGCTCTTGAAGGTATCCTCTTTCCCATTTCACAGGAGGAAAAGCTAAGGTATAGAAAAATATAATGCTTTGCCCAAGGTCACAAAAATCAGTAGCAAAACTGGGGATAGACAACAGATTTCTTGGCTTCTTGAAACTGCCCTGTCCACTGACACATACAACCACCTACTCCATGTAATCTTCTATTTTGAATAATTTTTATAACAATTTAAACCATAGAATATATATAACAAACAAATTGTAAATATGTATTTATGTACCTGTGAGCTATTATGATCACAGGTAAAGTATTTAATGATTCCACAAGAAAGATGTCTCTGCCCACACTTCTGCACTTTAACTCTACTGTTTAAAAGATAAATTAAAACATGATGGTTTTGACACAACCTAGTCAAAGCTAGATTAAGGCTTTTGATCTTTCTTATGATAACTAACTTCTTCATTTCATCCTCCCCCTTAGTGTTTAACTTGATCTTTGTGAATAAGTGTTAGTTTGAAATGTAATGTTTCTGTGAACATAGGCCTGGGAGGGTCAGATCAAGTTACTGGGTTCTAGTTCCATTACTGTCATGTCAGGTCCTAGGCGGTCAGGTCTGCGGATTACCTCAGGATCAGGGTATCAACCAAGGTGTGAGGTAAGCATGATGAGTCAGAGTGTAGGGAAGCCAGAAGATCCATGTGGAGAGCTGAGTCAGAGATCCAGAGGGTCAGGCAGAACATGGGTCAGAAGGCTACCCGGGTCAGGTATCCAGCAAATCAAACCAGAATTGGGTCAGGCAAAACTCAGGGCACGTGGAAAGCCAGGTCAGGTGTCTGGAGGGTCTGTCAAGAAGCCAGTAGCAGCACAAGCCAAGGCTTCAACAGCCTGGGTACAAGATTGCAAGTCATTGCCCAGACACTTCCTCTTCAACATCAGGGGTTTATTTGGAAGGGATGAAGGGTCAGCTGACTCTGGCTGGCCACTTTGGGGGCAGGGAGTGAGCATCTGGCTAGGTCCAATTGGAGGGTTTTGGCCATCTGTCTGCCCAAGTGCTCTGTGGCGGCCCAGGTGAGTGGCTCTGTCAGGTTGGCTGAAGCCCCAGGTTCAAGGATAGAGCTGACAATTATGGTAGCAGGAAAGCATGTAGTAGATCAGGGGTGGCCAAAATATGATCTGCAGGCTGAATTCGGCCTGTCAAGGGTGCTGCCTGGCCCATGGTGCATCCTGCTGTGCCCAGGCATGCAGTGGGATTGGGGAAGCTCCATGACCGGACTCCATTTCTAGGCTGCCCCACAGCTGGCCCGGGCTCTATGGAAACTGGTGGGTACCTTCTTGCTGTAGCTACCTGAAGCCTGCACCCAGGCTGCCCTGCAGCACCTCTCTGCCACCACCTCCAGGCAGCAGCAGTGGCAGTGGAGAGGAGCTGCAAGGCATGGACTCCAGGCAGCTGCAGCAAGAAGGGCCCAGTAGCATTGGCCACTTTTTCCCCATGCCCAGTAGCAGCTTCTGCCTGGTTGCCACCACAGCTTGTTGCACGTGGGTCAGTCCAGAAGAAGCACAGGGCTGGCCAGGGTCAGGGCTGTGCATTTGGGGCCCAGCTAGTTCAGAGCTGGACCACTCTGGCTAGGGCAAGTCTGGAGTGAGTGTGGACTGGGGTTGGGGTTGGGGCTGAGGCTGTGAACTCAGCTGCTGCTGGGTGCTGATGGCGGTAGCAGCAAGGAGATGCAGGGTGCATGGACTGCAGGCTGTTGTGGGAGGGAGGAGAGGAGGTTGCTGACTGGCTTGAGACAGCTCCCCAAAATTGCCTGTGTGGCCCACAAGCCCAAATAATTTTCTGCCCTTGTAAGAGATATTTTGTACAAAAAGGCTCATGAGAACACCCACATTGGCCCCTTCTACATATCACAGCCACAAAGCATCCTTATTACAAAACTTGGGTGCCCAGATGCAGAAACAAGCAAACAAAAAGCTCTACAAGAACAACAATAATAACCAGACCCTCAAACATATAGTGCCTCACAGGAACAGAGAAAAAAGTGCTACCTCCGCAATGTCAGGAAGTTTGTTAGGTAAAAATATACAAACATAATGGTTCTTGCCAAACTGATGTGGAGAAGTTTCCTTGCTGTTCTCAAATTTGACAATCCATTATCCCTGAGCATGAACAAGATGCACCAGCCACAAGATACACCAGAAAACTGAGAGTTTTCTGAGTACCCCAAAATCACCATTGCTCTTGAGCAAGTCTCCCATAATAATTCAATAACTTATGCCACAGAGGAAGGCAAGAAGACACTCCCATAAACCAGGAAGCACGTTCAGGGAGAAAATATAAATGCTGTCTATCTTGTGCAGGTGATATGCAGAAACTCTGAAACATAGAATTTATATAATCCATTATCAAACAGTTTTGTGAGCCATCAATAATGTTATCCCTGGATAGAAAGTATTCTACATCTCTTCAGTAATTCCTCTCTGACTGAAGAAATACCCAATGTCCTATCACAAATATTTCCCATAGACCCTGGAGAGTGGGAGACTGTTTTTCATCCCATCATTAATAGGTCCTCAGCTACTGTCCTCTTGGTGATGAACTCCAAGTGCCATTATTAGTGTTCCCCCCCAGAAATGGGACAGGTTCCATATCCCAATAACTGCTCTGCATCTCATCTCTGACCTCTGAGAAAAAAGTGTGACCTGTGTTTAATACTACGTCAGGGGTGGGGAGTTTTTTGAGTTGGCAGGTCACTTAATGAGTTTTGGTGACCTGTCAGGGGCGACACCTCTCTCTCCCTCCCTCCTAGGGCTACAACCAGTGTGGAAGCCTGAACCCACCTGCAGCATTAGCACATCTCTCCCCTCCCAGCATCTGAAGTCCACCCACCTGCAGTTTGTGTACCCCAGACCACACCTGAGTCTGGACCCAGCAGCTGCTGGCTGTGTCCACTGCCCAAACATGGCCAGCATCTTTTGGGTTGGGGCAAGGGCAGGGAGGGGCCATGCTACAGCTGCAAGCTGCAACCAGTGTGGAAGCTGAGCTCTCCTGTAGCTGTAGTATACCTCCCTCCTGCTACCCGGTGCACAGAACTCTAGTCAGGAAGCTGCCAGGTGCATTTGGGTAACTGCTATATCTGAACTTGGTGCGGGGGTGGGGGACAGGTGTGGGGCATACAGCAACTGCAGGCAGGTTCCTGCTTCCACTTCCATGGTGCTACAGCCCTGTCCCAGAGAGGGAGAGAACCCAGCATGCTTGAAGCAGCCCTGGCCACCCAATACCACGCAGCTGCCAGCACTGCTGCCCACCCATGGGCTGAATCCAGTCAGTTGGTGGGCTAGATATGGCCCGTGGGTTGTATTTTGCCCACCCTTTACTACTTCATGTTTTGTCAATAGTATCCTCACAAACAGAAGCAATCTTCTGTCCCTGCCATTATGTGCTGCCCAAAAACTAAACTGTTTTGTATCCCATGAATAATTTACCTCTGGAAGCACAAGAACTGCAAGTCTTAGCAGTAGTGGTCCACTTGAAATGATTTTGGTTTTTCACAATCTTTTCAGCATGCTCTTTTAAACATTTTTAAAGGATTTAATACAATAATAAGGGTAGGAATGCTGATTAATGGTTAGAGACAGGTATGTAGAGCCATGACTACCTGGTACTATTTTACTACGTCATATTGAAATGAAACAGAGATCTTTCAAAACCAAGAGGCGGCTAGAATAGACAACAGTCTGGTGTTAGACTCCTTGCCTGATCCATGTTCAGGTTTCTGCTTTGAAATTGGATTTGGATCCAAGGTAGTTAGGTGTATTAGTCTGAAGTCAGGCAGAAGGCAGGGCAGGGTGGTACCTTAGAGACTGAATTGTTCGGAGAGGCATAAGCTTTTATAAGCTATGTCTTTTCTCTATATTTCCAGAGATTGCTGTAACTACCACACTACTGGCTACTTTGTGAGGATGGAGGAAAGGTGTCTCCATTCTTTTTTAATTCCAAAGGATTCATTTTTTTCCATTTTGGTGTGGCATGATGAACTATTTTTAATTTTGGAACATTTTGCTCAATTTTATTTTCCATTAAGACCTTTGTTTTCTGGCAATGCCCTATATAGTACCCATGCATTTTATATAGAGCAAAGCTTTCCTTTAGTTCTAATTCACAGGTTATAACCAATGCTGTAGTGCCCTGTCTTTGTTGCTGTTCACAGAAACGTTAAACTTAGGGCTTTGTCACAGGTTACTTTAACCATCATAAAGACACTTAAAATGAAACCGTTCACCTGTTAAAGGGTGTTGAACTGGCATAAGTACCCTCTACATGTTTTCACGATAAAGCACTCAAAGTTTATTTTGGAAATGTTTTACCCATACCACTCTAGGGTATTGTCTGAATGGTCAGGGGAGGTAAAACACTTCACTTTCTCATTCCTCCAGCATCCCAAGATGCACAGGTCTTA
The DNA here is from genome assembly GCA_030014935.1 of Caiman crocodilus. Lineage (NCBI taxonomy): Eukaryota > Metazoa > Chordata > Crocodylia > Alligatoridae > Caiman > Caiman crocodilus. The sequence goes on along the minus strand of JAGPOW010000261.1, from coordinate 83,639,578 downwards.
GCAACACTACTCATTCCCATCCTCACGTTCTGGTGGTGTCCCCTGCACCTCACTGAGAACAACTGCTCTGAACAGCTTAATTGCAGCGAGTCCATGGAGCTGGGGAAACCTGCTTCCTTCCCCTGGACACATGATGTCACCAAAATTGAGCCTCTCAACAGTGAGACCAGAGAGCCCTAAGGAAGTGTGCTTCCCTGAAGCTCTCTGGTTCAGCTGAGGGGCAGCACTGCACTGAAAGCAGAGCCATCACTGCAGCAGTTTCAGTGAGACCAGAGAATGCAGGGGAAACAGCTTCCCTGGGTCTCTCTGGTCTTACCAGGCACAGTGGCTCTGCACTGACAGTGGGGCTGCCAGAGCTTAAGCCAGTTAAGTAAGCACTGATAGAAGCATTATAAATTCAGCTGATGGTTATAAAGTTGCATTGGGCAACTGGTGAGCTGCATGCATCACAGTAACCCATCTACTATTGTGCTTCACAGTGATTACTGAGGAGGATAAGAAATCATGGCTCAGAACAACCACACATGCCCACAATGTGAGTGGCAGCACCAAACAGCAGTGATTCATTCCCTTGATGCTCAAATTGCCAGCATCCAGAGGAGAAGGGATTCGTTTTGAACAAGAAATGTTTTATCCAACTGAGAATGTGGACATTATAAAGCTGTTAATCAGGGCACTCGGTCTGAAAGTGGATTCAACTGTAGGATTTAGTGTAGAGGGAAACTGGAATTAGACTTGCAAGTGTTTGAGAATTGTAAGTAGTAGATTGAATTGCATATTTTAGGTACTCCTCAAATTGCACCTAGGAAAGTTTCACTCTGCAAATGCTAATGAAATGTTTGCATGGTTTGGTATTTTCTTCAAATGACTTCCCCCTCAGTACCACTACTGAAGCTGTAAAAGAGGAAAACAGCCAGTTTAATTTTCTATGTGTTTTTTGCAGTACTACCACCTCAGGCTGTTGTATTACTAAATCTTATAAATTAAGTAGAGTCCAGCCTAGTCACTAGCTAGGAAAACTCAAAGGAAAACCTAGATGCCCTAGGCAGTTATATTGGTGATTTCAGCAGGTGGTGATCTTTCCTCCTAATTGCTACTGAATGTTAGGTCACAGTCTCAAACCAGGGGCCTCAGGCTGGCCAGTGCAACCATTTGTCTTAGCCTGCTGCCCTTCAGTAGATCACCTGGACTGGTCAAGTGTCGCTTGAAGCCTCCATCAGGGCTTTAACTCTCTTCCCACTCATTGCTGGCTCAATATGCCAGCTGGAGTCAACTGACGTTCCCCTTCATCCCCTTAAAGCCTTAAGACAGAGCAGGAAGCGTCTCAGCAACAAGGCTATGCCTCATCCATGACCCATGCTGCCTCTGACTTGATCTAAACTCTCCTCTCTAATTGACCTCTCAGCTCCCTAATCTTGCCTGTCCCCAGAATCTGCTCACCCACCTTGATCCCTGAGTGGTCCCAGACCCAGCTGCCCACATCCCATCATGATACCAAATTATATCTGAGCTAAGTGTTAAGGACATTATATTGCTGGAACTGGGTGTTGTTACACACTACAATTTGCACACGCTAACTCTCATCTCCTTGTTAGGCGGTATTAAATTTAGCACATGCTACAAGCTGTCACACTTAGGGTTAAAGCTCTGACTTGCTGCAAGAGGGCTGGCAAACAGAGGCATGGTTAGGAGCTGCCAGGTTTGCTCTATGGCTTTCCAGCAGTTCCTGCTCACTTATGGCTCCCTGGAAACTCCCTGCTCACCACCCCCTTCTCTGGTTCCCCACTTACCTGCCATTGCCTGGCTTTCCTCTGGTATTTGTCAGACTGGGGCAGTAGAGTTCTGGATGACAGATTCTCCGGGGGGAGAACATACTGGGGGCAGTGTATCCTGGGATACTGGGAAGACTGGTATTGGTCCCATGTAGCAGACTGATGTTACTGCAACATGAGCTGCCTAACACCAGCTAGAGTTAATCCTTGCCTGAAAAGATGCAACTTTGAGGCTCTCAGGCCGTGTCCAAACAAGTGGGAATCTGTTTCCCCAGGGACAAATAGTAGTGGCACACCTTGTTCCACTGTTGTCCCTGGGGAACACCTGTGCCATGTATACCCTGGTGCATGGCTGATTACCCTGGGTAGGGTAGGCGAGGCTTGGGCCAGCAACTGTGCTGGCCCCCACAGCCTTACCTGGGGTTCTGGGTGCCTCAGGGAGCTGCAGCTGTGGCACTCCTGCATCAGGGAGCCTGGCTGGCATCCAGAGTGTGGCTCTGGCTGGCCAGGCTTTGGTTTTGGGTGGTGTGCTCTGCTGCCATGTGCACCGCCCCTCTTTGTTTTGGCATGGGGTTTTTTGGACCATGGGATCTCCCAGTGTCACAACCTCCCTGCCCCTCCATGTCTGCAAGGTAGCATTGCAGGGTGCTGCAAGTGAGTCTGTGGCACCTCATACCACACATCTCCACTTTTCTGGATGAGGCCTCAGAGGGCCTTTTCTTACCTTATCTTTTCTTACTTTAATATGTGGACACTCCAATTTTAAGATCATTTAACATGGAGCAATGGTAATAATATCTAGCAATACCCTGTTATATAGATAAGACATAAGATATGTTCACATTCATTTATGGTCATTTCAAAACAATTCAAATGGTATGACCCATATATACAGTATATTAGATTTCTGGTTCAGTGTCAGTTCTAACTACTTGCATTTCTCTCTTTCTCACGTGTTTTCCCTCTAATCTAATTTGAACTGTAGCTTGGGAAGCTGATGTGCACTATATATGTTAATACAGGTGTCTGAATTTCACTAGAAAGAGAAATGGTCTTTACCTTAATTTTGTGGTTTGCTTTATCAAGTTTTCAGGTAGATAAGATTTGTTTGTTGTGTCTTTCCTCATTGTTACATGACTAGAGTACTGCTGTAGATGGATTTAATTTGTTCAGGAAGGACAAGCAGAGGAAAAAGAGAAGTGTGCAGGTATTGTCCTATATATAAAGTTTTTGTTGTAGTCATGTTCGGTCTAAAGACATGGGCAGACAAGATACTTTGGGTAGATGTGATATCTTATATTAGACCAACCAAATAGTTGGAAGAATTGTTCTTTGTAAGCTTTTTGGCACAAACACCCTTCTTTAGGCATAGGGAGAGTTTTGAGAATAGTAGTCATTGCATATCCTTCTTATAACACCAGCTTTCACTTCTAATAGCAGGCAAGATACTCTCCACAGTTCCCACCTGATTTCCATGTAAATAAGATAGCAGTTTAATGAGATATTGAAGATGCAACAGACATTATTTGATGTTCATAAATTGACTCAGTATTAAAAGCATGTGTAAACAGGATGCAGGCATGATTATTTCCCAACATATGACATTATAGAAATGCGTAAGATGGGACACGCATTGTAAAGTGCACAGCTATTCTGAAACAGCATCACATTCAGAAGTTTTTGAGTTTGAGGACTGCTGCCATTGGTGACATGTGGGGGGTGCACATGGACCCCCTGAGATTGGTGGTGCACCCCCTGCGAAAAGTGCTGTTGACACTGCCAGCGGCACCTGTGGGCAGTTGCCGCTCGCCACCCCCTCTCACTGCTGATACTGCTGGTGATGTTTGTGGACAGTCCCCAGTTGCCACTGGTTGTCGCTGCTGCTGCTGGTGGTGTCTGCAGGTGGTCGCTACTCAGTATCCTCCCCCCACTGCTGATACCACTGCAGCTGCCTGCGGGAGGTCCCCTCTTACCACCATGCCCCTGCTGCTGACACTGCCGCCGCCGCCTGGGGGGCCTATTGACTGCTCGTGTGCAGTCACCATGCCCCACCCCCAGCCTCTGGGGGCACAGGGTGTTCATGACTGCTGCAATAGAACTTTATTAAACAGGCTGCCTAGATTCAGACCAGTAGAAATTCATTGCTGGATTGTATAGATTTTGCCTTTTAAATCTGTAACTGCAGAAAATGTGTTGTTGTGGGGTTTTTTTGTAAAAACATGACTACAGATTCAAGCTGTATTTAACATAAAGCACAACAGCAAAAATATCTATTTGAAGTTGTGTCTGTAGCTATGGTTATTTTCCACTTCTTGACTCTTTTTCTCTCTCTAGATGTAGCACAACAGAGACACTGATCTTCAAAATAACACCAGAAACAGAACATATATCCATATGAAAAAGTTAAAAAAAAAATAAAAAAGCCTTAGTTTGTGACAACCACATAGTATTCACACAGAAAGCTTACCCTAAGGATCTTTGTAATAACTTGATTGTAAATAAATTGTTGGCTCATGACTTGCTTACACCAGTAGGCTGAAGAATCTAGACTAGAGGCTATTCAACAAATAATTTAACAAAAACAAATAGGGAGAGCAGAGAAACTTCAAAGAACAATGCACAGATACTGTAGCTGTGAATACGTGTTAGGGTCTCAGTTTTTGCTTAAGTAACACATTTCCTTTGTTTCCCAGTTTCCATGAATTTCAGTGGAAACCAGTCCATTTATCCAAGGATGGAATTTAGCCCTTCAGTTATATTTTTAAAGCATGTTATCCAATGCCCAAATCAGGCTACTAAAAATATTGCCTGGCTTGTCCCAAATATATACACGTATACACACATACATGGCTTTATATAGATACATATACACACACATTTATACATCAGTGTGTGTGTGTGTACACACAACATATATCTATCATATTTTCAGTGGAAAAAAACATTCCTAATCTTTCAAGTTTTTTCATAAGGTTCCCTGTTTGTATCCCATGCTATTTTTTCAAAATCTTACCTATTTTTTTTTTCATTAATTATCTAGCTCTGTAATCTTCTAATAAAAAAGGCCTTGTTACTGAGATGTTCAGATATGATATGCTTTAATTATCTTCATGGATGAGTATAAGTATAGTATAAATCTAGATGTGGATCAAGAGTTTCTGGATTCAGCAAAGAATGGCAGCACATTGTTAAATGTGACAGGCAAGAGTTTGTGTTTAATGTCTTTTATTGGGCCAACTACATGGTTGGGATAGATTTATTTGATTGATAGGTAGGTAACTCTACCTTGGGATAGATTTAGACAAGTTTTCAGGTATCTGAGTACCCTTTCTCATGTGACATTTTTAAATGTCATTCACATACGTCAATGGCTGCTGCTTTGCTATTTAGTTTGACATTCTTTAATACTTTTAATAAAATACTCTTCCAGATTTTGGAATCATATATGTCTTAATGACATCCTTGTGTAGTTTCAAATTAAGTTGCAGTTATCTAATCTCTTTTTGTTTCAATTGATTCTATGTATTTATATTTTTTCCTTTTATTTCTTTAGCAGGCACCATTCCTAGAAGACCACAAGGATCGTTATTGTTCAGGATTTCAAAGAGCCATCATTTATCTTTGTGGACACAAATGAATGGACAGTGGTGCCCCAACCATCTATTCAAGCTGTTTGAAAGAAAGGCTTCTGTACAAATGGCATGAAAGGTAATTTAACCTCAGAAGAATCCTTGGAGAGCTTTAGTTCTACTTTATATCTCATTCTTCCACTTCCTTATACAAACAAATATATATAAAAAAACCTCCAAACCCAAAACCTCATAGATTCTCAGTTTGAAGAGCTGTTAATCATGCTAGCTAGTTCTGGTTTCTAAGTAAAAAAAGTTTTATTTCTTCTCTACTATTTTTCTAAGTAGAAAAGAGCTCTCTGAGATAAATGGGAGAGGTCTTATAAGTGGTCTACTTGCTGTAGGGGGTCATTGTGTTTAATGATTTGTTTTTTAAAACTGAATTAGTAAGTAATCGGGAAGTGCTGAGTAGTGGTGTGGAAGATATACACTTTCATCACGTTGAATCCCTGTTAGCCATGACACTATTGTTATCCAAGTAAAGTATTCAGTGTACTTTTAACATGAGGGAAGCTTTCTCTGGTGGTGGAAAAGAATGCCCTTTATACTGTCATGAAAATTATGAATTCTCTCTCAGGCTGTTCTACTTTTCCCTACCATCGTCAAGTAATAGTTTTGCAATCTAGTCTTGTATCCCCAGCTGACCTAGCCTATAAGCTGAATCCACCTTCAGTTTATCTCAGTAAAGGATCTAAAATAGTAAGAGTTAAATCTTTACAGTAATAGTAAGAGGGGCAGATGGGATGTTTCTTTCCAAACATAAGTAACTGTTTCAGGGATAGGGAAGAAGAGCCAGATTGTGAGCTTATGGGATGTAAACTGGTGCGTCTTTGTTGACTACAGTGGTTAACAGCATTGTCAGCAGAAGGTGGCTTCAGTTTTGTGAGGCATACCACAAAAAATATACTACAACCTTAACCTCTTTCCCTATTAAGATGTTTGTCTTCTAGCACTTCTATTCCTAGTTTACTGATTTTCAACTGCAACATATTAGAACAGTCTCTCTCTCTTTCTCTCTTTCTTTCTTTCCTGTCTCTTATTTCCTTACATCTTTTCTTCTGCATAGATTTGAATCCACACTGAGATTTGAGGAAAGTAATGCTGGAAGGCTGGTATCTCTTCTGGAGCAGGATTAAGGTGGCAGTACAAGTAGTTTGAAATATGGTGGTTGTAGAGTTGAACTATTATGTGCTGTTGGAAACCTCATTTTTCATTTATTTTAAAGTTGTGCCTTACATTATGTTTAGACGAACTTTAATTGATGTACAACTCAGTGGGGTTTTTGTATTCATTTCTCAGTGTTTCTTAAAGACAGAATTTTAAACAGTACACGGTTTTCTTTTGATAGATCTTGTTATGCAGCAACGGAGCTTCTGTTAAGGATCTTGCTCCTAATTAAACATTTCCATTAGTTCAACAGTTCAGCTTCTCAAAATATAAGTGAATTTTTTACTTGGGTTCACTAACCTAAATTAGCTAACATGAGTTAAAATGTCTGTGAAGGCAAGGTACCTTGCAGGTTATTAACTTGAGGTAAAACTTAGGTACCATGGCCTGAAAAACTGCTACTTTTGTAGCATGTCTTCGATTTAAGACTTTAAGTCACAAAAACGGGTGATAAGGAGAAGGATCCGCCTTTATGCATTATTGGATTTTCATGAATGTGTGTCCAGTGAAATAGAATTGTATTAAATTCACCAGGGGTGTCCAGATGAGTGTGTATGAGCCTCTTGTGATGTCTCAAACCAGTTTGAGACACCTCGAGGCAGGCTAACAATGAAAAAATATTTGCTGCGCTGCATATTTGCAGTGCGGGCTCAAAATTTGATGATTGGATTTTCAGGGATCAAATAAAAACACCTCAGAGAAAAGCAGTGTAGGGCACAGTTCCCCACCATGCCCTGAGGCAGGCTGGGCCTCGGACCTCTAGAGACACCCTGGCATCTGGCTAGAGCATCTCTATGGTATCCCCTGCTGCCCTAGCACACTGCTTTTGCATGTGGGGCAAGCAGGAGCAGTATAAGGCTGTGACCCAGGCACTGTCCTCAGTAAGTTGGGACTGGTGTGGGGGGGTGGAGGGAATGTAAATTCATGGGGGTTGTGTGGGGTGGGAGCCTGGTCAGGGCGTGTGGGCCCCCCTGCAGGGACCCACAGCCCCCCCCCACACACCCACACACACCAGCAGCGGCCATGGGGTGCTTAGGGCCCTCTGCAGCCAGAGCCCAGAGCAGCGCGAACCCAGTCGCCTTGGAGCCTATGCCACTTGTCATGGGGTTGGCATGGCGTGGTGTGGGGCCATGTGGCTTCAGGCAGCACCAGGGCCTCTCGGACTGTCACCCAGGAACTGAACCCTGACTTACAGGGACTGCATGTTGCACTGGGCTGGGTGCTGCCTCCATTGAACTGGCCTGGCCTGACAGTGTGTAGGGCCAATGGAGTCAGGACCTGGCCAGGTTTGACATGCAGTCCCTGTGAGCAGGGCTGGGTCCCAAGTGACAGCCTGAGCAGCTCCAGTGCTGCCTGAAGCTGCACAGCTATGCACTGTGCCGCACCAGGCTGCCCCACACCAGGCAGTACAGGCAGTGCTGGATCTGAGGTGATCAGGGTCACTCTGCACCTGAGGGGGCTCTATCTGCAGTGGCCCTGAGTGCCACATGGCTGTTGCTGCTGTGGGGTTGAGCTGTGGGTCCTGCAGGGACAGGTGCTGGCCCAGCGTGGTGTGGGGCCAGGCTGTTGGCCCCAGGCTCTAGCTCTCCATAGCTGCAGATCTGGTAGGAGCTGGGCAGGGTTTTTTGGCCAAAGTGGCAACATTTTCCCCACACCAACATGCATGTCTGGGCATGTGTGCTGAGGCAAAAGTCCCTAGCTCCAATTTGTGCCACTCCTATTTGAACTGTTGCAAGTGCACGTGCCTGCATGTGTGGACTTGCCCATAAGGTGTGTCTAGATAAGCGCGCATGTGCATTTCCCTAGGGATAAGTAGCAGTGGCATGTAGTGGTGCTGCTGCTACTTGTACCCAGGCAACACCCCTGTATGTATGCTCTGCTGGACTGCAAACTGCCTTGGATGGGGTAAGGGAGGCTGGGGCCAGCACTTGGGCTGACCTCACCAGCCTTACCTGGGGCTCTAGGGACCTCTTGGGACTGCAGCGGCAGTGATAGAGCCTGGCCAGCAGCTACAGTGTAACTGGCTCACCAACCTCCGGTTTTGAGTGGCATGTACTGCAGCCATGTGTGCCACCCTGCTTTCTTTTTAATCCTTTTTTTAGATACTGGGATTTCCTGGTATCTAATTTTGGTTCCAACCTTTTGACTTGTGCCATGTGCATTTTGCTATGCCTCAGAAGCCTTGTACCTGCGCACTCATCTGGATGTGCCCCTAAGCGCCTTTTAGATACCTAATAGATAGAACAGGATTTGGCTCATTGTGCTTTTCAATTAAAATAAGCAAGTGTTGAAGTCCTGCATTAAATGTGAAATATAATGCAACCTTCATAATTACATCACTCCTACTGCACAGATTTGATCCATATTTTGCTTTTCCTTTCCCCTTAAAGAACTCTGAACAAACCCATCCCTTAGATATTTTTTAAAAGATCCAGAAAAGGTGGAACATGGCAGATTTGAAAATGTTTTATATAACTTTCAACAAGAGGCAATTTATAGCAACTCAGACTTATGTAACTTCATACTGAGATTTTTTAGTGGCATAATTCAGAGCTGCTTTGGTGCTTTCATGATAATTCAAAGGGATATGCAATCAGTCAATCTAGCCAAACTATTTTCAGCATTTCTAAGGAAACCATCATTGTAGTTTCTAGGTGCTAAATCTGAAAGTAAGTGACAGCTTGCCATAAACTTGTATTATGTAGAACATCAAAAAGGAATATGTCTTTATTTGTTTTTAAAGAGAAGGCTGCTCGCTCCAGTTGAGAATCTACAATGCTGTCATACACGTGACCTGTATTATTAAGGAATCTGTTTTAATTTTTTAATCGTATTCAGTAAGGTGGGAAAAACTGAATTTGTCAAGGAACAGTGATCTATTTGGTCTCAGTTAGCCTTTAGGTATATAATACCCTGGAATGTATCAAGCAAGACTGATTTCATTTCTCCTTAGCTGAAAAAGAGCATGCGGGCGACACATTGCAGCACACTAGATTGGGGATATAATGAACAGCATGCACTTTGGAAATGAAAATATACCTAGCACTTAAACTACAGCCTATTATCTAATACATATACCTAAAGAGTATTAAATTATATAATTGAATAATTTATTCAATGAATTTTGAGTTATTATTCAAATTATTCAGATATTTTTCATAATATTTGCTTGGCTTATGGAGCTGGATGAATAATTCATGTATACTTGCATTGCATAGTTTAAGTGAGGGATCATCTAATTTTTTTCATTATTCACTATACTCTGTATATGGCCACATCAATGAAACAGTTTAATCAAGCAAACATCTTAAATATTAATTTATTAATATTCTACTTATCACCTCATCAGCCCATTAGTAGTTGCTAGACTTGCAATATGCTTACTCTACTTTGTAGCTTGTAGAGTTTAAATACTCCTTGGCAGGGCATATACCCATTTGGTTCTTTGGAGAAGTAGGAAAAAAATGTGATTAGGAAACCTAAGGACTTCCCATTTAAGTTCCATGCATAGGATATCTCATATGATCAAAACAAATATTATAAAATAGCTTATTGATTTGTAATTGCTGTGTTCAACATAAGCCATTTTAAAGGAATTACATTTTTAGAGGTTTGGCCATTTGAATCAAGTATAATTAAAATTTTAAATGCCATTCTGAATAAGGGCTAGTTAAAGAATTTCTTGTAGCTGCTAACATACCAAAACAAAATAAAAAGCACACAAATACTTGGTTAAGTGTGTACATACAGATAATATCAATATCATTTGTTGTATGATTTACTTTGTGCAATTCCTCTATACTACCTTTTTTGTAATTAACAATTGTCACCCCAGTCTTCCATCTGTTTAAAAGAAACAAAATATAATGAGATAGTTGAATATTGAATTGTGAAGAGATAAAAATGAAATAAAATAAACCTAATTGAAAAGCAGATTAACACTCTCTTTGTGCCAGAGTTCAACAGTATTTTAAGCAGGGTTTTTTTCTTTTTCGATTTGGTCTTTACTTATGTGTCCTGTTTTATAGACCTCTGATAACTTTTGTTCTTCCTCTTCAGAATTTTTTCTAATGTATCTAGATCTCTCTTAAAATGCCCTGTCCAAAACTGCACACAGTTATCCAGATGTGATCTTACTAGTGCTGAACAGAATAGAAGAACCACTTCCCCTGATTTGCAGATAATACTAATGTTAGCCCACTATACTGTTAAGACTTTTTCTTAATAGTTTTAGTTTATGATTCTTGTTCAGATTTTGTTCCACTGTGACCTCCAGCTCCTATCCAGCAGTACTGCAGCCTAGCCAGATTGTTTCTGCTGTGTACTTAGGAGAAGAATTAAGGAGCTTGTTGCTTTACAGAAGGACTGGAGATATAACAAAGGGAGGGGGACCAAACAATGAGCACACGAGTCAGTGGCATGAGAAGAAGGAAGGAAGCAGAGCAAGTTGCGGGGTGCCTGGTTGTTTTCAGCAAGAAAAGAGGAACTGTGTTGGGAGATACAGAGGAATGAGGTATTGTGGAATGAGGAATAGTCTGGAATTGTTTGGATGGGTCATTTGGGAATCAGAATTATTTTGAAGAGAAGGGTTAGGGAAAAGATTGTATTGAATTGCCAGCTCACCACTTCCTTTCTGTCATCAGTTGCTTGTACCAGGGCCTTCAATCAGACATGATTCATAGATTTTAAGGCCAAAAGGGATTCTTGCTTGTCACAGGCCAGCTGGGCACTGTGAGCGTATCAATTTTATCACAGGCCAACTGGGCTGTTTGATTCAGTTTCAGATTGAGGAGGCAAAGTTGGGAGTAGAATAAAGGCAAATTTATTATAGTTTACACACACAACAGTTAACAGAAAGATAAATGCGATAAGCAGATAAGACAGTATAAAAGAGCTAATAATAAATAATAATAGATAGATAGATCAATCTGTCACAGGCCAATTGGGCACTGCAAGGGTTTTAGCTACACTGGGGTGTTCAAACAACAAATAGACAGACATGGGTTGACAACTTATCAATGGACCCTCAATGCCAGGTGTGCGCTAAGTGATTCCAGTGAAGTCAGGCATCCCTGATGATCGACGCTGTTAGAGGGCTTACCGGGGAAGGTACCTTCATCAGGATCCGATCCTCACTCACACTGGGAGTCCGGGGTCCAGGCATGGAACAGAAATGATCGTTCTGTTCCCTCCTTCCTGCTGGTTACCTGATGCATGTGATTTTTATACCTAGTCTTATGTTAATCTGTTTGCCTCAGAGCCACTCACAATGTTACCCTATAGCTGTTACCCTATGGGATTGAAAGGTGTTAAAATTATCATAAAAGGTTACTACCCAGACTCACGGTTATCCAATAAGCAAATTATGATGCAGCACCTTTAGGTTTGAAATTTATATCACTCCGCCTAAATCCCAACCCCTTTTAGGCTTAATTTGAATATGCTTTCTTGGGATATGCTTTCCTGGAATGTGTTGGGTGTGCCAAGCAGTTATATCCGGTTTTTATCGTTAAGGCTGATCCCTGAGCAAAAAAACATTAGGCCAGCTAATCTCACAGCAACAGCTTTGCCTATGGGCCTCAGTCAGTTCCATGAACAGTTAATTTATCATTTTGGTTAAACTTAGTGAATTGTGTATATTTTATATTATGTGTGTGTGTGTTTTATTTATATCTATATCTATATAAATATAAATATATATCAGTCAGAGGACATCTGGAAATTTATTGCTTCAAGACCTATAGCTGTGTGTGAATGAGGTCATGTCTTCTAGGGAAAAAAAATTAGATTTTGAAAACAGTAAAACAGTCTTTTGTCCCCTTATACAATACTCCAGCCAACTAGCACTAGTTCTGATTCAGCGAGCCCTCTCTTTAGAACTGCCTATGTTGTGTTGCTCTTAGTTCTGCACATATTTACTGTATTTATGCTAATAGATGATGACCATAATCATAAGATGACCTACCAATAATTAGATTCTGTATAGGGAAAATGTATAAATCTGTTATAATTTTCAATATATAGAATCTAATTTTTGGAGTCTTGCCTTGAATTTCTCGCTTTCCCACTGCTACAGCAGGGAAAATAAATCTGGGGGTCAAGTAGACATTTGCTTTCTGCTTTGTTTTAATTTTTTCCCCTGGCATCCCCCTCCCACTGTTTTTTACCCTATGCTTTCTGAGCCTGTGGAAATGAGCTAATTTGAAAGCAATAACCTTGGAGTTAAACATGGCTATAGCAATTTGCATATAGTACCCATGCACATAGTTTATTCAGAATTGATGCATGTTACCTTTTTTTGAAACTGCTGCAAGGTGTAGCACAGATTTAGCACATGGACGCAGCAATTTGGCACCTACATATATATTGTACAAACTGGGTGCATCTGTACATAAAATTAATATAAATGGATAAACTCTGGTGCATATTGTGCAAGAGTTTATTGTTCCCAGGAGCCACATCTTCATAGGCAGCCAGGACCGCAGCATGGTGAGCTGAGTTAGAGCAGCCCTGGCTGGTAGGAGGCGGCAGGCGTCAGCTTGCCAGCCCAGAGCTTCTCCTCCCTGGGTCAACATGCTGTGAAGGGGTTAGCTGGGGCATGAGCGTGCTCCAGTGTGGGGGCTAATTAGCAGGCACTGAAGCACTCTCACACCCCAGGCAGCACCATCTGCGTCTACACATGCATTGCTGCACCCTAAAGAACTCCACTGCAGGATAGTACTTGTATTTACTAAGCTGCAGCAGAGTTACTTATTTTCCTGCAGTTTAATAAGGCCGCACATCTAGATGTTGAGAATTACTGTGAGCTAATTAGGCAGCTCCACAGTAAACTGAATGTTCTTATCACAAGTCCTGGGATGCTCCAAAAATTTATATGCAGATGAGACCTGGCAGCTGAGACAGGGTAACCTGGTCTGGTTTCAACTCTTGGAGGGTTGGGCCATAATGATTACATGCAACAGGCTGAGAGAGGGTGCAGTAGAGGGATTCTGGGTGAACTGTATGCAATGCTGTCGCTCACCATGACATAAAATACTGTAGTGTCAGCAGTGAGGGGAACTGTACTTAATGTGCACTACCATATGTCTTATTCATATGGGCTACACTAACGTATTCTTGTGGTAGGTTCCCATCAATCACCCTGAATTGTGAGACTATTTACATAATAAAGTACCGTTCTGTGCAAAGGCTGATAAAATTGGACCTCAAGTGATTTTAAATCACATGACAGTTATTATTTGACCATCTGAGAATTGTACTGCTACCAAGAAGTGTGCTGATAATGGAAGAACTCTGCATTTAGTATGTTGCTTATATGACATCACAGACAACCAACTAGAGAAATCTATTGATGTTGTAAATGTTAATCATTTTACAGTAAAATTTTACTATTCCGTTTAAAATGCATGTCTTGTTTTTTCATTATGGTAAGAATTATAGCTTTTTGCTTCACCTTCATGATTTGCTTTATTTTTAAGGCTCAGTTCTACCTGTTTTATATTACAATATTCATTCTTTTTGGTACCAAGTCCTTTTATATTTTACAGTAATTTTTTTAATTGCTCCCTGGTTTTATTCATGTTTGGATTAGTCAAAGATAAGATTGCTAGATTTGATACATCAAAATGTGTGACTTTGTTCTGATACTCAGTCCCAAAAGGAGAGATTCCCCAAGGCATTTTTCAGTGTTTCCAGACTACTTGTCAGCACTGAAGTCAACCTCACATTCCCAAGCAAATAAGGATTGTAGAACAAATGTTTCCACTGATACCTACTGCTTTGCTTACAGCAGTGTCTTAAAGCAAACAATGCAGTAGGACATCAATGAGCTTGAATAATGTGATGTAGAAAGCACATAGAGAATCTGGGCTGCCTCTAAAGACTGGATTTTTGACCACCTCTCTCAGATGCATGCTTGTAACCTGTTAGAATTGAATATTGTTACTCTATTATTGTTTCCTGGGCTTGTTTGGGGGTTTTTTCCCCCCCATATTGTGCATACATTTCCAGGTTAATCTAATCTAATCTGTTCTCTTGATATTAGGATACAGCACCGTCCTTTGGAACTGCACAGTTCTGGAGAACTATATCATATGTTAGATTTCTTTTGGTATTTTCACCATTTGAACAATTCCTAATCTTCTATAGCAGTTTACTTCCTGTTTCCTGATTTTTACATATTTATTAGAAGAGTTTAAAAAGGTACCAAAAAAACCCACATTAGAAATGAACCATTTAAAAATCTCAGAGCTGAATAACACTTTAAGGAAAGGTATAGAAAGAGGGTTAAATTTCAGTTCTCCAGATCCCTAATGATAGTGTGAATTGGTAGATGAAAACATTGTAGAAAGGCTATTTTTTTTTCTAACCAAATGTCATTTTTTAAAAGCTTCTAAAGATACCTCAGCTGATTTTAGCAGAGATGTTTCTGCACAGAAACTAGCTGCAGATGCATTAATTTTACTGTTTTCATCCAAAAGAATAACAGCATAAGCACATACCTGGGGTAGAAGGTAGTCAACCAGCTGGTTACTTGGCCACTGCCATAGTTCACAACAATAGAAGGAAGGGAAATATTTGGCAAACACTTCCCTTTCTTCTCTTGTTGAGAAAGCCAAATCTTTAAAACTTGGCCACTGGCATAGTTCACAACTCACAGATACGGCAAAAACCTGCCTCTGGATGAGGGAGGAGATCTGAGAGGAGTATGGTGAAAATGGAATTAAAGCAAGAGTTACTTTCTTTTTAAAGTGTATTAAAATGTTGCAAATCAAAGTGAAACAGTGTAGCTGGGCATGACACACTTCAGGAACAATCATTATCACCAGAACTTGAAACCCCCTCCCCAATGCTCTTCATGGGATCACATCCATTTTCCATCCATTAACTATCCGTTTTCCACCATGCAAAGTGTCTTCTCAATGGCCCAGCACAACATAAACTGAGCTATGATCTGTTATAAAATGAAGTATCCAGACTCAAGGGAGAGACTGTCTTGGACCAGGAAGCAGAACATGTGAGGACATCATTTGAGCCATCTTCTGTGAACTGATTTTTATAGCTCTTCTGGGGCACCATCTTGGCCTGACCCAGCAGAAAATTGGCCAAGCAGATAATATTCCCTTCAGGCATGTGGTATGGGAGACAGAAAATACAAAACAGTTTCACAGACAACAAAGTCCAGTGCCCTAAAGAGGGTGATGAGGACAGCAAAGAGTGGATGCAGCCCGGGATAGTCCAGGGAGGCATGGTAGTGTCATCTCTATTTCTTCTGTGCATAAAGTAGGCTTCAGTTCTGTTAGGTGTAAGTGATTGACAGAGATGCTGGTGGCCAGGGCCCCTTGCAGGAGTCACCACTGGAGATTGCTGAACCATCTGGTGAGGGGCAGCCTGTACAGGATGTGCCAAGCCAGATGGGCTTGCTTTGTTGCTGCTGCCGTTAAGCACCACCTCCACGTCATGCCATGGTAGATGGCAAGGACTCAGGTGAGATGCACCTTGATTGTGCACATGTACAGTGCCTTCTTAGACAGGACCACAAAGCAGATTCCACTGCTAGTCGTGTTGGGCATGAGGAGCAGCAGGGTACTAGGCATGCCACTTTTATTATTATCCATGGCAGAAGTTAGGCAGTGACAGCATTGCTTGCCCAGTAACCTACCATCACTTGTGTGCAGAAGTGATTCTCCAGAGCAGTGACAGCATCTATGGGGAGGGCCGCCTTCACCATGGCCAAGCGGTATGAAGCAAAGAAGACAGGAGTGCAGACCCTGTTAGGCTGTCAGAGCTACAATTGGGAGCCAAGTAGACTAGTCAGGGTTAAGAAGGTGGATCAGTTTGATGTGTGATGGGACCAAGGACAAAACAAGGCTTCCATAGGTTTGGCTCACTGTTTCCCACTTCAAGGCCAGGTTGTGGACCAGGGGATCTTGCAAAAGCTCTGGAAATCATAGGTGCATGGCCTGGGGTCTCAGACAGAGACCTGTCATGCCTGTGCAAATTGCAGTAGAATGGCAGGAAGGTGTCCCAAGCAAAGCGATCAGATTCCAAAAGGAAAAGTCCCCAGTCAAAGTCAATGCCCCACCTGGCGCAGGAGCACAAAGGCTAACCATTGCCCAGGGAAATGGTTTACCACGAAAGAGCAGATGCTGAAGGGCTTGCAAGCAGAATTCAACCATCCTACTCTCCAAGTCTGTCAGGCCCTATCACACACCTTACTGGTTGGCAGGTAGAAGATAGCTTGCTGACATCAATTTTACCCATCCCAAAATAATTCCATGAGGAGCTTCTTTCTGGAGCTTCTTAAGCAGGGTCACTAATGGATCCAGGATAGCACACACATGCCACAGCACAGCAACTGTGAGGTTCTTGATTGCAGGAGAGGCTGGGGAGGCACCAATGCCACCTCTAAAATCAGGTCTTAACCTGATGACCTTCCCTAGTTCTTGGCTAGATTTTCCAATGGGCCTTGGAAAATACCCTAGTCTTTGAAGCCATAGTAACACTAGGACAGACCTCCAGGCAGGTCACAAACTGATCGTTGTCTCAGGTGCCCAGGAGAACTGTCTCACTTCTGGGCCAGTTGATATGGTCTGAGGAGGCATGCTTGTAGGTGTCCTCACAGTCAATCAGGGACTGGACATTGCCTGATGAGTGTGTCATAGGCTAACATCAAGAAAGCGGATTAGATAGAATTCAGCATTTACATACAATTATATAACGGAATACAAATATGCATCTGAAGACATTTGGAGAAGCAATCCAGATTTTCTTTGTGCAATTATGACTCTTGGAAATTGCTAATAGACAAATCAAGCCATACAGAAATATTTTTCCCATTTTATATAACTATTTAGGGCTATGCACTGCTTACTAGTTTTGTTTACAGTTGTTTTATGAGGAAGATAAGGAATATGTAGCCATTCCTTGATTATCATTATTATTTCTATATTTATACAACTCTGGAAGAGGCACACAAGAGAAGGGAATTTTGACAATAGTTTCTGTTGTTTGATAAAGCATTGCTGATTAGTAAAAAAGCAACTTACTTTATGATACAGGATTTTGAAGTATTGCATATGAGGACAAAGTAATAGTTTCATCCATAGTTGGTTATTCAGTAGTTGACTGCACAGCTGGAAGCGAAAGTTAGAGATCTTAATACTACACATCTAAAACACTGATTGCAAGCTATGCATTATTGCAAGCAATAATAATGCAAGAATTAATTTTATGGCATTTTTAAGGATAATTTTAAAGCAGAATTGCAAACTAATTGTTTTGGCAAATCTAGCATGTCTTGTACATTTTGATTATTGCCTGGAGGAAGAAAGAGATGACAGCAACCTCAGGGGAATGCTTTTACCTCTTCCAATTTTATTACTTTAGTTACCAATGTAAGACATGGGCTGATTGTTCACATACAGAAAAAGTTTTTTAATGTTGGTTTTTAGATGAAAATTCCATTTCCTACAAGAAGTAGCTGAAGCATCTTTGTCTCTAAATGGTAATGGAATCTCAATTGTACTGCAGTTTCCACTTCGTAAATCCTATGTGTACAACAAAGCACTTGCCCTTCTGCTTCAGCTGAGTGCATCCATGGACACTAATGCCTCTTTCTTTAAATAAGCCACATTTTATGACTGAGTAAACTGTTTTATAATCTATACTACATAGCTTTTACTTTCCCCACTGCTATGTACTCAGCTTATACTCTTTTCACTCCAAAAGAGAACTTCCATCTTCATCTTTCTTGCCAGTATTTCTGACTCAATTACCGTTTTGATTAGAACACATACCCCATTGAGCGCAGTTGTACTGAATGTTTAATAGCAGAGATTGTGTAGTATTTTTCTTCTCTGAAATATTTTCTTTTATAATCAACACGACATGCATTGTTAGATAGAATTGTCTTTCAGATCTTCACATTTTGTCTTTGAAATTCAACAATAAGGGACCATTTAGAGGAAACCTAGTTAGCATGACATCGGTTCTGTTATATTCTTCATCAGTGGATTTTTTGTTATAGAAAATTCTTAGCATGTTGTGTTTTATCTCTTTTTTAGGTACAAACTCTTTGCAGTTGGCTTTAAAAGGGTTGGGGGGGGGGGGAAGGTGAAAGAACCATGCCCTAAGGTGCATCTGAGTGTACTTGAGAAGAGTGCAGATATTTATAGTGTGACACAATTACTTTCAGCGCTAAGATTTATTGGTAATCTGAAAGTGTAAGCCTCAACTGCGGAGGATAAGTTCATATACTTTATATATAAAACAGAGCTTCTGCTCTTCAGTTAATGTCCTTATCTGAGCCGCGGAGGGATTTTTGCAGCTAATGTCAAAGGAAATCAGCCTTATATCTGTATTGTCTAAGAAGAACTGGAATGTAATCATATTTATCATAATTTTGAACACTGCCTGGTGATAATTTCAACAAGTTACTATCACAGTTTGTTTTCAGTGTATTTCTGTGGTCTACCTAAATGGAGTGATAAATGAAGTGGACAACAGTTTTGAGTACAGTACAGAAAGATACAATAGGAAGTTGTGTGTATGAATTCTTTTCATACTGACAATGCCTGGTTTCTGATTTTGTGCATATAATGAGAAAAAATAGTAACGTGTATAATTTTTCATAATAGAATACAGCTTGAAAATGTCATTAGAAAGCCATGAGCTACTGTTTCTTTCTGAAGATTAAGCTTTCGAGTTGATACTCCCTTTGTTCGTTGTTTTCGTTCTTTAAAGATGGCTATTTTATTTTTATTTTATTTTGTTTTAATGAGGTAGATACATTCCTGATGTAAGTTAGTTGCACAGATGATAGATAAGCAATATTTAATTGTTAAAGGGACATGACTGGCTAAAGAGCATATACTTTAAATAAACCAGTTATTACGAATAATACTGCTAATTCTGGATATTGTCAAAGTGAAAATAAGTGTATAAATCAAATCTATATTCTGTCATTTTTTGCTGGTCTTTAGTGCTGGTTGGTTATACTTTCTATTTCTGTTGCTATTATCTTGGGGTTATCGCATTGTAGTGAATGTTTATATTTTAAAAATATAGATTTTTAAATGTCACAGCAAATATTTATATGAGTTTTATATGAGTTTTAACTCTTTTCCTCTGTTTTTCGAGATAATGGTGGATGCTGCATACAAGATGATAATGTCCAAGTAAACAGCACAAGCCTTTTGAGTAATGTGAAGGGATAGGTATTTCAGAAAGATCAACTTGGGCTGTGGATGTAACTCTATGTTGTACATCTAGCCAGGAGTGTGAGGGAATTTGCCTGGTTTCTAGAGAATATGCTTAAAGAGACAATTCTCA
The DNA here is from genome assembly GCA_030014935.1 of Caiman crocodilus. Lineage (NCBI taxonomy): Eukaryota > Metazoa > Chordata > Crocodylia > Alligatoridae > Caiman > Caiman crocodilus. The sequence goes on along the minus strand of JAGPOW010000261.1, from coordinate 83,619,678 downwards.
CACAGCCAAAGCAAACAAATGTCATGTGGATTACCAAGGGAGTTTTGTAGAAAGGAAACAATCCTGCAATCTGAAGGTACAGGCCAGGTACCTGTGCAACCAGGCTGCAGCTACCCAGTGCCTGTTGGGCACTTCAGGAGCGCACTTACCCTACAGTATCTATAGATGTAATGACTTACAGCTATTACCTTACAAACTTCACTACCACAGCTCCTCTTTCCACATGCTGCTACTGGGAGACCTACGACAGATCTTGGCCCTTGGTATAGATGGTTGTTTTCAAATTTCCTGAAGTCATGGAACCCTTTCATACCACTTTGCTGCAAATCCCTAACCCAGGCTCCACAGGCTGTGAGTGCAAGCAGAGCCAAGCAACTGGGTCAGCAATGGAGGTGCACTACCTCCTACTCCTTTCCATAATTTACCCCCAATCACAATTACTTTCATTCTCAGGAGGGCCTATCATGGTGATCTATCATAGAACTTCAGCTTTCCACAGAAGAAAGCTTGAAAAACACTAGAAAATAGGAGGCTGTAGAGTTCCCTCTTCAGTCTCCTAATGCCCACCTTCTGCCTTGGATCTAGAATCTACTGTTTCTACTGCACATTAGAGCTTCCACAGCTTTGAAAGCCCATGTGAACTTTGCAGGGCTACTTAGGTATTTTGTACCAAAAAGCCAAATAAAGTGTTTGAATTTATCCCTTAATTTGATTGTCAATAACTTTGCCAGATAGAATGCTAGCTGATCACTGCATCTGTTCATCGTTATTTCTTGGTATGTGATTAATCACCTAAATTCCATGGTGCTGTTTCTGCTCCCTAGTATGAATTACTGACAAATTTTGAACTGCTGAATAATTCTGATGTGCGAAGAGAAAATATAAGAGTGAAAACGTATTTTTGTGCATAAGTGTCTTGGTTGTCATGCTAGAATTGATAATGTAAAACACAGTCTCATCCAGAGGACCCACACAAGACCTACCCATCACTTCAGGCCTTTAAAGGTATGGCATAAACAACAGAATAGGATCCCTTTAAAGTTCAAAAGAGATTTAATGGAAAGGAATAGATATTCCAGAATTATACACGTGGGTAGTAGACATAAGTGGGAAGTTGCACTCTTAGGAGTGAGTATATTTGTCTAGTTGCAATAGAGGAGGCTTAAGGGGCAATTATCAAACACAAAGCCAAAGTAAATGGATTTTGAGTGAGAAGAGCAAGCAGCTACTGTAGAAGATAAATCATCATGCAAGCTGAAGATAGAGCCCAGGTACAACTAGATTGCACCTGCTAGACTCTCAACATATAAAATTATGTGGCGAAACTGGCTTAAATGGTGCTTTGGCCTCCTTCCAGACTTTTGCCCATGCTGCTGTAGGTGAAGTTCATCCTTGAAAAGAAGTCATTCCTCAAACTCGCATGTCAACAAAAAACCATGCCTGCCTATAAATATTTACAAATAAAAAGGTGCATGGTGAAAGAGGTGGAATGCGAAAAATCACTGCCTCCTGCCCCTTCCATAGACCTGAGTTACCCTGGTTTGTGAAGGGCATAGAGGTATATCCCCACCACTCAGTTCTTCCTGAAGACTGGGAGACAATGAGCTGCAGTTACCCCTGCATTTTCCACAGAGCAGGGTGATTTCCCCAAGGCCAGATCTCAGACCTGATTTGCCCACAGAAGAAGGGGGACTGCTGCAGGCTGGAATGCTTGTATCCCTCCCACCAAGATTTCTAGTTCTTCAACTTTCCTGGATATTTGCAGAGCTAGAAATGAATACCTTAGTTAACAATCAGTCAGAAAATACTAACACCTACAGGGGGAATAATACAAAAAGCAAAGGCAAACAGATAATGAAAGGCTAACTTGTCATGTTCAAAGTCATATGGGGAAGTTGAGAGGGGCTTGCCCTTACCCTTTCCTGCAGGCTACCTAGATACTAAATCCAGATACACAGGCTTAATGTGCTATGCACAAACCTCTACATTCTCACTGAGAAGAGGGATATAGTAGGGAGAAGATTAAGCAAGCATGGACTTGTTCCCTTGAGTAGAGCTGAGACCCTGGAGAAATAATAGTTTGCCACAGGTATTTAGGTCAGCGGCAAATTACTATTTTCCTGAAATAATAGGTAGTAGGTAATGATTATAATCTGTACCTGGGTGGTGCTTGGATGTGCTGTCCCTTGCAAATTTGGACCATCTCCTAGGAATGTAATTGGGCACTAAGCAATAAATGGGGAAAATGGGGAATAATTCAAGGGCTATATGTTGTAGCTGTCAAATACTATTATAATTGGAATATTGTGAGGGACACTTGCGAATGTATGTACTATATTAATAAAATCTTTATTCATGTCTGATCCAATAACATACGCTTATTCAGGTGATAACATTCATAGAACAAGAGCCTAACCTTTATATAAATATGCTATTAGATTTCAAGTACCTACAGAAAGGTTGCCACCTTCACCTTTACAAATCTAGACCAATCTGTCTTCATAAGTCCAAACAAGCATGTTTTCAGTATGCTTTCCAAAAACCTGATAGAGGAAATGAGATGTTTTCACTGTGGTAATAGAGTGTGACAGCATTCAAGGGCATGAACTGATTCTCCTGGAACCAAGGGGTTAACTGAAGCTCAATGTACCACTCTTACACAGAAAATGTCAAAGGGTTTAATACATATTAGGCCTTATGACTGTACAGTATGATTCCCTGACATCATTTAATTTCACCTGGATTTTCCTATGTTGAGCTCAATAATTTCAGTGAGACCACAGCATTTCAGTCCCTAGGTGAAACTGCTGTGTGCCATAGGCAACATAGAGGTATCACCAGTGCCTAAAGCTCCTATGATGGCAGGATATTGATTAGGTGTTATATGTCCATATAATCCCAGCAGGCCATCCATGCCCCAAGCTACAAGGAAGGCAGAAAAAAAGCTTCAGGAGTTGGTAGGATCTGTACTCATTCATAATATTAGCTGAAAACCTTATCAGAGAATGGAAAATAACATTTGACTGCAGAACTCGGCACCCAGGGTCATAGGACTGAATTTAATGCATTCTGAGGGGATTTCTGGTTACTGATTTTCCATTTGTTAACTCATTTTTATATCTTGCATATTGTTACCTAAATTACCAGTAACCTTCCAGGTGGGCTACTGATGAAAGGAGCAGAAACAGGCTTTCTGTTTGCTGGACTATCCAGTTCTCCAATTTTCCCTCCAACCTATACGCTATATTATAGATGACTGGTTCTAATGTTCTTCAAATTATGTCTGATTGGTTTTATTAACATTTCTTTGTTTCACTGAAACGTTTGGAACTGGATTGAACCAATTTTGGGGGGGATGTGAAACGCGTCAATTAGTGTGAATTTATGGGCATCTATACAAGTGCTCTGGTGTTGGGGGTGTTTTAATTAGGGTGGCTTGTGGTAGCCTCCCAAATTAAAAACCTGTAGTGTTTCATGTATTCCACGCCCCGCTCTTAAAAGTGGTGGGAGGAATGTTTTAATTAAAGCTGATTTGACAAACTTTAGTTAAAACGCCTCTGCCATCATTTTAAAATGCAGGAACGCTGAATATATGTGACAGCAAGGCTGCTGGGGTTTTCTGATTAGAACGGTCCAGCAGACTCGATTAATCAAGTCTGCCCTGATGCATTCCAATTGGAATGAGTTGGAGCAAGTGTCCCACACATGTACTGGTGCCCTATGTTTTTTGTGAAAATGACACTTCTGGAGGGAAGAATTCCTATCTCCTTTCTTCACCATTATAAAAACTTGCTTGCCCTCATCCTGTTTTTCTCTTTTCCAGAAGTTATAGTATTCTGTAAACAGGGCTGCTTTGTTTTCTTTACAACTTACCTAGAAACGTACCAAAAATATATCTGTCATAGGAAAACAGCAATTAATATATTTGATCACATCAATTATAAGATAAAGCTACAATATAGTGTGTTTGTATTTTCTTGTATTGTCTCCTTTCAGAGCTTGCGCTTTATTTACTTGCATCTCATTACTGGTTTAGTTAGGCACGTCAATGGCTTCCTTTACTTTCCTGATAAAACTGGTTGTCATGTCTGCAAAGGTTCACTCTATGGTTACTCAGAAAACAGACTCAGAAAACTCCTACACTTCTGCAGCTTGAACTAGGCCCCTCCCCTGGAAAATGGCCATGGCTGGCAACAGTGTTTGTGTATGTGTGCATGTCCGTACACACATGCTATCATTTGCTTCCTTCAACTTTGTGTAAATTATATATATTTTTTTCTTTTTATCTCTCTATAGATAGATAGTTTGTACAAAGTTAAAAGAGAAAAGGAAAAAACCTGATAATGTGTATGTCTTCAGGCTTGGTCAGTATGTTAATTACTATGCAGCTTTGAGCCCAGAATATCTTCCTGAATTCATTCTGATCAGGTAAGTGTGTGCCCATACTCTGATCCTTAAAATGAAGTGAACAAAGCTTTTAATTCTACAGTGGTGCCTCCTAATCTATCAGACTGGGTTAAGGGTCAAATTCTGTCCTTCTTGGCTGCTGATGTTGAATTTAGTAGGAGTCCCTCTTGTGCTTGGTAGGGCAATGGACCGAAAGGATTATCATCATGCTGACAAACCAACTAAAGGTCTCCTCGGAACACACTTCACAGTAGCAGAATAGTGGGGATAGCTTAAATGTACATGCCAGCCACAGATAAAACATCCATTATTTTCAGTTATTAAATAATTACTGAACTCATTGACCTTGAGCTATCTGAAAACAACAGAATATATTGATTCTATGTCCTCCTTTTCCCTTGTGAAATCAGGCCTGATAAACCTGGGTTTTTGCTTTTTATAAAGTAACTATAATAAGTTTTATTACTTGCCTCCTGCATAAGCAACTAAAAAAAATATGGTATTTCTTTTAAGGCTAACATTTTCTGTAGCTCGCTTTATAACAGAGTTAAATTTGTGGTCCTGATGATAAAGGGTTTTTCCATGGAAGCATTAACAAACTTTTATTTATATTGCTATAAAAGACAATAACATACCCTGTGACCATCACACACAATCTCTTTAAGCAGCGTTACTGAATTTGCTGCCCAGGCTGAAATAGTGTAGCATGCAGGTTTAACAGTTTCACCTCTGGCAGTGCTGTAGGGCATCTGCCCTAAGCCTTAAAGCTAAACTCTAATTAGTGTAGACAGGATTGCAGTGCTGGATTTTGAAGGAGCGTAAGTTAACATGCAGACAACTTAAATTTCCAGTGAAGTAGCATGAAGGCTTTGACACTACATTCATATGTTTTACAAAGAATACATCTGTCTATTCTATCACTTCTTAGTAATTTGGCTACCAAAACAATTTGCACCCTGAACTATAAGTCACCAGATTTTTGGGTAAGCACAGAACTAGCAATTTAGCTGGAGCTTTTATGGTAATTCTGTAAGCAGTGAAGTGCCTCTGCAAGGAAGAGATAAACAGCTAGTAATCCTCATAATTCCCTACTGATAGCCTATCCATCTCTGCTATAAATTAGAAAGCTTAAAGATTAGGAAACCTAGGCTGGGTATAGCTCACAGCATTAATCACAGTATGAAGACAGCAGTGTGCTGAAATACAATGTCCAGGGGGTTGATATTTTACTTCATGTTAAAGTGGCATAATGTAGTTTAGAATAAATATTGATCAAGCTGCCAAACTTTGGCAGAGATGACTGCATGAAACATGGTTACACATTCTTTAGAACTAAAAGATCAACTACAATCTCCATAACAGTTGTAATATAAAAGATGTTACCATGTTGTACTAATATTTTTCCGGTGTGCTAAATTACAGGTACTTGATTTTTAACATGCAAATTTTCATTTACGCATGCAGAATTCCCAGAATATATCTAAAATATGGATTTTAGTGGTAGAAGCAAGGGGATGAAACAAATATCACACTTAAAGAGCGCAGATGTTCATTTAAAATGGTAGAAATTATTTCAGAAATACTGTTTAATTGCATTCAGATGCAAAATAAGTAAATAATAAACCTTTCAGTGAAATAAGGAAATGGTTTACTTAGCAGAAATGTGCCATGCCAGTGTGTTTAATGACAGCAATGCAATATTGATATGTGAAGGATTTTACAGTCTCATGAAGAAGGAAATCAAGTCAGGTGACCAAAGTATGATGTGCACAGAACGAATGTGCATTTAAGGACCGTTTTCACCTTCTAAAGATTAATTTATTTTGGTTTGCTTTGTTGATATATCACACTTAGTGCTATGGCATCGTATAGCCTAAACCTAATATGAAGTATATTTATTAAATAAACTGCATACTTTATAGCATTTAATATATTATAAAATTGATATTTGAAAATCATATATTTATAATATGTCAAGAGTCCTGAATTCTTTCCCAGATTTTTCCCTTAAATATCCTTTTGCTCCTGGACATAGATCCACATTTTATTTTAAAACTTTTATAGCTGAAAGGTGAAAGCTGTATTTTTCTATATGCTTCATTTAAATGTTTGCAATTTGATGGGAAGACTGCATTTTGATACTTCTGAAAATATCCACGTTCCATAAATGGTTGCTTATCCATTATGGACAATGAAATGTTGATAAATATTGATATACAGAGTAAAAATGTGCTAGATATGTCTATGTGCCATAGTGGACCACACTGGGGGGCTCTGCCATGAAAATGTGCCCTGCCCACTATTACCCACTATGCATACTAAGTACCAAAAATATGTAATGTAGTCACTTTTCTGATGAAAGCTTAGCACTAGTCTGTCTCAGTGGTGCTGGGTACAGCTGGCACTACTCTGCTGGCAGCTCCATCATATTTTTCAGCAGGTGAAACGCATGGTATAAGTGGGAGGGGTATGTTTTCATGGCAACATTCCCTACCACTGTCTGATGCAATGTAGATGTGCTAGCCGGCTTTTGTTTTAATAGAGAAAGCGCATGAATACTAATGCTAATAAGCATTATTAGCAGGGTAATGCTAATAATACCCTGGGTAGTGCTGATGATCTTTGGGAATGTCACACGTGCAATTAATGCCCATAAAAATACTCAGTGCAGGGCTACTCCAGATTAGTCCACATTAGTCTACTGCACAGTAAAGTGTCTCGTGTAGACACACCTTGTGGTGGAAAGGGTGAACAAAGTGAAAAAGCTTATTATGCCTCTGTTATAGATGGAAAGAATATAATGTATGAAATGGAGTAGTTGGAGCTAGGAAACAGCTGCATCTTGTTTTTCATGTCAGTTTAGTCTTGCTGAACTTTGCAAATACAGAATGTTAAAAGAAGACATGGTAAGAAGCAGGAGGATTGTTGGCTGAAGAAATACCAAGTTATCAGTGCAATTTTAGTGAGTATATATACGTGACAATGCAGTGCTGCAAAATGATACGCCACATAGCAGTGAACATGCAACCTTGCCCATTAGAGTTTGCAAGGCAACACCAAGTAGCACATACTTGAGCCCAACTGTCCATGACAATTCTGGAATGTAGTGTAGCTTTGTTATCACAATTCTGCACGCAGGCTAAACATGGGTATACAGCTCTCAGTTCTTGAACTAACTGAGGTGTCCTAGCCACTGCACTGTCTAGTGCATATCCATTTAAAGCAAGTAGAAGACAGAGAAAAAAATTCGGATTCCAAAAAAAATTCCACAAAAATCAGTAGACCCTTACACAGCACTTTTGACATCAGTCAACATTGCTAAATTAATTTCAGCAGAACTGCTGATGACAAGATTATTAAGGTTGCTTCCTCCTGTGGAACTACCTAGAAGGATACCTCTACCTAGATTAGCCCTACTCTGAAGGAATTATTGAAAATCAAATGCTGGAATAGAAATCTGATGACTGAAAAGCCATAATGTTCACCCCGAAACAAAAGTTACTACCTGAATTAAGACCAGAGAACATAGGCTGGCTCAGAAATTCCCATGTGATTTAGATTGCTCAGAATATGTTCTCGCAGAATAGTATCTCGCAGGTCCTGTCCTGGGGAGCAGTTGCTTTTGTCTTCATGAGATGTGCATGTCCCTTATCAATTCATGAGGTTGATCCTAAAGTATTTGACAGAAATCACCCTTGTTTTCATATAGGATTCCATTAATGATGCCGAAGTTGCATAGTTAGAAAGGCTAGATTTGGTATTGTGGGCCAGCTTCAGACTGAGATGCAATACAACAGGCCTTGAGTGAAAGCTGTTAGATGCTATGTCACAGGAAAAGTGGATAGAAAAATAAATAAAGTTCCCAAAGCAAATCAACCAATTAAAACAGGTTAAAAAATTTGTAGCCACAAATGTGGAACATTCACATTATTATGGAAGTCCTTAGAAAAAGGGATAGGTATTATATTACATTTTAAGGGAAACACTGCATTGATCAGATTATATAATTTTAGTGTGGTAATGATTCCTAGTGGCTTTAACATGCCTCTAAATATGCTTAATAAGAATCAGATGTTTCTCTAAGATTAAGTATGCAGAATCAGATGCTCATTCATTCCTCAAAAGTGTAATAATCAACCTGTCTTTTTAGTGTTTATTAAGAGTTTTGTCTGTCTGCTGATACTTGTCTTGTATACCAGCTGTCAGGTTAAAATCTTGGGTCACATTCTGTCATTAATCTACCTTGGATAATACATTAAATGAGGGTCAGTGATCTATGGTCTGCAGGCAGCATACGGCCTGCAAAGTAATTTTATCCATCCTGTGGGCGCACGCATGCTGGGATGTTTCCAGATAGGGGAATCTGTGGTGGTGGCAGCAGTGAGAGGATTGGTGGCCAGTAACGTGCTGAAGGCTGCTGGCCCAGCCACCCTTGCTCTCTTTTGCATCCCTTAATGTAACCATTGCTTCTCTCACTGCTAAATTGGCCCTTGGCAGCAGTTGGGGGCAAGGAGTTTGTTCAATGTCTTCATCAATGACCTGGAAGATGACACAGAGTGCACCCCAGCAAGTTTATAGATGACACCAAGCTGGGGGTAGTAGTATATACACTGGAAGGTAGGGCTAGAATTCAGAGTGACATAGACAAATTAGAGGATTGGGCCAAAAGAAATCTCATAAGGTTTGGCAAGGACAAGTACAAAGTCCTGCACTTAGGATGGAGCAATCATATGGACCCCACCAGTACAGGCTGGGGACTGACTGACTAGGCAACAGCTCTGCAGAAAAAGGACCTGGGGGTTACAACAAACAACAAGCTGAAAATAAGCCAACAGTGCACCCTTGCTGCAAAGAAGGCTAATGGTATACTGGGCTGCATTGGTAGGTGTGTTGCCAGCATGTAAAGAGAAATGATTATTCCCCTTTACTCAGCTCTGGTGAGGCCACATCTGGATTACTGTGTTAAGTGTTGGGCCCTCCACTACAGAAAAGATGTGGAGAAATTGGAGAGAGTTCAGCAGAGGGCAACAAAAATGGTGAGGGGTTTGTGGCACATGACATATGAGGAGAGGTTGAGGGAACTGGGCCTATTTTTGCAGAAGAGAAGACTTGTGGGGAGTATTGATAAATGCCTTCAGCTACCTGAAGGGAGGTTCCAGAGAAGATGCAGCTAGCCTGTTCTTGGTGGTGGCAGTTGACAGAACAAGGAGCAATGGTCTTTTAAGTTGCAGCAAGGGAAGTTCTGGTTAATATTAAGAAAAACTTCCTTACTTGGAGGGTGGTAAAACCCTGGAACCAGGTTATCCAGAGAGTTCGTGGACTTCCCAATCCTTGGAGGTTTTTAAGACCTGTCTGGACAAAGCTTTGGCTAGGATGATCTAATTAGGGACGGTCCTGCTTTGAGCAGGGGGTTGGTTGGACTAGATCTCCTGAGGTCCCTTCCAACCCTAATTTTGTATGATTCTGCCAGTGTAAGTTGAATTGAAATCATGAATAGACATATTTATGGATATTATAGCTATCCTGGGGTAGTTGCATGTGGCTATTACTATGCCACATGATTAGGTGGCTGGAGGAGCAGGTTCTAGCATGTTTTCCCTTAGGGGTTGTCACTGGGGGGGGGTACGCGTACCCCTAGGGATACTTAGAAAGACCACAGTGGGTATGCATGGATGGGCAGGTGGACAGGGACAGAGCACAACCCAAGTTGTGGTGGCAGCATCTCCCCTGGCATTCCCATACTTTGCTTCTTACTCACGGGAGGGGGGCGCTGCTGGCCCTATGCAGTACACTGCAGTGCTTCCCCGACCCCAACTTCTCGCTCTCTGTGCCCTCTTCCAGGAGCAGGGCTGGGGGGGCAAGGGCAGCAGTACCCCTCTGTGGACTGCACACATGCTGCCTGGCCAGCTGAATGGAGGGGCTTGCATATAGTAGGGGCCATTGCCACTATCACTGCCCCGTGCTGCCACCACGGCCATGCCCTGCGCTGCTTTCTCATGGCTGGTTGCACATGCAGCTCCACATCCATTCATCCATCCAGGCGGTGTGTGTGTGGCCCCCAGAGGGGCACTGCTGCCCTAACCCACCTGGCCCTACTCCTGGGAGTGAGCACAGAGACGCACTCCTCCCCTCCTCCCTGCCATTCTCAATCTATCCCCGCCCTGCCCTTTCCTCCCGCCCCACAAACCTCTCTGCTGGGGGGTGGGGTCTGTGTGTCTGCATCTGTATTTGTGTACGTCTGTCTGCATCTCTGTGTCTACATGTGTCTGCCTGCATCTAAGTGTGTGTGTGTGTGTGTGTATCTGTGTCTGTATCTACGTTTGTGTCTATCTTCATGTGTCTGTGTGTATGTCTGTGTCTGTATCTTTGTGTGTGTGTGTGTCTGCGTGTATATGCATGTGTCTATGTCTGTTTACATCTGTGTGTCTCTTTCTGTGTCTTTGTGTATGAGTGTGTGTCTGTCCCCTGTCTGCCCAAAGGCAGAAGGTGCATGGCACCTTGGGGCAGTGGGGTGCAGAGTCCGGCCTGCAGCAGTAGCTGCCTCTATCCTACACAGATCTGGGGGGGCACATGTCCACTGGGCCTCCATCAGGGTGCGTCCAGTGGTGGGAGCTGCCCCCCCAGTGCCTCTTGGATTAACCACTCTTGCAGCTCCATCTCACACTCTGCCCCAGCTGTGCAGCACCTGCCCCAGCCTCAGCCCCACTCCCTCCCTCCCCACAGGGACCTTGATCTACCCCCCTTCCCCACTTTCCGTAAAAACAAGAGAAAAATATAAAGGGGTATGTGAACTGAAACTTTGAGGCAGAAGAGGTACACTTGTTAAAAAAGGTTGAAAACCCCTGCCATAACATATGGCTATCTGAGGATATATGCAGCAACCATACCTAGCCAACAGAGGGCACAGACAGAAGTTCAGCTCCTCACTGTAGCTGAGAAAGCTTTGCAGGAAGTGTTTCGGGTTACTAAGGATCATGTGGACCAAACAGAAGTTTACTGTTGGTCCCAGGGGGGGAAGGGAATCTAGCTGCTGGCCTGAAGCCTGCATCTGGCTTCCACTAGCAATGAACCCTCCTCTTTCCCAACCAGTGCTGTTTTCAGAATGGGAGTTGAGGGGCGAAGGGAGCAGAGGGAGCTTATAGTAGGGGTTCCCCAGCCAGCATTGGAGGGGGGGAAGGTGTCCAGTACACTCATCCACCCTCCAGCGAAAACTCCAAACCAAACTCCTTCCACTCCCTTTTCACCCTCCCATTTTGTAAACAGCCACTGGCTGGGAGGCAGTGCAGACAGAAGTTGTGGAAGACACTGTGTTTTGAAACATCTTCATCTGAATCCTCATGCAGTGATGTTTCAGATTTTTGCAGGATCAGGCCTTTGTAAAGTGCTTTGCAGCCATGCACTTCTGTTTGGTCACAGCTAAAGTTTTACCCTGATTCTTTGAGGGGTAATTCTCCACTACACTGGACAAATGTTGTATAGGTTAGAGTTACTTTTACACACCAATGTAATGCTGATCACACTAACGTGTATGTGTTATGTGACAGCATACCTAGTGGAGAGGCTGAATCTAATGTTTATTTATATACAATTTTCAAAGGTAGATGTGGACTGTATTTGTCTTCATAGGTTGTCAATGGTAGAATCTTAACTGTTTATCTCACTGTCTTGGTCATCTCAGCATTTTCATTACGTTATATAGTATACGCCTCCCCACGTTAAGAAGGCTTGCAGCTATTTTCAGTTGAGTCTTGAGAGTTACATTGTATGGCATTATCAAAGGAAAAACCCCAAATTTCCTTTACTGCCAGGATTCCGATATTTCAGCTATCGTGAGGAGAAGTTAATACAGTTATGTCCCATCTTATTTTTCAGATCTTAACTTCTTCACAAAGGCAGCTCTTGTATAGGGTTACAAGGGATCTGAATGGCTCTGAAAAACGAAAATACAGTATAATACATTCATTTTCATTTGAAGCCACGTTGTCTGTCAGACAAAAAGGTTGTTCTGAGTTATGTGCTTATAATTCAATGAAGCATAGTCTACATGAGCATTTTTTTTAAACTCCACAGATAGGTAAGTATGTCATTGATATATCTGAAATTTCATAGGACAGAATTCTGTCCATTGTTACATGTATGTAGTTACACCAAAAGTTAAAGAAAGTTGCACATGCTAATGTAAGAACAGAATTTGGCCCAGAATTGGCCAGGCTAAATCCAAACATTGTCATAGTAAAAAATATTGGAATTCAGGCATGAATGTGCATTTTTGATGTTGAATGCATATATCTCAGGAATTAAAATCTGATCTACATGGGGTTTTTTTATTTTATAGTAGCTTGCATAAGAAAAAAAATACTTATGCCAATTTGCAGCCATATCATATGTGGGTATTTTTTTGAAGAAGAAAAGAGATTTAGAGAGAAATTATGGTTTTTCAGCTACAATTTTCTAGAGATACACCATTTTAGCCAAAGTCCGTGGTGTTGTGCCTGACTAAAGGACAGTGATTCTGGGAGTAAGGATGAGAAATTATTGCTGTCTTCCTGGAAGTGTTTAGTGTATGCTATTCCAGCTAAGCTGGCTAATATGAAGAGTGAGAGGGAATCTGATCCCCAATCCCAAAATCAAACATGCAGCAGGGTCAGGGATTGGATCCCATTTCGCGTTTAAATGGATGTCTGTCAGTAGGCTAATGGGAGATTTTCTTTCTTTTTTTTTTTTAAACCTAACTTGTTCCTTCCCTCTTCTAGGCTGAGTACTTAATCAGTTACTGATACCTCTTACTGCTAATACTGACAGCATGACCAACTTGATCATGTGACCACAGTTAACCTTCTAAATAAAAACTGAAACAAAAAAGACATTAAACATTTGACATTATTTCATTAACTTTTTCTCCTCATTGGGCATGTCTACATGTGCATTTACGTTGGCTTAAATACACCGTGCAGTATATTACTGTGCAGGAAGGGGTTTAGGTTGTGTCTATACGTACAGACGTTAAAGTGCGTTAATATACATCTGTGTATAGACTGATTTGGGACTAAACCTAGTCCCATGACTACACACACAATGTTACTGTGCAGTAAGGTGGCTACACGTGCATTACTTTGCAGTAACTAATTGAGAGGAAATTTGATATCTGCGTGATACAGGCATAAAATTTACTCTCAAGTTGGCATAAGTCGTCATATTTATTATGCAGTATGGATGTGCACATGTAGACGTGTGCCTGTACTGTGCAGTAATTTTGTTAATGTGCAGTAAATGTGCACATGTAGATGCTCCCACTAAGTAGTGGGCCAGCTCCCTCCTTTTACTTACTACTAATGAACTTATAGAAATGTTTTCTCTTCACCCTTTACCCTTTCTAAATGTATCTCGCTTTGTACCTTGGACTTTCTAGATTTGTCCATACATAGTTGTGGTATAACTTCATACTCAACCTTAGTAATTTGACATAGTTTCCACTTTTTGTGGCATTCTTTCTTGACATTTTGGGCATAGAATAACTTGTGATTTTACATTACTTTGCACATATCCCCTAAATATTCTTTTTTCCTTAAGAAACTTCCAACTCTGTTGAATAACTTTATCCTTTTAACTTCCTTCCCCTGACAACTTACTTGCCAACTTTCTGACATAATTTAAGTCTGCTCTCTAGAAGTACATTATTTTGCAGTGTTTTCTCCTTTCTTTCCTAAAAATCATGAGCTCTGTCATTTCACAATCACTGTTACCCAAACTGCCTTTCTCCTTCAGATTCTCAAGTACTTTCTCCCTAGTGTACAATCAGATTTAGAGGAGCCTTCCCTGTAGTTGTTTTCTTACCTTCTGTGTCAAAAGTGTGTTCCTGATGCATTTTACGAATGCACTGGACATCCTGTGTTCTGAAGAATTACTTCCCAGCAGATGGCTAGGGGTTTAAAGTTCCCCATTACCATCAAGTCTTATGTTTTGGATGCTTTTCTTAGTTTTTAAAAAAACTCTCTCACCAAATTGGTCCCAGTCTTTCCATCATGAGGCTGACAAAATACTGGAAATAATATAAAATACATTCATTAGCAGTTGTACAGAAGTAGGTTCCTTACACAACTACACAATACCATTGCCTGACAAACATGGAGAGAATTTTAAGAGGGGAAGTTCCTCCCAGGTCTCCTATTGAGCTGTGATATTCCCTGGTCCTGAGGTTTGGAATGTAAAGTGAGAGAAATGGGATCTACAGACTAAAAATCATTCCCAGTGCAGTGTGGCTATCATATTAGCTGAGCAGACTTTTCTTTTTCCCAAGAAAGGGAAAAAAATCTTTGGAAAAATGGGAGGATATCATCTGTTGCAAAATGTCTGGTAAAAGTATTTTGCTATTAAATGTTATTTTTTACTGATCCTTGCTGCCTTAGAGAGACTATTTATTGTAAATCTAGCACTGTGAGATATTTTAGAGTTAACACACAATACTGTACTAATGCTTTGATTTTTCACATTATTATTTTATATTGCATCTGGGGACCAGCCCTTTCCTTTAAGAATTTTTTTTCTTCCTTTTTAGAAACAAAAATTGGTGGTTTCACTCATGTTCCTTAGTCTTCTTCCTTTTTTTCTCTTCTGTGCCATTCCCTATTACTCAGTTATGGTGACCTTTTCTCCAGGGAGGGTGAATGTCTATACAGGATCTATCGCTGATATTTCTTCAGTCATCCAGAGGTGACTGCTAAAGAGCTGTGTAACACTCACACTCCCCTCAGAGATTGGATGTGTTGTTTCTATACTAGGCAGCTGGACTAGATGATCTTCTGAGGTCCCTTCTAGCCCTAATGTCTGTGAAATCTGTTCATTGCCTGGGCCAGTGTAGGGATGGGGGATTGATGTGAGAAGCAAATTTTTATCTCCATTATGTCAACTTGATACAAGGGACATCTCATTAGTACTGATTTATACCTATACACTCATTTTCTTTAAAATATCTTCAGCATTATATTCCCTGCCTCATATGCCAATAAAAGAAATCCATTTATTAATTTTATAACATACACACACACCTAATTGTTCATAAAATTAGCAACCTATCTTTATTTACATCTAATGAAATATTCTCTTAATCAATGCTAAAATACAGTGTTCATACTGGAAAAAAAAAAGTAATGGATTTGCTAGAGAGTCTTAACCACAATCTAAATCCTGCTCTTTTGTGATGGATCAACAGGAAGCCAATCACATAGGATCATGAAAACCTTTAAAGATATGGCACCTTATTTTAGGATCAGTATTGTTCAGTATAATAATATTGATATCTCGGTTGTTCTTGTCAAGCTTGAGTGTTATATGGGAGTGCTTTAAATCTCTCATATGTGCTGCTTCAGGCTTCTGCAAACTCAAACAGGTATGAAACAGACATAAAGTTATGAAGCAATTCTTTGGAAATTCTCTGTAGAACCATAGGGGTAGGAGTTACTTTTAATATAATGAAAATGAAGGTTCTGGAGGACAAGATGGAGAATTGCCAGACTGTTGACTAGCTGAGAGCCAGGACAGTCCAATCTCTGAAGGCCTGACTGGAACAATGCTCAAAGTACATTTTGTGATGCTTTATATTTGCATCTGATTGTTTAAACCTGTAACAGAAGAGAAGTTCAGTGCACATAAACCAGTTTCAAAATGGCTGAAACTGGTTTGAGATAGCCTGGTTGAATGTAATGTCAGGCTTAACTGATTGAGTTCAAACCAGTTTATGCAACTTCTGTCCCAGACCCCTTCCTGGTTTAACTTAACAGAGTCCCCCAACATGCTCTGCAGCCCTGGTTGGGCTGTGCTTTCTGCTCCAGTGAAACAAGGCTGGCCCCACCCCTCTGCTCCCTAGCTGGAGCATGGGTGGGCAGGGGTGGGGGCATGGCTGAATACTGGCCCTGTTAAGGTGAGGGAGGCAGGGAAGAGGTTTATTCCCCCCTCCCTCCCCTGTACCACCAGCACAAACCCCATGGGGTCTGACAGTCAGGGCACACCTGCCCCTGCCAGGCTTCTCTCTGCTCGCTGCCCAGCAGTGGAGGCCTGAAGTGAACTGACAGGGAGGAGATTTAATTCCCCCCTCCCTGTCCCTGTGGCATGGACCCACATTGGGGTCTGCCTGGTATTTCCCTCTCACTGCTCTAGTGGCAGGGATGGGGGCATAGTCAGAAGCTAGCTGACATGGCCACCTGAGGCAGGGGGGCAGGGAGGGGGTTCATTTGCCCCTCTTCCCCCAAGGGGCCACAGCCAGGATTTGCTCGCCCTGACCACTGCTGATCACTCCCTGTGTGGAGTGATTGGTGGGCTAAACCCCCTCCCTGCTCCCTCTGCCAGATGTCAGAGGTAGGGCAGACCTCTGGCTATGCCTCTGCTGCTGGAGTGGTGAGGGGGCAGGGACCTTGATGGGGTGGTACCCCCTTTCATGGTTTTCTGGGGAGTGCAAGTCTCTTCCTGGTGGGGAGCTGTGCTGTGGGTGGGAGCAGGGCACAGCAGGACAGGCAGAACTGCTGCAGATGGCCCAGGGCAAGTGGCAGAACTGGGTCTTGGAGGGATGGCCATAGCCCCCCCAAACCCACCTTGCTCCACTGCCTTTCACCCCGTGTTGTCTGTGGCAGCTCTGACCACCTTGCAGTCCCTGGGAAAACATGAGAGGGGCCTCATCAGGGTTGCTCCCCCCTCATTGCTCCAATGGTGGGGGATGGGGGGCGGCCAGAGGCCGGCTGACATGGCTCCCTTAGGCAACAGGGAAAGGGAGGGGGGTTATTTTCCCTCTGGCATCTGGCGGAGGGGGGTTATCCAACTTCTCAACCTGTACAGGGAGAAATTAGTAGTGGTGGTGGCAGTTTGAGACGGAGATCCTGGCGGTGGTCCTTCAGGAGCAGAGGGTGTAGAGGGGATCATTCAGGGGGGGGGGGGGAGCACCAGACAGGGAGTGGAGACTTAAACTTGAGACTACTCTCATGATTGCCCAATTCCACAGCACAGCTTCTCTACAATCGAAGGCACACTCTAGCACCCCCCAGCTTCTGGCCTGAGCCACTGCAGGTCTGTGCCTGCATTTTCTGAAAATTTCACTTGAAAATTGATTCAATCTGGGCAGGTTAGACTGACCTGCAAAGATTGAGACAATTAAGGCACTGTCCTTTTTAATGTCTGTCCCTAGCCTTTATGATTTGAGCCCATACACACAAAGTAATTTGCAATATCTGCCAAGTGAGAGTGGTTATATATATATATATATATATATAGTGAAACAAATAGATAATTTACTTATTTTTAGATGTAACACGATCAATTGCTTAGGTTGTGTGCAAAGGACTATAATTCCAGGAAAAGCTATGATATTACAGTGACTTTCTTCTTCTGTAAAATCAAATTTATGGGGAATTTTGTTTTGGGGCCTGATCCTACTATATTCAGCTATGGACAGACGTTGCACATAAATGTTTTAAGTGTTCAGAAACTGGTTTAAACCTGTAACAGAACAGAATTTCAGTGCACATAAACTGCTTTGAAAATGGCTGAAACTGGTTTAAGATAAACCTTGTTGAATGTAGTATCAGACTTATCTAATTTAGGTCAAGCCGGTTTAAGGATCTTTTGTCCCAGACTCCTTCTTGGTTTAAGTCCGGGATGGGCAATTATTTTGGGTGGAGGGCTGCTTACCAAATTTTGTCAAGCTGTCAAGACCATATGAATTGCCCCATCCCTTGACAGGTGCCCCGCCCCCTAATCACCATCTTGTGACCTGAAATTCCACTCTCTAACCCCTGACTTTTACCACCAGAAGTCCCTTCCCTTGCCCTGGAAGTACTCCTTTCAGCAAGGGTCTTGCTTTTTCAGAACCAGAAAAATACCAAATTATATACTAAAAATTGAACATCTACAATATTCATTAATTTGATTTCAAAATTTTCTTAATTTACATGTGTTTTTGTAGCGTACATAGAGATGATTGCACAACAGCTTAAAACGAAGTCTTACTCTTGTATATTCTGGAGGGGTGAGTATAGGTTTGTGGGGGACTGTGGGTGTGTGAGTATAGAGGATGGATCTGGGGCGGTGGATATGTGTATGGGGTGTGGAAGTGGGGTGAGAGAGCATGTGGGTGTATATGTGGATACTTGGGGTGTAGGTGGGAATGGGGTTTCTGGTGGGCTGTGTGTGGTGAAAGGGTGGCTCGGGTGTGTGGGGGCTGTGGGTGTCTGCACGTATGGCAGTGTGAGGTGGTGCATGTATATGGTGAGATGTGCGTGTGAGACTTGCCCAGTGAACATACTTACACACTCTGCCCTCTCTCCCTCATTGCATGCATGCGCGCGCGCGCACACACACACACACCCTTCTACTCCTGAACCCAGGTACTGATGTAGGCCCTGTGCTCCTGTAGTCCATCCATGCAGTTAGGAACCACCTGGTGCAGGAGTGGCCAGCAGTCAGGGAAGCAGTGAAAGTGGCAGTGGGGGAGAAAGAGGCAACAAGTGGGGGCATAGAGTGCAGCGATAGCTGGGTTGGAGCACAGGGGCCCACACCAGTGTTCTGGGGCCAGCCCTGGTGGAGCCCAGAGCAGGGCACTAGGAGCATGGGGCCCAGATTGGCAGGAGCTCTGAAGCTGGGCTGGCTCCCCCATCTCCCTGCTGTGCAGCTTGACCCAGCTTGATAGAGTCCTGCCTGCCCAGGCCCCATGCTCATGCTGCCCTGCTCTGGGTCTCAACAGCTCTGGCCCCGGGACACCAGCGTGGGCGCCACGCTCCCACCCAGCTGTGGCTGTGCTCCCGTGCACCTGCTCACTGCACCCAACCCCACCTCCAATGCTTTCACTGCTTCTCTGCCCCTCACCAGCTGCTCTGGCACCACGTGACTCCTGGCTGCATGGCTGGACTGCAGGACTCAGCAGGACCCAGACCGGCCCTGTGGACTGGAACAATGCCCTCCACCCTCCCCTGCCTCTCCCCTACTCTTATTTGAATTTTCCTCTGGCACAGGGAGGCAGGAACAGCCCCAGGGTCCCAGGTTAGAAGCCTTCTGGGTCGTGGTGTTGGGAGTAGGGTAGGGCCAGGTGGGCCTGGCTGCTGGGTCCTGTCAGCTTCTTTCCTTCCTTGTCAACTTTAACAGGTAGCCAGGAGCAAATAAATATTAATTTTCTAAGTTTTTTAGCAGTCCTGAAGACTGGATAGAATGGCTTGTCAGGCTGAATTTGGCCTGTGGGCTGTATTTTGCCCACCCTGGTTTAAGTTAACTCAACTCCCAGAATCCCAGGAGAGGGTGTGTGGGCTGGGTCTACTGCAGAGGTGGGCAATTATTTTGGGTGGAGGGCTGCTTACCCAGTTTTGGCAAGCTGTTGAGGGCCACATGGGTAGCCCTACCCCTTGACAGATGCCCCGCACCTTGACAGGTGCCCCACCCCTGATCACCATCTTGGGACCAATGTCTTAATGTCATGGGACCAATGTCTCAGGGCCAGCACTGGCAGGGGTCTGTGGAGCTGGGCTGGGCTGCACCAGCAGGGGAGTGGGGAGCTGGCCCGGCTCTATAGAGCGCCTACTGATGGGGACCCTGTACTTCTGCTACCCTGCTCTGGGCCCCACTGGTGTGGACCACAGGACACTGGTGTGGGCCCTGTGCACCCGCCCACTCCCAGTGCCCCTTGGCCATGTGGTAAAGGCGGGGGGCAGTGTGCAGCCCTGACCCCTGCTCCATGGCAAGAAATGAGCTGGTGCTGAGTTTGGGGAAATGCACTCCCTCCCCCGACCCATGGCTGGCACTTCTTGCTGCATCTGCTTGCAACCCATGCAGGGCTGTCCTGAGCAGGCACAGGCAGCCCAAGACAGGCTGCCAGTGGCTGCAGCACTGGGTTCCAGCCACCGGGCAGGCGAGGGGCTGTGTTTCCCTGAGCTCAGCGTGAGATTGTAACCCGCCCCTGCTGCCAGCCTGGGCCCTGGGCTTGCCCACTGGGGCTGTGCCACAGTGGCAGCAGCTGTGGCCTCCCCACTTGCCACACTGGGCAGTGTTTGCCACTGCTGCCTCTGGGTTGCCCAGCACACAAGTTCTGGGCAGGCAGCAGCAGCAAACACTGCACAGCGCAGCAAGTGGTGGGGCTACAGCTGCTGCCGCAGTGGTGCAGTCATGATGGGCGAGCCTGGAGCTGGCACAGAGCCCAGGCTGGCAGTGGACATGGTTTACAAGCTGGTCTGGAGTGTGGAGAAAAGTGGCCCCTTGACCGCCTCATGCCCGGTGCCCCACACTGCAGCCACTCGCAGCCCGCATGGGGCTGCCTGTGCTTGCTCAGGACAGTCCCATGCAGGCTGTGAGTGGCTGCAACGGGGTGCTGGCCAAAGGGCTGGGGAGGGGCCATTTTTCCCTGGGCTCAGCTTTTCTCCGGGCTCCTTCCCTGCCCACGGTCCTCCCCACCCCTCACTTACCTGAGTTTCTAGCATGGTGCAACCACATGGTCCCAGGCCAGAAGCTCCTACTGGGGCTTCTGGCTGGGGGAATGGACCAGGTGGGCCCTGCTGTTGCGGAAGTCCACTGGGCTTCCCCTGGGTCTTACTGCCCCTACTTCGTGCCAATTTTGACAGGCACCACAGACAGATGCATGTTAATTTTTTTAAGTTTTTAGGGGCCCCACAGGATGCATCTGGCCTGCGGGCTGCATCTGGCTCACGGGCTGTATTTTGGCCACGCCTGGTGTACTGTCTGCTCCAGTGGAGCAGTATTGGTCCCACCCCTCTGCTCCTTTACCTGGAGCACTATTACTGCTCTGGCTGGCTGAGAAGGGGGGCGGGGGTGGTCCCTGCTTGGGACTGCAGTTGGGGTCTGCCTGGAAGGGGTGCAGCAGCCCCTGCCAGGCTCCCCCCGACACACTTGGTCTGGCCATGCCCCCAGCACCGCTGCCCCCGGCACTCAAGCAGGGAAGAGGGTAAAAGCTTGGCAGGGGCTGCTGTGTTCCTACCAGGCAGACCCCTGCTATGATCCAATGCCAGGGGGAGAGAGGAAGGGAGGGGGAGATAAACCCTTCTGTCTCCCCCCTTCATCTCAGCAGGCCAGGACCCAGGATCTGGCCACACCCCTCCCAGTGGAGCAGCAAGATTCTTCCTCCTTCCCTCTCCAGGCACACCCTGGCTGTGAACTATGCAGGCCAGGGTGGGGAATTAAATCCCTCCCCAGTCATACTTAGCAGGCTGACCACGTCCCAGTTGCCTTTGTTCCCAGCTTCCCTCCTGCCTTCCAGCCACTGTGGTAGAAAAGGGAAGTCTTGTTGTAGCACCCCTCAGCTTCTAGCTTGAGCTACTGCAGGCATGTAGCTGCTTTTCTGGAATCAAATGTGAATGTCAAATTTGCACATTTCAAATGTGAACTTGCTTTTTGATTTAATTTATGCAGTATAGCCTAATTTGCAAAGACTGTATTGAATCAGGCTTGGGTTTTTTGGATGTCTGTACTTAGCCTTGGAGTTTATCTTTGATATTAGAAAGAGCCAGTAACATATCCTTCATGTTAACACAATTTAAGTCATCTTGAGAGAAAATGTTTGAGAAATAAGTTAAGAAGAAAGATACCACTTGAAGAAAGATGGTAAATCTGCCAACTACACATTAATTTATGAAATAAAATACACTTCTAGGACACTAACATTGTAGCACTTGTAGCATACTAGAACTGCAGAGATATCATTCAGATTTATATTAGTCTGAAAAAATACGCTAAATAGTATCACTGATGAGAAAATGCATTTGAATTTAAAACCTCCTGAAATGTATATGCCTCATATGAATTACATAGCCTGCTGTACATGAAAGAATTGTGACATCAATTTGGCCAGATGACAAGGCATATGGCAAGCTCTTTTATGGTGCCTGTGATCTGTACTGATAGCTGTATGTGTAGCTGTACCATTCACTGAGTGAGGATGGAACAGTGATGTAGCACACCCTGCTACATGGAGCAAGCTGCTTTTATCAAGGACAAAAAAAATTGAGGAGCAACATTTCAGAAAGAGGAAAGAAGAAGAGAACTAATGCAATCACCCAAGGGGGTTGCTATAGAAGCAGTAATCTGAAGCATCCAGGCATATTGCCAAGAGCTCCAGCATGTTGTGTTAATCAAAACTTCCAAGTTTCCTGTCAGTCTATGGTGCTGCTTTTTAACAACTCTGTGCATCAAAAGAAAAAAAAAGCTATGAAATATTATGTGAAATAAAAGTATATTTTAATTTTGTGTTCATGAGCATTATTACCTTTTTAGAGTTTTCGTTTTCACCCATATCAAAAAATTTCTCTAATATCAGGCTTAAAACAGAAGTTGTGTGCTTTTATAAAGATACAGGATAACTTCAAATAATCTCATAGATGATTTTTTCTTTATTAGTTGTAGTTAGTAGCAATAACATACAGTTTCTGTAGTGCTCTATAGAAACAGAAAAAATAGTTTAAGATTCAAATGTATTTATACAAGAACACATTTTGATTTTGGTATATATAGCTTTCATATATATTACATACAACTATTTCACTTATCTGTGTTGTTATTAATTTCTGTCTTCAATTTGGGCATTAAACACGTCTTTATATTAATCAGAATAAATAGAACTATAAATTGCCAGTATATATAGGTGTAGAATTAAAATGTTTTGGTTTAATATTATCAGACACTAGATGCTTTACTTTGTAATTACTTATGATGAGCATTGCATCTAGAAAATATTTCTTCAGGATAGTCTTATCATACCAAAGAGGTAAATTGTACCATTTATATATTTTCCACTAACATTTCTGATGGGAAATGCTTTTTCACTACACTCCTAGCAATAGGAAGTAGAGGAATGATAAAAGAAGAGTCTGTGGTGTGATTCTCCCATCCTGCCTGCAAGACAGATTCTGTGGGAGAGGCTGCACACAGAGAGGCAATCCAAAGGCTAGAAGGGATACGGTATGAGTACCATCATTCTTTCAGATGACAGCCTTCCAATATCCCTCTGCAATTTCACATAACTTAGAGATTATGGGATCTGAACTGACACACAGTGAGTCACGTCTGTTTTGTAGCAGTGAGCTTCTTGGGAAGCCTTTTTGGACCCAATTCTGCTTTCATTAACATTTGTCATTGGTTTTACAGGAACAGGTGAGCATCCTTCATATTAACATAATCTGAATCGCATGAAAAACTGTGGGAAAGAAATGTACTGAAAGGCTACAAATCTGTTCACCACAAATGGGTGCATGAAACAAAATTCAGCATTAAAGGATCTCTGTGTTACTGCTAGGACATTATTAACTACAGTTGATAAAAGAGGATGAATTCTCTGAGGAGACCTGGATTTATACTGTTTCTTCATAAAAAAAAACAAACACATGACTTCTTCTAAAACTTATTTTACAGGGGTGAAACAGAAAAAATGGGAGTATAAGAAATGCATTTTATGATTATGTGGTCTGGCAAGTTTTAAAATGTAATCCTTCATGAGCATGTGGGAAGCCTGCAAACCTAAGGAATAAGGATTTTTGGAAGCTATGCTGCTATGGAAACTGAGATGTTGAATTGAAGGGTATTGGCTCTCCCAGTGGATGGCCCTGGCTCCCGAGATGTAGATCACAGGAGAGGTATGCATTTATGTGAATTTCAACCTGTTTCCTCTAAAATTCCCCTTCCACATCATCGCATAATGAAATTATTTAAAAGAAATTGTTTGTCTGGATTAGATCTCCCACTGCCTTTTGCAGGGTAGCTGTATAGAAAACATGATTTAACCCAAAGATTTCATCAACAAATATTTAATCGTGGCCCAATGAGCCAGGGATTTTTTATGTGAAAATATGACTTTGTATATTATAGGATGCATCTGTAAGGTCATTTTATATTTAACTTATTCCTGAGCTTTCCACTCTCTGTAACTTCAAATGGTGATTATACTGACAAATAGGCCTATTGATATCATGAACATGTTGGGCATCATTGTAAATCAGTTTCCTTTTCTAGGCTTGTCAACTTTAAAGAAAATCAAGGAAAATTAAGTAAAGTTGCAAAAGTGGCTACACATAAATTGAAGTGTGTGGTACCCTTGTTTTGGAAATTCCTTCATTCAGTTTGTAGTTTGCTGAAGTTTAATTTATCCTGTATCTGTATAAAAAACAAAAAATGACTTCTGTTAGGCCCTCTCTGCACATTCAGGTAAGGGTACAATGGAATCTAATGAGCAATTCATGCAGTTGTACCTCTTATCATGCCACATGCCTGTGCTGACAGGTCTCCCAGCCGCTGGGAAGACCCAGTACATGTGCAAATAAAAGCTCAATAGTAATCAACTATAAAGTTAATACACATTTTTGAGGTCCAACTTTATACAGGAAACCCTCGGTATTCGCAGTTCAACATTCAGAGTTTCAAATATTCATAAATGCTGATGCCACCAGGGGCAGTGTGTTCATGAACACAGACTGCGTTCATGAGCACAGTTCTCTATTCATGGATTTTGCTCTTTGCGGGGATCACGGGAACGTATACCCCGCAAATGGCCAGGGTTGCCTGTTGGTTGGAAATTTTTATGGTGTGATAGCTACTTTGCATATGTAGTTGGTCTCCAGATAACTGCACAATTAACCAGTTAATTTCATGATACCTGTAACGTATAGAGGGGGCATTAATTCACTTGCTGGTTAGTATTCTAAAAGAAGTCATTTTGGACAAATGCATGTTAAATAAAACTACAGTAAATAAATGCCATTTTTTCTAAACTGAACTGTCATAGCTGTGCTAACTTTACAGCTTCAGTTGATTTGTCTTAATTTTCCTGAGGGCATGCCCAGATTGGAGTCAGAGGTATAACTCCATATTGGCACCCCCCAAGCTGCTTTGTAATTTGCCTCACTCCATTTCCAAGAGCAGCAGTATAGCTCTGGTGCTATGTGTTACTAGTGTAAAGGCTTTCTGAGCAAGTAAATAGAAGTGGCCTGAACCAAGTAGCCCATACAGAGGCAGACCCTATTTTGATGGCCTCATTGCCATAGCAACTGAGCTAACTAAATTAAAGCTAGCTTGGATATGCCCATATATGATTCAATCAGTCATGCACCCTAATGTCAGTGTAAACATATCTTGCCTGTCTCATTCTCTTTTTAAGTGAAAGATAAAATGGTTTTTTGGTGGATTGAAGTTTGGCAAAACTGGATTCTGATTTTGTACCCAGTATAACCCTAAATCCTCAAGCTCTACCTCTAGAAGCAGCATAATCATACTAATTATATTAGTAGTCCATTACTTTTTAATAATGTTTTACACTTTCCAAACTAACATCTAGAATAAAATAATTTCTGTGCCAATACTATTTCATATGTCTGTGTTACATAACCATTTTAAGTTCTGAATTGGCATCCGTTTTTTTCAGAAATATATGAGAGAGAGATGTTCATTATGTCTGCTCGATCTTCTAGATTGCTACATTGTATATGAATTCCATGGAGGGTGGGGAGAGGAAGACAAGTATATAAACAAATTTCACTAAAAGAGAACAGTCAGCAGTTATGCCTGAGCTATTTTCAGTGATGATTTGCTGAACAGCAAATCTAGATACTGGAAAGCTGTTCTAAAATATTGTTTCTCTTAGAAAGTTTTTTGCCTTTACAGTCTTGGGTTTTTTTAATAACACAAGTGTTTCACTAGTGATTTGGTTTGATAAAGTACAATAGCTACTGTTAATTTTAAATGCAGTTTCAAATGTTTTTTACCTGCTTATTTGACAGAGGTTATTGATTTACTTTTTAATTTAAAATAATCTGTCCTTTCATCAGGTGTATATGAATTAAATTAAAAATGGAAATCTCACCATGACAAAAGTCAGTCAGTTTTCGTCTTGCAGTCAGCCACACTGCATTTCATTCATATGACAGTTTATTTTGTTACCAGTTTGGGCCTAAAAACACAGGGAAAGCAGTTAGCACAGATTATGAGACTGAAGGTGCCCAGGAGGATCTTTTCATTAAAATTAGATATGGCCTGTTTTTAATAATATTTGCTGTAATACCATGAATCAGCAAATCCCCAAAACAGCTTTAAAACTACTTTGCTGCATTTATCAGGGAAGCACCTGGTGACTGGAAGGACATCATTCTGGATCATTCATTTTTCAATAACATTTTTGATTTTGCTATGTTAATGGTAAAAGAACATAAATAGTCACTGTGATCCTAGAGTCCTAGAAAAGCCAAATTTTGCTCCTAGATTCACATTTTCAATTTCAGCTGACTCATAGTATATAGAATCATAGATTCTGACTATGCTTTTATTGCACATCTTTCTACTAACAGGAAAAGGGTCTTTTCTCTGAACATCATTTAATTTATCTTTGCTAATTTGCACCACACTCAGGCCACATGCTTCAGTATCTGAATAAGTGCAGGTTTGCTTAGCTTTTTAAGTCAGACACTGTCTGAATTCTACATGCAAAGAAAATCTGTATCAAAGTTAACACCTCCTATAAGCATGTATTTTCGCTCAAGAATCAGGCCCTAACTGCAGTTAGGAAGTAGCTATATATATATATATATATATATATATTAACCCTTTCACATATTATGTCATGTGGCAGACTTTCCCATTTTAGAGTTGGTAGTAATACCCAATTCTGATGGGCCCAGGATGCCACTTTTCTGCCAACTTAAATAAAACATTAGTCCTACTTAATAATAAGTATGAATGAGTGTTTACTAGATGCTGGGGTAGTAAAGAACCACTAGAGGCTTTGAATATAATATTAAAAGATTACTTTTTATTGGATCTCAACCATAGGAAGCTGAGAAAAATGTGTGGTGTTTAATTATTAACATTGAATGTAAATCAATAGCAAAATAGACTTTGATGGTGATCTTCAAAAGGGTTTTCATCATTACTATCCCAGATATAGAGAAAGCAATGCTGAACACTTGAGGTTTAGATTGTTTCTGCTAACTATATTAGAAGGTTGCAGCTGTGGGAGATTATGCTAACATTGCTATCACTAATTAGTTTAGCACCAGGCTTTAAAAAATATCAGTATCTTGGGCTTTATTGTTATTTCACTGTACACATGGGTAACTCCTAAAGAACAGATGACAGCCTAATGACTACCACTCCATTAAGTCCCATTGAAATTAGTGAAATTATATCATGGGGAAGTCACTGTAGAACTTGGCCCCATGTGGTTTAAAGCCAGCACACAAAAGTGCACTGCAAATAATTAAAATATTGAACACAGTTTTAGAATGATCTATATAATCTTCTTAAGCTGGCTACACTTCATTGGCTTCTATATGAAAATAGATGTCTAGGATTATCCATACATTCTGATACTATATTGAACTTTTCACAGCACTACTCCTGTATTATAGGTTAAATTCCTAAGCTTTAAAACATAAAAATCACTGCTATAGAGAGTTGCTGCACTGACATTTCTGGAGATATCTGTCTTTAATTTATAAACAGAGAAGATGCAAGGGAACTGGGGGTAGGAGAGAAGTTTGAGAAACACAGCAAAAAGTTTTGAAAGTGTTGGTTGGTATGCTGCTTAAATAAGGGAAGAGCTGTTTAGCAAAAAGGCTGATCATAAAAGAGAAGGAAAAAAAATCTATAGTGAAGTATCTTCAAGATGTCTAGATTTCTTCCCAGTGTGTGGAGGCAGAATAATTTTGATAAAAGAAATCAGTATGAATTTCTATTTTACCATGTGGATCCTCCAACAAAATTTTCATCTAGTGAGTGTTTCTGATCCTTTTTATTTTTTCTGATGATGTTACACAGAGGAGAAATGAAACATCATTTTTATATGTTAGCTTTTATGGTCTTTGGTGAAATCAACATATTGTTATGTTTGTACTATTGGCCCAGCAGGACTTTGGTGTCTGTTTCCTTGTGTGATTACATTAGTAGTATAAAAAGATTCTCTCCACTTTTTCCTTCTGCATAGGGAGCTGTAACAGAGGCAATATAAAATGGCATTCCTTTTTCTTTCCACCTGCCATGAACTTTGCCATTGCTCTGTTGACTTCAGTGTACTTTATTTCAGCAAGTAAATGAGCTTCTGTTTCGGTTAACATGGGCCATGTATTGTTTGGTCTGGGGGTAGTGGTAAAAACTGCTGCTGGTGCTGCTGCTTTTCTATTACTAAGCCAGCAGATTAATTGAAGCACCATAGGATCACTCTCTGTGGCTTCAAAATTGTAGATTGGTTCCTGGATTTAAAATTTGGGTCTTCCAATGAAAAGGACAACACACTTCTACCAGGATATAGAGTTTTAATAGGCTAAATCATCTAGATCATCCTACCCTACAACTCAAACTGATAAATCTTCTAGAGAGAAATTAACTTTCTGTTCCCTAGAAGACTCTTTTATCTTGAAAATGTTTTTCAGGAGAGTTGTACACTACTATAAATTATTCTTTTGACTAGTGCCATTTTTCATGAGGCAAAATCAAGGAGTTATCTATCGGTATGAAGTTTTATTCATACATTGTTTGTGAAATAATTTTCTTTATACTTTTCTTATGTCATCTTAAGTGCAGTATTTGAATATCATAGTTTCCAAAATCTGTATTTCTTAGTTACTCTTTGTATAAAGTGACTAGCTTTTTTATCAGTGTCATTCCCACCCCCCTTTCAGTTAGTTTTTCACAGCCCATATCCCATGTATGCTGGTGAAATTATAGACTATTATATCAATACTAGCCAGTTGCCCATCAAGAATGATGGGAGGGAGCAGGTGGGGATGGAGGCCCATGGCCTCCCCACTCACATCCGGGCCCATTCTCCCTTTACCTCCTGCTGCTTGGGATCCAGGCCCACTCCCCTCCCTTGCCACTGCAGTGATGTGGGGAGGGGAGGAGTGGGCCCAGGGATGATGCAGGAGGGACTGGGCCCAAGGATGGGGAATAGCTGGCCTGCTGTGGCAGGGGAAGCAGCAGGCCTGGGCCAACTTGGTGGCAGGGGAACAGGCAGAGTCAGCTCAGAGCTGATAGTGGGAGGGGGGTGGGAGAGGGCTGCATGGGCTGGGCCCACTGCTCCCCCCCACTGCCGCAGTGTGACTGCTTCTCCCATGGCTCTGGCTTGCTTCTCCTCCCCCACATTGGGCCAGGGTCCCTCCCCCTGCTGCTGCCACATTGGGCTAGGGCCTGCTTCTTCCTTTCTACCACTTCAGCAAGCCAGCTTCTCCACCCCCTGCTCAAGCCTAATCCTCCTCCACACACCCCATGCATCAGACGCAGGCCCAGGCCTGCTCCTCCCCTCCCCTCCCCACACTGCTACCACATCAGCCCAGGCCTGCTTCTGCCCCCCCCCCGTTACTGTGGGCCTGCTCTCCCACTTTCTCTTGGGGTCCAGGACCTTTCCTCTGTTCCCTGCTATGGCAACAGGGGGGATGGCAAGAGTGTGTGCAGGCCTGCTTCTCCCTTCCTTACTGCCATGGCTGGTCCTGCAGGCAGCAACAATGGAAGAGGGGAGGGGTGGGCAAAGGCCATCAGCACTGCCCTCAGCCCCCACAGCATCCTGACTCCACCCCCTTGCCCACCCCGCGCTCCATCATTGCCACCTGCAGGGAACGGAGGTGGGCAGGGTCTTGCCCCTTCCTCCTCCCTGTGTCCCTACCATTATGGTGGTGGGCTGCCACCTGTCCAAATGCTTCTTCACACTCTGATTGTCTGTTTGTCAGCCAATCAGAGTGCAAATAAAGCATGACAGATGGACATGCAGTATAGTAATAAGATCAGACCAATCCATACAATAGTACAGTTTATTACAGATTACTGCTAACAGAATTATATTTTATAACCCCAAAATGTGATATCTGATGTTTGAGTCTTGGCCACTTAAAATTTGGATCCAATCTGTACCTTAAACTTGTTGGAATGAATGCAGATTTTGCTATCACTGCCATAAACTGCAAGTACAAATCTTATGAGAACAGGTGCTCTAGAACATAACTCTTAAGTGTTTATGCTCTGTTGAATAAGCTTCTTGCCTGAAAGATTATGTATGGTGATTTTTCCAGCATATGTGAGGAATGACTGTTCTATTTCCCTTCTCTGAGAAGCTGGCTGACATTCAGAAGAGTGTTCATCATACCTGTCTTTTATGGGTTCTGGGAGGGTTTAGAAATGTATGAATCAAGTTGTTTCCAATGTGAGTTAATTTGTTCCCAGTTAATCTGATTTCTTGAATTTGTGAGGATATGGTATCTACTAATTCAAGACTCCCATATTTCTTTGAACCCAGTAAATCCAGGCATACCATTTATGTATTTATTATGTTTTAGTTATGGATTTCAGTCATTTAAAGGAATCATACTAAAATGTAATTGGACCATGTAAGTTTTCTTTGACTTGATATGCTCACATCGATCCTGAGCCCCTCCTCTGCCCCTTTCTTTTTTGGAGATGCTGAACTGGTTGTGCATAGACTTGTCCCCTGCCTGAAGATTCCTTAGCGCCCATATTCTTCAAAATAGAATTTGGATACTGATGTGTTTTTTTTCAGATGTGCATTTAATCCATCAGGTATTGTACAGCTTGTAGCATATATCACTTCCTCAACAATTTTATACATATACAATTATTGAGTGGTGCATTTATATTTGGAGGAAAAACCTCTCCTGACCCAGCAAAATGTTCATATGTCTAAATCTACTTTTCTACATGATCATGTTGATGTAAAACACCTTTCCGAATCACATTGTTTGTCACGTTCATTGCATTAGATGATGTTAAGCTCTTTTGGAAACTGGTTATGGTTTTTTTTGTTGTTGTTTTCTCTAAAGAGAAAATGCCCAGGACATTTTTTGAGCCTAGAAAATAATAGTAGGAGCAGCTGTTTGCAGTAAGAGAATTAGATTTATCACACTGGCAGACTGTGCAGGATATTTTTTCTATTCAGTGCTATGGAAACAATGGCACTTTCTGTCCACTTTAATGTAACAGATGGTATCTCTTCATTATCAAATAAAATTTAAAGTAATAAAATATAAAGTAATTGGTTTATAATTGTTACCCTGTAAAAACACATGGCATATGCTTAATTTTAAGCATGTGAATATTCCTTTTT
Organism: Caiman crocodilus; assembly: GCA_030014935.1. Classification (NCBI taxonomy): domain Eukaryota; kingdom Metazoa; phylum Chordata; order Crocodylia; family Alligatoridae; genus Caiman; species Caiman crocodilus. Next base: position 83,588,204 of record JAGPOW010000261.1, on the reverse strand, counting down.
ATATGTTTAAAGTTAAATAGTATATTGAAATATTTTCTGGATTGGCATCTAATTCATATTTGTCCATCCTAAAATATGGAGATACATGTCAAGGCAAGGCTTAATTCAGCAAGTGATATGCAAACACAGACATTGATGTGGGGGTTTTTTGGTGAGATTCAGACCCAATATAATTCAACCATACATTGGGATTACCTGCTGAAGGTCTGCCACCATAACTTCTAGTAGAGAATTGGATTTTAATATCCTTTAATTATGTACTCCTTAAACAATAATGCTAAAGTTGTGTAGTCTTTGCAAAACAATTAGTTAGAAGTGTATGATAGGGAAAGATATCTTCATTACAGTTGGAGGTCAAGGACTTTGAGTATATTGATTATTTGTTCTAAGTTGTGGCATGTTACCATAGCTGAAATTGTATAAAACCAGATGATTAATTATGATTAATCTTCATTAGATTAAATTTCTAGAAACTGCCACTTGCCATTATCAGGGTGATTCTTATCTTCCAAATATACAGAAAGCTTTCCATAAAGATCTCTTTTCCTAGTTTCAAAATGTATATATATCCTTCAGCCAATTTAATGGCCAAACATGCAATCTCATTTAATAAAGATTGCTTTAAAAGTTCTCAGTTTGACTTTCCCAGTCTTTCCAGATGATATGAGTCATATTGGCATAATTTTCATTTGTTTAGTTCTCTTTCAGTGCTTGAACATCAGTTGTTTAAGTAAATATTTTTATATTATACTCAGTTCTTACAATCTATTTTTAGTTCTTAATTCCTGTATTTTTCAGGTTTTACTCTGTATTTTAACAGATAAATCTATAGACTATAGATATCTATAGTAGATAAATCATACTATATTTCTTAAAATTCTTGACCAAAATGTGATAATTTTCAAAACTCTCTCTTCATGCTGATTAGGTGCTCCAGGATCATCATTTAGATCTTCATAGTTATCAGATATGTAGATCTTGTTTCCTTGTTCTCAGTGAAATGAGCAGAGTCTCATCAAGGAAGTGATAAAGTCTTATAAAATACATTTACTGTAAATGTGGAATGAAGCCTAATAGAAACACTAAAATATGATGGATATTTATCTCTAAGCATCTGCTTTTTCTTTCACTTCTTGTGTTGGCACTTCCCAGATCAGGCAATGGTCAGCTGATATTTACTACTGAGCATTTAAGAAGAAAACTTGCACATTATCCCCAATATATTTCCATTATTATTCCAGGAGTCCTCATCCATTTATGTGGCAATAAAGTTGTTGTTACTACTTCCATGTTGCATCATGCATGGGAGCCTAGTCTGTAGTAGGCAGACATGCAAAAAATATAGCTGACCTTTTTTTTTCTTTTTTAATAAAATAATTTTTCAGTGTAGCTTGACTGCTTTGTAAAGACAACAGAACTGAAACTCTGTCAAGCTTGTGCTGGGCTATGTGTCAGGTCTGTAGTCATTAGGGCTGTGCAAAGCTTCGGTCCCTGATTCGATTCAGCAGAGATTCAGCCCAATTCAGTGGCTGAATCTCCAAATCGAATCAAAGGACCCTTTAATTTCTCTAAATTGAATCAGAACCCTCCGAAGCAATTCAGAGAAATTCGGAAAGATTTGGTGATTCAGACATAGATACAGCTTTAAATGTTTTTTCTACATACCTCTAGGTAGCAGGTGGCTCATGAATGCTGTGATGCCAGAGCACATGGAGTATCCCATAGAAGCATGGGGGGCTCCCCAGCACACTTAGCAGCAGACCTGGAAATGGACCAGAAGCACTTCCTGTCCACTGGGGAGCATGCTGGGGGCCCTCCCTCCCCACCCCCTTCCCCAGCTTGGGGGCTGGTGCCTCCTGGGACTGGGGGGGCACTTGGGGACCCCTGTGGCTGATTGCTGAGCCAAGGGGGCCCCCCAGCATACTCCCAGCAGACCTGGAAGTGGACCAGAAGTACATTCAGTAGATCCTGGGTTGCACTTTCATTCAAAAAGTGATCTTGTACTTAAAAAGGTTGGAAACCACTGGACTAGAACTATTCTGGAATTGCTGGTCATCTGTCTGAACCCAATCCTGGTCTGTTTGCATCAGTTTCCAAAAACAATGTAAACTTCCATTCTGTTTGTGTTGTATGTGTCCTTGTCAACCATATTTCTTTCTCTCTATATGCTGGTGATAATTTTCTTTTTTGGTAAATCTTAGTAAAGCAGTACCATGTCTGCTTGTTCAAGACCTCTCTGAATATCTTTGTAAAAAGAATACTTTTTAACATCAAATCCTGTCAGCTCTTCTTTTCTAATCTCTATTGACTTCAAATGTAGTTTGGCTAAGTAAAGTCTGTACTGCAGTCTGTGAGCTTTGTTCTGCATTAACCACTATTCTAAGAGCTGGGCTTATTGATTATGCTGGTACATGCAAAAAAAGAACTGTGCCAATGAAAAACATTACCAAATACAGCACTTGCCAGAGAGGAGAATCACTAAGAGAGCAATTTTAATTTAAAGCTTGAGAATACATTGCCAAAGAGATTTTAAAACTGTTTAAACCAAAAATGCAGACTGTGAAAAAGAGTGCTTTTTAATAAGGAAATGATACTTAGTAATTGAATCTGAAGAATGAAATCAGGGAAATTTCAAATTTTTGTAAAAGTGTTGTTATGACTCTGCGAATTATTTAGCATCTCTTTGCTACATTTCTCATCCATAAAATGGGATGATGATATATCTACATTAAAGAAATACTGAGCCATAATTCATTAAAGATGACAAAGTGCTTGGAGCCTTGAATCAAGTGAATCTTTCTGTTCAGGATGTGCCTAAGTACTTATCTAAAGAAGGGTAGATATAAGCACTAACATAAGTGCTTTTCTGAGTCAGAGCATTGGTAATTTTGGAGTGCAAGGCATTATACATGACAATTTTTTTGTTGGTTTTTAACATGTACAAATGTTTCTATTTTCATAGAAAGCAGGGAAGGAGATGGGAAACCAAAAACTTTCAAGCACCATCTTACTTTATGTGGAAAAATAGCATCTGTAGTTTATATTTTTGCATTGCTAAGCTTGTAGTCTACATAATATGAAATAGCATGGCATAGGTTGGAAACAAATGTTGTTAGAGGTGAATAGTGCAGATATTTTTCAATGTACTTATATTGGTAACATGAGTTAATTACAAAGATATTTCATAATAGCAACAGCACTGGAATAGTATTTGCAAGTGGAAACAATAGTATTTGCAAGTGAAGCCTCTTGATGCCATTTCTTATTACCCAGTAAGTTTATAAGTTTCCTTTGCTGTAAAATACATTTCCTCAGGTAGTTCTAGCAGTAGTACCTTATCTCTTCTGTAGATGTCATTTTTTTTCTTAGGTGAGAATGGTGTTAAGCATCTGAGTAAAGGTTCCTATCAGGCATCTGCTTCCTGTTTTTATTTTTAATTACCAACATCTGGCACTCAAGATCAAGACTGCAGTGTTGTTGTGTTGAGTGCTATATGTTCCAGGACATAGTCTCTATCTGAAGTCTGTTAATAATACTTAGTGTTTGTTAAGTATTATACAAGTTCTATCTAAGTCTCTCAAAATACCTCTGTGAAGTAAGTTAAGCCCAAATGAGGCTGAGAGGTTAAAGGGAAGGCCATAGACTATAGAGTCAGATTAAGGAAATTTCTGCCATTTAATCCTGCCATCAGATAACCTGCACGATGGGTTTATTTGTCCTTCTACATTACACGTTATCCTGGACTGGCTAACGTCTCCTTTCATTCTCCTTCATTCTCTCCTGTATTAAGAGTATAGAGTAATTTATGTTAAGACTGGTCCAAAGAAAAAGAAACAATACATTATATTGTAACACATGTACAGATATTTAATGTAATTTTGTACTGTTATTTTAGAGTGCATTTCTCTGTTAGCCACTCTTTCTTTTATTTTCACTTCTCATAAATACAGGGCAAATACAACCCTGTCTGTTCTGGAAATTACTTTGAAATAGAGCCCTGGCTCTGCTCCTCTACCAGAAGTAAAATATTTTTTGCTTGCTTATTTAAAAATACTTACCAAACCTGGGTAAGGGTCCTAGTGCAAAGATTGAGTGCATCCACACATGCAGGCACGTGTACTTGTAGCAGCTTAAAAAATGGCAACACAAATTTTTGCCAGAGATTTGTGCCTCGTGTTGAATGTACACTTTGGTGTAGGGCAAATTCTGCCACTTGGAGCAAACTGACCCTGCCTAGCTCCTTCTGGATCTTCAGCCAGGGGGAGCTAGTACCTGTGCTAGCCCCAGCAGTATAAAAAGCTGCCTTGGCAAGCAGCTTCAGGAGCCAGGAGCTTCTGAGATTTGGCCAGTTGGTCTCTGGGGACACTAGGCCCTTGTGCCAGCTGGGCTGCTGAAGCAGCTCTAACCTAGAATGGTCCCTGCACCCTCTACCCATGGCAGTGGGTGCTGCTGCCTAGCTGTAAACTGCTGTCACCTGCAATAGCATCCATCTTGTTGAACCTGTCACCCCATGACTATATATGTGGCAGACCCAGGTAGGGCCCACATGGCCTCCTGTGATGTGGAATGGGCACTGCAGCAGAGCTGACTGCACCTCTGAGCCAGCTGTCAGGGGCTGTGGCTACACAGTTGGCCTTCAGGAAGTACTGCAGTCATGTCTTCTGGTGCCTCCACTCTGCCATCTGCACGGCTGTGGCCCAGAAGATGTGCTTCTTGAAGTGTGTCCTTCTGGGCCCAAATGGTCAGGTCAGCCACCTTGTCTGCCCTAAAGCTGGGTCTCTGGTGCTGGCACTTGGCAGGCTTCTCTGCTCGGGTCCTGCCACTTGCCTCACCAGTAGGGGTCTTGGTGTTCCCTGTTTAAAACTTGCAAATTCTCTGATGCCTCCCTCCCCCAATTTTCACATTAAAATACCCCAAATCCTTGTTCTTCCATGATTAAAATGATATGCCACTATATGGAGACATCAATTCAGCAATAATTTATTGCTATATTTACAAGTTTAAAGCAATTTGGAAGCCTACCAATGCCACTGTCATCATAATAAAATGAATTCTAAATATCTATACACTTTGATGTTTGCTTTTATTTTTTTATCATACAAAAATCAGAGCTGACCCTGCCCCCTTTGCTCACCAGGATGTCGGGTGCTGTGCTGCACTGATATGCTGGTGTCCTGCACCTGCTCTTGCCTCTCACTCCCAACCAAATATTCCTGTGAGTGCCCCTTAGTCCAGACCTGCAGCCCCTGCCTGCCCCCACAAGCTCCCTTCTGGCAGCAGCTCAGTCCCAGCACCAGGACATGTCCAGCTGCAACTGTCCCACGTGGTGCTTTATGGCTCTGAGCAGTGCCAACCCTTGCTGTTCTGCTCCCTGTACCTGTGCCCAGGCCCCAATAATCCCCATGCTGTTCCTGGGAAGCCCTCAACTGGGGCTCAGGGACTAGGCTGGGCAAGCCCCTTCCCTTCCAAGCTGGCCTGCCTTTATGCAAGCTGCTTTAGGGAGTCAGGGGGGCTCTAAGCCTGGCTCTGACGGCTTCTTCTGTGTGGAGCACACCCCTGACCCTCTTTTCTCTGTCTCTTACACACATGTCTGCTGCCACCTCCACCCCTTTCCCCAACCCATGACACCCCACTAGCGGTTCCTGGGACCAGGAGCCCCCACAGGCTGGGGGCACATGTCCAAGCACCACACCATGTCACACCTATGACCAAGGTGTGGTCATAGGGCAGGACTGCCCTGTGGCAGTTGCCCTTATAGCCACAGGTCCTGTCAGCAGTTCCCATCCTGTCCTGTCTGGCAACTGGGCATGCAAGGCATAAGGGAGAGGCTGCAGCAGGATCTGGGCCAACTGCATGAGTGGGCGGACAAGAACAGGATGGATTCAATGTGGACAAGTGCAGAGTGATGCATCTGGGGAGAAGCAACGCCCAGCACACATACTGGCTGGGAAGCTCCCCTCTTGCTAGCATAGAGGTGGAACGGGATCTTGGTGTCATTGTTGATGCCAAGATGAACATGAGTCGCCAATGTCAGATGGTAGTTGGGAAGGCCAACTGAACCCTATCGTGCATCCAGTGATGCATTTCAAGCCGGTCCAAGGCAGTGATTCTCCCACTTTATTTGGTGTTGGTCCAGGCCGCAGTACTGGAGTACTGTGTCCAGTTTTGGGCACCGCACTTCAAGAGGGATGTGGACGGCCTTGAGAGGGTCCAGAGGAGGGCCACTAGATTGATATGTGGGCAGCAGGATAGGCCTTATGTGGAGCGTCTGAGGGACCTGAACCTGTTCAGCCTCAGTAAA